>CAWUFW010004367.1:600000-1200000 GCA_963921515.1 Calotriton arnoldi | reverse complement strand
AACAGAAAAAGATGTTAAAACTGTCTCCAGGGGACCAAATATCTTTATTTTGTGGTGCCCTTGGACAGGATTAAAAATGAAGAGGACTAGGCCTTATCAACAAATATACCCCTGACTGAGGTCAACATGTTTCTTCCCTTCAAAGACCCCAGCCGGGGTTCATGGGCATTCTTCAGGACCAAAAAATAATCAAGTCACTTTGCATACAAATAATGGGAATAATATGAAACAATAAACAGATTTGTATACTGGCTGTTAACAATTTGTAACCTATATATGTGACTGGTGGAGAATACACTGTCTCTTCTGAAAAACAAACAGAAACACAAAAACCAGAGATGATCTTGTCATCAATCATACACAAAGAGGATCTCCTACAAGACAACATGTGAAGGTCTCATATGAGAAATAAAATCAGTGTTACCTGATCATTGGTATTCAATTACCTCTTTTCACCCAAATGGGTACCCCACTTGATACACGGCTGAAAGAGAAACACAGAAACATGGCAGAAGAAGGGAGGCAGAAAAAAACATTCAATATTGAAAACAGAATTGGTAGACCTTACAGTGGATGTTTAAGCGTCAGACAGAAAGTAAGTAAAGATCGTAAATTCAAGAAAGAGGGATGGGTTTTAATCATAGGCTCAGTATACTCCAACTTCACATGTGGTCTTTTTCTACCAGATAAAGTAAATTTTGGATTTATGCAGGTGGTCTCATGTAGATAAGTAGGACTATATATAGGAGGAGGAGTCAACGTTTCAGTAGTGAACTAATGGAGTTAGCTTCAGTTTGTTTCAGGAGGCATGTATAGCTCCCAATACGGGGTGCATGGAAGTCTGGGAACTCATAGTGAAGGAAGTGACCCGATTAGGGCCACCCGGGTCACTCGCGACCACCTCTCAGCCTTCCTTACAAAAGAAGAGTCGGTCAGACAGTAGAGAATACAAACCAAAGGTATTTATTAGAAATACACTCGAGCGGAGTCTAGTCTGATCAGCCTTCTTAGATTGCTGCCGAGGGACTGACTTCTACCAACAGGGTAACGTATAATATACATTTTCAGAATCACTAAAGACATGCCCAGACTGGAATTTTCCAGTTAGTAGCTGGTGAACAAAGAAGATACACAAGGATGAGTTGCAATTCCAGTACCGGGTACATGCTATCGCAGCGTCAAGGTTACTCGGCCTGTACCCACCTCTCTAAGGGTGTGAGCAGGCCTATCTAGTGAGAAAGGTATGTGATGGCATAAACAGTCTATTCATTAGCACAGCAAAGCTCAACCTTGGAGGAATACAAAAAAAATATTGCAGCTGCTTTCTGCTGAGGCAGACAAAGTGAGACAAAAGTTAGCTTCGATATTAGCTCAAAATGGCAGCTGAATACAAGATGGTGCAGCGAATGGTAACTTACATAGAGTAATACACTAGCAAAATGAATGTACACATTTACATTTCAACAGACCCTCCTTTTAGCATGAGCTAACCATAGGAAGTGGAGTAAATAGAGAGTGCAACATAGTATATAGACAACAACTACCTTTAGCATTTAGAACACTCCATGTATTCATCATAAAAGGAAGAAGAGTCTTCAAATATACCCTCGTCTATCTGCATTAAGCTATCTATCTCCTTCTGAGTCATAATCACAGCAGTAGTATCATGGATGGGCACCTTCTGCTTTGGGGTGAGGAGTGTGATACAATAAGAGCAACAGGCCGGGAGACATTGTATACAGAGGCAACATGTGAGGAAAATACCAGCAACTACTGCCAGGAAAGCGAGGATTTTACAACCCCAGGACGTGAATATACCCCAGAACCATCCAGAGCATCACCAGGTACCATTTTCTAGGTGACGTCTAACACCATCCGAATTTGTAACGCAACAAGCCTTGTAGCCTGGAGCTCAGCTGTGATATTCGTTAGAATCCCTGCTGTCGTATTAATGACCCCTTCGACCACTCTTGTGAGTCGACGAATATTAAGGCTGTCGGACATGGGGCCCCAAAAGGGTACAATTCCTTTTATGGCATCTGTGATCTGTTGCAAAGTGGTATCTGTCTGATCTATATCTTCTGTGTTAATAACCCTTCTAACTCGGGGTAGGTATGCACTCCTATGCTGCACTCGATGGTCCTTATGGTAATTGGATAGTGTTATATACACTGGGGGAAGAAGAAAAGAGAGGTAACATATACCTGACCACCCCCTAGGAAGCCAAACATAAGCTTGAGAGCCACAGACAAAATAGACATTAAATGGTGGGAGCAAAGTTGGGCTACTAATCGTACTCAGCGTATATGTGTAATTGCAATTACTCTCCCCCACTTTCACCTTCCCTATTCCCTGAACACAGAAACCAGCTGTTGTGTTCACTACTGACACTGGCATCGCTCTGTCCTTAGTAATATTGCGTGTTTGGAAAGATAGGAAATATTCAGTGGCATAGAGCCCTTGGAAGTCTAACATTTTATTTCAAAGCCATGTTTCGTTCTTTACCCTCTCATATACATTCATACAAGCTGTTGGAGACAATGTACCAGGGGTCCCTTGGTCTCCTAACCCCATGTGAGTAAACCCTTGATGGAAACGTATATATTCTACCACAGTGCGAGAGCCAGCGGATGTCATATTTATAGCAGAGAATTGAAAGTGATAATGCACCATAGCAAACAGTTCAAACCACCCTTCACAACTTCCGAGATAGGATAATGGCATTGATAATAAAATGTCACTCTTATGTGTAACTGAGGGGAGC
The DNA here is from genome assembly GCA_963921515.1 of Calotriton arnoldi. Lineage (NCBI taxonomy): Eukaryota > Metazoa > Chordata > Amphibia > Caudata > Salamandridae > Calotriton > Calotriton arnoldi. The sequence goes on along the minus strand of CAWUFW010004367.1, from coordinate 1,197,236 downwards.
AATCCACAGATCCAGCAATTAGTAGCATTGGACGTATCATGGGCCTGATGCAACATTTGTAAAAATACATTGTCTGCATAAGTTGTTCGATGTTCTCCTTTGTGAGGGGCCAGAGTAACAAACATGTGTTCAGGGGAACAGGTGTTGTCCCAATCAAAGAATGTACAGGATACTTCTCATCCAGGAAGTAGGATATCCCTAATACTATTATTAGTGCAATAACAACTATTGATGCAAAAACTATTTTACTCTTCGTGGACCAACCCCGCTCTGGACTCGGAAGTGCAAGGGCTGTTCTTCCTCAGTAATGGGCCGACCAAACGGATACATTGTAAACAAGGGAAAAAGGAATGCAATGGAACTAATGGCAAAAGGGGGAAAATGTTCCCAGTGTCCATCTGAGCCTCACTGGTAGACTCCTATTAGTCATCAACGTTGGCGCTCTTGAGCACCGGCGGTGGAGCTGCTCAGTCCTAGCTCGGATCTGTATCCCACGTTGCAGGGTAATGTACTTCCCTCCTGGGGAGCACACTCTGCTTACCCTGTACAATGTCTGAACAATGCACCAATCTCGCCTCTCCCTAAGCTACTGTTGCCTGACTTGTCGAGACCATCCCTGCTAATCTGACTCTTCCCTTGGTGCACTGTTCCTCCGTGGGGGGCACAAATTGTACCTAGCTACGCCAGACACAGAAGGGTCAGTAAAAAGGGGCTCAGACACAGAAGGGCTAGTAGAGAGGGGCTCTTGAATTGCCTTAATCTCCGGGGGCACTGCTGCATTTAACACCGCCTCATTCTCTGCCTCTGTTTGGGTCCACGTGAGTTGGGTGTCCGAAAAGGGGACGAACCGTGGGACCTGCTCCCACTTCGAGTCCCCTATTCCATCTCGGACCCACTGATCATAAGGTAAGGGTAGAGGCACTTTGCGGCAGTGTTGACTGTGAATCCAGTGCTTTTGGCCTGTGACCTTGACTGCAGTGCGGGTGGCATGGAGCACCTGGACTGGCCCCTTCCACCTCGGCTCCAAGTTCTTCCTTCTCTGAAAGTTCCGAACTAATACTAAATCTCCAGGCTGAATATCATGTCCTGGCCCCTCAGGTACTGGCGGTAGGGAGTCTTGGATCTGTTGGTGAATAGAACGTAGACTTTTAGTTAACTTATACAGATAGTCCACTAACAGAGGATATTCAATTTCAGAAAACCTACGAGGACATGGGACGCCCCAGACATTTGCCGGGCGCCCGAACACGACCTCGTAGGGGGACAATCCTGTTCTAGAATGTGCTGTAGTTCTCGTGGACAAAAGGGCTAATGGTAAAGCATCTGGCCACTGCAACCCTGTGCTTTCCTGAATCTTTGCCAGTTTCAGTTTGAGAGTACCACTGTACTTCTCAACCAAACCTGCGGGCTGAGGGTGATTTGCAGCATGACATTTTTGTTTGATTTTTGTTTGATATGGAGTCCCTCACACACCAACTGAATCACACTCCAAATCAAACGGGGCAAGCCCAAGCGAGGAAAGAACTCCTTCAGGAATACCTTTGCAGTCGCTATGGCCGTATTTTCTTTTTTACTGAATGCACAAACGACCACTAACACATATTTCAAGTTGTTGACTCAATCCATCTCTATATAATCTATCTGGAGGACCTCAAAAGGGAAAGTAGGAGGTGCAAAATTACCAGGTGGTGTAGGGGTACCCTTTCCGGGATTGTGCATCATACACACCATACAGTATTTGACCAAGTGGGCGGCAGTCTTTGGGATATTATCATTTTGCCATACAGGGTCTAACAACTTACAGATACCTTTAGCACTGATATGAGCTGGCCCATGCGCCATGGTGACTACGGGGAGAACATATGCATCTGGTAGCATCCATTTCTGTTTCTCTGACTTATCAGTCCAACACCCCTCCTCATCCAAACGTGCTGTGCTTTCCTGCCATATTGCTAATTCCTTAATAGTTGCCTCACTCTGTATCTCCTTGACATTTTCCAGCGTATCATCAAACATGGTAACCTCAGGCACCCACCTAGTGGGACCTGCTACAAACATTCTTTTCATCTTTGTTCGGGCTGTCTGCTTAGCTATCTGGTCTACGAATGTGTTCCCCTTACCCACATTGTCAGTAATTGTCTGGTGGGCGCTGCACTTCACTATCGCTAATTTTTTGGGGAGTGTCAAAGCAGATAAAAGCCTATGTATGAGGGGACCGTGTTGAATCTTCATCCCATGGGAAGTGAGAAACCCTCTTTCTGCCCAGAGCTGTCCAAAATTATGGGCGACTCCAAATGCGTCCTGACTGTCAGTATAGATATTGACAGCCAGTCCCTCACTCAACTCACATGCTCGAATAAGGGCAACAAGCTCTGCAGCTTGGGCCGACTGATAGGGAACTTGTGACGTCTCAACTACTGTGTACAGTGTTGTGATCGCGTATGCAGCAGTTGTAGTGCCAACAAGAGCCATCGACATATAGTTCCCTTGGGAGTCAGATAAGGGAACATCAGTCAAGTCTACCCGTCCCTTCGTCTCTTCCTCAGTCCGAAAAATACAATCATGTATGTCAATTTCCTCACTCTCAGAAGGGAGGGGTAGTAACGTGGTTGGGTTCAGAGTGGCACATCTTTTAATCGTGACATGTGGTGCAAAGAGAGTTAGCTCATAACCAGTCAGACGTGCACTGGTAAGGTGCTGCGTCTTGGTCTTATTCAAAAGGGTTTCCACAGCATGGGGACCATGACTGTGAGGTCAGTATCAAATACGAGCCCAGCCGATTGCCTTAGAGAGACAGCCACAGCCGCGACCGCTCTTAGACAGCTCGGGAGGGCTCTTGCGACAGAGTCAAGAAGAGCAGAAAAATAAGCACACAGCCGTTGCTTACCTCCAAAGGCCTGTGTTAAAACAGAGAGCGCACAGCCAGCCGTCTCGTGTACATACAGCACGAACAGCTTTGCAGAGTCAGGCGTACCAAGCACGAGTGCAGAGCAAAGCGCAACTTTTAATTGCTCAAAAGACTGCTGACATTCAGGCATCCAAGGCAAGGGTTCATGCACATCTTTAGTAGTTAATTCTAGCAAAGGCTTTGTTAGTAACAAGTAGATAGGGATCCAGTGCCGGCAATAGGAAGTAATGCCAATAAAAGCGTGCACATCCTTTTGAGTTTGATGGATAGGCATTTTAACAATGGTACCGGAGTCAGTCTCCTACCCTCCTTCAACAGTAGGTGACCTAAGAAGGTGACCTCCTGTCGACAATATTGAAATTTGGAAAGGGACACTTTATGTCCGTGGTGTGCCATATGCAAAAACAATTTACCCGTACTGTATTGCAACCCTATTCAGTGTCAGAAGCGATGAGAAGGTCATCTAAATATTGGAGCAATACATTACCTGAGGGAAGCATAAGGGAGACCAATTGGGCTTTTAAAGCTTGGCTATATATACTAGGGCTCTCAGTATAGCCCTGAGGAGCTCGACAGAATCTAAAACTTCTGCCATCAAGAGTAAAGCCGAACAAGTGCCTGCTTTCTGGATGAATCGGAATACTGAAGAATGCATTTTTCAGATCAATAACAGAAAAGTATTTAGCAGATGGAGGAATCATCGTCAGAAGAGCAGTAATGTCAGGGACCACTGGGAACTGAGGAACCACTATTTTATTAACTTCGCGCAAGTCTATCACAAAATGATAAATGTCTAGATGGTCATCAGAGGAACCCGAAGGTGCCTTCTTAAGAATAGGAAGAATAGGGCTATTACACACATTAGCAGTCGTCTCCTCAACAACTCCTGACGCAATCAAGTCCTGTATGATTTTCAAAAAGGCTCGTTACCCTGCCTGCAGTATTTTATACTGAGGAATGCGAGGCAAGATGGCATTATCTTTGATTTTAATGGAAACCGGAGGTATCTGCAAAAGTCCTACGTCCGTGTCACCCGTTGCCCACAGCGTAGGTGGCACATCCTTAAATTCAGCAGGGAGGGGTGCATCTTTGGACAGGTACTGCTTAGTGCTGACCACATTCGGACCCATTGTCAGATAAACTCCTTCCGGGGCACAATAAATGGTTGCATGCAACTTCTTTAAAAAAGTCTAAGCCCATCAAATTTTCTCCGCAATTAGATGTCAAGAAAAACGGAAAATCCACAGTAAAAGGACCTATTGTCAGTGTAAGAGGTTTGGAAATGGGGCTCACAACCGGTACACCAGAAAATCCTACCGAAACATTATTATGGCCGGACAGAGCTGCCCCGGGGACCAGTGAATGAGAGATAGAGCTATTCATTGCACCTGTATCCACCAAAAAATTCCTTAGCTGAGCCATGCAAATCTGCAGTAATGTAAGGACCGCACTGATCTACAGGTATCTGAACTGGTCCCTCACTCTATCCCTGGCTGTCCTAGCTGTGAGACAGTCCCATCCCCTTGTCTAAGTCATAGTCATCGTGGTAGTACTGCTTGCCCCTAGGGTCATCAAAGTAGTTCTGGTCAGTGCGACCCTTTGATGTCCCAACTGCCTGAACTCTGTCCTGGCCACCATGTCCGCGACCCCGTCCACGAGATCCTCGTCCCCTCGGGGCCACCACCTTCTGCAAAAGCACAGGACACTCGCTGCGCCAGTGTCCCTCCTCTTTACAGTACGCACACTGATTTGGTCCCACAGGCGTGGTATTCCTGCTAGTACGTGGAAGCTGTCGGTTCAGACCACCACGTCCTCTACCATTCCCTCAAGAAGCCTGTTGCAACAACACCTTCGTCTTCAATTCCTTATGCTTTTTCTCCACCTTCTCCTTCTCCTCATTTTCCCTGTGCTCATAATACAGTGCCATACTCAATATCACAGAAGGGGAGGAGGTAGTCCAAGTGCTCTCTGAAGCCTGCAGCCGAGTCGCGATCTCAGGAAGCAGGTTCATAACAAATCTATTAACGAACAGTCAGACACCCCTCTCCACCGACAAATCCTGTCCGCTAAAATCCAAGAACACGCCTTCAAACCGAGTGAAAAACTCAGACACACTTTCATCTTTCTTCTGACGACATGCCGTTAACTTGTCCTAATCTACCCTTCTCGGTGGAATAAGAGAATGCATATATGTAATAATTCGGCCAGGTAAAGCCAGTATTTCGGCCTTAGGCTTCTCACCAGGCTTCCTCTCCTGGTCCCATGCTTTAATCTGATCCCAAGTACCACCCGATTCCACAACATGATCCTGTGTGTGTACCTGTCTCCAAATATCAATGGGCACCAATAAACCAAAGAACATTTCAATATCTGCAAGTGTCATCACTGTCGAGGAAGCAGCCTCAGTCAATTCTTTATAATATGCAGTAGGATTTTTTCTAGGGTCGGGTAACTGAGTCTTAAGGGACAAAACCTCACTCCTTTTCCATGGAGTGTACACCCATTGTTCTTGGAACCGGGCTTCTACCTTCGGTCTAATAACAGTATTCGGCTGATCCCGCAGCTCCGGTAGTTCAGGGTGGTATATGGGGTGGACTTCCCTCATTGGAAACTGGAATACTGTCTTTGGACTCTTTTCAAGCAACCTACTCCATTAAGCGACCAGCTTCGCGACATTACGGAAAACCTCACCAGGTGCCATATCTGCAACATATACATGGTCCCTAATATCATAAATAATCTGGGGTGCTACTTCATTGAAACACTGTTCCCACAGTCCAATCAAGGTAGCCGACATGTGCTTAAGAGCATGCTGCTGCACAAATGGCTTAGAATCTTTCATTACACTCCACACATCCTCCACACTGTAAATGGGGTGACGAGCCCACTGAGCGGCCTGATTGGCTACCACCCTTTTCTCTTCATCTCCCACATCAGATCGTATCAGTATCCGTCCTAGTCGCTCCCTAGCTGTCACCCAGTCTCCGTCCCCTAGTCCATGCATGGGCGTTCCGCTGTCCAGTAATGCAGGGGGATGGAGTAACAGGGGAGAAGTAACAGCAGAAGTACTAGGCACCAACGTCGCTGCCGGCTGCGTCATAGGTGTAAGCGCTGGAGAGAGAGATGCCGAAACAATAGGCGTTGCAGGGAGACTGGCAGTCATAGTAGCAGTAGAAGTCAAAGTCAAAGAAAAGGAAGGAGGCCCGGTGGCCAAAACAACGTGATCAATAGCAGAAGAAGCAGAAGCAGCAGAGACAGAAGGAACTGATGGCTGGGACTGGGGTATGGCAGGGTATATTCTCTGCAGGGCATATGGAGGAGGAGGTCTAGTATCTAACAATTCCTCCACAAATGCATCATTTTCCTCTCGAGCAACATAAGACTTTTCACACTGTAATCGAAATTTCCTATCAGCACACTATATTCCTTTCTCTATTGTCTCTCTATTGTGCGCTACAGCTTTCTTAGTCAATGTCTGCATTTTCCCCTTCCGGGACTCTTTCTCTGCTTTCATTCGCCTCTGTTTAGCCTCTTTTTGCCATGTTCTGAGAGAATCAAACATCGACTGCCTACTCCTTTTCGCAAACAATTTGTCCTGCAGAAAATTAATTTTCTGTTCATCAAAAGTGCCCGTCAACGGCCACTGCAACTCGGCATTGTCCGTCGTATATGTGTGCCATAGTGTACTAAACATAATAGGGCCAATGCCATGTTTGACGTACATGTCAAAATTTGGAGTGCCATCTGGAGGCGCCGGCTGACTTTCTTCCAATCGAGCATCAGTAGAACAACAACGACAGCCCAAACAAAACATCTTACTAAGGCACGGCATTTTCTTTATGAAAACAAGTTCACTATTTATGCCGAGCAGGTATTTGCAAATATCTTTACCAAAAATCGGTCCTCAGACCTCATCAAATACAAATCAAAGTGGTACCATGTTCACAAAGAACTCAAACAAATTCAAGCGCTTGTCCAAAGAAGGTCCTCAGACCGCGTCAAATACAAATCAAAATGGTGCCATATCCACAAAGAACCAAAGCAAACTCACCTGGTGCACACAGGTCAAACAAAGTGGTTCTCCACTGCCGAATCTTCAGACCAAATGGTCAGATCCAAGGTTTTGCCGTTCAGGACCCCAGTCGGGATGACCACTGGACGAGGCACCTCCCAGTCAGACAGACGGGGCAGCTGCGAGTACAAGACTCTCTCGTGCAGGGATCCCTGGTCTGCCCGTCCGACCCGACGTGGCACCGACCTCCTCACTCAAGGATGGGCTACCCGATGGAGTCCCTGTTCGGGTGCCAAATGAAGGAAGTAACACGATTAGGGTCACCCGGGTCACTCGCGACCACCTCTCAGCCTTCCTTACGAATGAAGAGTCGGTCAGACAGTAGAGAATACAAACCAAAGGTATTTATTTGAAATACACTCGAGCGGAGTCCAGTCTGACCAGCCTCCTTAGATTGCTGCTGAGGGACTGACTTCTACCAACAGGGTAACGTATAATATACATTTTCAGAATCACTAAAGACACGCCCAGACTGGAATTTTCCAGTTAGTAGCTGGTGAACAAAGAAGATACACAAGGATGTGTTGCAATTCCAGGACCGGGTACATGCTATCTCAGCGTCAAGGTTACTCTGCCTTTACCCACCGCTCTAAGGGTGGGAGCAGGCCTATCTAGTGAGAAAGGTATGTGATGGCAAAAACAGTCTATTCATTAGCACAGCGAAGCTCAACCTTGGAGGAATACAAAAATAAAATATTGCAGCTGCTTTCTGCTGAGGCAGACAAAGTGAGACAAAAATTAGCTTCGATCTTAGCTCAAAATGGCGGCTGAATACAAGATGGTGCAGCGAATGCTAACTTACATAGAGTAATACACTAGCAAAATGAATGTACACATTTACATTTCAACAATAGCCCTTTATACTTGGTGTAAATCAAAGGGCAAGTACCCCTGTAAAGTAGCCCAGTGTGACATCCCTGGTTTACGACAGTGGCACGCAGGGCGTCATGTACACACCCTAAGTACATTATGATACAAGTACATCTGTGACTCAGGAGAACGCCACGTGAAAAATGTCGGCGCCCTGGAACTCGCTCGTGGAGCAGTCCCGAATTCCTCCTGTGTGGATGGGGTCCTGGCAAGAGAAAGAAACATCGCTGGGACAAAGGCAATAAGCAAAATAATTGTAAGCATCACGTGAGTCACGCGCCTCAAGGGATCATGGGAAATTTAGTTCCCAGGTCTGCGTGCAAGTGCAACACAGCTATACCGTTCTATTACATGGGAAGCTAGTCCAAGAAAGTGTATAGGAAAACACTTCATTGGAGCATGTAAAAGAAGTGTGTGACCCAACTTCAGGAAAAAGGTGACCATTAAGTATACTAAATAGTGGCATAAAAGAATTTTAGTGACATAAAAAGATTTTCCAAACCATGGAAGGAAATGACGAAAAGGCAAATCACATTAAAAACGGAAAGGCTCATCAATGGGATGTAACAATATCTCGACTAGAGGAATGTGTTTCCTAAATTTATGGCTAGTTTCTGGTGGAGATCATAGTAAATAGATACGATGTACTAGTACCCAAATGCATCAGCTAGAGTGGAAGATGAACAACCATGGTCAGATGGGCAGCCCTCGATCAATTATCTGCCCAGATTAGTCAAAGGAATATTATCATTTAATCCTTGTGTGTCACAGCGAAGCCTGAAAATCCATCTTTGTTCCTTGTGAAATAGAACAGATTCCTGATTTCCCATTGTTATTAGGTAATGTGGTTTGTCAATGATTGTCCATTGGATATCGTGTTCTGTATGACCCACATTGAGGAAGTCTTGTGTGAGTTTGGTGTTGTCTTTTTTGCATCGGATAGAACTCCGATGCTGAACTATTTTGTTTTACCTTGCGTGTGGTCATGCCCACAGAGATCAGGTTAGAGGGGCAGCGTAATATGTAGATGACTCCCTCTGTATTGTAGTTAGTCAGGGTGCGTAATTTCCAGGGAGTGGTTAGACCAAGATCTACAGATGACAATGCAGAAGTGAAGGGACAGACCAAGCATGTACCGCAGGGATAGTATCCTTTGGCCTGCATTTTGGACCATAGAGTGTTTTGTCGAGATGCTCTCAGAACGGTAGATGGAGTGTGGGGAGGAGTATGTACAAATATATCTCCAATATTCCTGCTGCATTTGAGAGCAAAAAGGGGTCTAGGTAGTTGGTTTTCACCACTATTCAGGATAGCCCAATTTCTGTTCATGGATTTTTTCACTATGTCGGTCAGGTGGCTGTAAGTGCTTACACACACCAACCGATCCATAGGGCTTTTTGTGTATGTTTCAAGGATGGCCTCTAAATGATTATTCCTGACACTTTTAAATGCTTTCTGTATCAGTTTGGTGGGATATGCTCGTTGTGACAGGTGGGTGCTAAGTGTGTCAGCATGTTCCTTGTACTTGGTAAATTCCATACAGTTCCTACGTAGCATAAGGAACTGTCCCACCGGGAGATTATTTCTGAGAGCATGCAGATGGAAACTGGTGTAGTTCAGTAAGGAGTTGCGAGCTATTGGTTTCTTATATAGCTCGGAGTATATGCCGCCATCTTTAGGATATAATGGTAGGTCCAGAAAGGGGAGGGAGACATTGTTGAACTTGAGATGCAGATTCCTTGAGTTCAACCAAGTGGCAAAAGTTTCCAAAGAGTTAGCAGAGTCCTCCCACACCACCAATATATCATCGATGTATCTTTTCCAGACTTTAAGATTCAATGAGAATGGATTGTCCGGCGGATAAATATATTGGGTATCAAATCTGTGCATGTAGAGATTGGCCATGCTGGGGGCAAAGGTGCTTCCCATCAAAGTCCCTGTGACCTGCCAACATAGTTGTTCCTAGAACTGAAAGAAGTTCTCCTTCATGGCAAGGGTAGCACAATCCAGCACAAAGGAGGTCGGAGTCAAATCATCCCGTTGTCTTTGGCACAAAAGTGCTCTCACTGTTTCTAAGGATTCCTCTTGCAAAATGCTCGTGTAAATAGATTGCACATCGAAGGATGCTAAAATGTGTATCGCAGGATCAAAAGGGGTCTCGGTCAGTGCATTTAGTATGTGTTTAGTGTCCTGTAGGTAACATGGCATCTCCACTACAATGGGACGTAAAAATGAATCAACAAATTGTGAAAGGAGTTCAAGGAGTGACCCTATACCCGAGACAATGGGTCTCCCTGGAGGCGGTCTTGTTGATTTATGTACCTTATGTAATACACAGAAATGTGGTATTTTAGGCTGTTTCTGTACCAAAAACTCTGCTTCTCCATTGGTGATCCAGCTTGCATCCCTTGCTCCTCGGTCCACCATTGTTCCTATAGTAGTTAGTAGTCTAGGAGTTGGATCCAAACGTAGGCACTGATAGTACCTTCCATCATTGAGTTAGTGAAGTTTGGTAGTCCTGTTGGTCCATAATGACATTGGCCCCGCCTTTGTCTGCTGGGGACGGAGCCTAGTCGTTGGAGGCATTGTAACTCGTTTTTATATGGATTGAAATAGGGCATCTCAGCCGAAGGTCTTAGTTTATCAAATTCTTTGATCATTCCCTTTTCAAAAGTCGCTACTTCCGGTGAGACCAAATGTAGGGGTGGATTGAAAGTAGAATTCGGTCTAAGGCCTGTTTTAGTCGCTCTGCTAGGGTCATCAGTTTCAGCTTTCTCTGCAAAGAAAAAGGCCAACCGAATTTTTCGAAAGAACTGGGATATTTCAACTCGTGTCAGGAAGTATTCTCCCAGGTGGGTCGCCACAAAGCCCAAACCTTTGTTCAGAACATCATCTTCTAAGGGAGTTAGGGTCCTAGAACTGAGGTTGATGATTAAGACGTTAGGGTACTTGTTGATGGGGATGGATCCCGAGACATGCTCCCTGTGATGTGCTGTTCGATCAGGGGATCCCACTGTACTCTGTGTGAATCTTGTTGGCTCCCTGGTCTGTACCTTCTTCTTCTCCATCCTCTTCTGCCCCAACCCTGTACTAAAAAAGGGGGGTAATTAGGTGCTCCGAAAGGCGTGGGATGAAAGGGTTGCATGGAGTAGCCCCATGGTTGTGGTAGCCACCAGGGGCCTGGAGGGAACTGTGATGGAGGTCCAGCATATCTGCCTCTTGGTTGTCGATTCTTTGACTGGCGTGGAGTACCATGGCCACTTAAGTCCTAATCTCCTGTAGTACTCCACTCCTCCGAGTTAGAGGTCCATTCATCTGTCCCCTGTCTCCAGCCTCTCGCCCCTCTCTGATTATTATTCTTAGAGGAGGATGTTACGTACTCATCATTTATGTATGGATATACTTTTTCATGTGTAAAGCTATCCATATCTTTTTTATGTTTGTTAATCTTATATTTAAGAATTCCTTCTCTAGTCTTCGTGAGCAGTTTGTTGACCTCATCTAGTTTCTTTTGGTAAGCTGGCAATTGGACAGTAACTTTGATCTGAGATTCTAGTTGTTGTATCTCAACAAGTAGTTGGTCGGCCACTTCCTTGGCTGTGTTGATCAACCAGATCAGCCAGTCACACGTGCACCTCCATGAATTCAACCACCATTTATTTTTGAAGATCTTATTGTCAAGGAACAACCGTGGGGCATTTGTGACTATGAGACCTTGCGGAGCTATGTTTCCTCTTAGAAATTCCTTGAGGATGGCTGCGTGCATTGCAGTCCTGAGTTGTTTCATAGCATCGCAAAAAAGTCTATGACTGCATACCACCCGATTACATAATATAACGTACTGTACCATGTCATAATATAAGTCACATTTCAGTATACTATAGCTAACATAGCATAACGCACCGACCCAAGCCATATTATATAGCACAAGATTGCATAGCATAATATGACAAAACTTAACATAATGTACCTTGCCATGCCGTGATATAAGTGTAGCATAGCATATTGGATAGACTGTGCCATGGCTTAACATATAACATAACCGAGCATACATGATTTGCTTTAACATAACACAACAAACATGACACTATTACAACATGGCATACATAGTCATACCGTGAGATAGCATCATGGATAACATGGTATGTGAGCCGAAGTTAGTTATATCATTAATGACCCACTATGTTTTATGTTGTCATGCGGTATGGTATAGTAAAGTATGGGATGTCACGTCATGCTGTGCACATGTGGTTACTTTGAATGGAACATACATTAACATACCATAACAAGCAACATGACAAGCCTTAGTGCACGGCCGGGTGCCTGAGTCTACCTAGAGTGCAGAGACACGTACTGTGCGTCCATTATAGCAGCTTTCACACACCGACAGTCAGAGTCCAAGTTGGTTGAAGTCATCCCTGCCACCCACGCCTCCCGCCCGCTTCCTTTTCACAAAGTACACAGCGCTAGGTATATATGTTCAATATTTCATGCATCCATCCCTTTTAGCCCCTCTGTCCTTCTCTCAGCACTGGCCCCAAACAGCATCGCCCAGCTCTGCCCCAGTCTCTCCTCCCCAACTGTGGTCCCCACAGCATCCCTGGTGCACTCTTCTGGTACCATGTGCACTGTGCAAGCAGTGGACCTGCTCTTAAACTATGTACAGCCACCCCCTAGCCCGCTCCCTCTCCAGGGACAGCAAGCGGTGCAGCCGGACACTCATATGTCAGATGTGGGCATCTGGTACTGTTGGCTCCAGCACAGGATGGAGTGTCCGCATGCCAGGCCATCTCTCCTCATCCTCCCACAGCCCTAACAGCAGAGGAGACCCAGGACCCACTGGTGTTGGGAGACGGGTTCTCCCTCTGCCCTCCTGCCTCACTTCAGTGCAGCGCCACCTGATAATGGAGCTGTTTTCTTGTCCTGTCTGCAGCTGGCAGCAAGCACTCAAGGGTCAATCTCGTTAATGCCGCAGAACTCCGCTGATTTTCACTGAGTTTTTAGGTAACTCAGTAGAATTCGGCGGAGTAGAACTCTGCAAGATATGCCCACCCCAACTAATAAGGATCCTATCCCAATGTGAACTCATGCAGCTAGCAAATGAGGGGCTCGAAGGTCAAACCAAAAATAACAGGTGACAGTGGACATCCCTGAGGAGTACCCCTACCTATTGGAAAGGAAAAAGAGTGTCTTCCATTTCTGGTAACTCGGACAGTGGGGTTTGTGTACAGTAGCTTGATAAGGCTCAAAAAGTATGTCACTATTACTATGTGGCACAATAACTCCTGTATATACTGCCATTCCAATGAATCAAATGCTTTCGCAGTGTCTTATAGCAAGGCTATTGCGACAGTGGTGAGCCTATTCTAAGTAATAAAGCCATCAATGTGTGAAGGGCACATACGTTGGGGGTTGAAGTCTGATTGCTTTGGAAGCACCAATCTCTGCATTAGGGGCTGTAGTCTCTGTGCCAATGTCTTAGCAAGGTTCTTATTGTCCACATTCAATAAGGAAAGTGGTCTATAAGAGGGACATTTACTAAATCGGGACCGGGCTTTGGCAAGACCAAAATCAATGCCTAAAGCATCAAAAGGGGTAGACTGTCACTGTGTATCACCCTATTCTACACTGCTAATAATTTGGAAGCTAGTATGTCAGAATACTCTTTATAAAACTCCACCTGGAAGCTGTCACTTCCAGGGGACTTTCCCTTTGCATGTGTATTGGTTGCCAACTTCACATCTTCCTCAGTTATTGGTGAGTTCTCCAGTTCCCGTAAAGTCCCCTTAATCCAGGCCAGTGGTATGACATCCAAATAGCTCAGATATCCTGGTCACCATAGTGTAGCCTGGAGGTAAATAACTGTTCATAGTATTGCTGAAAGACTGGTAAGATATCCTTTATTTTCATATTTATATTTCCATCATCTCCGAGCACAGTTAGCCTGTTTGGTTTTCTGTCAAAATGGAGTTTAGACTACATTTGATCCATTTTCCCCATCGAGCTACACTATTAAAGATGTCAGAGTCATCAGCAAATATTCAGGCAATTAGCTATGGTAGCCGCCGAGGTAAGGGCATTTTGTTGCCATACACTGGTGTGCCCATAACCACAGTGTTGTCTCTTGTGTGCCTCCCAATCCTAGCCTACCATTGTGTGAGAAAAATAATCCCAGGGGGCATGTCAGCATAGGGGAGTCTGGTATTCCTAAAATGCCTGTGACTAGTGAACTTTGGTGTAATGACTACAGGCTATCATAAAGAATACCTACAAGTCAGTAGCCCCCATGGTAATCTCTCAATCACCCCACTCACGATGAAGGGTCAACAGAACATGAGCATGCATTCTCAAAATATAGTCCACAAGTCTGATGGACTGCAATCCAAACAGGTCACTCCTTCAAACTCTGTCACAACAGTATATTCTCCAGTGCACATTCCCCAGGGCAGCCCCTCCAACACTATGGTGAACTGCAGCTTTAGGCCGATCCTATCACCAGCCACACTGTTTTGTTCCTCACATCCTGGCTCCGCAGCGGGCTGCAATCCTACCCAGTCACCTGCCTGACATTGGTTTAGTCCGATCCCCAACCTCAGTGCTAACGCAGCTCCACCAAACGCTCCACCCTTCAGGGCCGCTCACCTTCACCCCCTGTTCAGGCAGTCCTCTGCCCACCCCTAACGTGAGACCAAGCGCTCCGCAGACCTGGTAAATTCCAGGACACTCGCTGCCGTAGGCTGGGTACCCGATCACTGATGTTGGAACCTGGGGGAAGTGAAGGTCGCAGACCAGTCTTCCCCGGGGTGCTTCTTGCAGGGGCCAGCAGGACATGGTGGGGATAGGCTAAGCTAGGGGGAAGGGGCGGGTTTAGGTAGGGTATAAAGGTGTCAGGAGAGGAGTATCCGGCCTCTTCCTGACACCAAAACACCACCGGGAGGAAAGTTAGTTTTTAGGGCCAGTATTCAAGTTTAAAAACTCTGCCTACCTTGCGGTCTCGTCGGCAGAGGGTGGAAGCAGATGGCGGTGCTGGACACTGAGGTGGTCCAGCCCACTTTGATCACCTTAGGTTCGGCAGGTAGGGGGACCTCTGGCTTGGGATGTGGCGCCTGACGCGTTCCACTTCCGGCAGGGTCACGGCGGCGATGGCGGCTTGCCTTCCTGAGCCGCGGCCATGTGCTAAGGCCTCAGTGGGGCGGGGTCAGAGTGCGAACCGCGCAGCAGGAGAAAGAGCCTCCACCCTCGCCTTCAGCCTCCTTTGGCGACACAGCAGTTGAATGAGAGCAGGGAGGCAGAGCTGGGTGAAGTGGAGGCCGTGCGATCTCACGCCCCGCGGGACAATAAGCAGCAGGCTCTTGAATGCCCAGGGGGTGAGGGGCCTGTGGACCTTTTACCAAGGCCTCACTCTGGGAGGCAGTCAGGACAGACAGCTGGGCCCTTGGTCCCTGTATTGAAAAAGAGCAAGTGGGCCTTGCCTAGGCCCAAGTGAGGGAGGGCCTGGGGCGAGGAGACACATACACAGAGCCTGTACCAAGGAGTGACTGGCACAGTAGGGAGTGTGGGGGTTGTGGCCCCCAGGGACTCGCAGACTATCAGTTAGCAAAGTGTAGATTTGGAGGTGCGTATTCGAGAGCAGCACCTCCTTATTCAGGAGACTGAAGAATGTTGGGCCCAGATTTGTGAGGCCTGGGAGAGGGTGGCTGCCCTTGACCCTGGGACTGGGGACTTACAGGCTGTTGACATACAGGTGGGGAGCTAAAGGACGGTAGCCCACAAGACAGGGGGACAGTTGGTGTGGGTTCCTGAGAACCTTGAGCGTAAGGGAGTCAGGGCGGGAGCCAGGACGGCTCGGGGTCCCAGCAGTGTGAGGGACCCCCCAGGTTGGAGCAGCCTGGTGAGGGATGGAGGCACAAGACCGGCAGCAGAGTCTGGGAGAAAGGTGATGATGCCAGCATGGCGCAAGATGGCCCCAGGACGTTGGCCTGAAGCAACAGGGGGGTCTGCGGTGGCCTGCCCCCCGTTGCAGGTTCACGCACAAGTGGTTGCGATGGATGATTGTACAGTTACGCATAGTGTGTCAGTGCAATGGCAGAAGTGTGAGGTGCAGGAGCCTATGTGTAATGAACCTGTGGGGGATGCAGAGCTGTCACTTGAGTATGGGGATGACAGTGATGAATGGGAAGAAGGGGAGTTGTGAGAGGAGGAAGATAAAGTGAGAGGGAGGTCTGAGAAGGCAACCAGTGACGTTGGTTTCTTACAGGTGTCTAGTGCGGGCATGGGGATTGGCAAGCCTACCGGACTTCAGAGCTGCGGAGGACAGCGCAAAGAGAAGGCCGTGGGTGGTAAAGTGTTGCCAGGTGAAATCGATTGGTGGACAGCATGGGGACACGGGGTAAGCAGTCGGTGGGGGTGGGAGATGATCTGGTGGAGGACTCGCGGGACGTGCTGATGGATGCAGTGGTGGCACCTGGGGTACTGGAAAAGGGGAGAGTGGCAAACAGGTAGTGGATGCCGGGTTTAAAACAGATGGTGCCATGGGGACTGATAGGAAGGAGGAGACCAAGGAAGACAAACATAAGAAGCGGATGCCAAATATGGGTTTGGCTACACCTTTGGGGTCCCATTTGTCGGAAAAAAACAAAAAAAGGATTTGGAAACATGAATATGTTAATGTTTTCAAACTCTTATATCGGGAGATTCAGGCCAAGGAGGGGTCCAAAGAAGAAGAGTGGGAGTTGACTAGGAGACAGAGAGTGCCCATCAACATGGAAAATTGGACATCAGCCTTTTTGATTTACGCTAGCATCTATTGTGAGCATCATTTAGACAGGGTGATAGCCTTGCTGAAATATATGGACAAAATTCGCAAGGCACAGATGCATTTTGGGGGTTATGCCTGGCTGAGCTATGATGTAGAGTTTAGTGCCAGGGTCAGTCTGAATCTGGACAAGCCATGGGGAGAGGTGGATTCGGAGCTGTGGATGCAGTGGATGTCTTCTACTCAATCCTCGGCCTAGACACATACTGCCAGTGAACTGCCGGTGATGTATTGGTCTTTTCATCCCTATTCCGCTCCAAAGGACGCTTCCTGGGTTCATGCAGAAGCCAAAAGGACCCACAACAGGGGCATGTTGGAACTTTAACAAAGGGTTCTGTTCACGACACCCCTGTAAGTTCAAACAAGAGAGTTCCAACTGCGGAAGTCATCATCCCATCACCCAATGTTTTACCCTGACCAGCCCTGTGGAGCTGGGGGCAGTCTGGGGCAAAGGCCCCTACCCCAGTTAAAGTGGAGGCCTTGATACCTCAGCTCTCTGTTTACCCTGACAGGGAGGCGGCCTTGCGTTTGAAGTGGGGTTTTACTGAAGGTTTTCGGGTGGGGTACCAGGGCGCAAGGGGGCGCAAGGGGGCGCAAGTGGGCAGACAATTTGAGGTCAGCGAAAGAACTTCCACAATTGGTAGAAGTGAAACTGGCCAAAGAGGTAGCTGAGGGTAGGATTGCGGGTCCATTCTCCGAGTGGCCCTTGGAGATTTGATTGTTTTTCCATTGGGAGTGGTGCCCAAGAAGGAGCCTGGAGAATTCAGGATGATTCACCACCTCTCGGGGCCCAGGGTGGGTCTGTCAATGACGTAATTGCTGAGGAGTATACCAAGGTGTTGTACGCCTCGGTGGACGATGCCATTCATCTGGTTCAGAGTTGTGGACGGGGGGCTGAAATGGCAAAGTGTGATGTTAAGTCTGCTTTTCGTTTGCTGCCCTTTCATCCTGCAGTTTTCCCGTTGCTTGGTATGCAATTTGGGGGTGACATCTATGTGGATAAATTGCTACCAATGGGTTGTGCCATTTCTTGGCCTTGTTCAAACTTTTCAGTCCGTTTTTGCAGTGGGTTTTCAGCAGAAGCAGTGGACATCGAGAGGTGTTTCACTACTTTGATGATTTTTTGTTTGTTGGGATACGAGTGTCTGGTAACTGTGTCCAGGCATTGCACAAGTTTGAAGCCTTAGCATGGGATTTTCGGGTGCCTTTGGCTCCCGAGAAAACTGAAGGGCCCGATGTTGTACTGTCTTTCCTGGGCATTCATCTGGATTCGGTACTGGTGGGTGGCATGTCTGCCAAGAGGGAAAGTGGATGAGATCCATTTTTTTCTATTGCATGTGATCAGAGAGCGGAAGATTGAGTTGAGGGTGGTGCAGACGTTGTTGGGTTTCCTAAACTTTGCATACAGAGTGGAGAGCAGACAGGACGTTTTGCAGACGTCTCAGCATGGCCATGGTGGGGGCAGTGTTGCTGCATCTCAGGGTGCGAATATCCTTCGGTGTACGAGTGGACTTGTGCATTTGGCCAACTTTTCTGGAGGAGTTTAATGGTGTGCCCTTGTATTTTCTGGAGGAGAAAACAGTGTAGCAAGTACACATATTCCCAGATGCTGCTGGGGCTTCGGGTTTTGGGCTGCTCTGGGATGGGAGATGGTGTGCGGAGAAGTGGCCGACACATTGGTTGAGTCAAGGAAGCAGCCTTGCATTTTTGAAGTTCTTTCCACTTTTGGTAGCCCTGTCTGTTTGGGGTGATGAGCTGAGGAACAGGGGGGGTCGTTTCCATGTTGACAACATGACTAGAGTGGACTTAGTGAACAGGCAGTGAGTGAGGGATTTGACGGTGTTTCATCTGTTGAGGAGGTTCATGTTGATGTGCTTGCGGCTTAATGTGGTGTTCAGGGCGAATCATTTCCGGGGTCCTGCAATGATATCGAGGATGCATTGTCTCATTCGCAGTGGCATCGCTTTTGCTGTTTGGCACCAGCAACGGAGGAGAGCAAGACAGAGCTGCCGCTGGACACCTGGGCCTAGGGGGAGTAAGAGTTGTTGGACTGGTCGAGAAGTCATTGGCTGAATCCACCAGAGAGAGTTACAGGCTGGCATGGAGTAAATTCGGGGAGTTTTTGGGCCGTTCTTTGGAACTGATGTGCCTTGAACGACAGGACACTGAAGAGTGAGTTTTGAGTTTTGTTTTATCCTGCATTGATAAAGGTTTGTCGCATACCACTATTGTGGGCAAATTGGCCGCAATTTCATTCTATGGTAAGCTGTTTTGGGGTTTTGACCCTGCCAGGGATGAGATTCTGGGGAAAGTCCTGAAGGGGTGGGACAGGGAGCAGGGAGGTTGGTGTTGTGGGAAGCTATCACGTTCGGATTGTTGCGGGACTTGTTGGCGGTTCTGCCTTTGTGTTCTGAGCTGGATGTTTTTGGGGGAATTTCGGGTTTCAGAACTTTTGGGTTCTGCTCACCAAGGGGGTGGTCTTGTCAAAGAAGTACATTTGGAGCAAGGGAGATTGGGTATCTGGCTGTGACTGTCCAAGGTATCTGGCTGCGACTGTCCAAAACGGATCAGGCAGGCAGGGGGAAATGGGTCTGGCTGTGTGAGTGTGTGTGCAGCACTGTATGCCCGGTCTGGGAATGGCGTGCCTTTCTGTTATTACCTGGGAGATGTTTATCAGGCGTATTTTGTCATGCGGAGGGTAGCAAGGTCACCGCATTTCAGTTGTCGGGGGTGTAGCGAATGGCTTTGCGCAGGCTTGGTAGAAACCCCGTTGATTTTGGCATGCAATCCTTCTAGATTGGGGAGGCGATGGCAGCGGCACGCTTAGGTTGGTATTGGGGACAGATTCAGCAGATTTGCAGGTGGAAGTCAAGGTGCTGCGAGCGCTATGTGTGAAAATACTATGGTCTTTGTCCTGGGGAGGGTTTTTTTATTTTTTTTTTGTCTGAGGGTACTGCAGGGTGTGTGAGCGGTGTGTGAGCGGGCAGGAACCACAATGGTTACCTGGATTGTGGGACATTCCTTTGTACACTGGGCAGCCAAGTATGCAGAACAATAGGTTTATGGACGGCACCTGGGCTTGAGGAACCGCCACCATGAGGTGTTTTGGTGGGATAAAGAAGGAATGCGATGGGGGACATTATTGCCTTGGCTGACGAAGTTGGTTCTGCAGTGGAGCTGCCCGGATATGCTCTTGATTCATCTGGGGGAAAATGACTTGGTGCGATTGTCTGGATTGACATTGCTTCACCATATGCAAAGGGACTTTGAGGCGATCATACTGCATTTTTCTGGAACATGTGTGGTTTGGACTGAGCTTGAGCCGCGCAGGGTCCGGTGGGAGGCTGTGAAGCAAGCTGCAATTGATAAGCGCCGGAGAAAGTTGAACAGGGCAATGAGGGTTTTCTGCCTTGATCAAGATATGAAGGTGATTGCACATATGGGCTAAAAGAGGAGGAATCAGGTCTGTTTAGAAGTGATGGTGTGCATCCTTTTGCGTTTTGGGGGATGCTTATCACATGACGGAAATGCGGGATGTAGTGAGTGCATTGTGGAACGAGTCGATTTGGTGCTGCAGGTCCTACTGCTGAGAGTCGAAAGGTGCACAGGTGTTTGTGCTGGTGGGGCAGGTAACTGCCCTATGGGGGTTCCCTGGTTGGCAGTATTTTGGGGTGGTGATTCACATATGGGCATATCCACCCCATGGGAGGAGGAAGAGTGCACAGGATACTGATTGCGGTGCACAGGATGTGATGGGCAAGGGAAGGATCTTCAAAGGAGGATGTTTGGAGGGCAAGTGAAAGAAAGATTGGGTATATGGAATGAGGTCAGCGAGTGAGAGAGGGAAGAGTGAAACAAATGATATGATCGTACTTGGGAAGTGGAAGCAGGTGAGTGGTGAATGGTTGCGGGGAGGATGGAACTGTCTGGCTTATGTAAAGATTCATATTTTGGAATTTATTGTTAATGTTAACAAAACTAATTAGTATGTGAACAACCTTGTCCTAATAAATGGCCTTGTATGCTATCACAACAGCGTGGAGTGTGGTTATTGCATTATGTCGGCCCCCAGGGGAAGTGAAGGTCACAGACTAGTCTTCCTCCGGGTTGCTTCACCCAGGGGCCAACAGGACAGGGTGGGGATAAGCTAAGCTAGGGGGAAGGGGCGGGTTTAGGTAGGGAATAAAGGTGTCAGGAGAGGAGTATCCGGCCTCTTCCTGATACCAAAACACCACCAGGAGGGGAGTTAGTTTCTTAGGCCTTCTACTCACCCTACATATTGTAGGAGAATGGGTGGTTCCTGACTTGTTGCGTGTTGCCAGTTTAGGACAGGTTGCAGGGCATAGGCGGTATTTTGGGGGTGGTGAGTCACATACAGGCTTATCCACCCCTCAGGGGGAGGAAGAGTGCACAGGAGACTGATGGTGGTGCGCAGGATGGAACGAGCAAGGGAAGGATCTTCGAGGGAGAATATTTGGAGGCCAAGTGAAAGAAAGATTGGATATATGCAATAATGTCAGAAAGTGAGAGGGGGTAGAGTGAAAACAAATTATATGATCGAACTGGGGAAGTGGAAGGGGGTGAGTGGTGAATGGTGCGGCGAGAATGGAACTGTCTGGGTTATGTCAAGATTCACATTTTGGAATTTATTGTTAATATTAATAAAGTTTATTAGTATGTGAGCAACCTTGTCCTGATAAATGGCCTTTTACACTATCACAACAGCGTGGAGTGTGGTTATTGCACGAGGGCTCACACTCTTCTGGTCTCTACAGGTCCGCGAGACCTAGTTGAATGGGGACCGGGATCCAGTTCACACCCTTGCCAGCTAGTATTGCTGTTCTAGCAGGCCATGGCCACCTCTGCAGACAAGGCACCACGTGGGCAGGTCCCAAATAGCCGGAGCACTTAGCTCATTCTCCCAGCCAATCTCAGCAGTGCACAGACTCTCTAGTGTTCTCTAGACATTGCCACTACCACTCATCGTCTGGATCCAGTTGTGATGATTGCTAAGATGACCGGGTGGAGCTCAGTTTAGCAACTTTTTCCAACGGGCCGGGAGAGCACTCGTGAAAGGCAGCCATTTACATTCATGGCTCTTTAGCACCCCCTGCAAGTACATGCTTGACGTCATGCTTTTAAAGTCACTCCTGTGAGTAGTGCGATTATATACTGTAGCCCACAAGTGATATTTAACTTGTTACTCCACTGAAGCACCCCTTGTACCATTTTAATAGACCATTACACAGAAATGAATTATGCCATTTGGGATTAGTTAATCTTTTACCATGTTTATTGGTCAGAAACATGTACATGTGCCGATAGCATCTCTTCTGTCAAGGTGTAAAGTCACAACTTGCTTATCATGTGTCATGATTGTTCTGCAGTGCATGCCAACCCCTGGTACAGAGCAGAGTCTTTTGACATCAGTGCCAGTTTCTACAGTATCACTATCACTTTCAAAATACCTTTATCGAAAAGTCCATTTCCCAATGACCATGTTCCAGTACCAATGTCAGTGTCTTAATTCTCGAACTGTCTTTATAAATATCCCATGTCAAATATGACAATGCAGGTGTTATGTGTCCATTGTCTCAGCATTCCTCTTTCAGTGTCCACATGTCCATGCTGGTTTAATGTCTTTGTTTCTGCATACCATATTGAATGTTCCAGTGGCAATGGCAGTTCCCCATGATTCATGTTTTTGTTTCCATTCCACTTGTGTCATCTTGTTTGTGCCGCTGTCCATAGCTAAGAGTCGACACCCACAAATCCATGCTCCCATGCATATTTTCCTGAGAGTGTTTGTGTTTGTGGGTGTGTGTCACTGTGTCCTTGTGTAAATATTCAGGTGTCCTGCTCATGTTCTGTGGCACATGGCACACTATCAGTGTCCCTGGGTTGGAGTTCCAGTCTCAGTGTGTGTTTCCCAGGTTTGTGCCCCATCTTCTTTGTCTGGTACTAAGTGTCTCTATCCCTGAGCACATTTTCCATTCTTCATGAATTATTATTTTTGCATCTACACCCATGCCCTTATGTTTTCCTACAGTGTTCATGACCCAGTGTACATATTTAAGTGCCATTATCCCAG
Source organism: Calotriton arnoldi (assembly GCA_963921515.1). NCBI lineage: Eukaryota > Metazoa > Chordata > Amphibia > Caudata > Salamandridae > Calotriton > Calotriton arnoldi. Next base: position 1,174,480 of record CAWUFW010004367.1, on the reverse strand, counting down.
TGCCTGTGTCCCTATTCCAGGGTCCATGTCCCAGAATCAGTGTCAAGGTCAATATCACTAGCTGTATCTTAATATCCCAATTTCATTGTCTATATCTCAGTGTGCATGTCAAATTGTCCTTGTTTATGTTCCAATGTCCGTACTCAAGCATCTATATTCCACCTCTTATGTCAATATTTGCATGTCCAAATGTACACCTGGGTGTGTCCCTTATCCAGGTCTTTCTTCCATGGCCAGTACTCTGTGGCCCAGTTTCTGTGGCTCTGAATAATTATGTCATTGTCTGCTTTCTAGCGTTCATGTCTAAGTGTCTGTGTCCCTTTGCGTTTATCAAAGTTCCCCTATCCCTTTGTCTTCATCCATATCTGGGTGCTTTTATCCATGTTCCAGTATCTTATTACTCCTCTCTGTCATATGTCCTTCCTCCACACAAAAGATTGTATACCCCCTACAGTTAGTCTGGAACCAGGGCAGAGGAGGCAGGAAACCTGAGCAATTCAAAGAGAATCCTCCAGACTCTTCAGTACATTTCTGGACCTGTGGAAGACTCTGCCAGCAACTAAGAAAGCTGTGCAGCTGAAGGTACTACCACTCTGCTTGACTGTTGCTCTGAAGGACTGCTGCCCTGCTGTGCTGACTTGCTGCCCGCTGCCCTCCTGCCTGGGTGAGAAGGACTGTACCTCATTCTGTTGAACCCAAGACCACCAGAGTGACTCAAATGACTAGTTGTCTGGACTCCTGATTAGAGTCTCAGGGACAGAACGCTCAAACAACCTTGAACCCAGTACCTGGTCACTGCCATCTGTGAGTCCTACCTTGCCAAACGGTGGCACTGTCATGATAGTGGCGGGCGTAGGCTATTCCCGTATGAATGGGAAAAGAGTGCCTGTAGAACTACGTTTCCCAGAGTCCTCTGGGGTTGTTGCAGGAAGAAACCCTAGAGGTCAGCAGCGGAACGAGGGCAGGATATAAGCCCCTCAGGTACGCTGACCCGGTGCTTGTCATTCTAATCCTTGGAGACTTTCCCTGAGACTCGCCTTTCCTATCAGCTGGATTCCCGTGGCTCGTTTCCTGGTGAATTCGCCTGCAGGGAGATGTGTCGGCCGCGGCTTTCCTTGCCGCTCCCTTTTTCTTTGTTTTTTAGCACTCTTGGAGTTCCGCGCTGTTGCAGGATTCCTTTTTGTTTTGTCCCCAGCAGACTCCGGCTGTCGTTTCCCCTGGCAGTCTCGCTTCCTGGTGTACGGAGGCAACTAGGGAGGCTGCACCTTTCCTTCGTCCTCCTACTTGGGCGGCACAGCTTTGGTACATGAACACGGAGCTTGGGTGCACTGCTGAAGTTAAGTGGTAAAGCGCTCCACACTCCTTTAATTATTTCAACTTTGTTTTTTCTAATTTTGGCATTATTCCTTTGGGACTAGCTGGTTTATCGCGGCAGTGGTATCTCTGGAGAGAGCACTGCCTATTGGATTTTGATACATTTAAGTTGTGACGTTGTCAGTAGAGCTGGACATTCTTTGGGTATAGGTCACGATACTCTGACCTACCCCTACTTCTAATCCTTACCATATATGCTGGGAATGTGAGTATGTTTGAGTTATTGGGGTAACAGTACTAGTGAACAGGGAACCATTTATGTGTCTAGTGCTTATCATTGTCTCCTCTCTTGCACACAGGGTCTCTCCGCTCCAGTAGAGGTCCTTCTGGGTCCTGAGGGTCTGTTTATACTCGGAGAGGTTCAGACCAACGCCTCTTCAAGCCCAGCAGTGTTTTTTGTTTTATCCTCTTCCCCTTTTCCCCGACACGCTTCCTATCAGGTTAGTGGATCTGTCTGTTTTACTCCCTGTGTGGCAGCGTATAAGGAAGGAGGGGTTTCAGCAGCATACCATCATCCCTCCTGGTCATCTTGGTAGGTTAGTGGCTATTTCTGTCTCCCTGTACTGACAGGCACCTCATTCCTGGACCCTTGGAAGTGGGCCTGAAGATGCTCTGCCAGCCCACCTGTGGATCCAGCACAACCGAGGCATCTCCTCTGCTGCACGGTACAATCCAAGCAGAATCAAAGCATTGCCTCTGCTGCGTAGACGTTCCCAGCACAAGGACTCTGCATCACCCTCACAGACTCCATTGGAGCCAGAGTGGTCAACGCATCCTCGATGCAGGGGCTAGCATCGCAAGCCTCATGTTAACGGCAGCCTCAACAACAATGCAGGACTTTGTAATGCAAGCCCTACAGCTTCTTCGGAACTAGCCAGTGACTGACACATCTTCAATGCAGGACTTCGCATTGCAAGCCCCCTCATCAATGACTTCCTTGACAATGGTGCAGAACATCGCATTTCAGCTTCACAGTTCCTCAGAACCCATGCTGCACAACGCATTTCCGACCAGGACCTTTTATTGCCTCATTGGCACAACATATCCTCGACACAGGAGTCCGCAACTCCTTGCAACCAGGATTTCAGGTCCTAACTGGGTCCCTGTAGCGGGCCCACGCTCCATCGTGCTCATCCTGAACTTGTGATTTTGTTGTGGTTCAGCATGACCAGATAGATTCCACAGTTGGTGTTTTGTGCTTCTTGGCACTATGCTCACTGGAATCTTTAAAATTGCATATCTACGGTTCTAATGATTGGAATTTTGTTGTTTTGGTCTTGTTTTATTTACTCAAATTTACTGTATTTTTCTAAATTGGTGTGAGAATTTTCTTGTGTTGTGTTTTCACATTATTGCTGTTTGAAGTGCTGCATACATACTTTACACATTGCCTCTAAGTTAAGCCTGGCTTCTCTGTGCCAAGATTCCAGAGGGTTGAGCACAGGCTAATTTGGCGTTTGCTTGTGACTCACCCCTTCACCCTGACAAGGATTGTGGATAATGCTTGCGTGGGGTTTCCCCCTCAACTAGTAACCCAATTTCTTACAGCGGACAGTTACATTTGGGACAGAGAGAAACATAGTAGACCCTTCACTTTGTTGTTTGAGGTAAAATCATGTTTATAGTTCATGGATGTAAACATTGTTAAAACCATTTAATGGTGTCTACAACAGATGTAATCCTATGTGAGTTTATAGGAGGTTTCAGATATATTTTGCAAATCTTTCAAAAGGCTGAGAACCAATCAATGAAACAAATGACACCTAAGACTATGCAGATGATTGTATCTGATTTTCTCATCCGCTCCTAGTGCACAAGCTTTGCACGATCAAGTACTTTTTCCGATTGTAGTGGGAAACATTTTCCTTCAGTTAGTTTCTCTTCATGTGAGCTGTCTTCTCAGCCTGCTTGATACTGTGAATGTCCTTTTGGAGCCATTTATTAGCCTCATCGTGCTGGACTGATGTTTTTCCCCAAAGATTATATGAAGTGGCAATGGCCAGCCATATTCTCTAGTCTGACTATCTGTACACATTAGTTAGTCTCACAAGATCCCCAGTACCTTATGATACTCCCATGAAGAGACCTAGAGGCAGATTTATCAACTCTTTGCTCTGGTGCAAAGTCACAAAGAGTGATGCAAACTGGCGCATACTTTTGATAAAGTATTTACTTTCCAACACAAAATTGAATTTGTAGTGGGAAGTAGCCTAAAGTAATACAAATAGCGCTTTGCAGTGCTATTACCAAAACACAATTTGGGTTAACTAATTGATATTTGGAAGGGGCATGCTTGGGACGTCCTTTTCAAATACCAATTTGCATTGGCAAGTATGAATGTTTTGCGACTGAAGTGCGGTCGTGAAACATTAGCACTTTACTTCCAACTCAAAGTTGGTGGTAACCCATTTGGAAATGCAAAGTGGTCCCCTGAGGGACCATTCTCTGTGAGAATGGTTGAATAAATATTTTTTAAGAGCAGGCACTGGTCCCGTGGACCACTGTCTAATCATAAAAAATGAAAATTTAAATTTTATATATATTTTTTTAAATGCATCCCATTTTCCTTTAAGGCCTATTTGCAACCCACTGCGAATCACTGTTTAGGGAATACGGGCTAAATAACCCCTTTGTACATTATTGATAGCGATTGCCAATTAGCGATTCACAAAAAATTGCTATTTGGTAATCGCTATAACTATAGTTCGTAGATCTAGCCCTAAACCTCTTAGACGTTTTCTAAAATGTTTAGTTCTGCTTTCATTCCTCTGAAAACAGCTGTTTCCGGTAAGAATGACTGGACTTATTTTTTCATACTTTGATGTGTACTTTCCATTTAAAAAAATTTTTGGGCTTCCAGATAATACATTAATACAGGCACTCGTGTTTGTAATTGGCAGCAACCAAGGCGCAAGTAGTCAAATTGAGACAGGAGAGTAAGGGCTTGCGAACCGGGTTTGCGAACCCGTTTGCGCGTGCAAAAACATCATGGGTCATGTACAAAGCCTATTTAGTGAGTCACAATTTATTTGCGACTCGCTGAATAGGTTTTGCGACTCGCTATTTGGAAGGGGCGTTCCTTTCCAAATAGCGAGTCTCAAAACCATGTACTAATGTTTTGCAACCGCAATTGCGGTCGCAAAACACTCGCAATTACCACCTACTTCAAGTAGGTGGTAATACATTCGCAAATGCAAAGGGATCCCAAGGGAACCCCCTTCCCCTTTACAAATGCATGCAAGAATATTTTTAAGGGCAGGCAGTGGTCCCAGGGACCACTGCCTGCCCTTAAAAAATTAAACGAAAACGTTTAATTTTTTATTTTTTTAAATGCATCCCGTTTTCCTTTAACCCTTTGGGCGCGGCCGGAATTTCCCCGCGGTGCGGGACAATTCCACGCGTGCGCAGATCGGACTGCTCCCGGCCGTCCGACGCACACGCCCACCGTGACGTCGGACGGCCCCTGGCCATCCGACGCATTCAAGGGGTTAAGGAAAACGGGCTGCATTTAAAAAATAAAACTGCTTTATTTCAAAGCAGTCCCAGACATGGTGGTCTGCTGAGCCCAGCAGGCCACCATCCCTGGGAGGGCCTGTCATTCCCACTGGGCTTGCAAATTACGAGAGGCTCATTAATATTAATGAGCCTCGCAATTTGCGACCCCATTGGGAATCGCAAACAGTGTTAACCTCTTCCATGCGTCGGACGGCCCCTGGCCGTCCAACGTCACGGTGGGCGTGTGCGTCGGACTGCGCACGCGTGGAATTCGCCCGCACAGCGGGGGAATGTGCGCCGCGTCAAAGGGGTTAACCACACTGTTCTACATTTTATTTTGCGCCTTGCAATTCGCGACTTGCAATTAGTCGCAAATTGCGAGGCGCAAAATAAAATGGTCGTACATCTGGCCCTTAGTGCTTAGCAAAAGGTCAAAAAATCATCTCCGCACTATATACACCAACAGCGACAGAATTGAATAGGCGCAATATGCCCTTTCCTAATGCAGAGATGACGAAGCCCATTATAAGGTTTGCAATTGAAATTTTGACATTTTAGTATTTTAAAAGCATTTTGAAAATGCCAACAGTTTTTGCCTGGAGACAGAATTCTGTCAATATTTTTTCGTTTTTACTTGTATTACACAAAGATGAGGCATTTTGACGCCTTTCCTAAAATAGCACTGTAATATTTTTAAGAAGTAATGATAACCATTATAATAATAATAATAATCAAAATAATAATAATGAAATTGAAAAACAAATATCAAAAGCCTAGATTGGTGGCATCATCATAGAGTGAGCATGGTTTCAAGATGCTGCCATAATAGAAGACCGCACAGGAAAGTGTCTGCCGCGAGGGAACAACAAACGTGCCACATTGTTGCCAGCAGTGTCATATCAAGCTATCATAGCTCTGGAAAAGATCGAGGGCTGTTGACCTTCTCTTTATACTTAATTTACATCAAGTCTCTCAAGACAAAGAAGAGGATGTTAGCATTCCGATTTTATTTTGTGTATTTTGTCATCAAACGACTTTAAAACGTTCTGAAGAGAAACAAAATGCAAATAATTTCCATACAGTTTTGAGGTTCACTCTAAGGGGGTGATAGAGTGGGCTTTCTTGGATCTCGTGGGTATATTTACCAGAACTTCCGCTAACTAGAGTTAGCGTTAGTTAGCTGTAGGTTTTTTAACGCGGCCTATCACTAAAAACTATTGCCCTGTTAGCGATGTATTTAAAATATGTCGCTTCATGGTGATAGTAACAGCTAGCCGCTTTGAAAACTGCTGCTAACACTAGCGTCAAGGCGTTAAAAATTTTGACGTTAGCGAGAGAAAAGTGACAAAAGGCCCATTAGCAGCAAAAAAACTCACGTTAGTCAGCCCAACGTGACTTTTTTTGCCTCTAAAGCAAAAATAGCCTATAAGTCCACCTCCAATGAAAAATAGGGAATAAAACCAATGGAATGGCGAATGGAACAGCCAGGGCCAAGTGCAGCACAGATCAACAACCCCCCCAAACCCACCAACAGCCACGATGACCAGCCAGAGTCCCAGGGGAAGAGGAAATGCAGATTCAGGGCTACAGTTATGAAACGGGGCGCATCGCTGGGAAAAGCCAGTGATGCATCACTTTTCATAGCGCCCTCCTTGCAACACCATGGCAGCCAAAACCTTGAAAGCGGGGACAGTCCCCGGGGTCTAGAGGCCTCACTGGGCCTGCGTCTGTGACCCGGAGTGGGAGGCAGAGGTACTGTGGAGTTGCTGGGACCTTGGCGGTGGACATTGAGGCGTCGGCGATCGCCCTTACCGGGTGGTGAAGTCTGGCAGGTTGCATGGAAACACTTTGCTGACCTGTGTGAGAAGACCGCCTGGCACCCCTTGGAGCTGTGAATGGTAGAGGTGCTCCTGCGCACCAACGTAGGAAGGTCTGCATCGCACACCATGCGCCACCACTACACCAGGGTGCACGGAGGAGATTACCAATGGTGGGCTGCGCATCTCTGCATCACAGGCCAGAGGATGTTGCGCTGGCCGGACGCTGTGGAGGGTGAGGCCCCTGAGCTGCGTCAAACTTGAGTGGCGGGAGCGCTGCAACTTCACACCTAAGGGGGACCTTTGCATCACCTGCATCAGGAGGTTCCCCAGCAGACTTGGCGGCGACTGCTATACCCAGGCTTGTGAAATCCCCCCTAGCTGAGGCTCCTTCTGGGTGAGTCACAGATTTGGAGAGAGTGCAGCGCATTGAGCCTGGTGTCAATGTCCAGGTGAGGAGATGGTGGGACGCATAGCGGAGGAGGCCTGGGGGAGAGTGGGGCCCAGACCTAGTGCCTGTGGGTGACGCACACTGTGTCCTGAGCAATAACTGCGATGCGGCTGACCTACATCACCGAGGGCACCGCACAAGACTGGTGGGCGACTCCACTAACTAGCTCAAGTCGCTGAGATCGGCCATTGGTGGCAGTGGGTGCCAGGGGCACAGGGGCCGGTTCTGGCCCAGGCCCTTGGGTATGCAGCTTGATCTGACGTTAGTTGGTGGGAAACTGGGGAACATGGAATCTGGTCGCCACTGTTAGATCGGAAGAGGCAACCAGGTGGTGCTGCCTTTCCTTGCCCCCTGTTAGTATGCTTTTGAGTGTATGGGGGACTAACCCTTAGTGGACTTCCTCTTCCCACAGCATTGCGCCGTATGGATGCTGCTGCTGCTGCTGTCCCCAACTGCTGCTGCTGGTTCCTCTGACTCGGAGGTCAGGTGTTCGTGTCCCTCCTCCACCCGCAGGCTCCTGCCTGTGCCTCAACCCTGGTGGTCCAGTAGTAGAGCGTCACTGCTCTGCAGCTTGACTGCCCTCCTGTCCCTCTTTTCTGCTGTCACTGTTCATCTTTCTGCTCTTCTCCGTTGGTTTTCTACCTTGGTCTTTTTTTTTATCTTTGCTTTGTTTGGCTTTGTTTTTCCTCTGCTTTTTTGCAGTTCCTTTTTCCCTATCCTCTTCCTTGTTGCCGCTGCGATCCCCAGCGTCCCCCCCTTTCCAGTGTCCTTTCTCACTTTTCCCACCTCACAGCTGTCCAGCCCCCCTGCAGCACTACTTAAGTGCGGACGTTGTGCGGCCATGCGTAGCGGGCGTGCCACTGGTGTGCCGAAGGCAAGCCAGTCTGCATCTGTCCGCTCCTGTACCACGCCCAGCACCAGGGACCCTGCCTCTCGGACACTCCCCCGCTACGACGCCAGCACCCTCCTCGCCCTCACCCCTGGAAGCCACGCCGCCTACCATCTAGCAGGCATCCTGTGCCTGCCGAAACTGCAAACGCAGCTCCTTCCACTGCAGCACACCAGCGCCTCTTGCCGCCCAACCGACCAACAGCGCACCCGACTGGCTCAACTGCATCCTCCTCAACAATGCGGTCCCTCCACAAATACGCCACAGAAATCTGGGGCCTCCTCGACGCCACCTCTTCAGACATCGCCTTCTTCAAGGAAACCTGGACCAACCTCTGCTCCGGACCGGACATTGCCATCGCCATCCCTGACGGCTACAAAATCACCCGCAAGGACCACCCCGACCGACCAGGAGGAGGCATTGCCATCATCTACAAAAGCACACTCCGACTGACCACGCACCCTAATGACCCAACAGTGACCATGGAACACCTCCACTTCCAGATCTGGACCAACCCCAACACCACTCTCCACGGCACCCTCAACTACAGGCCCCCGGGCCATGAACCCCTATTCACCGATGCCATTGTTGACATCATCACACCCCAGGCTCTCCCATCCACCGACTACATCCTACTCAGAGACCTCAAGTTCCACCTGGACAACCCCAGTGACCAGAACACCACCCCCCTCCTGGGGAACCTCACCAACATCGGACTAAAGCAGCTAGTCACCGCACCAACCCACATAGCCGGACACACGCTCGAGTCTGTCTTCTCCACCAGCGGGAACTTCAACTACAGCCACACCACAGAACTCTACTGGACCGACCATCATTGTATACATCACGCCTTCACCACGCCCAGCGTATACCACCGCCATCATTGCCCCCCCGTCGCAACTGGATCAAGGCCACCGAAGAACTTCTCGTCAACTCCCTCAGCACCACCACTCTGCCAATGCTTACAGACGCCAACACCGCAGCGCGCAACCTCCACCGATGGATGTCAAATTGCGTCAAGACCCAGGCACCCCTTAAGAAAAGGCCAGGCAAACAACACTCCAAGAAGGCCAACTGGTTCACTTCTGCCCTCCACTAGTCCATACGCACCTGCAGACATCTCCAGAAGAGATGGAGCCACAATAATACCCCTGAAACTCACACAACCTTCAAATCCACCGTCAATGCACACCACACAGAGAAAGAGGAAATACCCTGGATTGATAGGTTTTGTGTAGGTAGGTGTCCCTTCCTGCACAACATCAATCAACTCTGCAACACCATGGTGCAAGGGTGCCTGCGTTGGCGCACGGCAGCCATTCTGTGTCAATGTAGGGGAAAATACAGGGGGGCTTTTTCATGAGCCCCTTCCGATAGTTTAAAGCCGCCGGTGCGTCATTTTCTTGACGTACTTGCAGCATTAATTTTACACCACGTTGCGCCGTATTTACAAAGTGACGGATCTAGGCATATGTGTGACCTTGTGAAGCCCTGTGCCACATTATACCTGCATCAGGTGTGATGTATGCAGGGTGGGCATTCCCACGCAACAAAGCCTCATAGGAGTGGCGCAGTGAAATCAATCAGATTTTACTGCGACAATTCTAGGATGCCACTGCTTAAGGGTGACGCAGTGCCATAGGGATAGGCTGGTCCCATGCATTGCTAGAGTTGCGTCATGCTTGCGATACAATTGCAGCAATACGCGACTTTAGCGCTGACAGATACATCAGGATTCCAGACGTATCTGTCATTAATTGCAACATGGAGTTCTGTACAGTGAATACGGCACATCCATGGTGTCGCAAGAAGGGCGCAGTGAAAAGTGTCACAACGCTGTTTTTTTGCAGCGATGCAACACTTTTCATGAATGAGGCCCAGGAATGCGCCCTATCTTATTGATAGTGCACATTCCTGCCCTTTTGTCACAGCGCAGCAACATTCCTTGCAGCACTGTCCAGCATCAAAACCTCTGAAATGAGGCCCCAAGTGTTTGCACCAAGTTTGAGACCAGCTATTTTCTGGTCTTAAAAAACTGCTTCTAAATGGACTTAGCGGCAGTTTTGAGGGGTTATCGCCGGACGGAAATTTCATTGTAAATATCGCGAAGTGGGGTTAGCGGCAGTTTTTGTACAGGAACGCCCACCTTGCATCTCATTTTCGTTAAGTCCAGCTAACAGAAGTGGTGATCTGGAAAATTACTGTTTACGCTGGAAAAGTGCCGGTAACTGCAGTTGAACATATGCCCCTTAGTCTCTTAGTGAAATCATCAAAGAGAATCCCCTACTGGCCATATGGACCTTTGATTATCGACTTGAAGTGTAAGAAAGGAGCTATCATCTGCAATGCATTTCAAGTACAATGAAACCAATGTTTGGTGTCCAAACCTTAAGGGTTTTATAAACAATTAAGTTCAGGTTACCAGTTAAATCGGTCAGCAAAATTGGAAAAAAATATTCTAAGAGCACACATATTCAAATGATCATACAGTCTGAATTTGTACATAATCAAGTAAAATATGCAAACCAGGATCATATACAGAAGCAAAATATCAACCAAGCAGGTTCCATAAAGGAACTTCACTATTCTAAATAAAGTATCAAAAGTGGTAAGGGGAAAATCTATGGGCAAGGTGTCAACAGCAGATGAACCAAATTTAAGATTTAAAAGGGAAGTATAAGTGCTCCAGCATGAAGCTCAACACTCTGGGCAATGGAAATCAACAGAGGCGAGAAGTCACCTTCGCTTAGCGAAGTCAGGACAGGGTCTGCTCTACTGTTCTAAAGATGACACAATTAAAACATGAAAGAATATTCTAGAAGGCTCCTTTGTATCAGTTTCCACCAAATGAATCAGTCCAAAGACAGTGTTCACTGGGAGCAGTAGATTCCCTAGTTTTTCAGCTCTCAGTCAAAGGAGTAAACATGCGGGTGACCTTGGATGTAACATCAGTCCGGTCTGTCAGGTGTAGGAGGGTCTCTCCCGCCAACCCAGTCTCCAAATCCAAGGCCAGATTCTAATTACAAGTTCAGCAATCTACTAATCAAAAACAATAGACAATTAGCCTATACTAATTTAACAAGGCACATGACAAAACACCTGCAGAGGAGAGAAAAAAAACAAGGCACTAGCAAGAAATGTTTTAAAAATTCAGCATGTGCAACTCCGGACTGGTTACAAGTTAGGCCAACATTAGATTCAAAATAGATTCTTAACAAGTACAGTTAGCATAAGTGAATATATCAAATGCATTTTAAAAAGGAATTACGTTCACTTCCATAGCAAATACATTTGTTATAATCCCACTAAATATACCGGTGGCTCTCATCTACATGAATACATAGCCACTCACTGCAATTTACTATTGAAATGCACACAGATTAATACAGTTAAACTCATGTTAAGTATATATGTTGAATGTAAAGGGGTGAAGCATCTCTGCTGCATTTTAGACAGCCTCTTAAGACTTAGGGCCTGATTTAGAATTTGGCGGACGGGTCACAGATATCCTATCCGCTGAAATATAAATCCCATAGGATGTAATGGGATTTATATTTCAGCGGACAGGAAATACGTCACCATTGTGACGGAGTAACCCATCTGCCGAGTTATAAATCAGGCCCATACTTGTTTCCCAAATAACTCTACAGGTTCTGGTCATAGTCCGAGTGCCCACTTAAGTATCTTTAGCACCATGAAACTTTAATATACATATAATATATTTAATGTAGCATAACATATAACATATGTCATTCGAAAGCATAGTCAGGTAGAGGCCTGTGCCACTATAACATCAGGAAATGATACACTGACACAGGGTTTTCAGGAATGTGCCTTGTTTTGCTACACAGGAGTTGCATTTCTTCATGTGTTTATACCGTTTGTGTGTTATGTGCATGGGAGGTCTTATATGTCTGCTGTTGTGGGGTGTTGGAAATGGCCTTTTTGCAGAGTTATTCCCAAGTTTTTTTTGCTTCTTCCTCCTGTGGTTCCTGAGCTGTTTTTGTTGGCTTTAGGACTCTGGGCACTTTACCACTGCTGCTCAGTGTTAAAGTGCTTATGTTCTGTGTATAAATTGTTATCATAATTGGTTATCCATGATTGGCATATTTGATTTACTGATAAGCCCCTAGTAAATTGCACTAAGTGTGCCCAGGGCTTGTAAATCAAATGCTACTAGTGGCCTGCAGCACTGATTGTGCCACCCACACAAGTAGCCTTCCAAATGTAACTCAGACCTGCCACTGCAGTGTCTGTGTGTGTAGTTTTCAACTGCCATGTCGACCTATCAGCGCACCCACTTGCCAGGCCATCCCTTTTCTTACATGTAAGACACCCCTATGGTAGGCCCAAGGTACCCCCATGGGTAGGGTGCAGTGTAGGTAAAAGGTAGGACATGTGCTGGTGTGTTTTACGTGTCCTGATAGTGAAATACTGCCAATTTCGTTTTCCACTATTGAAAGGCTATCTGTCCCATAGGCTAACATGGGAGTTACTTTGTAACATCTTACAAGTATAACTTTCCATTGGAACAAGATCAAGAAGTGGAGTTTAGGCTCTCTGAACTCAGAATTTAATAACACATCTTTTTAGGAAGATGGTTTTAAATTGTTTGTTTGAAAATGCCACTTTTAACCCTGCATCTTATAGACGCATATCCCTCATGAACGTGGATACTAAACTTTATTCAAAAATTCTTGTGACTCGATTAGGGGGGATCATAGCTCATCTAGTCTCACCATGGCAACACGGCTTTATACCGGGAAGAGGCACAACAGATCACATCAGACGTGCTATAGCCCTGTTTGATATAACTGAGGTAACAGGAGAGAAGATGGCTATGATCCTCCTAGACGCAGAGAAGGCATTTGACCGAGTCTCATGGCAATATCTATGGGCTACTATGGTACAGAGAGGGTTTGGGCCTGGCTTTATAACAGCTATACAGGCAATGTACCATAGACCGTATGCGATACTACATATAATGGGTCAAGAATCAAGCTGTATCGATGTCGCAAGGGGGACAAGACAGGGCTGTCCTTGCTCTCCCATACTATTTGCCCTATATATTGATATTTTTATTCAACAAATTCTTCAAGACCAGACAATTACACCAGTCTGCTGCAATGGCTATGAATCAAAGATAATGGCTTATGCTGACGACCTGGCAGTAGTGACCACCGATCCAGAAAAAGCAATTATTCAAATTCAGAAACTGGCCAGGGATTACGGCCTGAAATCTGGCTATCTATTGAACACAGGGAAAACGCAGATTGTATGCAACTCTAAAACTCCCTGTAATGATTCCCGAAGGCAGGATAAGGTAATCTATCTTGGGATAAATATTAGCAGTAATGTAGACTCTATCTGGAAAATAAATATGTTGCCCATGATAAATAAGATCAGCACGGATCTACGATCTCTAGACAGACTCCATTTTTCACTTATATATTATTTCACTTAAAATGGTCATGTTCCCTAAGATTTTATATATGTTTAGATCCATCCCGCTAGAAATTGAAGACCTATTTTTGAAGAAATTGGAAGGTATCTTTAGCAATTTCATTTGGAAATATACGAAAATTCGACGATCCCTCAAATTTTTAACATTATCGCAAGATCGAGGTGGATGGTCAACCCCTAATCTTAGATTTTATTACTGCGCAACCTTTTTACAACAGATGACTTTTGTGACCTCATCAGGAAATGGATATATGACAGATAGGCACCAAGAGGCAAATATGGGCATTCCCTCCATATATGAGCTAGCCATAGGGAAGGCAGCGCAGGGAGTACTTCTTCGACAAGTGGAGGCCAGCTACTACAAGAAGACTAGGTTTAAGGTGGTAATAGCAATTTGGAAAATCTGGAGTAAAATGGTAGGACTCATGCAAATTCAGAAGTATAATAGATATACACCTCTGTGGCGATCTCCCCTATTTCCCACATCAATGTATGACAACTTGGGTAGGCAATGGGAGGAAAAGGGGATCTCTAAGATTGGGGATTTATTCTCAACTGATCAGAGGTTTTCATTCATTGAATTGCAGCAAAAATATGGTATAACAGCTGGGATGTATTTTAAATATAAGCAGATTACCAGTTTTTTAAATCAAATAAACAGGCAAAAGATCTCCACAAATAGAATTCTTTTAATGGAGGCTATGTCTCACTCCCAGATAAGAATTAAATATATATATAAAATATTAATAGACACACTTCCTGATGATCTGGAAGTAGTAGAAACCAAGTGGGCTACTAAATTAGGAGACCCTGATGCTGATCTTTGCCAATCACTAGCACTAGGTAAGGGGACATTTCTCTCAGCTAACCTAAAAGCCCAACATTATTATACCATTTATGATCTCTATTTTACTCCTGCAAAGCTCTGCCGTTGGGGAAAAAGAGAGGATGTGATCAAGGGCCAGCGGACACAATTCATATGTTTTATGGTTGTGAGAAATTAGAACCTCTTAAAATGGGAATGGAGGAATTTCTATCAGCAGCACTAGGGAGTATAATTAGCATAACCCCTACACTAATGCTGTTAGGATATGATGAAAAGGCACAATATGATTTACGGAAGAATAAGTTGGTCTTTGTCTCAGTAGCTGTGGCCCGTTTACTTATCGCCACACAATGGAAAGATGTTGAACCACCTACGTATTATGCTTGGTTGGGTCGTCTGTTGGCCATATATAAACTTGAAAGGTCATTGTACAATTTTAAAGGCCGGCGCGCTAGCAGGAGAGGCAGGAAAATCTGGGCTCCAATGAATAAATGGCTTACTAGGCAAAATGCAGGGAGGGATTGGTTGGCTTAGGTTGGAGAATTTTTGGGATCAGGCAGCATTTTCTTGTTTTCCCCGTCTCTCATATTTTCTATTTTTTTTTTTTTTTTTTGTGTGTGTGTATATTTATTGAATGTAGATTCTCTCCGTACTATATATATATGGAATGTTGAAAAATTTGAATCTCTGTAAACATATATTAGCTAAAACTATATTTATCTATATTCATGAATAACTTTTTGTATTCTGTGTACTCTCTCCAAATAAAAAATTAAAAAGAAAAAAAAAAAGAAAATGCCACTTTTAGAAGCCAGGCATTTTGTTTTTTAACCATTCTGTGTGCCTCTGCTGTTCTGTGTATTGACTGTCTGGTTTTGGAGTGACAGGGGCTGGGGATGTGCATTCACTGTAGACAGCCACAAGGGGGGTTGAGGTGTGTCCTGCCTTTCCTGGGTGTCTCATAGCTGAGCTGAATAGACCTTGGCTGCATGTAGAGTGGTGGGAGGAGTTTCACTTACACCTGAATAGGCAGTGTCTCCCCTACACAATGCTGTTTCCACCTCCTGTAGTGACGCTGCTCTAGAGAGGACAGAACTGGTTTTGACTGGGCTTAAAAACCCTTGCTACAAAGAGAACAAAGAGACAATGGGGTATAAATAGTGGACCTTAAACCCCAAAGAATTAGATCACTTCTCCACTCAAAAGGAACCTGTTGCTAAGGAGAAGAGCTAGAGAGCTGTAAGGAGGAGTACTGCCCCTTTACTGCGTGCTTTGCTATGTTGGTCTGCAGTTGCTGGTTCTGCCAAGGAAGAGTACAAAGACAGGAACTTTGCTGAGAACCTGCTTGAAGAAGACTCTGAAAAGGGCTGGAACTTTGCTGAGAACCTGCTTGAAGAACAATCTTCAAGGGCTTGTGTGTGCTGGCCTCTTGTTCTGAAGTCTCAGGGACACAAAGAGTTCACCACCAGCACCTCTGAACTCCACTGCTGGGAGTTCTGACCTGCCAGGAGGGACCTGTTTTAGTTCCGGGCCTCTGAAAGTTGTTCCTGCTGTTGGGAGCTGGAAGAAAATAAAAGAAAGCAAGAAAGAAACTCTGATGACATCAGCGACACCACCAGTGACGCCGCAACCTGCACTGAGGCCAGAGGCACCGCTCGTGAAGTGCACGATGCACCGCCCTGCCTGCACCGCAGCTCCGACGCCCTTCGATGCCTGCCAATGCCTGCAGTTATCAGCCTTCCCAACACCAGTGCTCGCACCGACGCTGTCACCCCCAGCGCCTGCGATAACTGACAAGGGTGACTTCACAAGCTCTTCGACTTCGCATCACCTTACCGGAAATGACACCTCACCGCCGACGCTGCTGTCATCCCCTGTCCTGGACTCGATACATCGCCTCCTCCGGACACAACGCCTTGCCTCCCCCGTGGCAACCAGGGAACTGGCCTCGACCTCGGCACCGATGCCTCACCTCACGAAGCACTGTTGTTTGGGGGTCCATGTGACTCCGAGCCCGATGCCGCGCACCTCGCAGTCGGTGCCGTACTTTGACTTTATGGCTGTCACAATGTCGTAATAGCCCCAGGTGTAGCTATTTGTTTCTACAAGTGCTATTTCTGCAAGTAACTGTTTTTCAGTGCTATTTTGATATATGTATGTTGGAATGCTGTCGTTTTGTTCTTGTTTGGCTTAGATCAAGATATTTTATTTTTCTAAACTGGTGTGATGTCCAATTGTGGTGTTTTCACTGTGTTACTATGTGTTTGGAGTACAAATACTTTACACATTGCCTTTGGGATAAGCCTGTCTGCTCGTGCCAAGCTATCAAGGGCGTGAGCAAGGGTTCTCTAAAGTGTGTATCCCCCTTAACCTGACTAGAAGCAAGTGTCCCTACTTGGACAACGGTACATACCTCTGCTAATTAGAGACCCCCATTTCTAGCATGGGGAATGTTCTACATCCAGTCAGAGCTGAAGACTCATGTGATGGCATCATTGAAATATTGCCACTAGAGTTTAGGTGCAAGTTAATGCTCGGCACTTAGGAGTGAGAGGCAGTGAGACATTAGGAGCTGAATACAGAAGGGTAATGGAGGCCCAGAGGTGCAGATTTCATGCATTTAACTCTGAGGGTACCCTCTTAAATTAAAGTAACTAAGGGTCTTTCCCAGGGTTATGCTGAGAGAGACATCCCAGATTCCGGAAACAGCAAATGGTGTTTCAGTGAACCAAACTGCCTTATTTATTTAGAGTGCTGTTGGTTGATCGTTGGACCCTGAGGTAACCAGTGCACAGGTGAAGAGCAACGATGCAAAGATTTAGCAGCAGTGAGGTAGACATCACATTCTCTGATTAATATAATGGACTGACAGGTGGGACTGCTAGAGAGTGAAAGATGGTGTGCTGAGCGGTAAAGTGTTGAAGGTAGCCATTAAATCATGGATGTTGATCCAGATCCTGGTTTTATAGATGGAGAAAGCCTGATGCCTTGTTCATTTTAAATTTTATACACGTCTTAGTCTGCATTCTGATGATCTCCTGGTTGTGGGTATGCTGGTAATCATCAGAGATAGTGAGGTTGGCTGCAAGATAAACAAGAGTGCTGATTGTGATGCTTTTGTTCTAATGAAGATGGTTTGAAGATGGTGCTGGCTGGTGAAGGGAGCCAATAGAATTTCATCAGGAAGGGGGTGATGTGATCATATTTCTTCAGGCCCCTGATGACACGGACTGCAGTGTTAGTGTGGACTGTTAAGGGGAGCTCTTAAAGGTTGTTAATGTGGAGTCTGAAAGCCCAGGGAGCAAGACATTACTACCACCCAGATTCAAGAGTATGAGGATTTAAACAGCAGTTCTAAAGTCACTCTCTGGAAGTACTAGTTTTACTTTCATTAGAAGAGAGAGCTAGTACTAGCTTGTCTTTCTTTTTGGCAATATGTTCCTTGAAGGTGTCCAGGGGGACGCCAAGTGACTTGGCATTTGGTGAAAATTGAGGTTCAAAGTTGTTAAAGTTCAGGTTGTTGAGCCATGTTTGTACTGTTTCTTGCTCAATGTTTGTGGCAAATAACACAAATTCTGTCTTTGTTGGGTTGAGCTTGGGATAGCCACTAGACATCCAGGTCTGTATGATTTACAGGCAGTTGTTGAGGTGCAAAGGTCTGAAGCAAAGGGGAATTTCAAGTAGAATTTGTAACATCAGGCATATTGGTGGATATTGATACTGTGATCTAGCATCCATTAACTGGTAGATGACAGGAGACAGTAAGGAACACTGGGGATCTCCACAAGTGATAGGGACCCTTTAGGACTTTGAGGTGCCCATATCAACAAACTGGTGTCAGTTGGAAAGCTAGGAGGGGAAGCAAAGAAGGACATTACCAACAAATCCCATTCGAGAAATCAGACTGCTTATAAGGGCTGGATGGTCAACTGTATCAAAGACAGCTAAGAGGTCCAGCAATATCAGTAGGCTTCGGCAAAAGTTTTATTACGTTGGAGAAATCAGAGTAATTTTGCACTAATCATATGATACAAAATTCCTGAAAATTATGTGATTATGTTATGGCCGTTCACATAATTATGAGTAATTTGGCAAAAATACCCTACAGCAGTAGCACAGGAACAATAAACTTAGCAACTGTGAATAGCTGTTGCTTGCTGTTATTAGTGTTCTTTTGCATTTAGCACTATTTTCTTAGCACAAAAATCATGCTCGGGTCTATTTTGGATGCAAGGATGCATTTTGCACTAAGAAAATAGTGCTAAATGCTGGCTTACGCTTCTCTTGTAATTCCCCATAAACTTGCATAAATTTGCTGTATTTTCGCATAATTACACTACAGTAAATTACGTAAGTTACTCCTAAATATCAAGAGGCAGTGGTCATCTTTATCTGTGGTCAGACGGACATTGTTCATGATGTATAAGATGGTGATGCTGGGGCATGATCTAAAGCCAAAATGGTAGTTTTGAAGGAAATGATTATGATGGATGTAATCTTGGAGTTGAACATGGACTGCTTTTTCTTGCCAGTGAATGGTCGGTGAGTGTCTTTAAGAGTAGGAGTCTGGCCTGTCTTGAGAGTGTGAAGGGGTGAGAGAGTATCCCCAGAGAGAGCTCTGATGAAGAAAGGATGAGGGTAAAACATAAGAAGTGGCTTTGAAGGAGTTGAGCATGTTGATGAGATTAGCAAGAGATAGGGCTTTGAAGGTTGAGCAATTCAGGATTCTATGGAAATGGTGACTGTAAGAGATTAAACAGGCTTGCTATTGTCAATGTGCTGTTAGATCTTCTGTATTTTTTTCACTGAAGAAGAGGTTGATGGCATTGAACTTTTGTGTGGAGTGAGAAATAGATGGCTCTGGCAGGGGTTAATGTGGCGCTTGACTGCCTTGAAAAGCATTCTGCTTCTGTTAGTGGCTTCATTGATGGTGTCAGTATAGTACATAATTTTTGCTGATGTGATGCGCTGACTGTGTTTTGTGCATGTTAACTTCAGTATCATGAGGTCATCAGAAAATTTGCTTTTCTTCCATTTTCTTTCCTTTCTGGAGATTAATCATTTATTGTCAACAAGGACTTTAGATTGCTGGGGCACTGAAGGCTTTGGCTTGCATTTGTGTGTTTTAACTGGGGTGTGGATATTCACATACATTTAAAAAAAGCTTTGAAGTTGTTTAGAAGGTTGGTGTCTGGCATGGAATGAATAGAGTGAAATGAGTTTGAGCATTAAGTTTCCTTTGGAAATGTCTTTGAAGCATATGAAGTATTGGACTTCTTTGTGTTGACCTTGATTTGTTGGTAGGATGCTGGGCAGAGAGATAGGGATTGCAACGTGGTCAGTCCAGCCCTGGGAGTAAGGTTGCATTGATTGTTGGTGATGTTGAGAAGACAAGGTCGAGGATGTGGCATTTGGAGTTTGGAATCTGAAGAAAGGAGAAAGCATGAAGAGATGCCACTCCCAGTGCTGATGGATGATGGGAAATTAAATTCTCTTTCTTGCCTTCTTCTTTTAAAGGTGGTTTTGGTGGGAAACCAGTTGTTGCAGGGATTCTGCAGAGTCACAGAACTATGCTTGGGATCATAGAACCTTAGTAGGCAGGGACTGAGTCATCCTACCACCTGAGTAGCCATGAGCCTGGGACTGACTAGCTATAGTGTCTCATTTGCCCTCCTACTCACTCACAGAGAAGCATGTGATTGGACACCCCAGAACACAACACTCCCGACCCTCTCAGGAATCGCAGTTGCAGGACACACTCTTTCGCTCTCACACTCATACTAGTCCACAATAAGATCTGACAGAGACACGAGAAAAGTTTAAAATGTTTATTTTAACTATTGTGCTCTAGTATGCAGTATGCGTGCCACAATAAGTAAGAAGATGTATAACACAAATATGGTCAGCATAGTAAGTAGTCCATAAATCATAAAATGAGCTGTCATTATATAAGACAGGGTATCCTAACCCCCTCCCCTTCTACAGAAGCAAAGTGATTATATATCAGAAGATCTCTGGGTGTTGGCAGCAGACCCCGTACCTTAGCATGCACAGATGAAAGTTCTACATCTCAGGGGCTGTCTCGATCTCTTCCCTGGAAAGATCCCTCTCCAAGTGTGTAGTTACTTATTCTGTGCATAGCTATATGATAAAGTACGTTCCCAAACAACAGGTGCATTTGTGTGTTTTGTCTAGGTGCTGAGGCCTAACTAGAACAAAATAACAAGGGGCATTGTTGTTTGACCCTGTCTATGGTGTGCAGACTAAATCCCAGGAAAGAACAGAACGCGAAAACAACAGCAGGTTCTGTGTGAAAGTACAGTGTGGCACAAAGCAAAATAAGTTTGTATAGTGACGTGTGCAAAGCAGAGGCCGGTCTGCAACGTGCTTATGCTAACATAGGGAAAACGACAATGGGCATGCACGAGACACATGACACAGTGATTTCTCTTTCTGTGCAGATGGATGATGGGCAACCAAGTGATGTTACTTTCTGGGCAGACAGAAGACGAGATATAAAGTAATCTTACTTGGCATCTTCTTTTAAAAATGACTTTGCAGGGAACCAGTGATGTCACTTCCTATCATATAAATGAGTTAGGGACTGTTCTAACCTCTGAGAGAGAACAACTGAACCCATTGATTGATGTAGCACCCTCTCACCAAACTGTTCACTAGGGTCAAATAGGGACATAAGTAGTAAATTCACATTGATTAATTCACATCATGTCAGTGAGGTAGTGTCAGACACCATTTCCGAAGACCACGGGGCAAGCAGGAGTTACTGGGCCCAACAGTGGTGCTTGAGGCCTGTTACTCCAGATGTTCCGGGGCCCGAATTACTATGACCTCTAAGCTAAGTACCCTTTCAACACTTGACTCTGAGTGCTAGTGCAGGTCGAGCAGTCCAAGTAGGTGTAGGGTGAACACGGGCTCACAACACACAAATTACATCCAGCAATACCCAATAAATGATTGTCCAGCCAAATATGTGCTTTTATAGAAAAGATGCAAAAACAACAGTTGATGGACAGAATGCAGAACAATGTCATACATTCACCCCAGTACAGAGATCTGGGCCTAAATCCATCGTTTTTTTGCTCACCATGCCATTCCAGTTTGGACCCAGCCATATGCAAATCAGTCTTGACCCTGTGCCTCATGGGAACAGTCCAGCCCGAACTGCCAAGCCAGGTCCTCCCTGGACTGGAAACAAGCATCCTAGAACCGGTTTCGGGGTTTCACCCCTCTTCAGCCAGGATAGCTTGATTCCAGTGGCATGGAGAGCACGGGACCCACGTCTGGGCATACCCGTCCCACTCGGGGTGACAAATGCAAAAACAACAGTTGATGGACAGAATGCAGAACAATGTCATACATTCACCCCAGTACAGAGATCTGGGCCTAAATCCATCGTTTTTTTGCTCACCATGCCATTCCAGTTTGGACCCAGCCATATGCAAATCAGTCTTGACCCTGTGCCTCATGGGAACAGTCCAGCCCGAACTGCCAAGCCAGGTCCTCCCTGGACTGGAAACAAGCATCCTAGGACCGGTTTCGGGGTTTCACCCCTCTTCAGCCAGGATACCTTGATTCCAGTGGCATGGAGAGCACGGGACCCACGTCTGGGCATACCCGTCCCACTCGGGGTGACAAATGCAAAAACAACAGTTGATGGACAGAATGCAGAACAATGTCATACATTCACCCCAGTACAGAGATCTGGGCCTAAATCCATCGTTTTTGCTCACCATGCCATTCCAGTTTGGACCCAGCCATATGCAAATCAGTCTTGACCCTGTGCCTCATGGGAACAGTCCAGCCCGAACTGCCAAGCCAGGTCCTCCCTGGACTGGAAACAAGCATCCTAGGACCGGTTTCGGGGTTTCACCCCTCTTCAGCCAGGATAGCTTGATTCCAGTGGCATGGAGAGCACGGGACCCACGTCTGGGCATACCCGTCCCACTCGGGTGACAAATGCAAAAACAACAGTTGATGGACAGAATGCAGAACATACTCTGAAACCGGTCCCAGGATGCTTGTTTCCGGTCCAGAGAGGACCTGGCCTGGCAGTTCGGTCTGGACTGTTCCCATGGGGCACAGGGTCAAGACTGATTTGCATATGGCTGGGTCCAAACTGGGGTGGCGTAGTGGGCAGAAGAACAATGGATTTAACCCAGATCTTTTGACTGGGGGAGAATGTTTGCATTGTCAGCATTCCATCCATCATTTGTTTGCTATAACACATTTATAGAAAAGATGGTATTTATATGAACACAAATTATGATACCAGTACAAAAAAGGGTAACCCAGTGTTCCCATGTGGGCTTGGGTAACTGTAATGAGGTAGGTAAAGGTGCCAAGAAGGGATTCAGTTGAAAAACAATGTTACTATGGCAATTGACATTATTTAGGGATGCCTGGGAGTGGCATCTCAAATAAATTGATTATTCTTTTATATATCAAACATGGTTTAAAGAGAAGAAATCAATCTCATAGGCAGGTGTATACGTTTTCAAATTTGTTTTGGAAAAAAGCAAATATGAAGAAATATACAGAGGTTCTCAGCAAAAAATATTTTTTAGTACATTGACAGTGTCTATTACAATGTAATCCAAGTTTTCTAAAGGTTTTTTGACATATACTAACATACTCTGTACCCACTTTCAAATATGCAACCAGAGAATGTGTATCATTTGAAAGAAACAAGACTCTTACAGGTGTTATAAATTGTCCAGAAGAAAGATGGGTTGCGCATTGACATTTCGGTCTCACTTGGTAAACATCCACGAAACTATCATCAGGACCAAGTTGTTTATATGAAGATGATAAATCCCCTAGGAGGCAACAATGATAGCCTTGGGTGTATGGGAACAGAATGTTCATAAATCCAGTCCAGGGACCTGAATGTCCAGCTATCGATTGTAAATGGTGACCCAGGAGGAAAATAATAATGGTCATCGTAATATGGGGGGCATGAAGCAAGAGCTCACAACGATCACCATGTGAATTAATTAACTTCCCACCCTATACTTCCCACCCTATGCCCCTAAAAATCCAACAGGCTGCACCTAATATATGATTTAAAACATACAATTATGGCATAATTTACAAATGTATTAATCAATTAGTAATTATTAATAAATTGATAATTAATTGTTAATTAATTATTACTTAGTTAACTTCTCACCCTATACCCCTACAAACCCAAGAGCCCCCACTTAATGTATAACTTAAAACATAAAATCATTACACAATTTGCATATTTATTATTCAATTAAATAATCAATAATATATTAATCCTTAATATAAAATGAATTACCACTTAATTGACTTCCCAACCCTGTACCGCTACAAATCCAAGAGCGTGCACCTAATATATAACTTAAAAAATAGAATTATTATACAATTTACATATTTATTAATCAATTAAATAAATATTAAGTTGCTAATTAATTGTTAATTAATTATTACTTAATTAACTTCCCACCCTTTGCCCCTACAAACCCAGCAGCCCACACCTAATATATCATTAAATAATATAAGTATTACAACATTTGCATATTTATTAATCTATTAAATAATTAATGATAAATAAAAAATTAAATATCAATTTATTATAATTAATTACCTTCCCACCCTGCCTCCCTACAAACCTATCAACCCACTACGACAATATACATTTTTATTAGCAATTAAATTAAAAACTTATAAATCACTTAATCTTACAAACTATATTTCAAAATATTATTAACAATTATACAAAAAATAAACCCACATAAAATTAATATGAGAACTATACACACATAAAGATAATTAAAAAACGATGTTTTTTTTACAAATATATCATTGAAATAAATATTAACAACACCGATATCGATATTGTTGAAAATGGCATTACTTACCTGAAAAACCTTTATTCTTGACAACGATATTTCTGCATCACAATATTTTTGCATCACAGTATTTTTTCCGAAATTTCTGCAACTCAATATTTCTACTACGATATTTTGTCCAAATACCATCCAGCTCTCAGGAAATCAGCAATCCACAAATCTGTCTTGGGGAATTCTCTACCTCTACATTTTCCTCCAGCCAGACCTGGGGTTCCCTATATGGGCCCACAGTGGAGACTAAACCCACGTGGAGGAATTGATGGGTGCCCCTGTATTCCCTTCGAGGTTTTGCCTGATCGCCTCAGAAGTATTTGCTCTAACTGTAACATACTTCTGCCACATATTCTGGATTTTCCGTTCTCCGGCCCTAATGACAGAATAGGAAGGAGAGATAATATAGTAGACCAACCTCCTCTTAGTTGTATGCTGTTGAATGCCAAATCTCTCATTAAGCATAGCATAGAGTGTGCGTTGCTTATTGAGGAACAAAATATTAAATTGGCCTTCATTACTGAATCCTGGTCTGATCAGGCATCTGGCCCTGATTTAGCCAACGCGACCCCTCCGGGATTCCACTGTCATACTTTGGACAGATTCCATGGGAGAGGAGGGGGACTAGCAGTCATCTACCATGAGTCACTGAAGCCCGCCTTTCACACTGCTTCAAATGCCACGTGTGAGGCTCTCTCATTTAGCTTTTGCACCTCACACCATAGTACCTTCAAGGGGATACTCCTCTATCGCCCTCCAGGCCCCAGGGGTGGATTTTTAGATTCACTGGGGACATTGCTCGAAGAAGGGCTATGTGCAGATTCCTTTACGGTACTAGGGGACTTTAACTTCTATCTGGAGGATCAATCCAACGTAGATACTATTACACTGGGGTAAGTGATGGAGGCAGGGGAATTGAAGCAGTTGATCGGAGTTCCAACTCACAACAAGGGGCACACGCTGGATGGGATTTATTCTAATAATCCTACACTGACAGTTTCGTCAGTATTCCCTTTGGTATGGTCCGATCATTGCGCCATCTTCTTTAAGGTGAAAGAGTCTAAGGACCACAAACTTAGATCAGAACCTTCAGGGACCATTGAAAAAAGAGTATGGAAAAACGTAGACTGCGTAGAGTTAGGAGAGGCACTGGAAAATACCAAGTCTCCTCTCCCTGTAGAGGTAGACGAAGCGACCTCTGCATTTACGGAGTGGCTTGTAGTAGCATGTGACAAACTCGCCCCCGTTAAAGTCTGGGCTCCTAAAAGGGCTCATCCATCTGCCCCCTGGTTTTCAGATGAACTAAAATACCAAAAACAGGCCTGTAAACGTTTAGAAAGGGTGTGGAGGAAAGGCTACAATAACTTGGACAAAGAAAGGTATAAGCTAAGCCTTAGACAATATAAGGATAAACTGTGGGAAACCAAAAAAAAGTTCTTTGTTGAACAAATCTCCCAGGCTGAATCCAATGCCAAAGAGCTCTTCAAAACCATTACCAAACTAGCATCCCCAAAGGCCCCCAAGAGCCAAAGCAGCCCAGAGCTCTGTGAAAAATTGGCTAAATTTTTCCAACAAAAAGTGGAATCTATTTTCTCTTCATTTAGCCTAGCTCAAAGGGGGTTGAGGACGATGCCTCCGAATATAGAAAAAAACAAACCGGCATTAGTCAATTTCTCTCTGTTAGAGACACCAGACACAATCAAACTTCTGAGTTCCATTCGGTCTGGATCCCCGATGGATCCATGTCCGGCATCGGTATTAAAGCAAATCCCAGAAGTTATAGGATCAACTCTAACACCATTGTTGAATAACATAATTACAACGGGTAAATTCCCCAGTAATTGGAAGAAGGCTTCTATCCTTCCCTTATTAAAAAAACCCACCCTGGACCCTACCGATCCAAACAATTATAGGCCAATCTCAAGACTCCCGCTTCCTGCCAAGATTATTGAAAAGGCCATGAACATTCAGCTCAGCACATTTCTGCTATCTAACAATCTACTCGATTCATCGCAATACGGGTTTAGAGCAGAACACAGTACAGAACTGGCCCTAATCAAATCCACAGAGGAGGTGCGAGAGGCGTTGGACAGAGGAGGAAAGGCGATTCTGATTATGTTAGATCTGTCAGCAGCCTTCGACACCGTCCATCATGAAGTTCTTATGGACCGGTTGTCTGAAGTAGGAGTACAAGGTGTAGCTTGGAACCTCCTACAGTCTTTCCTCTCTGGAAGAACGCAAACACTGGACCTGGACAATCATAGGTCAAAGCCTTTCTCCCTCCAGTGTGGGGTGCCACAGGGCTCATCGATAAGCCCGACACTTTTTAATGTGTATGTGATCTCTTTGGTGGGCCTAATTAAATCCTACGGCTTCCAAACCACCTCCTATGCAGACGACACGCAAATAGTGTTGTCAATTAGAGATGGGGAAGAGAAGGAAACAGGAGCTCGCTTTCATGATTGCATGAGGGCCATCTCAGGATGGATGTCGTCCAACTGCCTGAAACTAAATTCAGGCAAAACAGAGGTTATTATGTTTGGAAACAACCCTAACCTATGGACGCCAGATTGGTGGCCTGCAGAGCTGGGCCTCTGCCCTTCTCCCACCAGGAAAGCATAAAACCTGGGGGTGATTATGGACAATAAGCTCTCTTTTGGCGATCACATAAGCTCGGTGGTCTCGACATGTTTTTTAATCCTGAGAATCATTAGGAAAATAAAGTTCTTTCTTCCGGAGAGCAGTCTCAGGACAGTGATCACGGCCCTAATTATGGCATGGATTGACTACTGTAACAGTCTATATTTAAATGCCCAAAAACAGCATGTTAACCGGCTTCAAATTGCACAGAATGCTGCAGCCAGAATGCTAACAGGTATTCCCAAATTCGTCTCTGTAAAGAAGGAGCTAAAACAGTTACACTGGCTCCCTGTGAAGCTAAGGGTACGCTTTAAAGCGCTTTGCACTGCCTTTAAAGCCCTCAATGGAATTGGCCCCAACCATTTGAGGCAAAAATGTAAATGGTATGTCCCCGCAAGGAACCTTCGGTCCACAGGGGCGAAACTAGTCCTAGTTCCTCCGATTAAAAAGGCCAGCTGGGGGGGCAGAAGTTTCATCACCTGTGCCTCTAAGGCATGGAATGAGCTTCCACCCTATTTGAGGAACTCAGCAGATCTCCTTTCCTTTAGAAGGGGGCTGAAAACCTGGCTTTTCTCACAGTAAAATCTCTATCACTGACGACCAGCAGGTATGCTCAGCGCCAGGACACCCTTGGGTAACCGTGCGCTATATAAACTCAAATAACATAACATAACATAACATAACAGGCCTCATGTAGTCTACCACTTCCAGGTACTTGCGTGTTGTTGGACCTGGCCCTTTTTGCAGAGTTTGCTCCAGATTTGTTTGCTTGTGTTGGTGAACCTATTTTTGTTGGTATTAGGGCACTGCACATGTTTTCCCTGCTAACCAGAGGTAAAGTGACTTTGCTCTCTCCGTTGAACATGGTAAAAGTGGCCTACACCTATTTGACACATTTAATTTACTTACAGGTCCTTAGTAAATGGTACTACATGTATCCAGGGCCTGTTAATTAAATAGTGCCCAAAAAAAGTGTACACTCAAATTAATTGTAATTTAAAACTCTCTTTAATGGTAAAGTCAGATTTCAAGTCACATTTCTGAAAATGACACAAAGCTGGCATTTTATTGTCCTAACCATTTGTGCCTTCTGCCAGTGTTCTGGGTCACATTACTGTAAAGAGCTCCGTTGTTCCTCCCAGACAGTGACACAAAGGGGACTAGGTGTGTGCAGGATGAACCAACCTGCCAAGATGGCTGGTGCGGAGCGGTGCACTGCCCCACTTGCCCTCCAAAGGGCCTGCCTTCAGCACACATAAAGGTACCTAACACTAGCCTTTTGTAACCCCAGACTTCTTGCAGCATTGACAGGGGAAGGGAAGAACTTTCGAGAACCAGATGTGGGGATAGGACAGGGTGTCCTCCCTCACACAAAGTCTGGCATATGTAATAAATATGGGACCTCCTGAGCAATTCATCAGAACACTCCTGGACCTGTGGACATTACAGAAGAAGGACTGCCCTACTGCCAGAGGACTGCCCTGATGCTTGAGGACTGCCTTGCTCTCTGAGAAGCCAGGCTGGACCTGCTTACCTTCATCCCAGACTAACTTGAGTGACTCCAAGGGTAAGTTGGCTGACCTCCTATTTGAGCTACAGGGACATAACAAGCTCCTGAGGCCTCCCTGCAACTGCTCAACTAACCTCCTGCATCTGGAACTGCCTAAACCTGCAACAGTATTTGCCTGAGCCCAGATGGCCACTTCAGGAGTGAGATTCACATCCCCCAAAGGGTGCCCCCGGCCTTTGGCGGGCATCAGTCTGAGCTTCTCCCGAGAAGAAAAGGTGAAATCCTGAAGTTTGGGCTCTTCGTGACTGTGAACGGGCCCCTTTGTGCCGATGTGCCGAGACTATGCCGCCAGCGACGACTGCTAACGCAAAGTTCCAGTGAAAATCTGGTCTTCATGCTACAGTGCTCACCAGCGACAACTGGCATCGTGTCATCTGCACTTCGCACTACAGTAACGACAGCACACAGTGACCGCCAATGGGAAACAATTACCGTCCACAACATTTGACTGGCTCTTCCTGCTACAGTGACTGCAGCCTGCACTGCTTGGCCTGTTCTTCGTGCTACAGTGACGACCATGCCCAATGCTCTCCCTGATCCCCCCAGCTTCTCCACTGCAAATGGAACTCTTCGAGTTGGATTTTGAGACGGTAACTATTTCAGCGGGGCTAACCAGGCCCATGTATATGACCTGCACTCCATCGCGGTCGGCCTGAACTTGTGACTTTCCCCTGGTCTAGCACGACAAGATGACTGCGAGTGGCACTTTGTGCTTTTAAGTGCTATACTTACCTAAAGCTTTAAAATTGAATATCTCCAGTTCTACCTATTGGATTTTGGGTGTTCTGGTATCATTTTATTCATTAAAATGTTCTCTGTTTTTCTAAATTAGTTTGGGATTTTTCTTGTGTTGTGTTTTCACCTTATTACTGTTTGTGTGCTGCACAGATACTTTAAAGTTTGCCTCTACGTTAAGCCTGACTGCTTTGTGCCAAGTTAACAGAGGGTTAAGCAGAGGTTAATTTAGTGGTGATTTGTAGTTCACCCTGACAAGGATTGTGTTTGTTGCCTGAGTGGGGCTTCCACCCCTCCTCCACCCCCAAATAACAACCTGATTTTTTACATTGGTGTTCAGTGGTGGGATCCAGCACTTGTGTTTGTGCAGTGCCACTCAGCAATTTTGTGTAACACTAAAATTCCATATAAATCATCTGACATCAGATTCAAACTCTTTTTTTTAAATTCTCCTTAATTGTCTTCTTTTGCGTTTTACAAATTCACTTCCATTCTGCTTGACTTTGTGCATCTCTGACTCTGCCTGCAAGCATGGAGTTTAAGCTCAGCAACCTGGAGAGCTAGAGTGTTGCTGAGCTCAATGGAATCTTCCGCCCCCTCAACCAATAACCCAATTTCTTACATGCACCCGTAGCGCTGCACACAAACCCGCATGTAGCTTTTCATGTACTGCCCTTCACATCACAAGTACATAACAGCGCACCATGTAAAAACACAAGTGCAGGCCTCCATGCACGGCTGCAATGGAAATACATATATACCAGCGCATAGACGTGCTATCCCGGCCATACTCCGATCCTGAGGGGGGCCGTGGGCGAGCTAATCATACAGCAACACATCTTTGATTGAGTGTGCCAGTAGAGCCCATCCCATGGTTCAGGAGAACCGGCCTGGCCATGCTACTGATTACTCATTAAAGAAACAGTATGCTACCACCACCATCATCAGACTACTTAGCTCTTGGTAAAGATGGTAGGCATTTACTACTATGAGGACAGAGCATTGTGTGCCACTACTGTTCTAACCGGATGTCAACATGTGAGACAGCCTAGGTCATGGTTCAGACCCATGATTCGTGTTCCCCCATGACCACAATTATTACCAAGGATCCAGAAGTCACTGCAGCGGTGGCACTCAGAGCTGGGGTACATGTCTTTGTCCATGTGAGGGACTTTTCCGTCCCAACGGGAAGATTTCAGGATTATTTATATTTTAGACATAATTCAAATTGAGTTATTTGTAGGTCATATAATAGTTAATTAGAAATGGAAAAATAAGTCTGCATATATCTTAAGTTAATATGCACTTAACTAAAATGAAATTATAAGCATAGTTGGATGAATCCGAGTGTTTGACCTGTGTATTTCACTTGTGGCTCAAGGCGTGAACAGTATTTCTCTACTAACTTGCAGTGCACTGTGTACACTTTCTGAAATGATGTATTTGCTTCTCCTGCATAGTAAAGTTTGACAAGGATTATTTCAATTTAAGCACACTCGAGGCCTCTTGAGGGTCATTTGGAGTTTGATGCCGTGGTAGTACCTCCATAAACCAGCAGAGGCTCTGGCCTGCGTTACTCATTCCCCTCCGGAGCAGGGGAAGCACTCGGTTTCCACTACTGGAGCCTCAACTGGATAAACCTTTGAGTGGATGTTTGTAAGAAAGGTACCTAACGTGGAGAGGCTAACCTTTGAGAGATAAACCACGTCAAATGCCCATGTCCATCGAAGATTATTAGGCCCAATGTTGAACTGTAAAGAAAATATATTGAAAAGAGCAGATATGATTGAACTGTAAAGAAAATATATTGAAAAGGGCAGATACGATAAGAGAATTATTTTTCAGGCACCTTAAAACGTCATAATCTTGTTCTAGAGTTTTGGGGAATAACTAGTAGACACAGTGTTTCTGCTGGCTATTTTTGCAAAACTCCCAAACAGCAAATGTCTGCCTGAGACACTGGCAGTAAAATGAAAAGTGATGCGTGTTATTAGCGAGAAAGCAACTCTTTATTGAAGGACATATGATGGGGCAGAGGGAAAAATGTCTGGTAACCACATTTTCAGAAATGTTTTCCATTTTGTAGTGATAAACAAAAACAGGCACCAAAAACAATGTGTCATGACTGCAAGATTGAGCTAAGCAACAGAAACAATCCTAGCCATTGTAGGTGCATTATGGAACACATCAAGATACAAATCTCATGGATAAGCTATCTTTTGCACAATGCACTCATCACGAGGAGCACTCACAGCAAATTTGATATATCAATGCTTTACTTCTTCCAAACATTAAATGACTCTGGAATAAGAGTCATATTTGACATGGTGTGTATGCAAACCAATTCACAACTAAGAAACGGAACCCAAAAGTAAACCACCTGAATCGTTGTACACATTCAGTTTTCTGAAAGCTGTATCATTCCTGCTGACAAAACTGAAATCGGTAAATGGACGATCAGAATAAAATGTTGCTCATAGTCAGTACTTAATTGGAGTCAGTGGTTGCAGGTGGGGCTGGCTAGGGCTTTATTTGAGCCGGCAGTTTAGGGTGCTCGACACCGGCACAAAATTGTCAACCACACTTATGACAGTCTGGCCTTGTTTGTCTGATTTAGAGATTAGCACAAAAACTGTTGTTTATTAATTCACTATGCATTAAAAATCACTGTTACCTGCCGTGCAACCCATTCTTCTAGCTTTGAGAGCCTTGAATAATCTGCATTGGCATACTTGTAGGTGTGTGATTGCAGCAGTTCCTCATCAGTCTTTCACGCAGAGCAAGTCAGAGAAAAAACTAAACAGGGCAAGAAAGGGGAAGAGAAAGATGGGAAAACCGTGTCAAAGGGAAAAAGCAGGAATGAAAAAGAACCTGCAAGAGTGGTAAAGAGTAGGGGTGGGTGGCGAACTCCGCTCCGCCGGCAGAGTTTGCTGAGTTTCTGCCAACTCCGCGCTCTGCTGGGAATGCGGAGTTCGGGCAAAAACTCCGATTCCGCGGCGTGGCAGAGTTGGCCCCTGCCTCCCAACCTGTGGAGAGAGTTAAGGGGTGAGCAGGACCAGGTCTTGCGCGCATGCACAGTCCTCGCAAGTCATACAGCGTAGGGGGTTTGCTTTTGCACCAAGGACGGCGAGGAGACCAGGACAGGAAGAGGGCAGCCCGGGTACGGCGGAGAATGCCAGACCCAGGTAAGTGCTGTAAAGCAGATGGCAGTCTGGGGGTCACGAACCCTCCAGGACTGCTGCCTGCATTCTCTGATTCTGTGAAGACGAGGAGCGGTGTCTGTGGAGTGCCAACTCTAAGTATGGGCATCCAGAGGCCCCTGCGGCCGCCCAGCGCAGATCTCTCCAAAAGGGGCCTCCTTGATAGCAGCACGCTGCAGTGCCATGGGCACCCCTGACTTGTCCTTTCACGGTCTCTCCTGCTCCGACTTCTGCCTGGCTAGCCCTAGTCTCCGGTTCCCTCCGCATCTCTTCCTCTGCATCTTTCTGTCTCCATCTCTCGTTGTGTTTTCCTTAGGGCGGAGCGGAATTCCACTGAGTTTTTAGGCAACTCTGTGGAATTCTGCATAATGGCACTCTGCCAACTCCGCCCAGCCCTGGTAAAAAGGCAGGGATAGCCTGGTGGTGGATTGAGGAAGCATCAAGTAGAATTAAGGCTACACAGCCTTGGTATTTGTACCTCTGAGTATCGATACGACCTGTCTCAGAAATTTGGTCAAAACTTTGGGCTTTGCACTTACTCTTTTACAAATTCAGAACTGGATAACTGTGGGGGTGCAGATAGCGCCCGCCAAAGATGGTGGTGCACGGCAGAGCTCCAGACCCGGGATGAACTATATTGTGGTCTATGCCTTCCATGAGCCTTCACCCGGCCTGAACAATGATCCCCCACATGTCCATGATGTTCCTGTGATGTTTCTGTGAGTCTTCCAAGAGGTTCGTGAATTGCGACATACAGTTCAGCGAGCCAACACAACTGGCTCTCAATGCATCTTTAATCGTCCGTCAAAATGGCGTCAGTATCTCCTCACAAGCCCATGATTCTAACTCCTGCATTGCGCTTTGGAGTTTGATTCTTAATCCTGGAGTCAAGTAGATGAACGTGAGTCTGATAAAGTGAAGTTTTATGGGGAGTCTCTGGAAATTCCTTGATACTCTAGGCTCACCTCAAAATGGCAGTTGAGAGCGCTACACAAGCCTTGTAAATTCATCCCTAATGTGTCTGTAGCTGGTGTGTTCTGTCTTAAGGATCTGAGACTCTGCTGTTAACAATATGGCAATATGGCAAAAATGTATGGCAAAGTACTGCTGGTAGCATATGGAGTCTAATTGTGACAAGTAATGCACAGAAGTGAAAAGAAGTTTCAACCAGTGACAAATAGTGGAGGCTAGTTTTGGCTAACATTGTCAAGTTGTATTGTCTGAGAGTTTCTACATTCACCTGAAAATGCTCCTCTCATTTAATGTTCTGTCAGTCTGAAGCACTACACGCTTTTGTAGTTAATGCATTCATGTGTCACTGGAGAGGATACATGAATGAAAATATTGCAGAGTACCTCATGAGCTTTTCATTTGTTTACTGGCATCATTTCTGACACTGACACTGTCTAACATTATCTATGTAGTTACTATCAGGGACCATGGATATCTACAAGTGTTGGAAAATAGTGACAAGCTGTATCATACACTAGCAGGTAACGGTGTCTGCTAATATCAAACATCAAGTGTCAAATATCAAATGGCAATGATTTTGGCAAAAATTGCAGCGTGGTGTTTGCAACTTCATGAGTAGCAGTCACAAGAGAACAAATACTGCACAGATATTATGTTTTTAAGGTTGCCCATCGTATCTTATCCTGCAAGTGTTCTCAGGTTATGGCTGCAGGTGGTGCCTGCTAGTATGTACAAGTGTCTACAAGGGTCTGCAGATGTATCATTCAATTATCCTAAACTTGGCACAAACTCTCTTATGTTTCATCGACAAATGTGATTGATGTTACCTGCTGCATACAGCTCAAAAGCTTAAGTGCATTCATCTTACCTGCCTCTGACCTTGGTTCACTTTTGGTGTCTCTGCTACAACCCTGGGATCTTGTTTTCTCCATGCATGGCTACTCACCTTATTGCCTTATTTGCACACATTACAGGCCTTTTGATTCAATTAGCACCTTAGCAGAGTTTTTGTTTACTCCATCAACTTTCCTGTTAACATCTTGTCTTTCAGCTGGTTCTGTATGCGATTATAGCATCACAAGTCTCCACGTCAGATATCTCCAACTACTAAGAATTAACAGGAATATCTCTAAAGCTCCCTAAAGCTCCCTAACGGTCCCTCTGTACTCTAAACTGCATTACTATGGCAAACACAAGCAAGAAAAATCACAGAGCTGATTTGCGAGAATCCAAAGAGCACTTACGATCCCAAAGAACAAAAACCGGGTCAAAAGAGAACAACACAAGATCCGCCGTCACCATTAAAAAGGAAACAGGACTTTTCAAACTAGATTGACAGAATACTAACTAAACTCAATGCTCTCCTTCAATAGTAAATGGGTGGCCTCAGGGAAGCTGTATGGGCACTGACTAACGGACTGGAAGAAGCAGAATCTTGCATCAGCAAAGTTGAAGATAAGCAGTGCTCGGTTACAAAAACATTGGAAATAATGTCGCTGAAAATATCCTCTCTAGAAAAAGAGATATTGGCATTGGAAGATAGAAACAGAAGAGGCAACCACCAAATATTTGGATTACCAGAAAAGACAGAAGACTCCACCAAATCTCGTGTCTCCATCCTAGAATCTTGGATTCCTCAGGTCCCTTTTGACCGTACTTTTGAGATTGAACGGGCCCACAAGATTCCAACTCACATCACCACTATCTCACCAAACAAACCAGGGGCCCTCATCTTCAGACCTCTAAGGTACTAGCATATAGAAATGATCCTTTCCGTATGAAAAAAAACAAATATCTCAGCTGGACAGATCATAAAATTGGTATTGCACTAGACTATGCAAAACCAATAGTGGAGCGAAGAAAAGTTGATAGCTCTGCTCCCTCAATGTACCTTTCTCTTTTATTTTTCCAGCGAAGTTGAGTATTTTTGATGAACCAAGAGAACTGGAAACTTTTGTACACCAAATAATTGATAATCAAATGTCACATTGCTGACTCAATTGTTATGCTATCCCTTTCTTCTCGGTAATGTCTCTCCTTTGATAAAAAATCTTTTTGGATTCTACTCTATTTTGGTACCCATGATATTCCCAATATGTTATTGTTGGGTTTGTCACCAAGTCTCATATTGCAAAGATCTACTCGCCATTTTGTTATATGACTGCTCCTCAGTTATGCCTTTATGTCTTTGTGCCCTTTGTCGCTTAGCTATTATATTTTTTCTCAACTGATATTTGATCCTGTTCATTGTTTTGCTCCCGAACTGCATTTGTAATGCTATGTTTTCTTCTTTTATGATTAACCAAGTTTCCTACACTGTAGTGGCTCAATCCATAGGCTCATTCATTGTTTGTTTCAAGTACACTCATCTACCATAGCTCATCTATGGTTAACCATGTGTGATTAAGATATAAATGTCACCATACCATATTATAGATGTTTGCCACAATCATCTAGGATTATCTTTTCTGTGGTTATCCATATATGTTTAAATTATGAACGCTTTAGCATCACACTATGGGTTGATTTATGACTATTATATGGTTAATCTATATTTGATGTCTCAGTTCTGTGATTAATCTTCTAGAGTTAACCATCCATGGTTAATTTAGTAATGTTATCATATCAGATTACGGTTGTTCATAATAACTTCATAATCCCGCTCAGGTCCGGTCTCAATGTCCGGCTGTTGTTCTTTGCTCTGAGGCCTTCATGGCTCCTTTTTTTCCTTTGGGGTTGGGAAGTGGTTGGGGGTGGTGTTCTTTTTCTCATTATCAATGTTTTCTTTTTACCTACAATGAGAGTCAGGTACACATTTTTCTTTATCACGTGGAACACCTTTATGCAATATTCATACTGGTCGATGCTTGTCCTCCTCTTTTCCCTTCCATTCCAATTTCTCTCTTTGGAGTCTGTCTCTTCCCACATGATGATTGTCCAATCTAGCACATATTTTAGATATGTCTCATGTATCACTTAAGATTGTATCCCTTAATATCATCCTATCAAAAGGGAAAAGATCTTAGACTATTGCTGTAAATTAAAAAGTGATATCATCCTACTCCAAGAAACAAGAGCTGGTCTAAATGAAGCCCACAGCATGCAACATAATTGGATATCTGACTTTGCATGCTCCCCGCCTACAACAAGAAAAATAGAGTATTCACTTAGATCTGGAAACATGCAGGGTGTCAGCAAGATACTGTTGCTCATGAGGACCAAGGTAGATGGCTTAAACCCAAAATCACCAAAATCAACTCTTCCCTTTACATTGCAAACATTTATGCCTCGACGATGAACGAACCACCATTCTGGACTTTTCTAAACTAGAGACTTCTTGAAATCCCACCCAACAAAAAGCTTATCCTAGCAGGAGACATTAGTTTACCTTATGACACCTTCCTGGACAGATAACCACAATATACATATAGACCCAACCATTCACATGCTCTGGTTCATAAACTTACCAAAGATAATGAGCTAACTAACATGTGGCATCTTCATAATCCAATGGGTAGTGATTTTATCTTTTCCTCTCACACTGAGAACACCTTATCCAGAATAGATAATTTTTTTATCAGCAACTCCCTGATTCAATAAATATCTAACCCCACCATTGAGCCTATTATTGTTTCGGACCATGTTTGCATCACCATAACTGAAAATTTCACTGACACTCATCCTCAAACTAGATCCTGTAGAACGAATGATGAGGTTCTTGAGGATCCTGCTGCCAGGGATCGAGTGGCACAAGCATTAACCAATTTTTGGATGATAATATCACCTCTGATGTTAATGAATGCACTAAAGGGGATGCTATGAAAGCTACCATCAGGGGTGTGATACTAGGTATAATGGCAAATAAAACCAAGCATCTGAGCTCCAAACTAAATATCCTGGAGATACAAATACAAATTTTAGAACAAGACAGAATCAAACACCTTAAATTTAACAACACCTCCAAAATCAAACAACTTAAACACGAATATGATAAAATACTTAGTGAAAGGGCGTAGCAAAGCTGGGAGAATACTGGCTCTTACCCTCAAGACCTACAAAGATTGTAGATACTTTTCGTAACTTCTATTCACAACTATATAATCCCACAAATACAGATAATATTGATTGTGCAGTCACCTATAAATCCTTTCTAGATCCTCTCCAACTGCCCACAACCCGAATGAGGCTCTCGCTCAACTAAATAACCCTATTTCCCGGGAACAATTTTGCATGGCTATCTAGCCATTGAAACCACATAAAGCCCCTGGCTTGCATGGTTTTCCAGCTTCTTTTTTCCATAGCTAATATCAGATATTGGCACCACATATTCTTACCCTCTTTCATAAAACTTTGACTTGACAGGCAAACTCTGAGGCTCCTTTTCGGAGGCACATATCGTGGTGATTCCCAGAGAGGGCAAAGACCCCCTAGATACAAAAAACTGTAGGCCTATTTCGTTATTAAATACAGTCTACAAAATGATATACTAAGATTTAGTAAAACACTATTATTTTGGCACTCCGACCTGAGAAAGTCCTTTCTTTACTTATACATCCATCGTAGACAGGTTTTGTTAAGGGCTGTTTAGCGGCTGATAATATTCGGACTTTCTCCCACATTTTACAGAAAGCAAAATTACTCTCCTCTCTGGCCATGGCTATGGCTCTGGATGCAGAAAAAACATCCAACAAGGTTTCCTGGCTCTTTTTACAAGCCATTTTGGAAACATTCAACCTAGGTTCAAGATTTGTTTGTTTGGCCATGGCTATATACTGTAACCCAATAGCCCGCATTAAACTGAATGGACATATTTCTGAAGCTTTTGATATAACCCAAGGTACGAGGCAAGGTTCCCCCTGTCCCCTCTATTATTCCTTTTATCAGTTGAACCTCGCCTGAATTCTATTCATATTAATGAAACAATCAAAGGTATTCCTTTCAAAAGCAGATCTCAGAAACTAACACCACATGTGGATGGCATCCTAGTATTTTTCACTGAGGCAGAGAGTGCCATTCCCGAAATTCTAAAAGTGATCACAGATTATGCCATGGTCGCAGACTTCTCCGTAATTAAGGAGAAAACTGAAATCTTGCCCCTCAATAACTTGTGCCTTCCATTTATGGTGTCACCTTCAACTCTTAAATATCAACCTAACAAACTTAAATACTTGAGAATTGAGTTTGCAAAGTCTATTTCAGAAACGACAGTTCATATACAAACCTCCCTTCTTGAAAAATTCCAAAAAGCTTACTGAGGAGTGGTCTCTGAAGTTCATTACATGGTGGAGTAGGGCCAAAACAGTTAAAATGTTAACTGTCCCTCAAATCAACTTCTATCTTAATATGCTACCAATACACTTCTCCAAATCCTTCTTTAC
Organism: Calotriton arnoldi; assembly: GCA_963921515.1. Classification (NCBI taxonomy): domain Eukaryota; kingdom Metazoa; phylum Chordata; class Amphibia; order Caudata; family Salamandridae; genus Calotriton; species Calotriton arnoldi. Next base: position 1,135,783 of record CAWUFW010004367.1, on the reverse strand, counting down.
ATCTCTCAATGCTCAAATTACAGCTTTTATTTGGAAAGGGAAAAAGGCAAGAATTTTCCTTCACAAATTACGATCAAACAAACAACAGGGCCATGTTAAGCTCTCCAATTTCATGCTCTATCAAAGAGCCTTTTCAATTAGACCAACCATCAGGTGGTTGCACCCATCTGCTCCTCATCGCCCTAATTGGGTGGACATAGAGATGGCCCCCTCTCGTCTATAAGCATCCTAACAACAAACATATTAAGGTACCTCACTCTTACCAAATTATTAATGACTCCCTCGCCGCTGACAAAAAATGTGATACATTTTTTGCTCATAGAATCAAAGATTCAGAACTTACCTCCCTATGGTTCAAACCATCGATAAAACTTGATCCTAACCCCTCTTTCTGGGAGAGATGGGCTTCTCTTGGATTACTATATGTAAAGGACATTATATCCTCAGAAGACTCACTAATTTTTGTATTAACATCTAAGGGGCCCATTACGATGGCGGGCGGAAGCACTACCGCCGTGCTGGCGGATGCAAAAACCACCAGTTACCGCCCGCATGCCGCAGCCCACACGCCCGCCAAATTACGATGCGAAAAGCAGGCCAAACACCGCCGGCAAGCCAGCAACACCGTCCGCCATCAAAGTGCGCCCGCACACGTAGCGGCGCAGCACAACTGACACACACCGTCCGACGAAACACGTCCCGCCCGGCGCATAAATTACGATGCCGCAAACAAACGGCTCCCACGGCAAAGAGACACCGCACGTGAAAGAGAGGCGGAAACACGGACGCAGAGCACGGACAACGAAGAAGCGGCACCCCGGGCATGAATCCAGCACTGCAGGCCCTTCCCATGCTTCTGCTGATGCACCACCAAGGACGCAACGTACCGCGGAGACGCAGGTAGGCACACACACAACAAGTGCACGCAAACAGCGCACACAGTGCAAGGGCGGAAAAAGCGGACAACCCCCACCAGCGCGTGCACACTACACATCCACCATTGCATCCACATATGACACACAGGCCAAATCCTAACATCGCAGAACACATGTGTACACACCACCTGGGACTAGGAACCAACCACCCCGTCACGGCCCCAAAGCGCCGATGACGCCGCCACACATGCGCACAACGCAGAGGCCAACCGCAGCGCCATGCATGCGTCGCACACAGGGACAGGGACACAACCAAGCAGCACACACATCAGCCCCACCCCGAACGCACATGACACGTGACAGGCCGGCCACAGACATGTCCCCAACGCCCAATTCACGGACAACACCCAACGCCACACAACCGACGCACACATGTCAGTGAAGTCACGCAACAGCAGGACACACCCCAGTGTAACAAACATGGCGAAGCACACAGCGGCGGCAACACCAACTAGGAGAAGCAGGGCCCCTTCGGGAAGAGGAACGCCAGTACCACACTGAAAAACCCATACCACCCTGCACATATGAACAAGACACATGAAACGGAACACCAAAGAGCCCGGTGACCGACAACAGGTGGCCCAAGAATTACATCCACACACAAGGCCCAACGCAGAGCGGAAAGGCAGGCTGCCGCCCACACAAGGGAGAGCAGACAGCACTGAATGACCTTCCATTCCAACACCGAAACCACAGCCCTACGACAGAAGCCGGTGAATACAGCCATTGTCCAAGAATAGACCAACACAGGCATGCCGAGGAGACCGACCACACGGCAGATAGCGCATATCACAGAAGCACACAACGGACGGGGAAGAAAGAAGAAAACACTCCCCCATGTCGGCCACATGCAAGTTAATTGGAAGGAGTCACACAGCACTGACCTTGAACTGTCTGAGAAGCATGTGGGAAGAGGGCCCGTGTCCTCCAAACAAGCCAACAGAACACAAGTCCTGTCTCCCCACGACTACACAGAGCTCACAGCAACCCCGGAGTGTGCACATTGCAGACTGCACACACAGCCGGAGCACGCCACCACAACGCACCGCTGCGAAATGGCAACCGCAACACACCTACCCAACTACGCCGAAGAGCTCAAGCTGTACCAAACCAGCACGATACATACATTGGGATGCGATCTCCTGTCCCTGCTGAACGTAAGTTACCGACTGACTTACCGCATCACATTGTTCAGCTGCGTCATGCCCGTCTTCTACTGTCGGAGGTGTCCCTACCAGCATCCCGTCGAGATATGCCTCTCCAACCCGGCATGTCTGAAGGCGGACCTGCTACCACTACTCCTCCCTCTGGACGCACACGACAGGGCCTGCTCTGCCTATGGGGGCATGGCGTATGTGGCCAACATCGCACGCGCACTGAAATGGAACCACTGTGCCTCCACACGACGGATCATCGAGAACAGCTACATCGAATGTCACCCAGCATGCCCCATCATGGTCCTCCAAGGGACAACCTACGAACAACACCTTGACAGCCACCATCCGCTTCATTGGCTGGCAAACATGTACACCACCAATGACATGGAAGCCCTGCTGGACGGCATCGCATACCTGACAACCTGTAAATACGTCGGACCACAACGCCGGTTCCCCGAGTGACCTATGAAGTCCAACCCCGCACCCATGCTCAGCTTCCGCACGGACTGGCCAGTCACCACCACAACAGCCATACCAAACGACCGGCAACTGTAACCACACCATCAACGACATCGCCATGACATCGGATATGACAGGGACATGCACACTGTTCCCCATCACATCCAGGAACACCGCATGCATCGTGGGAGGCAGTGGCATGGGCTCTGTGCATCGCACCCACATGGACGGAACTGCACGAACAACCAGGACACGACATGGATCCAGCGCACATGGACACACACACCGCTCAGTGGACATGAATAGGTCGCCTGGAGTCTGTGGGTGCTGCACCCCTCCCACCCCCGCCCCGGGAATCCCATACCAGGACCTTTGCATGGACGACAAGTGCATACAACAACAACACGACCCCAGTGACTGTGACATGTCCAGTAACCACCACAGTGCAACAACAAGTGGCACGCCGCTGCATGCACGCAAGCACATGCCCTGATGTCATCTCACATGCACGCGTGCATGAGGAACAACCGCAGCAAACCTGTCACATGGAACTGAGATGGACTGTGCCCATGATGCCGAGCGGTCTGGTAGGCTACATGTATACCGTCTGTGTCAAAGTCCGCAGCTCCGCAGCTATACGTAAATGTACATTAGCAAAGCCTTGGCCAAGCAGATGTAACCCCACACCCTATCCCATTTGTAATCATGCTCAGTATATCCTCAACATGTATTCCGCTGCCAGTAGTGTCCACTATACTGCATCACAGAGGACAGAAGACTGAATATAATGTCTGAAACCAGAACTGTCTCCGCTGACTCATTTCACAAGTACGAATGAGAGAGGATGAGAGTATGTGAAGTACACGGCAGTCGTGACATGACCATGTAGTCCACTGGTATTGGATGTCAACGCAAATGAGTAGCACTACTGTGGAAGACACACATGTGTCGTGTGAAGTCGTATGGACGCAGTGCTCAGGTGGGTGGGTGCGACGGGTAGATGCGCACATGCCAAGTTGGAGCACGCCGTGTTGGGAGGGCTCATGAACAGTACACCACCGCTTCCCTGGGCATTGTGAGAGGACACCTGTCGGGGGGAGTGAACACGTGTGTGCACAGCAGCCGGGCACACGTACAAAGCGGTACCAGGCGCACCTCAGCCCACCCTCTGTGGACGAGCTGGATCCTGTTGTGCGCCCGCCATGCCCCTTGACAAGGCACACACAGCCCCAGTCGACCAGGTGTAACCCCAACATAGTCAATCCGCACAGGCGATACAGGGCACGGGATGGCAGTGGAGCATGGTGTGTGAGAGGTCTCCTCGCGCTCCTCCTGGTCATATCACGCAGGCAATAGAACCTCAACGTCCAGCATGGCAAAAAGTCAAATGGAAGTGTAGGGGGACGCACCACAGCACGAGCAGCAGTGACGTCACGGGAGGTGGCTCGCACCATCCCATCCATTGCCCATCATACCAACCACGACACATGCCATTGCGACTAAGTGCAAGCGCGTGCGCCACCACCCCTGAGCCCTCCCCAGAGAGGCCAAAGAGTGAATGTGTGGGCCATCAGCCACAGACGGACGCGGCATGGCCGCAAGGGCAGCCACAGCCACTGGGTGTCGCAGGTGGCGGATCCGGAAGGCGAAGACTGTGATGCATAGTCCATGCAGGCCGGGTCTCCATTTGGGGCACCACGCAGGTGGACGGCGTCCCGCCACACATCATACCCTGAGACAGCCCACTCGTGCAACTGGACCCACACATACACTCCTTGCCCTCTCTGGTGCAAGCTTGGGGCTGCCTGTGCAAGCGCTAGCCTCGCAGGTGAGCATGCATATTGGGGGGCGAGGGGAGGACATGAGGGCTGGGGCGAAGATGACTGTATCACTGTCAGTTAGTACAAGGGATGACCCAGATGTGGAAAGGAAGAGACGTGTCCCGTGTGTACTGCAACTAGTCGCCAATCCAACTACCCCCATGTCCAGAATGTAAGCCCGCACCTAGGCCCGCCCATCCGCCACATCGAACATACCACCAGCACGACAACCTTCCCATTCGAAACACTGACTGGGGGTGGCGACCAGTGAACAATCATGTGTAGCCTACCCACGCGTACATGTGGGCCCTCCATGATCCATGTCACCTGCGGCAAAGACATGACATGCGCAATGAGGGAAGTGAGGAGAGCTGTCCGCCCCACGCGCAGAAGGTGCATCAGCTCCACAGACCCAGCAGCGAGTCCAGCAGGGGTCACATGTGCAGGGGCAGCTGTGCCTGGTGTGAAGGCACATGCATATAGACAGCACATCGACCAATGTGTAGTCTGCCCACATCCACAGTCCATCATCATGCGGACATAGGAATTGAACACAGGGCAACACATCTTCAGTTGGTGCACCCACTGTGACCAACAATGCGCAATCATCGACGTACCCGCCCTGTGCATGGCCCCCACCCAACGGAGGCACATCCAGTGCCACCATCCCACACACACAAGCCTTCCACGGAACATGCTGTGTCCAATGGTCAGTACAGAGTCAGCGCCCATCTGGTGGATCCTGAACAGGAGACACATGCACACACATGCCAGCTCCCACTATGTACGACTGCCACCTGGCACGTGCAATGTAACCTCTCACCTGTGACGTGTGACTGCAAGCACACAGCCGTCTTGGCATGGGGCTGTCAATGTGGACACCAGTCAATGTTTCGGGAGCTGTGATCCGTACAGTGCTGTACATAGGGTGCAGTGCTGACACCTACTACTGTCTCATATCCCCTCGTGCCACAGGTCCCACTTGTATTGGCCGCTCAGCCCGTGCCCACATCGTCGTCGTCGTGTGCCATACTCATCCAGCCTCGGAAGCAGTACCATGCTCAGCAGACACTCATGTTGCCATGGCGTTGCCGCTTGACGAATATGCAGTCAGTCCCCATCAGCACGCCCCGCAAGTCATTGGGGCCTAGATCCCCATGTGCATGCACATGGCAGTGGTATGTCTCACTTGCCATTGCCATTGTTGGGAGACCTGTGTAAGTGTATTGTGGCCATGCCGTCCCAGCTTGACAGCTGGGCTGTGGCTCATGTGCTTGCTCAGTCATGTCAGTGATGTGTATGCGAAATTGCTATGTGCCGTGTTGCTTTGACATGTGTCCTCTGCCATTTAACCCAGGCGGAGACCGAACATTGACCGCCCATACCAATTGCTGGCGGACATGGACGATACAGAGGTAATCAGGAAGTTTCGGCTGGACAGGCCAACTCTGCATCGACTGTGTGCCATGTTAGAGCCCCATCTCCGTCCCCGCAGGGTGTATCCGACTGCTGCCACCCCCACGGCTAAGGTGATGGCCGCCATGCATTTCTTCGCCACTGGGTCATTCCAGCACACAGTGGGCAGTGGAGGAGGGATGTCCCAGCCCATGTTCAGCAAGGTGCTGAGGGATGTACTGGCAGCCATGATGCTGTACCGGAACAGGTACATCAGATTCCCCAGGGCTCGTGAATTGGCGGCAGTGAAGGGTGCATTCTATGCCCTTGGCAGAATCCCACACGTCGTGGGAGCCATTGACTGCACTCATGTTGGCCTTGTTCCACCACAGGCCACTGAGCACCTGTACCGCAACAGGAAGCACACGCACTCCCTGAATGTGCAAGTGGTGTGCCTTGCGGACATGGTGATCACCCACGTGTGTGCAAAGTTTCCAGGCTCGGCCCATGACGCACACATAATGCGCAACAGCATCTTGCCACGACTGATGGCCAATCTGCAACAGGATCGTGGCTGTATTGTCGGTGAGTATGTGGAGTGGTGTAGCGTGCTGGTTGTGCGATGCTGTCCCCTGTCCAGTTGGAATAGCAACGGTTCTCTGTGTCCCTCACACCCAGGTGACTCTGCGTATCCGAATGGGGCATGGCTGCTCAGTCCATTGAGGAATCCTCGCACCCCAGCAGACGATCGATACAATGAGGCACATGGGAGGACCAGACGTGTGGTCGAGCGTACCTTTGGCCTCCTCAAGTCCAGGTTCAGGTGCCTGGACCGCACCGGGAGTGCACTGGCGTACTCCCCACAGAAGGTGTGCCAGATAGTGGTGGCGTGCTGCATGCTGCACAATCTGGCCATTCGGAAGCAGATCCCCCTCATTGTGGATGACGGAGATCAACCAGGGCCCCAGCCCGCAGACCAGGACAGCTCGAGTGAGGTGGACAGCGGAGAGGAGGAAGCTGGGAATGTGCGCCAGCAGCTCATCGCCCGCTACTTCACTTGACGGTGAGTGTCCATGTACGACGGATGATGTGTCTGTATCTATGCAGGTGTGTGTGTGCTGTGTCAGGGTGGCCGTATGTTCACTGCGTGCAGTGTGTCAACGCTCCATGGCCAGGGTAGTATGCCACTGTTGGTGGCTGTGGCATTGTGCCCTATTGCTCTGTGCGATGTGTGTACATTGCTTGTAGTTGTTGACATGTACTGTGTGATGGGTGTGTGACACACTCATTGAATGTGCTCCTGTTCTGTCTCCCACCCCTAGGTCCCAACAGGCCCTCCGGATTCCATTTCCATGCCACGCATCAGGTGCCTTTCCGCCCAAGGTGGCCGTTGTATTCCGTACAATAAAGACACAGGGCACAAACAGCAGTTAGTGAAAAAGGTGCATTTATTACAAACTGTGACATGTGATTGTGTGTAAGGTGATGACAAAAGTGGTGCGTGCAGTGACAATGAGCTGTCGGTCATGGCTGCGTGATGATCAGGGTGTACCCACTGGTTCTATGTCCATAGTCCAACACACACATGCCATCCAGATGGCTGTGTGGAGTGGGATCGTAGAGCAAGTCAATGCAGTGGCTGGTCAAGGAAGGCTGGCGGAAGGCTGGCTGGCTGCCTCACTTGCGACTGGAGCGTGCGAAGTCCTCCCGGGAGATCTGTTTCCTCTTCGGACGGCCCCTTCCACGTTTGGGAGGGGGTGTGTGGTGGCGACCTGCTGGTGGTGGGTGAGGTGTGCTCACTGGCTGTGGACGCAGGGGAAGTGGATACTGCTGCCCGAGCCTGCGCCCTAGCAGGTGGTGGCGGAGGTGGTGTTGCTGGCCTTGCCTGTGACCCCACCGCCACCACCAGCTGGCCCATGAGGTCCACGAGTTGGTCCATACGGGACACGAATTGGCCCATATGGGCGTCCATGGACCTCAGCACCCCCAGCACCTCCCGCGTGTCAGTAGCAGACCTGGCCCATTGTCCTTGGGCCTCTTCATAGGCCCCAAGGACTCTGGCCATTTGAGGCAGGGCATGGCTCCCAGGGGAGGCTGGCGTTTCCCTGACCCTGCTCCTCCTACCAGTCCTGCTGCCACCGGCCTGCCCACTAGCCACATTGCTCACCACGGTCCTCGCTGTGGCTCCCAGGGTGGATCCAGTCGGCCGGGCCACCACCTGCGCTGGGGCTGGTGCCAGCGAAGACGTGGTGGTGGTGGAGGCGGTGGTGGTCGGTGCGGCGATGGTGGCGGTTGCGGCAGTGGTAGTGGCCGCAATGACCGTGGGTGTGGCCGCAACGACAGTGGCAGCAGGGGACTGGGACTGTTCAGCATCCCTGGATGATGGGTTGGTGGGTAGGAGGGGTCCTGGGGAGCGGCTGGGCCCTGCCACGCCAGATGGGCCAGCTTGGTGGTCCGTGTCCGAAGAGGTGGACAGATCCTCCAGATCCGTGTGTCCTCGTTGGGGGCTTGTAGGCTGGCTGTGCTGGCTGCTGTCTCCATCCCCAGCGTCCAGCAGTTCGTCACCTGTGGAGAGAATGAGATTTGTTATTGTGTTGCACCTGGCGAAGTATGTATTAGTCGTCTGACATTGGCAGTTCGTGCAATCTCGTACATGGGTTTCCCGGAGGCGAGTGTGTGGCTGTGGCATCTGTAGGTGTGTGTGCTAGGCAATGGGACTGTGTGCTGTGCACATGTGGCATGGGACGGATTGGCCATGCCGATGGGTGTGTTGCTTTGCCCCTACTCATTGTGACTCTGGTGTATGCGGGCTCCTGGCCCATCCTGGGTCTGGTTTGTACTTTGCTTTTGGAGTTCAAATGGAACGCTTAGGAACGCATATGGCAACATGGGGGCCATGCCCCAGATTCGCATTTGGGATGGAATATGCTTTTGGGGTTCAAATGGAACGCTTAGGAACGCATATGGCAACATGGGGGCCATGCCCCAGATTCGCATTTGGGATGGAATATGCTTTTGGGGTTCAAATGGAACGCTTAGGAACGCATATGGCAACATGGGGGCCATGCCCCAGATTCGCATTTGGGATGGAATATGCTTTTGGGGTTCAAATGGAACGCTTAGGAACGCATATGGCAACATGGGGGCCATGCCCCTGTTTCGCATTTGGGATGGAATATGCTTTTGGGGTTCAAATGGAACGCTTAGGAACGCATATGGCAACATGGGGGCTATGCCCCAGATTCGCATTTGGGAGGGTATATGCTTTTGGGGTACATGCTGTGAGCCATGGGTGCCGAACGTGACATGTGTTGTGGCAGCATGACAGTGCATGGTCTGAGGTGTGTGCATGCCTGACATGCCCTGCATATTTGCTGTCTGTTGTGGTTACTGGACATGGCATTGGACGCATCGTTATGAGTGAGTGATAGTTGTGTGCCAGCCAACGTATTGCAGTTGTCCCATCTCCTTGGTGTGCGTGCTGCCCTGTGCCATGTGCATCACTGCAGTGCTCGGGGGGGTGTGGCCCATGTTGTGTGTTGTTGCTCACAGTGTGTCGTGCGCTTAATTGACTTCTGGCACATGGTTGGTCATGGGCATGTGTCTTAGCGTGACTGCTGTATGTGTGGCAGCTGTGCGGATGACATGCCTTTCATGAGACTGGGGCTGACGGATGGGATGGATGGTATGTTGTATGTGCATGGTGTGTCTGTGTGTTTGATGGGTTCAGTGGTGTTCGTGTGCATTTCTGTTGTTCCGCTCTGTTGCGTCTAGTGTTGTTTGTCTTACATAGGCGTAGTTGTGGGGTGTGTGGTTGACAGGCAGTAGGGGCTACATGGACAGGACTTCAATGGTGTTTCGGTTGTGTGTGATGAGTTGCACAGTGGCTGCCGTGTGGGACTATATTCAGTGTGGCTTGTGCATGCAGACGTGGCTCCTTGGGTGTTGCTATGTCTGTGATGGGTCATGTGGGGTGTGAGTCTGCTGTTCATGTCCGTGTGCACATTGTTCACTTGTTCGTGACGGTGGGCGGTGCTGCGTGTTCGTGTGCTACGTGACATGTCCCATGTGTTGGTGGTGTTATGGTCCTCATGCCTCCAGTAATCCAGCCCTGTCCAGTTTCCCACCTGCAAGTTGTTCGTGCGTGCACTGTACTGGATGCCACATGGCTCTTAGCGGGGGTGCTCCATGTTGCAGGTCTGTGGGGGTGGGGGGGTGTAGTGGGTCGTGGGGGTGGCTGTACACCCACTGACACCGATTGCTGTGGACCGTGATGTCTGCCTTTCGGCTGTCGTTGTGCACTGCGGTGGCTGACACGTGGGTGTGGGGTGTGGGGGATGCTCCTCCTTGCTGTGCTGTGGGACTGGGGCCTGGTGTGTGTTGTACTTGGGCTGTCCCCCTCCGACCCACTGCACTTTGTGTTCCTGCCACTTACCTGTTACTTGTCGGTTGGTGCAGCTGTGCCTGACACATGGGTGTGGGGAGTGCTCCACCTTGCTGGTCTGTGGGAGTGGGGGCCTGGTGGGTGTTGTACTTCAGCTGTCCCCCTCCGACCCACTGCACTTTGTGTTCCTGCCACTTACCTGTTACTTGTCGGTTGGTGCAGCTGTGCCTGACACATGGGTGTGGGGAGTGCTCCACCTTGCTGGTCTGTGGGAGTGGGGGCCTGGTGGGTGTTGTACTTCAGCTGTCCCCCTCCGACCCACTGCACTTTGTGTTCCTGCCACTTACCTGTTACTTGTCAGTTGGTGCAGCTGTGGCGGACACATGGGTGTGGTGGGTGCTCGTTGTGGCGCTTCTGGCATATTTGTGGACCTGTTGGTGGTTACGTGGCTGGCTTAGTGTACACATGTCCCCACGCATCTTACAGTTGTTCGGTTTGGCCTGTGTGTGGTAGTGTCTGTTGCATGTGCGTGTGATGTGTTGTGTATTGTGTGCTGGACATGGGGGTGTTTGTCCCTGGGAGCTGTGGCATGGTGGTTGCGCATGTGTGTACATAGCGGTGTGCTGGTATACATTAGTTTGTACTTACCAGCCTCCACTCCCCCTGCTAATCCGGCGAGGATCTCCGGATGGATTACGACTCGCACCTTCTCCTCCCACGCTTTGAAGGTCTTAAAGAGCGCGGGATTCCCTCCGCCAGTGACGGCAGCCAGCTCTCTGTTTTTGCCCTCCTTCTTCTTGACCAGGCTCTTTACGTCATTCCAACGTTTGTTTATCTCGGTTCTGTTCCTGGGCAGGGTCCCGACTGCATTGACCTGGTCTACGATCCGGGTCCACATTCTGTTTCTGGTGGCTAGTGGTGTGTGCTGGACCATGTTCCCATAGATTTGTGGGTACACCTTGATGATCTCGTCGACCATGACCGTCAGCTCCATGGGCGTGAACTTGGGCATCCTTTGTGGTGCCATGGTGTTTGTGGTGGTGGTGCGGTGTGTGTTGTGTAATGTGCAGGGGGTTTGTGGTGCCGGTGTTTGGTGGTGGTGGTGGTGGTGGTGGTTGTGATGTGTGCGTTTCTGTGGTGTGCTGCTGTCCTTGCTGTGTCACTGTGTCCTCTCCTCTCCTCTCTGGTTTGCAATGTAGCAAGGGGTTGTGGTCTGTGGGAGTGCTGCTTTTGTACTCACCTATGTGGGTGTGTCCTCATGGTCTGTTGTTTTCAGGTGTGTTGTGTCTGGGGTTCTGGCCTTTGTATTTTTTGTTTGTCCGGGGGGTGTTTTCGGGATGTGTACTGTGCTTGTGTATTTGTGCGTGCCTTGCTGTGTGGACTTGTTGGCCATGTTGTGTGCTATTGGTTTTGTGTGCGGATGGTTTCTGTGCAGGTACGTGGGCGCCATGGCTTCTGCCGTGTCGATTCTCATCGGCGTTGTTTGCGCTGGCGGGCGGTATTTTTGTTGTTTTTCCGCGCTCATGGCGGTGCGATCGTAATTTCACGTGCGGTGTGTCGGCCGTGAGGGCGGGCGGTTTTGTGTTGTCGTGCGTGTTTCCGTCCGTGGCGGGCGGTTTGACTCCGACTCGGACGATGGCGGGCGGTATTTTGTATGATTTTTCCGCCGATGGCGGTTTTCAGTTTGTGTACTCATAATGGCGTGGTCGGTGTTCAGGCGGTGTGTGCGGGCGGATTTTTGCCGCTTCCATGCCTGGCGGATTTTTTTACGCCGGGTATCGTAATGTGCCCCCAAGAGTTCCGAATGGAACAATCCATAACTCAATTAACTCCAAAAACATCAAAACAAACTAAACAAATGCATAAATATCTAGAACAACAAGTAAAATTGTACCCTAGTACAAAGGGCCTGGAATACCTAAACAGAATATCCAAAACTCTTCTTTAAAGCATTAATACAAATAAATTACAAATTACTCATCTTTCAAACATACCATAAAAGTAACATTTATTTATTTTATCACAAAAATAATTACTGTGTGTAACATATTTTTAATTTTTTAATAAAATATATTAACACATTAATAATATTTGTAATAAAATAAAATACAACAATAATAATAAAAAACATTACCCACCCACAATACATAATAATAAATAAACTTACCAGGTTTATTCCAAATGCTGTAAAATCCTTTTTCTGCTAACACAATCCAAATATAAAAAAACAGTTTCCCCAAAAAACATGAAAAAATACAACTGTAGCAAAAATTAATAATCCATGTAGCAAAGGTCCATAGGAAAACCATAAAAAACCCGAAAAATGTATAAAATAGTAAAAAGCGCTCCAGGAAAACCGAAAAATTTAAAGAAGTGTAACAAATATATTAGTCAATAAAACTGACATACACCTCTTTAAAAAAAAAAAACGACTCCTTCCGATACGAAGAACTTCTGAAAATAAAAAGTGTCAAAACAAAATCACATACATTCACACCCACATAAAACAACACATAAACACTTACTAACAATACTACTAGCTTTAAATTTCATGAAAATATACATTGAACACCGTAATCCTAACTCTGTAAACAAGCCTACACAACGTTAACAATACGTAAATACACCACACGTAACTATAACATATAACATTTCCGAATATAACTAATAAACACCTAACTACACTAAACAGTATCTAACTAGGTTCAAAATATATTTAAAACTTAGTTAAAACAAAGAAAACAAACCTTACCTTTAGCGACGTGAAGTGCCTCCCAACCGCGAGCTTCTCTTCAACCAAAATGACACAAAACGACATAACCCGGTTACAAAATAGAACGCCCAAAACATAATAAAAAGTTTAACCATATGAAATTTAAATCATTTAATACAGTAAAATGTTACTTTACATAAAAAAAATATACAACTATTTAAATAAAATAGTACAATTTATTTAGATTTAATAAAAAATTGAGACATAATGTACCTAATTTGTAAAATTATAAAAATAAATATTATAATAAATATAATATTTATTATTATAATACAATACAATAAAACAATGTATATAAAATTGTTATAAATGTTTTTCATACATTATACAAATTCATTTCTGTTAAAAACTTGTTTTAAGTGAAAAACATTGTAAAAATTAATTAATATTAATATTTTTAATATTAATATTAATTAAAAAATGTAATATGTATGTAACAAAAATAGAAAAATGTTAAACATTTATATTATATGTAAACAGTTTGCACTTTCTTTGTATAAATATATACAATACCTATTACTGTATTAAACATAATTAAAAAGACAAAATTCTACTGTTTTCTTAATAATTAATATGTACTAAAAAAATGTAAAAAATATTGTAAATAAACATAACATATTTTCTGAAATATATGCACTAATATGTTTCTATTGAATTATAATGTAATAAAATATTTGACTGTATTGTCCTACTCAAATTAATAAACAATAAAAAATTGTAAAAACTACAATAAAAATGGTGTGTTTTCTAATTATTGTGATTTTACTTATATTATCTATATTTTACATATATAAAATACAATTGTTTTTCACAAACATAATAAATAAAGATTGTCAATTTATTAACTAACATTACCCATTTTTTAAGGCAAAATTATCTTATATATTCTTCTACTAATAAATTTTAATATATTAATAAACACATTACATAAAAATTGAATATTATTTATTATCCTACACTATACTTAATTAAAAAACTATTACAACTCCAATATATAATAATTAAATACAGTTACTGTACACTAACATATTTTTTATATACTATTCCTACCCCAATATAAATTAATTTCAGCAAATGCTGCACAGTGAACATAATTAATTTACTATAACCACTCCAATGCACATTAAATAAAGTAAATGTTGGACACTAAAATTAAATTGTTCTATATTCCAGATTCAATGTAAATTAATTAGGGTAAATGCTGGACACTAACATAAATAATGTACTATTCCCACTGCAGTCTATAATAAATTGAGGTAGGTGCTGGACAATAAATATAAATAATTTACTATTCCCACTCCAGTCTATATTAAATTGAGGTAGGTGCTGGACACTAAACATAAATAATGTACTATTCCCACTCCAGTCTATATTAAATTGGAGTAGGTGCTGTACACTAAACAAAATTAATTTACTATTCCCACCCCAGTATATATTAAATTGTGGTAAGTGCTGGACAGTAAACATAAATAATTTACTATTCCCACTCCAGTCTATATTAAATTAGGGTAGGTGCTGGACACTAAACATAAATAATTTACTATTCCCACTCCTTCTATATTAAATTGAAGTAGGTGCTGGACAGTAACATTAACAAATTACTATTCCCACTCCAGTATATAATAAATTAGGGTAGGTGCTGGACACTAAACATAAATAATTTACTATTCCCACTGCAGTATATATTAAATTGGGGTAGGTGCTGGACACTAAACAAAATTACTTTACTATTCCCACTCCAGTCTATATTAAATTGAAGTAGGTGCTGGACAGTAACATTAACAAATTACTATTCCCACTCCAGTATATAATAAATTAGGGTAGGTGCTGGACAGTAAACATAAATAATTAACTATTCCCACTCCAGTCTATATTAAATTAGGGTAGGTGCTGGACACTAAACATAAAAAATATACTATTCCCACTCCAGTCTATAATAAATTAGAGTAGGTGCTGGACAGTAAACATAAATAATTAACTATTCCCACTACACTATAAATTTAAATAAACTATATACTAATCACTAAACATTATCAATTACATCCCCCCCAAAATATTTTTTTATAATAACTCCCCAACATTATCCCCTATAAACCCAAAAAGCCACTGCTAAAAATAAATGTAAAATTTAAAATTCTATAAACTTATTTATTTTTCAATAAAATCTAAATTTTTCAATTTTTTTAATAAAATTGAATTAAAAATATATATTTTTAAAGCACTCCCCATCCTTATCCCCTAAAAACCCAACATCCCACTGCTAAAAATATTTATCAAATTTAGGTTTCAATATTATATTTTATTTTAAAAATTAATTCTAAAATTATAAAAAAAATTGATCATATTTAATTTAAAATATATATTTTTAAAACACTCACCACCCTTATCCCATATAAACACAACAAGCCACTCCTAAAAATAATTTTCAAATTTAAATTTCCATATATATATATATTTTTTTTAAATAAATTATAAATTTTAAACAATATTAATATTTAATTTAAAATATATATTTTTAACACACTCCCCACCATCATCCCCTATAAACCAAACATCCCACTCCTAAAAATATTTTGTAATTTACATTTCAATATTATTTTTTTAAAATTAATTCTAAATTTATTAAAAATTTTCATAATATTTAATTTTAACTATATATTTTTAGAACACTACCCACCTTTATCCCCTATAAAACCTATAACACACTGCTAAAATTAATTTTCAATTTAAAATTTAAATATAAATATTTTTTTAATAAATAAATCCACAATTATTTTAATTTTTTTAATAATATTTATTATAAAATATATATTTATAAAACACTACCCACCCTTATCCCCTATAAACCCAACATCCCGCTCCTAAAATTAATTATCAAATTTAAATTTAAATATACATTTTCTTTTTTTTAGAAATAAATTCAAATTATTTAAAAAAAATTAATAATATTTAATTTAAAATATATATTTTTTAAACACTCCCCACCCTTATCCCCTATAAACCCAACATCCCGCTCCTAAAATTATATATAAAAGTTTTTTTTTAAATTAAATTATTTAAAATATTAAAAACATAATTATAATACATTCAAAATAACATATTAAAACACATATACAAAATATTACAAAATATACAAAAAATCACACAATACTACACTTTATCGATATTTTATCACAACAATATTATGACATTCGATATGTTGTACTTCGATATTTTACTACACATACCAATATCGAAATTTTTGATGTCGAAATGCAAAACATCGATATTTTATACCATCGATATTTTACATGCGATATTTTGGTATATCGACATTAAAATTTCGATATTTTGACTGCTCACCGACACATATACCATGGACCACATGCAGTCCATTACATCACTATATCATTTTTGTCACTAAACAATATCACAACAGCAATTTCAGTACACTCATCAGCAACATTATGTACACGAGATGCAAATCAACAAAATAACAAAAATAAGCTTTATTCAGCATATGCATATAAAAAACTCAATAATCCTGAATAACAATAAGGCCAATGGCCAGTCCATGTTAATGAGTCCTTCAGGGGGGAAACATGATGAGTCGTCATCCATTGCTTGCCTACACTGACATAACTAGGGGACATCTCCCCTTGGAGGAGCATATTTAGGGGCAGGCCAGGCACCGCAGGGACAGGATTAGCGTGTACCAATATGGGTTATGGAAGGGATGGGGGCTACTGGAGTGTCCGTATCAACTGCAGTGGACATGTCGGATTGAGGGGGTTGTGGCTCCACTGCAGTGGACATGTTGGATTGAGGGGGTTGTGGCTCCACTGCAGTGAACACGTTGGATTGATGGGGTGGGGGCTCCACTGCAATGCTCATGTTTGATTTAGGGGGTGGGGGCTCCACTGCAGTGGACAGGTCAGATTGGGGGGCCAGGGTCTCCACTGCAGTGTCTGGAACTGACTGAGAGTGTGGTGTTGTGGGAGTGGACGTGCTTATGGTAGGGGGGGAGGGCCTTATCATCTTGGGGATGGTGTAATGGTGTGTGGGTGAACCTGGGATGGCTTGTGATGTGGGAACTTTGGGAGGGGTGGCCTGGGCTCGCGAGGATGTAGATGTCGTGGTGGTAGTGTGGGATGGTGGTGGGGTTTTGCTTATCTTTGTCCTGGGGGATGTACGGGTGGGGGCCTCAGTGTTCCTACTCTTAGGGGAGGGTGTACGTGCAGTGGTGGATCTCCTCTCTGTGCGTGGTGATTTCCTCTTCCCCTTGCGAGTCTGGTCTGATGTATCAGTGGGGAAGAGGCCAAGATCACAGAGGAAGACCCTCTGGGAAGGGGGGGTTGCAGGAGAGTCAGGGGTAGGGATTTTGGAGGGAGAGGTAGCTGAGGAATACGGATTGGTTGTGGATGGGTGTGTGTGTTTTTTTGCCCTATCCCCTCTGTGTGTGATGTTAGTTCCCTGAGTGTGATTGCGTGTTTGTTTGGACTTTGTTCTAGGTTGCTGTGTGCTGCTTGTGTCAGTTGGGGTGTGTGCATGTGCCTGTGTGAGTGTGCTTTGGTCAGGTAGGTTAGTGTGGACTGTGGATGGGGCAGAGGTAGGAGGGGTGAGGGACTGTTGTAGGAGGGACACTGCTGCCATCAGTGAGAAGGCCATGGACTTATTTGTCCACTGTAGGGCAGACATGTCTGATGACATGCCCTCCATGTATGACACCAATTGTGTCAATAGACTGGTGTGTGCATGGAGGACACTCAGCATGGATGTCTGCCCCACAGGTATCTGTTTGAGCAAGTCCACAAACTCCACACTCAGGGCAGCAGGGGTGACAGATGCAGAGGGTGCGGTGCCTGGATCAAAGGAGACATGCTCCCTAACACGGGAGTGTCCACGGACTTTTGGAATGGGAGCAGCTGGGAGGGTGGAGATGGTGGTGGTGGTGGGGACAGACTCTGTTGTTGTGGCCTCTGCTCTGGTAACACCCACCACCACAAGGAAGTCATCACTGGAGCTGGATTGGTCCTCAGCTGATGTTGATGTTTCTGAGCGGCCCTCAGTGTGGCTCCCCTCACCCTCCATGCCACTGGGTCCCTCCTCCTCCTCCACAGTCGACCCAGTCTGGCTAGCCGCTTCCGCTTGGTCCATGGAACTGTTTCCTCCAGTAGCCGTAGATGATGCTATGAACAAGGAGGAGGAACAGATTCACATCAGTCATCTGCATAGACTTTACACATGAGTTTTAGCACAACACATCACAGAGCAAGCCCTTGCATAATGTTAATAACACTTTTTAAATTCATTACACATATGTGAACATGGCACTTGTCAGTCTGCCAGTGAACCATGGTTCCCAAACACATGATGGCAATGTAACCATCTGTTAGATGTATTTAAAATTCCACTAAATACATGGCCAAGGATGCACTATTTTGTCAGTTGTCTGATCTGTAATGCTCCTGAGTGTCATGTGTCATTACAAACATGTCTCATCTCATGCAAGGGAGTCTGGAAGTGGCACAGCAAATGGGATGGACAAATTAATAAGTTGACATGATGTACATACTTCCACCCCCAGTCACCATGATGGGCTTATGTCTTGAACGTCAATGCTATAATGGTGTGCATGCAGGACAACAGACAAGTACAAATACTGCATCCTCAAGATTTTTCATGTGGCACACAATGCCACAGGCCTGTCTGGCTAAACAGTCAGTACTGACTCTTGTTACAGGGGCAGTGAATCCCGACTTTACAGTCAGCACTGTGTCATACCCATGTATTCACTGTTAAAGCAACATCTGTAGTGGTCAAGTATACATGTCCCCTACGTGCTACACACATTTTAAACACTTTGACAAGCTCACGTTGTTCTACTGAGACATTGGAGTATATGAATTAACAAATCTGTATACATGTACATTTTGCAAGCTCCCAAGAACAAAGTAATGCAGCATACACATATATGTCGAAGCCACCATTATGCAGAGTCAAGGGATAACACACACATGTTTTTTCCTGTGTACTGAGCCAATTTCAATACATTAGATGTCTGTCTATATTTGACATATTTGCCACATGTGTAAATATAAAAGTTCTGCCTGTTCACACTGACACAGAGTCAGACACATGAATTTCAATTTTGCAATGGTTAAAGTGTTGCCTTACACCCAAAATAGGATGTGACAGTGTCTCAGATGGCCTGAGTTGGCATACCTGTCCTTGGTCCATGTGAAACATGGGATTACCCGGAGAACTAGGCAGGTGAGTAAGCATTTTGAACGCTTATCCATTTCATTTGTCTGAGGCTACAACATTGGTCTTACCTGCTGCACGGGTGTGTAGTATATTTCTCACAAACCTGTGTTGACCCAGATCAACAAATCGAACATTTATGTATGGACCACACAGAGTACAGGTCATATTTCTGACAATGTGCTGACACATCTCAGACAATTATCTCACTCATGATGGTCAACTCAATGCACCTGTTGTATATGGTGGTGTTCACATTAACCTTGGACTACAGCAAATACACAGGACCCAAGTGACATGTCACAGACGGAAAAGGACACACCTGGGCATCAGATGAGAATGGGGCATCATTACATTTTGCCACATAAGTGTTGTCTCAGCAGACAGATGACCTGTGAGAGTGTTATCAGGCTGAGGGAGTGCAACATGCATGTAAGACATAGTTCAGAAAAATGGCACAAACTCACCCCCTCCTTGCTGCTGTCTGGCCTTCAACTGCCCATCCAGGTCAGGGAAGACCACCGTCAGTATCCAGAGCATGTGGGGGGTCAGGGTCCGTCGTCCACCCCTTTTGCGAGGAGGTGACAGCTTCAGCTGGACTCTTGCAATCCTCCGGGTCCAGCCACGGAGTTCCTGCCACCTCTTCTGGCAGTGGCGGGAGCAGCGTTTGAAGACCACCACAGATCTCACAGCCCGGATGATGGTCAGCCAAATTTCCTGCTTCTGATGGGCGTCGACCTGTAAGGATGACATAGTGACACACCATTACTACACATGATACATGTTTGTTCATCACACACTTGGACATATAGGTCCTTGTTAGAAGGGCATATGATGTATAAAGGTTGTACAAGTATCATCAGGGGCAGTTGTCCTGTGTGCAAGGCTGCCTTAACAACATGAGAACAGTACATGAAAATCAATTCCACTAAATACACTTTTACATCACTGTACCTGCCCAGAACATGAATCTACACACTGTGAGACTTACAATAACTATGTGTGCATGCTTGACCTTGGGGGTCACAATGCTAGTAGCGCCTGTTTTAAAACATGGTTAATTGAAAAGGCAGTGTAATCAACACTCACCTGCTCCCCTGGTTTTCCATACAGCTTGCTGTACTGTGGAAGGAGGCTGTCCAGCAGGGCCTGGATCTCCTCCTCTGTGAAGGCTGGTGACCTCTCCACAGTACGTGCCATTGCTGATCACAGAGGATACAGAGACAGCAGCAGAGGTAGGTTGAGATGTAAGCAAGTAGCATGTAGTGCAGGCAAGTGAAGTCTCTTGGGAACAGACTGCCTTATATCTGTGCTGCAGAAGCAGATTCTGTTCCATGCATCCAAAGAGATAGGTCCGAGACGCTCGCTTTATCCGATTTTGGCCAATCCATAACATTGCACGCATCGGACACGCCTACCGCGTCGTTCAAATATTTCGCATCATTACACTATTGAGTTTGATACATTGTTCTTGTAAGCCAACAGAATTTGTTTGCACGGGATTCGTGCATGCGCAAAACCGCGTCTGTCCCCATGACAACTAAGAGCCAATGTGTGCATCCTGCTTGGTTCGGAAGTGTACGATGCGTCTTTTGAATACTCACCCGCGTTTGTCCCCATTTCAGTCAACAGCCAATGTGTGCGTCCGGCTTGGTTGGGAAGTGTACGACGCTTCTTTTGAATACTCACCCGCGTCTGTCCCCAGTTCAGTCAACAGCCAAAGGATGCAAACCACACTGTTTTGCCTGAGGCTCAAGTGCCCTACACCAATCAATAAGCATGTCAGACAGTTTAGGAAACTTCAATTCCTGCTTTATGACATGTGTGGGTACATAGATTAATATGTCATATTGGACAGAGCTCTTCATAGCTCACACTCCCATGATGAGCTAACCTTCATGTGCACCTAATACATTGTTTGTGATGCACATCACAACTGTGAGTGATAACTTTACAGGTCACCCTCCTAGGCCTTGACACAGTCCCAGGGGCCCATTGTGTTATCACATGTTACATACACCCAGAATCACAGCTGCATTGGACTGTGTGTTACAAAGTGCTTTGAATGCAGTATTTGTGAGTGTACCCACAGTATCTGAGTATTGTACAACGCACACACTACATTGTTTAGGTTGTTGATGATATTCAATTTAAACATCAATCTGTATTTGGCATGTGAGTTGCTGTTGTGTGTTTGTGTCACAGACATACCTGTTTGTTATGCAATCAAAAAGTGATACACATCATGGATGTTTAATGTGTGTGATGGTACATGTATGTCAGACATTACATCATGACAGTGTCCATGTGGCATTACATGATCCCTGTGTGTGTACCTTTCCACCACGTGTCAGTTGTTCCACACATCTATCTTTGATAGTTTCTTAGGTGTGTGTTAAGTATGGGATGTTTGTTAACAAGGACTGTGACAGACACCATTGATTGGTCACAGCACAGCATTGCACTTGTTGTAAAACCTTCATGACATGAAATGTTATGTGAGGGTCACATAGCTGGCCTTTGTGTCAATGCTCAACATCACCCACCTGACATCATGGAGTCTTGCTTTGATGTTGCATATGATATTTAGCATGTTACTTGCCACAATAGCAATTGGATTGATAATGTTTCTTTGTCACCTATGTACCGCAGGAGACCAGCTGTCAACAGACCCTTCCCAGACCTAGAGACCATGGTAGAGCGTGACTGCATCAGATGTTACCGCTTCACTAGACCACTCATTGAGGATTTGGCAGAGCAGTTGGCCCCACATTTGCTGCCTGGACGCCCATATCCTACTGCACTGACCCGCAAGGAGAAGGTGATGGCAGCCCTACATTTCTTTGCCACGGGAACCTTCCAGTATACTGTGGCTACTGCTGGTGGGATGTCACAGACAATGTTTAGCCGTGTGCTTAGAGATTTCTTGGAGGCAATGTTACATTTCCTGAACACATACATCAAGTTTCCAACACCAGGGCAGTTTGCCGACATCAAGAGTGACTTTTATGCTTTTGGCCGAATGCCACATGTCATTGGCTCCATTGATGGTACACATGTGGCTTTGGTCCCACCACATGCCAATGAACTAACATACAGGAATTGTAAGCATTTCCACTCTATAAATGCCCTGGTGGTGTGTCTGCCTGACATGACAATCTCACATGTCTGTGCGCATTTCCCAGGATCAGCACACAACGCCTACATTATGAGAAACAGTAGGATCCCACAGATGATGTCTCAGCTGCCAAATCAGCGTGCCTGGCTTGTTGGTGGGTAATGTTGTCTGTCTATGTTGTGTGTTGCTTGTATGTCAGGTTGTACCCTGTTTTCAGACACATGAAGTCTTTTCTGTTCTAATTTAGGAGACTCTGGATACCCCAACATGCCATGGTTGCTGACCCCACTCAGGAACCCTGTCACCCCTTCTGATTTTTGTTTTAATGTGGCACATGGGCGGACCAGGCGAGTGATTGAGCGGACATTTGGGCTACTGAAAAGCAGATTTCACTGCCTGGACCGTACAGGAGGAGCCCTCCAATATGCGCCAGCAAAGGTGTGTAAGATCATCATTGTGCGCTGCATGCTACACAACATGGCAGTGAGGAATGAGGTGCCTCTCATTCAAGTTGACGTGGACCAGTAGCCTCCAGCAGGGGAGGATCCAGGCCTGGGGCATGTTGCCAGTGATGGGGAGGAGGAGGATATCCGGAGACAGCTCATCAACAACTTATTCTCATGATTGTGAGTATGCAATAGTGATTTGATAAAGGAATGTGTTTGCATGATATGTGTCTGTTGTACAATATATTTGTATACGTGTGGATGTATGATACTTCACATGATCCTTGGAGTAGTTTAGTGTCTAATTTGTTGGTATGGTTACCAGTACAGTGGTGAGATGACTCCTAGCCAGTGTGATTCCCAATTTGAAGTATGAAATGTCTCTTGGAGATGTATGCAATTTATTTGTTATGTGAATACTGTTCCATGTCTCTATTTTACAGGGTCCTTTGGCTGTTGTATGGAGACATGTGACCTCCCAGACACACAATGCAGTTGCAGATTGGAAGTTTTCTTGGGATCATGAATCTGTGCCACACACTCACTTCAGCATTATTTACAAGGTCTTGTATATGGTTGGCACTTATTGTCACAGTGTGATTAGTTAGCATTTTTTGTGGAGGCAACATGTTGGGCCTGTGTAATAAACGTGTGCTCCACATTGAGGTGTGCCTTGTCTGTTTCCACACCTCCAACAATAATCTACATACTGTATATGTTCCCAGATGTGCTGTTCATCGACCGATAAATATTTTTTGTGCATATGAAGGTACATTCATCTTAGATTTGTGGAGGCTATGAGGATATATGCCATGTACTATGTGTGTTGTGATGACCTTGTGTGTATCTCCCATATGTGTCAGGTTACATATACTCACAAGACAGTTGGATAGACTGATGTACTTATATGTCAGCCAATGTAATTGTCATTCAATTCCTAGCTTTTTTGATCATCTTTACAATCTGAAAACAGTTTAGCATTAACGACAGAAGCAAGTATTGTGTGAATATTGATTTATTACAGTGCCTGTGTGATTTTTTTAATGAAAGGTATAGTGCTGTACAAAGGTTTGAAGTCCAAAGTTCACAGAGGAGTTGGTAGTGCCAGTAGATGAAATTCTCAGAGCCAAGTCCACAGTCATTTGAGTAATTGGTCCAACTTAGACCCTCCACCCCAGTTGGGAAAGTTCAGGGACTGTCAACTGAGTGAACGCTCAGCACACAATGGAGGATATCAGGAGCAGGTTGTCACTCCCTGGGGGGGATACATAGCCATCTGTCTCTCATTTGTCCTTCGGAGGACGACCCCTCTTTTTTTTGGGGTGGGGGATCCTCAGGTGCTCAGGTGCAGGCTGTCGCGGTGCAGGGGACTCTCCGCCAGAGTCCTCATCCCTCCCTGTGGGAGTTGCAGATGTAGAAGCAACTGATGTATTGGGCACACAGGGAGGTGGGCTCATGTTGGTTGCAATCTGGCAGAGACAGGTGACTATGTCCCTGTGCACCGCTGCCAGGTCATCAATTTTGTCCATTTTTGCCGCCATCCTGGCCATGTGTTCTTCCATGTTGGCATGAAGCGCAGCCTGCTGTTGTTTGATGTCCCTGAGGATCCCAACTACCTGGCCAAAGTCTCTGGTGCAATCTCTGTAGGCATGGAGAATGCTTTCCAACTGTGGGTCAGCTTGTTCATCTGCACCAGCTGCCTGATGTGACCTCTCCCCATGACCCCTCCCACCACCCCTACCCACACGAGCAGGACCGGTTGTTGCAGGCACAGACAACACTGAGCCTCCTTCATCGTTGACAGTGGTGTTGTTGTCCGCCAACTCCTGAGTGCCCTGTGCTGCTGTGCTCTCTGGGTCTTGTTGTCTTTGTGTGTCCGTGTGGGTAGTGATCATCTGGGTGTTGATAGATGTTGCAGGAGTGGACACAGGTGGTGCTGGTGGCACAGCTGCTGGTGCTGCATGCTGATCCACGCCGGAGGGGCCAGGTAGGTCCTCGTCATCCGTTGAGGGCTGAGAGACGTCCACACCGGAGAGCTCAGGGTCAACCAGAGTCTGGGACTGGGATTGGTGTTCTGGTCCTGCAGTATCCCCAGCAGCCCCTGTGGTAAGATGAGAGACACAATATTTGTTGTGTTTTTGCACAGTTCATCGTATCATACACATTACATTAGCTATTGTACATTATGATGAGTGGCAGTACATTAATTAGTCCTGTATCGTCACACACCCAGGGCTAGGTTTCCAGCAAACATAGTAGTTTTGACAAGAAGTGTTTTGCTAAGCATGTCCAGCTCTGTGCATGAATGTGCATGTTTTATTCATTTGACTTTACATAGGCATTGACTGGCAAGTGACACCCTGTGCATGACACAGGTATGTTGGTATTTCCCACATCAGTGCTTTTGAAATGATATGCGTACTCTTCCTCTTACAATATGTTTCAAGATATGTGCATGTGTGCTGGCGTTTGTTCATGTAGTTAGCAGGCAAATAGGTGTGTCTACCTACACAATCACAGCCCGGAATGTATGTTGCGCTTGGTTTATGGTATTTCGATGAATGTGTTACTAGTTCTTATCTCATTGCACACATGTGAATGGCTGTCAGTAGCAAATGGTTTGACTGCTTTGCTTTGTGCCTGATCACATCATGTATTTTGTCCTTGGACAGATGAGTTAACCAAGGCTGCTTTCCAGCTTTTTCAGGGTCAGAGCTGTGAGGTACAGTTGTTTGTGTGCTTGTGTTATGCTGCTGGAAGTTGTACCCCTCCTCCCACCCAGTCCAGCTTACTCTTCATGGACAAAGTATCAAGGACAGTGAGGGTAGTGTTGTGGCAGGGATGCTGACAACGCTGCATGATGTAGGAGTTGAATGCAACTCCCAACAGTGCTTTGTGTACATGACACCATGCTACAGTGTCAGCCATCTTGTTGTTGCCCTTCCATTCACTGTCAGGTATCCCTTGTCACTGATGGACATGTTGCTTTGTGTGTGGGTAGTGATGAGTGCTATGACTGCAACTCACACCATGTCCTGTACTCCACACACCTTCCCGGGCAGCCCAGGGAGCACACCTGGGACAATCCATCCCCAGACAGTGAGTGGAAATGTACAGTGAAGATGGCTGTGAGTGGGGACTGGTGTGAGAGGCCCAGGGCCTAGTTGTGACATGTAGCCAATTCATACATAAGGCCCATGTCTCAGCCATCTTGCCGGTCATTTTGCACTCCCTGTGAGATGGGCATGGTTGAAGGTGGGTTTGTTGGGCCATGTGGGAGGAGAACTGTTGGCTGTGACTACGACTCCCATCATGCTTTCAGCTACACACACCTTCCCGGCAGATCCAAACTTCCTTCCTTTTGACTCTGCTTCCCTGTGAGTGAGTGAAACAGCAATGGCAAGATGGCTGACAGTGGTGGCCTGGTGTTTGTTTGTGCACAATTCCCAGCAGGGCCTTGTGCTCCCCACACCAGCGCCCAGTGTCAGGCATCTTGGGAGTAGATTTTCCCTCACTCTCATGGAGAGCATAGTCCCAGCTGTGTTGTTTGGTGTTGGTGGGAAGTGTGTGTGTGTGACAGGGCCTACTGGTAGATGTAGTCAGAGCTAGCACTACTCCTCCCCCCAGACCAGATAGGCCACCATGAACCATGCTTCCATGACAGGGAGTCAAACTTTGCGGTCAAGATGTCTGGCAGTGGGGCCTGGTGTTTGTTTGAGCACAACTCCAAACAGGGCCTTGTGCTCCCCACACCGGAGCTCTGATTCAGCCATCTTGCTGGTACATTTCCACTCCCTGTGAGATGGGCATGGTTGAAGGTGGGATTGTTGGGCCATGTGGGAGGAGGACTGTTGGCTGGGACTACAACTCCCATCATGCTTTCAGCTACACCCACCTTCCCAGCAAACCCTACTTTCCTTCCTGTGACTCTGCTTTCCTGGGAGTAGATGTGTGTAAACAAGTTGGCTGCTGCATGTGACTGGTGTTTGGATCACATTGTCTTGCTGTTGGTTATTGGTATGTTAGTACAGTTTTGTGAATGGTGATCTTTCCTGTTACATTGCAGGTGTGTTGTTATGATTAATTCAATTTTTGATCACATATCCCAAATGGGCCTTGTGCTCCCTACACCGGAGCCCTGAGTCAGCCATCTTGCCGGTACCTTTACAATCCTTGTGTGATGTGCATTGTTCAAGGTGGGCTTGTGGGGCCATGTGTGAGGGGGACTGTTGGCTGTGACTACGACTCCCATCATGCTTTCAGCTACACACACCTTCCCAGCAGAGCCAAACTTCCTTCCTTTTGACTCTGCTTCCCTGTGAGTGGGTGAAACAGCAATGGCAAGATGGCTGACAGTGGTGGCTTGGTGTTTGTTTGTGCACATTTCCCAGCAGGGCCTTGTGCTCCCCACACCAGAGCCCAGTGTCAGACATCTTTGGAGTGGATTTTCCCTCACTCTCATGGAGAGCATAGTCCCAGCCGTGTTGTGAGCTGTGTTGTTTGGTGTTGGTGGGAGGTGTGTGTGTGTGACAGGGCCTGCTGGTAGATGTAGTCCAAGCTAGCACTACTCCTTCCCCCAGACCAGATAGGCCACCATGATCCATGCTTCCATGACAGGGAGTCAAACTTTAGGTTGAAGATGTCTGATAGTGTGGCCTGGTGTTTGTTTGAGCACTACTCCCAACAGGGCCTTGTGCTTCACACACCAGAGCCCAGGGTCAGTCATCTTGCCAGCACTTTTTCACTCCCTGTGAGATGTGCATGGTTCAAGGTGGGCTTGTGGGGCCATGTGGGAGGGGGACTGTTTGCTGTGACTACGACTCCCATCATGCTTTCAGCTACACACACCTTCCCAGCAAACACAAACTTCCTTCCTTTTGACTCTGCATCCCTGTGAGTGAGTGAAACAGTGCTGGCAAGATGGCTGACAGTGGGGGTTGCTGTTTTGAGCCCAAAGCCTTGCTGTGTTATTTGGTAAGTTGTTACATATCATGAAATAGTTACATTTTACTCTGTGATTGCTGGTATTTTGTTTGTCTAACTGGCATACACGTCACAGGTTCATTTGCTTACTGTTGTAGTGGCTTTGCTGAGGCAGATTTGTATTGCTGTGTCCTTGACAGTGTCTGTGGCTGTGTATTTGCTATCAATATTGGCAATTTAAGTCTGTACTCAACAGGCTCTGGTACTCCTGATATTCCATGTATGCCCTCCGGTGGTAGGATGGCCAGCACCTTCTCCTCCCAGGTAGCGAAGTTCACAGGTGTTGCAGGAGGGCCACGGCCAGTCCGCTGACTCAGTTCGTGCTCTCTGTTGATGAGCTACTTGACCCTCCTTCGCCCATCATAGTACCTGTTCTTGATATCTTCCGTTTTGCGTGCACAAGGTGCTTGAGCATTCACCTTGTTGACAATCCTCTCCCACATCTTGGTTTTCTGGGACAGGGGAGTCTGTTGGACCAAAGTGCCAAATAAATGTGGCGCTACTCTGAGAATTTCATCTACCAGGACTTCCAACTCACTGTCTGTGAATTTTGGATTCTTCTTTGGGGGCATTATGATGGGTAGTGGTGGAGATGGATGTGTGGGTGAGTGTGTAGATGAGGGTGGGTGAGTATGAGTAAAGGTGTGTGTTTGTGAGTGTGGTATTTGACAGGTGGTGGTGGTGTACAAGTTGTGTGCTGTGTTGGTTTTGAGTGTATGTATCAGTGTAGTGGTGGTATCTGCTGCCAGGTCTGTGGAATTTGCAAAGGATCATGGTAAGGATTTTGGCCCTTTATATAGGCGGAGTTGTGGGTGTGTCTTCATTTGAAAATTTAAATTTTTGCCTTTGACAATGCTTGTTTGGACAATATCTGTCTGTTTCTGTTGTATTTTGTTGAGCATGAAGGAAACGTTCTGTTGACCGCAACAGATGCTTTTTCATGTATTTGGGCGTAGTCCAAGTCGGTCCCATTCACGCTACGCTATGTTGCATCGTTCGCGTACGAGTCGGTCGCGTCCGGCTCTTTCCGGGAGTTCTCGTTCGGACGGATTGATTCCCGACCGAGTAGCTCGTCCGTATAGTGCTCCGTGTGAGTCGTTTGTATTTGACAAGCGTTGGATCGTACTACGTCGGTCGGACAGCGCGCGTTCGTGTCGTCGCAAGCCATTCCAGGTTTGTGTCGGTCGGGATGTTTTACAATCGGAATCGGGCCCTTACAAGTAAATTACATTTTCTAATTTGGTGTCTGCCAATTTTACCATGTTTAAAAATATTATGTTCATGCCTGGTCTTACATAGTGGTATACATTTTGTGAGGTCATAAGCATTGCATGTGGTGTGCAAGTTATATTTTGTGTGGCAGTTGTGAGATTTATGGTGCAATAGAAGTTCTTCTAAAACTCGCAGCTGCATGTTCATTGGTAATATGATTTGGCAATATGAAATTCTCTATCATATCCTAATTTCCTGTTTTGTCATAAATATATATATACTAATCTCCACCCTTTCCTCAGAGCACTTATGCCTTAATTCAGGAAACCTTTTTTTTTTAGACAGCGTGGCCTCCAGAAGTGGTATCAATGTGTCCTGAGTTCCCTTTAAGTCCCTTCAGGATTGGGGTTTATAGGTATTGATCTGGTATGATGACTCAGACCCTACATACTGATGATCTGTGATCCCAGGCGCAGTTCTGTTTATACAGAATCCCCGCAACATGGCGCTGCCCAACGCTTAGTCTCGTACTTTTTTGCACGTGTCTCCTGAGTGGTGGTGTGTGTGTCCATAATAGCCTTTACACCTACATCTTGAGACGTCTGTGGTGCTGGGGATTAATTCTCCATGGTGTTTAGGAAGCACCAAATTCTGTTGTTTTTCAGGCTTGAAAGTTTAAAAGGGTAAACCATTTTTGTGTTGCACTTTCTTTCTATTTCTGTTTTTTTAATGGCATTCCTGTTAATTGCAGACCTGCTGTCCATGCAACTCATCATGGTCTTTCTAATGCAAGTGGTGCTTTTATCTTTGTGATAGAAGCAAATGATGCTTATCATTTAGAAGTATTTTATTCTTGGGTCAATTTCCCAGCTGTGGATGCTAATTCAAGCACATCTCATACATACACTACTCCTGCACCACCAGCACATTACAGACCGTATGCACTCATGGAAATACCAATGTCTTACTGGGAGCACAATACTTGGTTCCTTGGTACCCTCCCACATTACCTACACCTGTACACTTGGGTCCCCTTAGTAATGATGGGACGACCTGGCCTGCACTAGCTGGGTATACTCCATACCCTAATGTAGCTAATTTCAATCTTGTACAAACAAATGCATTATATCTTGCATTGGTTACACTATATAGACACTTGACTCAATATGTTTCTCTTACTTTGTTGGCTGTGCCACCATGGCGAGGCCTGCTAGGACAAGCCCAGTTGCCTGCAGTGCTTACAATAAGTCCTGTGAATGTTCATTATTTTATGGGCAAGGTGCCCACTAATCGTGAGGAAAATTCCAATTCTCCTTGTTCCTTGAAGGACTCATCTGTAAAGCAGTACCAGAGAGGAGGACGATCTGAGCGGAGACAAGAAGAGTATGTGATGCCGAAATGAGACTCGAAATGCTCGTCTGACGTGAAGATAAAGAAAGAGAAGAAATCTCCTCCATTTAAGCCCAAATTTCAGAAAAAGAAAGATGCAGCTATCACGGCAAAATATGCGACAAACACTGAGAACCCTCCTCCTGAACAGGAGTTGGCGGTGACTTCCCTCAACAGCATGGGAGAAGCGCAGAAATGGTTCACTGACAAAATATCGATTTTGACAAAATATCGATGTCAAAAATATAGATGTCAAAAATACAGAAGAAAAAATATAGAATGCAAAAATATCGACTCCCTATTCTTAAACAGGTAAGTACAAAAATATTGAATCAAAAATATCGAAGTAAAAAATATAGATGTAAAAAAATTCGATTTAAAAATATATATAAAATGAAATAAAAATATTAAATATATTACATTTTAATATTTTTAACAAAATAAATTAAATGTAATATACATTTTAACTAGATAACAAATAAACTTAATTTATAAAAATATAAACACACACATATAATAATTTATACATCTACATATATATTCTTAAAAATAATTTATTAACCATTATCTGTATTTAATTTTTAAACTTTCAAATAATATAAAAATAAATATATATATATATCAATAATTTAAAATAAAAAAAAATTCTATAATAAATTAAAACATTAAGGGGGTCATTACGATGGCGGGCGGAAGCACAACCGCCGTGCTGGCGGATGCAAAAACCACCAGTTACCGCCGGCACGCAGCAGTCCACACGCCCGCCCAATTACGATGCGAAAAGTAGGCCAAACACCGCCGGCAAGCCAGCAACACCGTCCGCCATCAAAGTGCGTCCGTACACGTAGCGGCGCAGCACAATTGACACACACCGTCCGACGAAATCACGTCCCGCCCGGCGTATAAATTACGATGCCGCAAACAAACGGCTCCCACGGCTAAGAGATACCGTACGACAAACCGAAGCGGTAACACGGACGCCGAGCACGGACAACGAAGAAGCGGCTCCCCGAGCATGAATCCAGCACTGCAGGCCCTCCCCATGCTCTTGCTGATGCACCACCAAGGACGCAACGTACCGCGGAGACGCAGGTAGGCACACACACAACAAGTGCACGCAAACAGCGCACACAGTGCAAGGGCGGAAAAAGCGGACAACCCCCCACCAGCGCGTGTACACTACACATCCACCATTGCATCCACATATGACACACAGGCCAAATCGTAACATCGCGTAACACATGTGTACACACCACCTGGGACTAGGAACCAACCACCCCGTCACGGCCCCAAAGCGGCGATGACGCCGCCACACATGCGCACAACGCAGAGGCCAACCGCAGCGCCATGCATGCGTCGCACACAGACACAGGGACACAACCAAGCAGCACACACATCAGCCCCACCCCGAACGCACATGACACGTGACAGGCCTGCCACAGACATGTCCCCAAAGCCCAATTCACGGACAACACCCAACGCCACACAACCGACTCACACATGTCAGTGAAGTAACGCAACAGCAGGACACACCCCAGTGTAACAAACATGGCGTAGCACACAGCGGCGGCAACACCAACTAGGAGAAGCAGGGCCCCTTCGGGAAGAGGAACGCCAGTACCACACTGAAACACCCATACCACCCTGCACATATGAACAAGACATATAAAACGGAACACCAAAGAGCCCGGGGACCGACAACAGGTGGCCCAAGAATAACATTTACACACAAGGCCCAACGCAGAGCGGAAAGGCAGCCTGCCGCCCACACAAGGGAGAGCAGACAGCACTGAATGACCTTCCATTCCAACTCCGAAACCACAGCCCTACGAAAGAAGCCGGTGAATACAGCCATTGTCCAAGAAAAGACCAACACAGGCATGCCGAGGAGACCGACCACAGGGCAGATAGCGCATATCACAGAAGCACACAACGGACGGGGAGGAAAAATTAATAACACTCCCCCATGTCGGCCACATGCAAGTTAATTGGAAGGAGTCACACATCACTGACCTTGAACTGTCTGAGAAGCATGTGGGATGAGGGCCCATGTCCTCCGCACAAGCCAACAGAACACAAGTCCTGTCTCCCTACGACTACACAGAGCTCACAGCAACCTCGGAGCGTGCACATTGCAGACTGCACACACAGCCGGAGCACGCCACCACAACGCACCGCTGCGAAATGGCAACCGCAACACACCTACCCAACTACGCCGGACAGCTCAAGCTGTACAAAACCAACCTGATACATATATTGGGATGCGATCTCCTGTCCCTGCTGAACGTAAGTTACCGACTGACTTACCGCATCACATTGTTCAGCTGCGTCATGCCCGTCTTCTACTGTCGGAGGTGTCCCTACCATCATCCCGTGGAGATATGCCTCTCCAACCCGGTATGTCTAAAGACGGACCTGCTACCACTACTCCTCCCTCTGGACGCACACGACAGGGCCTGCTCTGCCTATGGGGGCATGGCGTATGTGGCCAACATCGCACCCGCACTGAAATGGGACCACTGTGCCTCCACACGACGGATCATCGAGAACAGCTACATCGAATGTCACCCAGCATGCCCCATCATGGTCCTCCAAGGGACAACTTACGAACAACACCTTGACAGCCACCATCCGCTACATTGGCTGGCAAACATGTACACCACCAATGACATGGAAGCCCTGCTGGACGGCATCGCATACCTGACAACCTGTAAATTCGTCGGACCACAACGCAGGTTCCCCGATTGACCTATGATGTCCAACCCCGCACCCATGCTTAGCTTCCGCACGGACTGGCCAGTCACCACCACAACAGCCATACCAAACGACCGGCAACTGTAACCACACCATCAACGACATCGCCATGACATCGGATATGACCGGGACATGCACACTGTTCCCCATCACATCCAGGAACACCGCATGCATCGTGGGAGGCAGTGGCATGGGGTCTGTGTATCGCACCCCCATGGACGGAACTGCACAAACAACCAGGACACAACATGGATCCAGCGCCCATGGACACACACACCTCTCAGTGGACATGAATAGGTCGCCTGGAGTCTGTGGGTGCTGCACCCCTCCCACCCCCGCCCCGGGAATCCCATACCAGGACCCTTGCATGGACGACAAGTGCATACAACAACAACACGACCCCAGTGACTGTGACATGTCCAGTAACCATCACATTGCAACAACAAGTGGCACGCCGCTGCATGCACGCAAGCACATGCCCTGATGTCATCTCACATGCACGCGTGCATGAGGAACAACCGCAACAAACCTGTCACATGGAACTGAGATGGACTGTGCCCATGATGCCAAGCGGTCTGGTAGGCTACATGTATACCGTCTGTGTCAAAGTCCGCAGCTCCGCAGCTATACGTAAATGTACATTAGCACAGCCTTGGCCAAGCAGATGTAACTCTGAAGCCCACATCCCACATGCAACAGCCAATCACATGTAACCCCACACCCTATCCCATTTGCAATCATGCTCAGTATATCCTCAACATGTATTCCGCTGCCAGTAGTGTCCACTATACTGCATCACAGAGGACAGAAGACTCAATATAATGTTTGAAACCAAAACTGTCTCCGCTGACTCATTTCACAAGTACGAATGAGAGAGGATGAGAGTATGTGAAGTACACGGCAGTCGTGACATGACCATGTAGTCCACTGGTATTGGATGTCAACGCAAATGAGTAGCACAACTGTGGAAGACACACATGTGTCGTGTGAAGTCGTATGGACGCAGTGCTCAGGTGGGTGGGTGTGACGGGTAGATGCGCACATGCCAAGTTGGAGCACGCCGTGTTGGGAGGGGTCATGAACAGTACACCACCGCTTCCCTGGGCATTGTGAGAGGACACCTGTCGGGGGGAGTGAACACGTGTGTGCACAGCAGCCGGGCACACGTACAAAGCGGTACCAGGCGCACCTCAGCCCACCCTCTGTGGACAAGCTGGATCCTGTTGTGCGCCCGCCATGCCCCTTGACAAGGCACACACAGCCCCAGTCGACCAGGTGTAACCCCAACATAGTCAATTCGCACAGGCGATACAGGGCACGGGATGGCAGTGGAGCATGGTGTGTGAGAGGTCTCCTCGCGCTCCTCCTGGTCATATCACGCAGGCAATAGAACCTCAACGTCTAGCATGGCACAAGTCAAATGGAAGTGTAGGGGGACGCACCACAGCACGAGCAGCACTGACGTCACGGGAGGTGGCTCGCACCATCCCATCCATTGCCCATTATACCAACCACGCCACATGCCATTGCGACTAAGTGCAAGCGCGTGCGCCACCACCCCCGAGCCCTCCCCAGAGAGGCCAAAGAGTGAATGTGTGGGCCATCAGTCACAGACGGACGCGGCCTGGCCGCAAGGGCAGCCACAGCCACTGGGTGTCGCAGGTGGCGGATCCGGAAGGCGAAGACTGTGATGCATAGTCCATGCAGGCCGGGTCTCCATTTGGGGCACCACGCAGGTGGACGGCGTCCCGCAACACATCATACCCTGAGACAGCCCACTCGTGAAACTGGACCCACACATACACTCCTTGCCCTCTCTGGTGCGAGCTCGGGGCTGCCTGTGCAAGCGCTAGCCTCGCAGGTGCACATGCATATTGGGGGAGCGAGGGGAGGACATGAGGGCTGGGGCGAAGATGACTGTATCACTGTCAGTGAGTACAAGGGATCACCCAGATGTGGAAAGGAAGAGACGTGTCCCGTGTGTACTGCAACTAGTCGCCAATCCAACTACCCCCCATGTCCGGAATGTAAGCCCGCACCTAGGCCCGCCCATCCGCCACATCGAATATACCACCAGCACGACAACCTTCCCATTCGAAACACTGACTGGGGGTGGCGACCAGTGAACAATCATGTGTAGCCTACCCACGCGTACATGTGGGCCCTCCATGATCCATGTCACCTGCGGCAAAGTCATGACATGCGCAATGAGGGAAGTGAGGAGAGCTGTCCGCCCCACGCACAGAAGGTGCATCAGCTCCACAGACCCAGCAGCGAGTCCAGCAGGGGTCACATGTGCAGGGGCAGCTGTGCCTGGTGTGAAGGCACATGCATATAGACAGCACATCGACCAATGTGTAGTCTGCCCACATCTACAGTCCATCATCATGCGGACATAGGAATTGAACACAGGGCAACACATCTTAGTGGGTGCACCCACCGTGACCAACAATGCGCAATCATCGACGTACCCGCCCTGTGCATGGCCCCCCACCCAACGGAGGCACATCCAGTGCCACCATCCCACACACACAAGCCTTCCACGGAACATGCTGTGTCCAATGGTCAGTACAGAGTCAGCGCCCATCTGGTGGATCCTGAACAGGAGACACATGCACACACATGCCAGCTCCCACTATGTACGTCTGCCACCTGGCACGTGCAATGTAACCTCTCACCTGTGACGTGTGACTGCAAGCACACAGCCGTCTTGGCATGGGGCTGTCAATGTGGACACCTGTCAATGTTTCGGGAGGTGTGATCCGTACAGTGCTGTACATAGGGTGCAGTGCTGACACCTACTACTGTCTCATATCCCCTCGTGCCACAGGTCCCACTTGTTTTGGCCGCTCAGCCTGTGCCCACATCGTCGTCGTCGTGTGCCATACTCATCCAGCCTCGGAAGCAGTTCCATGCTCAGCAGACATTCATGTTGCCGTGGCGTTGCCGCTTGACGAATATGCAGTCAGTCCCCATCAGCACGCCCCGCAAGTCATTGGGGTCTAGATCCCCATGTGCATGCACATGGCAGTGGTTTATATCACTAGCCATTGCCATTGTTGGGAGACCTGTGTAAGTGTATTGTGGCCGTGCCGTCCCAGCTTGACAGCTGGGCTGTGGCTCATGTGCTTGCTCAGTCATGTCAGTGATGTGTATGCGAAATTGCTATGTGTTGTGTTGCTTTGACATGTGTCCACTGCCATTTTCCCTAGGCGGAGACCGAACATTCACCGCCCATACCAATTGCTGGCGGACATGGACGATACAGAGGTCATTAGGAAGTTTCGGCTGGACAGGCCAACCCTGCATCGACTGTGTGCCATGTTGGAACCCCATCTCCGTCCCCGCAGGGTGTATCCGACAGCTGTCACCCCCACGGCTAAGGTGATGGCCGCCATGCATTTCTTCGCCACTGGGTCATTCCAGCACACAGTGGGCAGTGGAGGAGGGATGTCCCAGCCCATGTTCAGCAAGGTGCTGAGGGATGTACTGGCAGCCATGATGCTGTACCGAAACAGGTACATCCGCTTCCCCAGGGCTCGTGAATTGGCGGCAGTGAAGGGTGCATTCTATGCCCTTGGCAGAATCCCACACGTCGTTGGAGCCATTGACTGCACACATGTTGGCCTTGTTCCACCACAGGCCACTGAGCACCTGTACCGCAACAGGAAGCACACGCACTCCCTGAATGTGCAAGTGGTGTGCCTTGCGGACATGGTGATCACCCACGTGTGTGCAAAGTTCCCAGGCTCGGCCCATGACGCACACATAATGCGCAACAGCATCTTGCCACGACTGATGTCCAATCTGCAACAGGATCGTGGCTGTATTGTCGGTGAGTATGTGGAGTGGTGTAGCGTGCTGGTTGTGTGATGCTGTCCCCTGTCCAGTTGGAATAGCAACGGTTCTCTGTGTCCCTCACACCCAGGTGACTCTGCGTACCCGAATGGGGCATGGCTGCTCAGTCCATTGAGGAATCCTCGCACCCCAGCAGACGATCGCTACAATGAGGCACATGGGAGGACCAGACGTGTGGTCGAGCGTACCTTTGGCCTCCTCAAGTCCAGGTTCAGGTGCCTGGACCGCACCGAGGGTGCGCTGGCGTACTCCCCACAGAAGGTGTGCCAGATAGTGGTGGCGTGCTGCATGCTGCACAATCTGGCCATTCGGAAGCAGATCCCCCTCATCGTGGATGACGGAGATCAACCAGGGCCCCAGCCCGCAGACCAGGACAGCTCGAGTGAGGAGGACAGCGGAGAGGAGGAAGCTGGTAATGTGCGGCAGCAGCTCATCGCCCACTACTTCACTTGACGGTGAGTGTCCATGTACGACGGCTGATGTGGCTGTATCTGTGCAGGTGTGTGTGTGCTGTGTCAGGGTGGCCGTTTGTTCACTGCGTGCTGTGTGTCAACGCTCCATGGCCAGGGTAGTATGCCACTGTTGGTGGCTGTGGCATTGTGCCCTATTGCTCTGTGCGATGTGTGTACATTGCTTGTAGTTGTTGACATGTACTGTGTGATGGGTGTGTGACACACTCATTGAATGTGCTCCTGTTCTGTCTCCCACCCCTAGGTCCCTACAGGCCCTCCGGTTCCATTGCCATGCCACGCATCAGGTGCCTTTCCGCCCAAGGTGGCCGTTGTATTCCGTACAAATAAAACACAGGGCACAAACAGCAGTTTGTGTAAGAGGTGCATTTATTTCAAACTGTGACATGTGATTGTGTGCGAGGTGATGACAAAAGTGGTGCGTGCAGTGACAATGAGCTGTCGGTCACGGCTGCGTGATGCTCAGGGTGTACCCACTTGTTCCATGTCCATGGTCCAACAGACACATGCCATCCAGATGGCTGTGTGGAGTGGGATCGTAGTCCAAGTCAATGCAGTGGGTGGTCAAGGAAGGCTGGCTGGCTGCCTCACTTGCGTCTGGAGCGTGCGTAGTCCTCCCGGGAGATCTGTTTGTACTTCGGACGGCCCCTTCCACGTTTGGGAGGGGGGTGTGTGGTGGCGACCTGCTGGTGGGGGGTGAGGTGTGCTCACTGGCTGTGGACGCAGGGGTACTGGACACTGCTGCTCGACCCTGCGCCCCGGCAGGTGGTGGCGGTGGTGGAGCTGCTGTCCCTGGCTGTGACCTCACCACCAGCTGGCCCATGAGGTCCACGAGTTGGCCCATACGGGCGTCCATGGACCTCAGCACCCCCAGCACCTCCCGCGTGTCTGAAGCAGACCTGGCCCATTGTCCTTGGGCCTCTTCATAGGCCCCAAGGACTCTGGCCATTTGAGGCAGGGCATGGCTCCCAGGGGAGACTTGCGTTTCCCTGACCCTGCTCCTCCTACCAGTACTGCTGCCACCGGCCTGCCCACTAGCCACATTGCTCACCACGGTCCTCGCTGTGGCTCCCAGGGTGGATCCAGTCGGCCGGGCCACCACCTGCGCTGGGGCTGGTGCCAGCAAAGACGTGGTGGTGGTGGCGGCGGTGGTGGTCGGTGCGGCGATGGTGGCGGTTGCGGCAGTGGTAGTGGCCGCAATGACCGTGGGTGTGGCCGCAATGACCGTGGGTGTGGCCGCAATGTCCGTGGGTGTGGCCGCAACGACAGTGGCAGCAGGGGGCTGGGAATGTTCAGCATTCCAGGATGATGGGTTGGTGGGTAGGAGGGGTCCTGGGGAGCGGCTGGGCCCTGCCACACCAGATGGGCCTGCTTGGTGGTCCGTGTCCGAAGAGGAGGACAGATCCTCCACATCCGTGTGTCCTCGTTGGGGGCTTGTAGGCTGGCTGTGCTGGCTGCTGTCTCCATCCCCAGCATCCAGCAGTTCGTCACCTGTGGAGAGAATGAGATTTGTTATTGTGTTGCACCTGGCGAAGTATGTATTTGTCATCTGACATTAACAGTTCGTGCAATCTCGTACATGGGTTTCCCGGAGGCGTGTGTGTGGCTGTACCATTTGTAGTTGTGTGTGCTTGGCAATGGGACTGTGTGCTGTGCACATGTGGCATGGGACGGATTGGCCATGCCGATGGGTGTGTTGCTGTGCCCCTACTTATTGTGACTCTGGTGTATGCGGGCTCCTGGCCCATCCTGGGTCTGGTTTGTACTTTGCTTTTGGTGTTCAAATGGGACGCTTAGGAACGCATATGGCAACATGGGGGCCATGCCCCAGATTCGCATTTGGGAGGGAATATGCTTTTGGGGTTCAAATGGGACGCTTAGGAACGCATATGGCAACATGGGGGCCATGCCCCAGATTCGCATTTGGGAGGGAATATGCTTTTGGGGTACATGCTGTGAGCCATGGGTGCCGAACGTGACATGTGTTGTGGCAGCATGACAGTGCATGGTCTGAGGTGTGTGCATGCCTGACATGGCCTGCATATTTGCTGTCTGTTGTGATTACTGGACATGGCATTGGACGCATCGTTATGAGTGAGTGATGGTTGTGTGCCAGCCAACGTATTGCAGTTGTCCCATCTCCTTGGTGTGCGTGCTGCCCTGTGCCATGTGCATCACTGCAGTGCTCGTGGGGGGGTGTGGCCCATGTTGTGTGTTGTTGCTCACAGTGTGGCGTGCGCTTCATTGACTTCTGGCACATGGTTGGTTATGGGCATGTATCTTAGCGTGACTGCTGTATGTGTGGCAGCTGTGCGGATGACATGCCTTTCATGAGACTGGGGCTGACGGATGGGATGGATGGTATGTTGTATGTGCATGGTGTGTCTTTGTGTTTGATGGGTTCAGTGGTGTTCGTGTGCATTTATGTTGTTCCGCTCTGTTGCGTCTAGTGTTGTTTGTCTTACATTGGCGTAGTTGTGGGGTGTGTGGTTGACAGGCAGTAGGGGCTACATGGACAGGACTTCAATGGTGTTTCGGTTGTGTGTGATGAGTTGCACAGTGGCTGCCGTGTGGTACTATATTCAGTGTGACTTGTGCATGCAGACGTGGCTCCTTGGGTGTTGCTGTGTCTGTGATGGGTCATGTGAGGTGTGAGTCTGTGGTTCAT
This sequence comes from Calotriton arnoldi, assembly GCA_963921515.1. Taxonomy (NCBI): domain Eukaryota; kingdom Metazoa; phylum Chordata; class Amphibia; order Caudata; family Salamandridae; genus Calotriton; species Calotriton arnoldi. The sequence goes on along the minus strand of CAWUFW010004367.1, from coordinate 1,095,719 downwards.
GTCCGTGTGCACATTGTTCACTTGTTCGTGACGGTGGGCGGTGCTGCGTGTTCGTCTGCTACGTGACATGTCCCATGTGTTGGTCGTGTTACGGTCCTCATGCCTCCAGTAATCCAGCCCTGTCCAGTTTCCCACCTGCAGGTTGTTCGGGCGTGCACTGTACTGGATGCCACATGGTTCTAAGCGGGGGTGCTCCATGTTGCAGGTCTGTGGGGGTGGGGGGGTGTTGTGGGTCGTGGTGGTGGCTGGACACCCACTGACACCGATTGTTGTGGATCGTGATGTCTACCTTTCGGCTGTCGGTGTGCACTGCGGTGGCTGACACGTGGCTGTGGGGGGTGGGGGATGCTCCTCCTTGCTGTGCTGTGGGACTAGGGGCCTGGTGTGTGTTGTACTTGGGCTGTCCACCCTCCCACCCACTGCACTTTGTGTTCCTGCCACTTACCTGTTACTTGTCGGTTAGTGCAGCTATGGCGGACACATGGGTGTGGTGGGTGCTCGTTGTGGCGCTTCTGGCATACTTGGGGACCTGTTGGTGGTTACGTGGCTGGCTGAGTGTACACATGTCCCCACGTATCTTACAGTTGTTCGGTTTGGGCTGTGTGTGGTGGTGTCTGTTGCATGTGTGTGTGATGTGTTGTGTATTGTGTGCTGGACATGGGGGTGTTTGTCCCTGGGAGCTGTGGCATGGTGGTAGTGCATGTGAGTACATAGCGGTGTGCTGGTATACATTAGTTTGTACTTACCAGCCTCCACTCCCCCTGCTAATCCGGCGAGGATCTCCGGATGTATAATGACTCGCACCTTCTCCTCCCACGCTTTGAAGGTCTTGAAGAGCGCGGGATTCCCTCCGCCAGTGACGGCTGCCAGCTCTCTGTTCTTGCTCTCCTTCTTCTTGACCAGGCTCTTGACGTCATTCCACCGTTTGTTGATTTCAACTCTGTTCCTGGGCAGGGTCCCGACTGCATTGACCTGGTCTACGATCCGGTTCCACATTCTCTTTCTGGTGGCTAGTGGTGTGTGCTGGACCAGGTTCCCATAGATTTGTGGGTGCACCTTGATGATCTCGTCGACCATGACCGTCAGCTCAATGGGCGTGAACTTGGGCATTCTTTGTGGTGCCATGGTGTTTGTGGTGCTGGTGCGGTGTGTGTTGTGTAATGTGCAGGGGGTTTGTGGTGCCGGTGTTTGGTGATGGTGGTGGTTGTGATGTGTGCGTTTCTGTGGTGTGCTGCTGTCCTTGCTGTGTCACTGTGTCCTCTCCTCTCCTCTCTAGTTTGCAATGTTGCAAGGGGTTGTGGTCTGTGGGAGTGCTGCTTTTGTACTTACCTATGTGGGTGTGTCCTCATGGTCTGTTGTTTTCAGGTGTGTTGTGTCTGGTGTTCTGGCCTTTGTAGTTTTTGTTTGTCCAGGGGGTGTTTTCGGGATGTGTACTGTGCTTGTGTATTTGTGCGTGCCTTGTTGTGTGGACTTGTTGGCCATGTTGTGTGCGATTGTTTTTGTCAGCGGATGGTTTCTGTGCAGGGACGTGGGCGCCATGGCTTCTGCCGTGTCGATTCTCATCGGCGTTGTTTGCGCAGGCGGGCGGTATATTTGTAGTTTTCCCGCGCTCATGGCGGTGCGATCGTAATCTCACGTGCGGTGTGTTGGCCGTGAGGGCGGGCGGTTTTGTGTTGTCGTGCGTGTTTCCGTCCGTGGCGGGCGGTTTGACTCCGACTCGGACGATGGCGGGCGGTATCTTGTGTGATTTTTCCGCCGATGGCGGTTTTCGGTTTGTGTCATCGTAATGGCGTGGTCGGTGTTCAGACGGTGTGTGCGGGCGGATTTTTGCCGCTTCCATGCCTGGCGGATTTTTTTACGCCGGGTATCGTAATGGGCCCCTAAACTATTAAAAAAAATGTAAACTTACATTTCCCAATACAATAAGTTCAACAGTAGGGAAAGTGTTGGATAGCGGAATAATTACATTTACTATTCCAACTCCAGTGAGTGCAACAGTAGGGAAAGTGTTGGATAGCGGAGGGGTAAAAATTACTATTCCCACTCCAGTGAATGCAACATTAGAGAAAGTGTTCGATAGCAGAGAAACAAAAATTACTAATAACACTCAAACAATTGGCAAAAACAAAAAATATTACAAAATGTAAAAAAATCATAAGAATAAATAGCCAATATTTAAAAAATATAAAATTAAATATATTAAACAGATAGAAAGAACACATATTATAATATTATCACATATAACAAAAACCTACAAATAATATATAAAATAAATTAATAAATACATTTATAAACAATAATTATTTAAAAGTAGCAAATATTAACAACCCAAAAAATTATTCAAAACATAAAAGTATTTATTTTATTTCCTACCCTATAACACCACACCAATAACAAAACACTTCAACATTTTAAATGAAATTTATTTCCATAATTAACATAATAAATAATCAAGTCAAAAAAATCTTATTAATTAAAAAAAAATAATAAACATTCATTGAGTAGACATACTTTGACACTATAATATCCACAACAGTCACCTAAATTAAACTATAAAATAATAAAACACAATTAAATATTATTTTTAAAAGATAAACTATTACTAGTAACAACTAATAATTAAAATGTATTTAATACCCACCTTTTCCCCCTTTAAAAGTAAAAACAACACACAAAAAAATAAACAATTACACAAAATAAATATCAAATAATTAACATTAACAACTATATAATAATTAATTAAACACAAATTACTTACCGCCCTTTACTCCTATAAACACCACAACACACACCTAAAATTAATAACACAATTACCATAATTAATTAGTAATTAATTAAAATTAATAAACAACTAATTATTAATTCATCAATTAAAAATAAATTACTTCCCATTCTTTACACCTATAAACACCACAACACACACCTAAAATTAATTACACAATTACCATAATTAATTACCAATTAACTAATTAAAATTAATTAACCATTTATTAATTAATTAATAATAAATTCTTTACACATTTAACACTATAACATCTCAATTAAACAAATATTAATAAATACAAAATATTCAATAAATTAAATATAATTAAATTACTTCCCACCCTATTACCCTATAAACCCACAACCTGGTATGGAACTAAAAACGCAAAAATCTAATTTAAAAAAATCAATAACTACTAAACATTTAACACGTATATTAAAAATACAAACAATTCTTATACAAAAGAACATACATCACATACATATAAAATATATACTAAAATACATAACATTAATAAAAAAATCGATATTTTTAACAAATATATTTTTGCAAACGATAATTTACACTTTGATATTTTTAACATCGATATTACTTACCTAAAATCGATATTCTTGACCACGAGAATTTGTATGTCGATATTTCTGACCCACAATATTTTTAACTCGATATTTGTGTAATTCTATCTTTTTGATTCGATATTCTGTCTCTGCACCCGCAGAAATCGCCAGGAGTTTCTGGCAGTTAAACCAACTGATAACTTCATTACAGTTTGTGAGAAGCTGGCCTGGTAGATGATGTACACTTATGTAAGTGGACGCCTTGCACCAGTCCAGACAACCCTTATGGTAATTTAAGAGGTCTTAGACAACCTTAGAAAGCTCTCTAAGTGGTAGCTGTGGAGAGCAGCCTTCAGTCCACAGGGGGGGACCAAACCATATACAGCGGTTATACAGCGGTAAGCAGTAGCGCGTCAGCCCAGAAGCCTACTTTTAATATTTTTACTGCCAGTATTTTAACTGTTGTGATACTTATTTTTACTTTCCACTATCAGTGCTACGCCCCTCAGAGCATCCAGTTTCTTTTAACTCACCAACAGCACCTGCACTTTCCCAAACGCCGGTCCCCGGTCCGCCGCGACTTTTCCAGCTGATTGTTGCGGAGGGACGAGGCTCCTCCCCTCAGCTCCCTCATTTCCGGGGGTTAAATTTTTACTTAAGTGGCATGTGGGAGCGGATGCGCGCAGCGGGCACGCCGCCAGCGCGCCGAATTTGCGCCAAAGGCAAGCCCATCTGCGTCCAGACGGGGCAAGGGGCCAGAACCCCTGCATCTTTCTCCCCAAAACAGTATCAATATAAGGCAGAAGAGTTGCTTCAGTTAAAGGGACCCACTATGGAAATTGCCAACACTCCATTTTTCCAGACAGCAGCCTTACAGAGTGCAGGCAGTGCTCTTTTAACTGTTAATGCCCTCACACACAAAGTCAACTAACTCCAAATCGTATAAAATGATTTTGCTTAAATGCAGGTCGTTGCCTAAGCACGCAGCAGAAATCTCAATTCTTTTGGAAGAAGAAGTGCCTAAGGTTCTGTTTTTGACAGAAACCTGGCTCAATTCAGGATCTGATCCAGATCTCGTCCAAGCTCTTCCTCTGGGCTACAATATCCAGAGGTTAGATCAGACCTCAGGTAAAGGTGGCGGGATCGCCATTATTTACAAAAAATACCTTACCTGCAGTACATCTGGAAGCCCAATGCCTGATTGTGAGAACCTTGTATTTTTCATAGGTTTCACACCTACGCTCACCCTGTTAGGTATTCTAATCTATCTTCCCCCCCGGGTCCTTGGGACAATTCTGCAAATCTCTGCCCGACATGGCTGCCAATTTAGCCAGCACCCCTGCCAACTTCACCTTACTGGGAGATTTTAATCTCCACTATGACAATCTCTCACAGGTGGCTGCTGTTGAGATAACAAATGATCTCGCAGCCTACCAGTTTTTCCAAAAAGTAGCCAATCCCACCCATATGAAAGGACACCTACTAGACCCCATCTTTTCCAATTTGGAAGACCTACCTGGAGGGAAACCCATCCCAGTTCCGTGGTCTGACCATTTTCTTATCCCATTTTTCTGGACCCCCAATTCTGCCACACCCCCTACTAAGCCGATCAGAACAAGTTCATGTCCCTGGCCCAAACTCCAGACAGAACAATGGATCGCAGAATTAGAAAAAACAAAGCCTGTCCCCAACCCCGATGCTGTAATTGCCAATGAGAATTTCAACAAATGGATAGAATGCTCTCTAGATCAGGTTCTCCCTATAAAATCAACCCAAATGAAAATGGGAACTAACAGAATGACATGGTACTCGCCAAAGCTTCGGGTGTTAAAACAAACCTGTAAGCATCTCGAAAGATCTTGGAGGAGGGACTTCTCCCCTAACAAGAAACTGAAATACAGGGAGGCTATTAAACTGTACAAAGGAGAAATTAAATTAGCCCAGGCTGCCTACTATGAGGAAAAAAAATTCTCGGCAGCTAACTCCGCGCGTGAGATTTTTCGCATTGCGAAAACACTGCTCAGAGTCCCTCCACCCCCAGTGATCTCCGATACCTGAGGCTCACGCTGTAATAAACTAGCAGACTTTTTCCTCAATGAAATTCAAACCATCTACACATCATTCTCCTTGGTAGATGACCTAACACTGGATATCAGTCCCCACTGCAAAGAATCCTATCTGGAGGCATTCCCCCTGATGGACCCTGAGGCGCTTGACAGCATCTCAGCACAGGTGAAAAGCGGGTCGCCCAGAGATCCAGCACCTCTTAATATTCTGAAACAAGCTGCTGGAACCCTCTCCCCCATTATACTGGAGTTGATCAACGCCTCACTTGCTTCCGGAGTGGTTCCCCCTCCATGGAAGAAAGCGATGGTGACGGCACTCTTAAAAAAGCCCAGCCTTGACCCTGATTCCTTGGGAAATTATCGTCCCATCTCACTTCTCCCAGGGATCAGCAAAATAGCAGAAAAATATGTTAACTCAGTGCTGTCTGCCTTCCTAGAGACTCACAAACTCCTTCACCCGTCACAGACTGGCTTCTGACCACTCCAAGGTAGAGAAACAGCCTTGCTATCTGTAGTTGAAGAGTCTAAAATAATCCTGGACGCTGGAGGTACGGCTGTGGTTATCCTCCTGGACCTCAGCGCAGCCTTAGACATGGTCAACCACCAAGTCTTGGTCCACAGACTTACAAGACTGGGGGTGACCGGGGTCACTCTGAAATGGCTGCAATCCTTCCTGGAAGATAGATCTTTCCAGGTCTTCGACCCGATGTGGCCTCAAAACAGTTGCCTCTCTGCTGCGGAGTTCCCCAGGGATCATCCCTGAGTCCCACCTTATTTAACATTTATATGAGCCCGTTAGCGGAGATTGTGATGCCTTTTGGGGTACACATAGTGACCTATGCAGACGATACACAACTTGTAGTGGGACTTAACCAAGTGGATAACTCCTCTTCCAGCCTCCGTCCTTGCTTGATAGAGGTAGCCAAATGGATGAATAATTCCTTTTTGAAATTAAATGGAGAAAAAGCCGAGATGATGATCTTGGGGAACTCGTCCCCCTTCAATCCCAACACAATCTGGCCGGCCGTTCTGGGCCCCTTTCCGGCCCCCAAGACCCAGATAAAAAGCCTGGGAATCTGGCTGGATCAAGATTTGACTCTCAAGGTCCAGGCACGCAATGTGGCGGCCACTTGCTATGGCATCTTAGAGATGCTTTGCAAAGTTCTTCCCCTCCTCCCCTTCCAGACAAGGAAGCTCATGGTCCAGGCACTCATTCTATCGCGTCTATACTACGGGAATGCCCTTTATTTAGGGTCCCCATGCGCAACCCTCCCAAAACTCGAGACGGTACAAAACTGGGCTGCCAGAATTCTTCTGGATATCCCGAAAAACCACTCTGCAAAACCTACTTTGAAATCCCTCCACTGGCTCCGTATCAGGGAGAGAGTCACTTTCAAGGCTATGTGTATTGTTCACAAGACGTTAGCCGGAATTGGCCCTTCCATCAATCACTCTATTGTTCGGCCCTACTGTGCTAACAGACGCCTTCGCTCTGATGCCCTACATCTTGCCGCAGTTCCTAGGATTAGTAAAGCTAGAAGTGGGGGTCGTCTGTTCTCCTACAATGCCGCTAAGCTCTGGAATTCTCTCCCTCTCCATCTGCACAAGGAAACTAACCATCTTGCATTTCACAAACTGTTAAAAACCTGGCTCTTCCCCTAGCCTGGTTGGTTCTCTACTACTTGCCGTTACCAGGGCTGGGATGCCCCCGGGTAGCCATGCGCATAACAAGTGCATTTTTCATTTCATTTTATTTCATTTTCATTCAAGAAAGTGGTATAAGAACCACGAATCGGGTCAAGATAATCTGGAAAGGACGTAGAAATGCTGGGGACCCACAGAACCACCCAAGGTAAGTAAATAGGGACCCCACGGAGGGCGTGTGCAGTGTGGGAACACGACCGCGTGCTCCGTACAACTTTACGTGTAAGTCGCGGTTGGATTTTTGAAGATAAAAGACCTTTCGCAGTGGACCTTGAAGAAACCCCATGGAAGACAGAAGGCTTGAGAGCCACCCCACCCGTGGATACCCTAGCACCCATGTTAACTACACCAGGGAAGCCGGGTGCATACATGTGAAGTGGTGTCGGAAACGGCAGTTGAACCCAATGGAAGACTTCAGGAAAGTGCCACTGTTGCAGAAGGAGAAAGTGTCCAGTGGAATCCGAAGCTGTATTCGAGATGAGAGGTACCTGCAAGCAGAGGGGACAGAGTCAATGTCACTCAGGGGTGACCAGGAGATTTGGAAGACGAATGCCCTCCGATGTCGGGTGTTGCAGGATGGATGAGGATGACCTTGACTCTGCAGCTGTGAGGACCAGGCGATGCTGAGGAGGACCAGGAGCCATACACGAGCTATCCCACGAAGGATGTCGAGTGCTGAGGGGTTGGTGTCTGGTGGGAGCACCAACAAGCCTTGGCAAATGCAACCAATTCAGGAATTGAAGAAGGAGCAACGTCGGGACCAGCAAGGTCCAGGGGACTCACCATACGCAGGGGAGTCAGGGAAGGCACCGAACAAACAGGGGAGCCCAAAAGAAACAAGTGTGACCCTGAAGTGGACCCACAGGCCGGAGGCACTGGAGGTGCGAGAGGACCTCAAGCAGTTCACCAAAAGATGCAGGCCACGATGCACACGATGCGGTGTGGCCCAAGATTCTAGTCACAGGAGATGCTCGAGGTTGGGGCTACTTGGAACCCGAAGATATTCTTGGAAGGAAGCCAACAAGTCTTTGCAACTGCAAATTGGATGCAGTACACAGGTGTTCGGTTATTCTAACCCCCGAGGGATACTGGCCTCAAACTTGGTGAGAGGGCAGGGCACGCATCGGGTGCTGTGGAAAACCACACCTGTGTTGCAGAGCCTTACAGAGTCCGGAGGAGCACAGGATCAGCAGATTGGTCGACTTAGGGGCCGATTCCGATTTGGGCCGGAAATCTCTCCGACCGCGCCGGACCCAGAGAGATTTCCGACCGAATCGGACCCGTGCAGCCCGACCGAACGAGTACGATGCGCACGTATGCCATCGGACTCAATTCGGTCGGACTCCCATTGAAGTCAATGGGAGCCTGTCGTACAACGCGTACGCGGGCTCCCATTGACTCAATGGGTGCGAGGCGGACAAGGGCGCCCCCTACAGCGTGTACGCGGCGAAGCGACTCGCGCCGTACACGCACAGGTAGGGGGGACCCATGGGTCCCCCCTGTGCGCGGCTACGCGTACAGGGGGGTCCGACACGGACCCCCGAAGTACGGCTCCGACTGCTCTTTCGAGCCGGACGGCGCGTGTCGGTCGGACTGCTCACGGCGTGCATCGTACTTACCCGGCCGGGGAACGTCTCCATTGCGCTGTGCGAGTCGAGTCCGAGCGAGTCGGTCGGTGCGGTTCGACCCCGGAACGAGCCGGTCGGAGCGGTCGGGACGCCCGGACGAGTCGTTCGGCGAATTCGCATCGTACTCGCTCGCCCGGACGCGTGTACGAATCGGTCGGGAAATAGGGCTCCGAATCGGATCCGGTTAAGCCGAATCCGATTCGGAGCCCTACCGGCCGAGATCGGAATCGGCCCCTTAGTTGTGGTGCATGCGAATTCAGGGGAGTGACTCCTTCACTCCAAGGGAGATTTCTTCAAGTGTCTTTGATGCTTCACAGGCGTTGGAAGGTTTCTGTATGATGCACAGGCATAGACAATGCAGCAGACTGGAAGGGAGACGAAGTCAGGCCCAAACGAAGTCCAGCGTAGTCCAGCAAAGTCCAGAGTGCACAGACGGTTGAAGTAGAAGTGGTGTCTGATCTGAATCTTATCCCACGACGAATCTAGGGACCTACACTCAGGTAAGCCCTTAATTACCCTAGGGAAAGGGTTGGGAAGATTCAGGGAACCCTCTCACTGCTGCGTCTCCACCCCTGCAGGCCAAGGATGGGTGGAGGAATTCAGCTCACCTGTGGCTGGCTGCTGCTAGTCTGCTCACACCTGATGCATTTGTTACTGTGAGCTCTTTTAAGCCCCAGCTCCCTTCAGGCCAAGGTTGGCCATTGTAGCTGTGTACTGGTGAGACCTATCCTTGTTTCCAGTGTTTCCTGAGCTTTTGATCTCCTTGTTTCCAGTGTTTCTTGAGCTTTTGATATCTTTGTTTCCAGTGTTTTTTGAGCATTAGTTATTCCTTGTTCCTGAGCTGCTGCTGTTTCCCTTGTTTCTGAACTAGCGCTGCCTGCAGTGCTACCATGACTCCTGAGCCTTAGCATTCCTTGTTCCTAACCTGCAACAGTTTCCCTTGGTCATGAACTAGCACTGCCTGCAGTGCTACCTTGACTTTTGAGCTTTTGCTAAATTCTTGTTCTTGCTCCAGCACAGCCTTCAGTGCTACTGTGTTTTCTTGACTCCTGATCCAGCACTATTCTAGTATACCCTTGTAGCCTTCCCTTCTGTATATCCTTTTCCAGTCTCTGCCTTTCTTCCCATTTCCTTGGTTCCAGTTCCTAGTTTGCTGTCTTTCTATTCTGCTGTCTTGCTTCTATTATCTTGTATGTTTGTTACTTGCTTTCTGCCAAGTGTGCCCTTTGATTTCTTCCTTTCCTGTTAAGCACTTCTCCTTGCTAGCTCCTTGTCTATTGTGCTTGTATTTACTTCTGTTACTGCCTTGCGTGTTCCTGTTTGATCGCCAGGATCCATGGGCACAGCTGACTACCTGCGTGGTGTTTCTTGTTCACTGTGAGTATTGTCTTTGAGTTACATTTATAACATCACCATTGGTATAAGCTCCACAGACCCTGCCTTTGCATGCATATCCTATATGTGGGTATTTGCAGTCAGTATCTGTAACAGCAATTGTTGGTGAGGAACTCACTGAGCTTCAGTCTTACTGTGTGGAGCTCCTGAGTGCTTTACCCCACATTCCCTTTATTGTTAATGTTGTTTTATATATAAGTGTATTGCACATCCATCCTGGGTGTAGTGATTCTGAATGCTGAACTGCCTCATGAGTGCCTGTCCTTTCTGAGTCTTAGCCATCTTTTTCCTTTGTGCAGGCTTCCCCTTTGGATCCCTTTTCTCCTCTGACTTCTTGTGTGATCCTGGGCAGTGCTGTACTCCTTCTTGTGCTTCGTTTTCTACCCAGTCACCAGTCTTTGCCCAAGTCCCTGCCTCTCTCCCAGACAGTCCTGGACAGTCCCTGACACTGAGTGGCGCTGGCCACCGCACCCACCCCACTCCAATACACTAAATCCTGTCTGGAAGGTGGCCACTCCTCCCTGTGACAGGATGCCTATTGTTCTGCCTTCCCCTGCTTGAGCTTGGATCAGCTGCAGGAGGGCAGAATTGTGTCTCTGGTCGGCAGCAACCATTTTGTATTGTCCGAGTAAAGAAGGCTGGTACCGGGAACACTGAGAGCCTAACGGAGTGCTCTTCCAGTGCTTGGAATCATACCTACCACACTGTTTACGGTGTGGGGGTATGATTCCAACATGTTTGATATGAAACATGATAGGAGTCGTTGCAGCCGTTTTTGAGATGGTCATCGCGTAATTACGCGGTGCACCTCTATATAATATATGACTGCTTCACTGACAACCCGGGAGAATGGACTCCGTAGGCTGCAGGGGTGTCCTGCTCATGCAGGTGCACCCTCTCACTTAGAACCAAGCACCCTGCCTTCAGGATTACAAAGGCCTTCTATAGGGGTGACTTATAGGTTTTAAGTGCAGTGACCCTAGATATAGGAAACCTATATCTTTATTAAGTAGTGCTAGTACCAACTTACACAGGCTGCAATGGCAGGCCTGTGTTTCCATTTTGAATGGTCTCTCATGGGTGGCGTAGTACATGCTCCAGCCCATGGGAAACCTCTGGGGTACCTATGCCCTGGGTACATGGGTACCATATACTAGGGACTTATAAGGGTACCCCAGTATCCAATCTGGGGTGTACCTAAATACTTACCATAACAATTTAAGGGAGAGACTGCGGTCCTGATTAGCAGGATCCCAGTCAGACTAGCCAAAAACAGCTTAGCACCAGGCAAAAAATGGGGGTAACCATGCAGAAGGATCCTACCTTAAAACGAATTGAGGGTGACATACAATGAATGACATACAATGCACCATTAAAGTAATCTTCTGGGAGAATTTAACTTTGTCTTATGACATCCTTTTAGCGGAGGTCGATTGACCCCCACTCTTTGTCTAAAGATCCCTATAGTGTGTGGATGTAATACTTCCTTCATTTTCTGCTCTTGTCCCTGATGAGGTCAACGAAGCTTATGCAGCTGAATGGGCTCTTGCACAAGCCCCTGCTTTATATCGTAAGTACTGCCACAATATCCCATTAAACGACATGCTAAACCAATATTCTTACAGTTGGATTTCCAGGGAATAATTGAACCATCTATCTCGCAGCTGAATACTACTCTTTTTCCTTTTTCCTGTTTTGAAACCGGATCATTCATATTGAATAATCTTAGACTACAGACATTTAAACAGTCATACACGCACATTTGCTATACAAAATGCACATAGTACGACAATAATTACCCATATAGGGCCTGATTCACAGACCTAACTTACGTCAAAAACGTAAACGTAAACGTAAAGTTAGTACTTTTTAGGTATTCACAGAATGCACTTACTCATTTTGGTATTCACAGAATAGTACTAACTTTACGTTTAAGTTTACATTTACGTTTTTGACGTAAGTTAGTTCTGTGAATCAGGAATATTAGAAAAATAGGGAGCGACCCCACTGACCAAGAGACAGGGTACCACTGGTAAATATAAAAAAATATTTCTCTTGGACATGTACAGAAATTCACCTTCAACCCGGTACACAATCAACCAGATTCACAACCAGTTGCGCACTGCTATATCACATTTACAAATTCCTCCATAAACACCATACAATTGAACCCAGAAAAACAACCATATATCACATAAGGATAAAATACTCAAATGTATAACAAATTCAAGATTTATTAAAAACGAGTTAAAATCACATTAAAAATCATACAATAATAACCAAAAATACAATAATAATAAAAAAACATAAATTCACACATTAAGAACCTGAGACATCATGAGAGACAAAAAAATGTGAAACATGTAATTTCATCAAAAAGGTTATTCCCAACAGGAATCAAATACATAAACACCATTAGTCTATTCATTTATCATTTCATTAGACAAAAGGCCGTTCCTGGATATAACCCAAAAAAAAATACGGGCGTCGACGCGTTTCAGTGGTAAGAAATTATTGAGGTACCACCTTCATCAGGACAAATACAATGCTTGTCTCTCTCTCAACAGTATTAAAATTCAGTACACCTAATCAAGACAAAAAACATACAATCAGCACAACCTACTATTCATATTAAAAATCATTAATCATATTACTTCATTAATCAAAACACTTCCCACATTTAAAAAAAAATAATTGTTTTTTATCCACAGCATATAATTTAAAAATGTCCAAATGACACAGAATATGCATAATATAAAAACCAACCCATGTCACTTTAGTTCATTCGGGGTCTGTTATCAATATGTCCACATAGCTGTTTGGCGGGTTCAACAAAACTACACAATCATTTATAGTCCTATTTCTTACTAACAGATATGTACATCACCCAATCAGAAAATACCTCATATTGTCACAATTCACCATCACTCTCCAATATACATATATCCTCACACATTCATTCTTTCATTCTGAAAAATATTAAATCTGTCACTCAGAATACATACCTATAGTGATGTATGCGACGTTCACACAATCAGTCTTCCCAAAAAACCATAAGAAGATTCTTTATCGTTGTCACGTAGTTTATATGAACCCCTGTGGCTTCACCTTGTCAGTGAATCTAATCCTAATTGGAAAAACAATACAGTTACATTCCAACTCTGACCCTATCCACTCCATAGTTGGATAATATAGATAAAATCCAAGTACCAATGGGCCACTAACCTCAGTTGATTCGTGTGTATACACATATATCACTATAAATTAAATTTGTAGAGGAATTCAATGTGGAATTTAATTTATATATTCCGTTGTCCCTTATTTTGATAGATGGTGCACGAGCTTCACACCTAAAATAACGACATATTTATTGTTCTATTTGGTTGTCCCATCATTCTTTTACAAACAATTTTATACCAAAACAACTCAAACGATTCTTTATTAAAGCGACTATATCCCTGACTCATTTGCCCTCTATTGTTTACTTTCTACGGGCCTGTCGCCACTATTATTTGAATAACAAATAAAAAGGACGCATATATTTTAAAACTCTCTGTTATCAAAATACTATCATCGCTTTTATGTAAAAAAACCCGTTAAAACACTTATCGAGTCTCACAGGGTATCCAATACTAATCGGTGTTTAAAGCTCATGGCAACATGTAAAATCCTATTTCACCCGCTTATCGTATCCTCCCTAGGTTGTTTCCAAGGTATTAACCATAAATACAACTGAGTGTGCTAAAGGGAACTCCAAGTGGAACCCACCCACGCTTACCATAAAATCCGGTGGGGATAGATAGCCTCGTGTCACCCGGTCTACTGCTTCCTTCTCATTTGCGGCGTTTGAACTAACTACTCGATCATCCCACAGTGTGTGTTTTATACATCAAGTTGGCCTCAATTCATTTCACCTGCGGTCGTAACGTCACTACAATGCGCCCCTTGTGGACTCATTTCCTTAAAGCGGCCCTAACATCCAATATGCATTGGTGGGTCCCACCCCCATATTTTCAGCTTGTTGTAGTCGAATCAGTGATAGTGAGCGGAATAATAAAGAGGCTAATACTCAATCTCCACCACTTGGAGAGCCAATGTTCACATAGCATTTATTGCTATAAATTCCTATAATTGCCAATTTAGGAACCGAGGTCACACGAGGACCCAATATAAGGTCCAGGTTACATCGAGTATTATCAATCTCAATAATAAACATGGGTCAAAAAAATCGACCCATGGATCATATTACCAATCCTAAATGCGACAACCGCTCAAGACAAAAGCGGTTGCCGGTACACCACCAATTTCGGAACCACAGGTCACACGAGGACCTGATATAAGGTCCAAGTTGCAACAAATGCTATCATTCCCAATAACTACCATGGGTCAATAAGTCGACCCATGGATCATATTGCCAAGCCTAAATGCGACCACCGCTCATAACAAAAGCGGTTGCCGGTACACCGCTAATGTCAACAAAAGGGGCCACGCAAAGACCCAACAATAGACTTGCTTTGAATTAGAACCTAAAAAACATTAATATCTACTCAACTAATCTCATCCAATCCTCTTTTGTATTTAAACCCGTACGAATGGTATCTAGAATTGAAATATACCATTGTTCGCGATTCTTACGTTTAAGTGTTAAGTCTCCTGATCTTTTATTGCCTTCTATTTTTTCAATAATGAACCACCTAAAATCCGTGAGAGTGTGACCTTCCTTCATAAAATGGCTCACAAGTGGGGCATTCTCTTTTTGATTTTTAATAGCGGATTTATGCTCCCCCAACCGAATACGGAGTTCTCTAGATGTCTCACCAATATATCCCTGATTGCATGGGCATAAGAGCAGGTATACAACATTCCTACTCCTACAATTATTTAATGTTTTAGAGTATAGGGTATGTTTATTATAAACCACCTTTTTATCCTCTATGCACTGTCCGCACATATTGCAATGACTACACTTATAATTGCCAATAGCCTGAGTGCCCATCAAAGTTCGTTGGTGCATTGTGGGACCTTCCCTGTATGTATGTACCAATTCCCTCTTTAAATTATTATTGCGTTTAAACGCAAATAGGGGTCTCTCTAACTTTGAAGATTCAGTGTCATTTAGAATACTCCAGTTTGAGTTTACTATATTTTTAATCTTATTGCTCAAACTGGAGTATTGACTAACAAACACCAGTCTCTGCTTTTCATCCTGCCTTTGTTTGTTAACCCCTCTATCTGTTAGCATACTATCCCGATCATAAAACCGGGCTCGTTTAAAAGAATGTGACACAAGTTTTTTAGGATAGCCTCTGTCCCTAAGTTTTGCCTTTAGGGACTCTGAATGTTTATAAAAATCATTAAGAGAAGAACAGTTCCTCCTTAACCGGAGGAACTGCCCAAAAGGGATATTATCTTTTTGTGCCTTGGGGTGAAAACTCGAATAGTGCAACAGAGTGTTCTTGTCTGTGGGTTTAGCAAATAATTCAACCTCCAATTTACCACCAATTTCTTTGATCTTTAAATCAAGAAAATTTACACTCTGGTTGCTATATTCTGATGTAAACTTAAGATTGGCATCCCCCAAGTTTAACCACTCTAAAAATTCCTCCAGGTGGTCAGCTGTACCTTCCCAGATAAATAAAATGTCATCAATGAATCTGCTCCACTTCACCACATTCTCAAAAAATGGAGCAGATTCATTGAAAACATGGGTCTCTTCAAATTGTCCCACATAGAGGCACGCCAGACTAGGGGCACATGTGGCCCCCATGCTGGTCCCCTTGCATTGAAGGTAAAGATCCTCCTTGAAAAGAAACATATTATGTTTCAAAACCAACTTGGCACATGCCAGAATGAATTCGGCATTGGCACCTCTGCATGCTGCAGGACCCAGGATGCCACTGATGACTCTAAGGGTGGCATCCTGGGGTATGTTGGTATAAAGTGCCTCTATATCTAATGTAACCAAGAGTTGGGTATTGCTATTAAATTCACATCCTTCAATGATAGTAATCATATGGGCAGAGTCCTTAATATAAGACTTTTGTTTCTGAACCAGTGGTTTTAAAAATCTATCCACATACTTGCTTAATGGTTCAAGTGGAGAATTGATACAACTCACAATTGGTCTGAGGGGTGGATTCCTAATATCCTTATGAATCTTTGGTAAGCCATATATCGCAGGGATAATGGCTCTATCATTACACAGGAACTTAAACTCTTTATCCGATATCCAATTATTTTCCTTTGCTAATGAGAGGAGTATCTTAATCTCCCTATTCAATAGGTACCATTTATTCATTGAGACCCTTTGATAATGTGCCTCTACATTAAGGAGTTCCAAGATCCTATTCTCATAATCTGTTGTATTAAATAAAACAACCCCACCCCCTTGTCGGCGGGTTTGATCGTTATATTCAAATCATTTTTAAGGTTAGAAATAGCCTCTCTATGTTGTTTGCTAATATTATGGGTAATGGGAGACTGATGTTCCCAGATTTTACGTATTTTTGTCTCTACAACTTGTTCAAATACCTCAATCTTCCTATCAACCTGACTAATATGTGGAGTAAAAGTAGATTTTGGTTTAAGTCCTGAAATATTAATTTCTTCACTGTACTCCCTATTTTCAAAAAATCTGGTGAGTCTAATTTTACGGAAAAAAGACTTAAGGTCTTTCTCCAAAAGAAATTTATTAGCTTGTGTGGAGGGTGCGAATGTAAAACCTTTAGCTAGTACTTCCAATTCTGTCTGAGTTAAAAGACGAGTGGATAAGTTAATAATGGGGAATCTATCTGTGACTACCTCCAATATCTTCGATTCCTTGTTTCGAGATATTCCTCCTGAGGTTGATGCCTCACATATTGACCTCTCACAAACCCCCGGTTGGTTCTCTGTCCTCTCCTCGGGCGCTGATCTAAAAAAGAGGAAGAGGAAGAGGAGGGACCGGAGGAGGAAGAAGACAAATTGGACATTGAAGCGCCTCCTCCATATACTTCATTAGAGTGATGGTTACCCAGGCCACCCCTATTGTTGGTATCTTCATCAGTTCCTGATCCTGAGGATTCAGAAAAGGTGATACGGTTTCTACCCCCCCTCTGATATATGGGTCTCTGTTGGTAAGATCTATCCCAATTTTGCTCTCTTCTTTGTTGGTAATAATCCTTTTCTAGATATGGATAATTGGCCTCTATACTGTATTTTTCAATATCTTTCCTCACTTTTTGTTTTTTTTATTTATCAGGTAATCTCTATATCCATCAATTTCATTATCTATTTCTTCTAGTTTTTTCTTGGCTTCATCAACAGCAGAATTATTTTGAAGTTCTAAAAGTAATTGTTCTATTTCTTGTTTCTCTAAAATGATTACTTCTTGAGCTGTTTCAATAATAAGAAGTAACCAATCCCTACTACACCTGTTAGCAATATACGACCATGTTTCTAGGAATTTCCTATGTTCAATAAATAACCCGGATTCATTCTTAATTTGTAACCCAACTGGAATAACACCAGCTTTCACATACTCAACTAGAAACTCAGCGTGCATTTCCGTTCTGATTAATTTCTTCCTCAGGTTGTATATTTTCCCCCATTTATCATTATTGCTCGAGATGACAGTCACTTTATTGCCATTTTTTGTATTCATTATCTTATTATATTGTTCCTCACTGAATCCAAACGTTTTTAACGACTCCATATTATAAATGAAGTGAAGGAACCTATCTATAATAATAAAGATGTATAAATAAAAACCTTCCGAAGAAGATCAGTTCTCCCCAACCAGAAGGTTGTACAGGAATATTAGAAAAATAGGGAGCGACCCCACTGACCAAGAGACAGGGTACCACTGGTAAATATAAAAAAATATTTCTCTTGGACATGTACAGAAATTCACCTTCAACCCGGTACACAATCAACCAGATTCACAACCAGTTGCGCACTGCTATATCACATTTACAAATTCCTCCATAAACACCATACAATTGAACCCAGAAAAACAACCATATATCACATAAGGATAAAATACTCAAATGTATAACAAATTCAAGATTTATTAAAAACGAGTTAAAATCACATTAAAAATCATACAATAATAACCAAAAATACAATAATAATAAAAAAACATAAATTCACACATTAAGAACCTGAGACATCATGAGAGACAAAAAAATGTGAAACATGTAATTTCATCAAAAAGGTTATTCCCAACAGGAATCATTTCATTAGACAAAAGGCCGTTCCTGGATATAACCAAAAAAAAATACGGGCGTCGACGCGTTTCAGTGGTAAGAAATTATTGAGGTACCACCTTCATCAGGACAAATACAATGCTTGTCTCTCTCTCAACAGTATTAAAATTCAGTACACCTAATCAAGACAAAAAACATACAATCAGCACAACCTACTATTCATATTAAAAATCATTAATCATATTACTTCATTAATCAAAACACTTCCCACATTTAAAAAAAAAAATTGTTTTTTATCCACAGCATATAATTTAAAAATGTCCAAATGACACAGAATATGCATAATATAAAAACCAACCCATGTCACTTTAATTCATTCGGGGTCTGTTATCAATATGTCCACATAGCTGTTTGGCGGGTTCAACAAAACTACACAATCATTTATAGTCCTATTTCTTACTAACAGATATGTACATCACCCAATCAGCAAATACCTCATATTGTCACAATTCACCATCACTCTCCAATATACATATATCCTCACACATTCATTCTTTCATTCTGAAAAATATTAAATCTGTCACTCAGAATACATACCTATAGTGATGTATGCGACGTTCACACAATCAGTCTTCCCAAAAAACCATAAGAAGATTCTTTATCGTTGTCACGTAGTTTATATGAACCCCCGTGGCTTCACCTTGTCAGTGAATCTAATCCTAATTGGAAAAACAATACAGTTACATTCCAACTCTGACCCTATCCACTCCATAGTTGGATAATATAGATAAAATCCAAGTACCAATGGGCCACTAACCTCAGTTGATTCGTGTGTATACACATATATCACTATAAATTAAATTTGTAGAGGAATTCAATGTGGAATTTAATTTATATATTCCGTTGTCCCTTATTTTGATAGATGGTGCACGAGCTTCACACCTAAAATAACGACATATTTATTGTTCTATTTGGTTGTCCCATCATTCTTTTACAAACAATTTTATACCAAAACAACTCAAACGATTCTTTATTAAAGCGACTATATCCCTGACTCATTTGCCCTCTATTGTTTACTTTCTACGGGCCTGTCGCCACTATTATTTGAATAACAAATAAAAAGGACGCATATATTTTAAAACTCTCTGTTATCAAAATACTATCATCGCTTTTATGTAAAAAAACCCGTTAAAACACTTATCGAGTCTCACAGGGTATCCAATACTACCCGGTGTTTAAACCTCATGGTAACATG
The DNA here is from genome assembly GCA_963921515.1 of Calotriton arnoldi. NCBI lineage: Eukaryota > Metazoa > Chordata > Amphibia > Caudata > Salamandridae > Calotriton > Calotriton arnoldi. The sequence goes on along the minus strand of CAWUFW010004367.1, from coordinate 1,076,164 downwards.
TAAAATCCTATTTCACCCGCTTATCGTATCCTCCCTGGGTTGTTTACAAGGTATTAACCATAAATACAACTGAGTGTGCTAAAGGGAACTCCAAGTGGAACCCACCCACGCTTACCATAAAATCCGGTGGGGATAGATAGCCTCGTGTCACCCGGTCTACTGCTTCCTTCTCATTCGCGGCGTTTGAACTAACTACTCGATCATCCCACAGTGTGTGTTTTATACATCAAGATGGCCTCAATTCATTTCACCTGCGGTAATAACGTCACTACAATGCGCCCCTTGTGGACTCATTTCCTTAAAGCGGCCCTAACATCCAATATGCATTGGTGGGTCCCACCCCCATATTTTCAGCTTGTTGTAGTCGAATCAGTGATAGTGAGCGGAATAATAAAGAGGCTAATACTCAATCTCCACCACTTGGAGAGCCAATGTTCACATAGCATTTATTGCTATAAATTCCTATAATTGCCAATTTAGGAACCGAGGTCACACGAGGACCCGATATAAGGTCCAGGTTACATCGAGTATTATCAATCTCAATAATAACCATGGGTCAAAAAATCGACCCATGGATCATATTACCAATCCTAAATGCGACAACCGCTCAAGACAAAAGCGGTTGCCGGTACACCACCAATTTCGGAACCACAGGTCACACGAGGACCTGATATAAGGTCCAAGTTGCAACAAATGCTATCATTCCCAATAACTACCATGGGTCAATAAGTCGACCCATGGATCATATTGCCAAGCCTAAATGCGACCACCGCTCATAACAAAAGCGGTTGCCGGTACAAAACGTAAACGTAAAGTTAGTACTATTCTGTGAATACCAAAATGAGTAAGTGCATTCTGTGAATACCTAAAAAGTACTAACTTTACGTTTACGTTTACGTTTTTGACGTAAGTTAGTTCTGTGAATCAGGCCCCCAGTCCGTAAAAAATTCAAATTGATCTTGGATATTTCCAACGTTTTTTTCAGTCACAAACTAGCCCCTGAAAGCAGAGATTGGACAGCCTTCTCTGCTCTTGGCTTTCAAAGAAGCTATGCAATGCTCCCTATGGGCTTTAAGAAGAGCCCAGGATTATTTGCTGCCTGCATTGTTTCAATTCTACATGATTTTGACCCGTACGCATTGTCTTATGTAGATGATATCTAGCTGACGGACGATGATAAAACCCACACTTGGCCAGAGTTGATCACATCATTTTAGGATTTACTTCATATGGCTATAACTTCAACTTTCAGAAATCGCATATCACATTTCTAAGTGTCCTTTTCTTAGGATATGAACTTTCACATGCAGGATAGAGCCTTGCCTCTCATAGTTTAAAGAAGTATGCACAATTGCAACCTCTAAATACATTAAGGAAATTACAACCCTTATTAGGATTCCTTAATTTTGGCAGAACATACATTCCTGATTATGCCCAACACATTAAATTACTATAAGAATTAATTTGGCCTGATTTTTCCAATACTCTTTGGATATCAGAGCACACAGATGCTCTCAGATCTTTACAATCTGACTTGCTTGCCACTAACCCTGGGCGTAGTTTGCGTAGAAGCGCTACGCGTAGCTATGCGAAGTGCATTTCGCGCTACGCGTAGCTACGCGAACTGCGTAGTGCGGTCGGGAAATGCTGTTCGCACTGATTGCACAGTGCGGACAAGCATCCGGCACTGTGCAATCATTGCAAACGGCATCTTGCACAGTGCAAGCGGTCGTTTTCTGCCGCTCGAGTAGATTTGTACTTGAGCGGCATCTTTCTCAACGCGGACTGGTAGTTTCTCATCGCGAGCGGTCGCGAGCATACGCGACCACTCGCAATGAGAAACCTGACCTCCCCGCGTTGAGAATCTCGCCGGGAGGTTTATTTTTATTTAAAAAGTCTCGCCGGGATGTGGACCGCGAGCAAGCAAAAAATGCTCGCTACGCTACATGTTATTGCACTGTGCTACGTGCAATTCGCGTAGCGCGTAGTAGTGCAAACTACGCAAACTCCGTGAGCGTAGCGTAGTTTTCCGCCCAGGCCTACTTGCCACACGTCACTTACATACATGCATAAATACCACAAACCTAGTCATCCGTGTTTTACTGGATGCAATTGAATTCACCTATAATGCTTTTAACTAAGGTGAGACAGTGCAGATGGCATATAAATTGCATTTATCTTCCAATGCAGAAATGCATTTTGCTTCCACTGAAAAAATAATGACTGCAGTGCAGGTGGCTCTTCTTAAAAAGCAGCCACAGCGAAACGCATTATTGTTGTTACTTCCATGCCAACCTTGGAGGCTGTCACAAAGGCTAGCATTCCAAACGCTAAAGCCCTCAATCCTAGATGGATACAATGGGCAACATCCTTAACAGCTGTTGATGTAAACTTTTTCTTTGACCGGTCTTTACAGACACAAGAATTCTTGCAGTATGAGCATGTTTAACCCATGCCCAATGCGGCTCACATGCATGCAGTACAATCTACTCAGACCAGGGCCTGGCTTTTGCTTCTAAAGCATACTGGGACACTATGGCATCCCTGGGTATACAGGGGCATTATTCTTTCCATATAGGGCAGAGGGCAATTCTGTTATGGAGAGGATGGACCATGACTTAAAGGATCCCTTAACAGCTAGAGTATTAGGCACAGGTCATAGTAGGATCCACCATCTATAGGTGGTTCAGCAGGCTCTCAAAAATTTCCCAAAAAGATCTCTGGGTGGACATTCCCTATACGGGGTCCTCTATGGTATCAAAATGTTCATTCCGGACCTTGACGTTCCAGTCATTGTGGCTGCAGCCACGCCCTTTGATGTAAATGATTGTTGTGCTGTCTTACAGGACCTACTAAAGTTCTGTGACACCCGATTCAATGAGCAGTTGAAAATGTCTGCCTCTGCGAGGATCAAGGAGAAACCAGAATCTTCCAGCAGGATTCTGTATTCTCGCCTCCGCCTCCTGGTTCTAAAGACAATTGTTTTGTCATTGATAACATCAAGTTACATCATGTGGCAGATTCTCAAATGTAGGCCATGAGGAGCCCTTGATTGTTGTTACCATACAGAAACTCCTCTTGTTACCATACAGAAAATTCCTCTACAGTTAGTGAGCACCACCAAAGCGGTTTCTCACCAGCTGAGGGGGGAGGGGGGAATGCACTTCAATCCATACCTGCATCCACTTCAACTGCTAGCAAATCGACCAAAGTGAGTACTGAACTGACTACTGCATCTTCTACAGCTGATGTCGTTTTTACAGATCCATCTCTCTTGGATTTTTCCCATTCTTTAAACGTACTGTCATCACCAGTTGTTCAGCGTACTGTTTCTGGGTATTATATGGGCCAAGATGATTTTTCTTCAGATTCAGATCTGTGTTTTATTTTTTCATAGCTGTAACACACTTATCAGGTCCCACCCTGGATATATATTTGGATAACTCTTTCCTTCGTTTTCTATTACTGTTGCTTGGATTTGTGACCGTTTTTTTCTTGCTGATTAATGGCTAGTACCTTCCAAAACTCTCTGCTACAGAACTGGTCGATGGGAGGGTGGCCCCCCACTCTTCTTCACATAAGCTAAAAAGAGACTTGTCCCTTGTGAACATTTCAGCTGTTCCAGTAACTCATGAAATTGTTTGGGATAAAGTTCCTTACAACATATTCGGTCCTATAGAGATCCCACAGATACCATATGTGTTTAGGGTTCTAAGGGGGATGTGATAGTACCTGGATTATATTCTGAGGATTGGGATGTTGAAATGTTAAATTACATGCTCTCAGAGCTGGAATATTACACTGTTTTTGAATCAAAGGATTTGTACCTTAATTCTGCTAAATATGGTGAGATGTTCTGTTACCACCATTATGGACTTCATTATTTACATCAAGTTAGGGTTCAATGCACACTTTTTAATTATACACAATGGTAACATTGTCCAAATCCCCCACAAGGGAGTTCCAAAACATACAAAGATACATTTACATATTCTTCAGGATAAGACAAGTTGGATCCAACGTCCTTTTATTTTAAACTTGTCCCTACACCACCGAAAAAATGTATGCTTTCGCAAACCAAATTATGTTGAACGTTGATTCATTTGTCACCAAATTAGCTGTCAAGGGCTATGATTATTGGCAGGAAACCATTGATTTGAAATCCATTTGGGGTACCAAAGCCTGGCTGGTCCAGAATACGGATACTTTATTTCGAGCCTGCTTAATTCCAACTCAAGTGATTTTCCTGATGACACAGTTCAGCAGACTACATGTCTAGGATTGACTAATATTAAAGAAATGAATGCACCAACCATTCCTTCCCTTGTACGGTTTGAAAATTGGCAACAATTAACAAATTTCACTGTTGACCAACTTGAAAGTATGTTACAGAATGGTACATTTAATCCCATATTTCCGGGTCCTCGCGGGTGTTGATTGTGGCCAGTGGATACAAATGGATGTCATGTTTTTTGAATTTCATACCAGTGTTTAAAGCTAGCCGACCTGATCCTCGATGTTCCCAATCACAACACTAAGGAATTGTTACTACCTATTCAGTGGGGAAATTATGTCAACAATGGTTAGAACACTCTACACTATCTGCAATGAAATGGCATCTTTCTCTTCTATCAGAGGACATGGACCTATTTCATTTTCTGTTGGCTCCTAAATTTCCGCATTCTAAAAGATAATTTTTATACTAAATATAATGAAATTTGGAAATTGTCACAAATGGAAGCTGCTGCACATTTAAGACACATTGAGCAAGATAATTTGGATAAAGTGCTTACTGTTATGGATAATAGTATTATTATGTTGTCTTCTCGAATTTACAATTTTAAGAACATTGTCACATCTGTTATTGATATCATACAGAGTGACTTGTCTTCATTGTACCATGGGCAAAGTCAGCTTAGATCCATCATGCAGTTTAGCTGGACCATTCAGAACCCTTACAAATGATTAGAACAGCTCTCTTTCACTATAGCAGAAACACCTTCTGCTGAATGGTTAATAAATGGCTTAATATATCTGCCAATTTCATCATTTCAATTTACAGCTTGCATGAAAAATGTCCTTGTCGGTAGAGACGAGCCCCTTGGAGGCAGCTTCATTCAGAAATTATGGTCCCTTCCATTTTCTTATCACTATCAATGCACAAATACGGAGGTCTTCCTTACTGGAAAGGAAAGTGACTCTTCTGTCAGACATTCACTTATTTGTCAACATGCTACCATTAATGGTGCATGTAATGCATCAGTAGCGAATTTGGCCTGTTTTCTAAAAGGAATCCCAGCCCCATCCATAATTCCCCTTATTCAAGTTCTTTCAAACGGTACCTATTTAATGTTAAATGATCACGAATGTTGTGGAATGAAAGCTAGTATCCTATACATTTTGTCAGTTTCCCACATTGTCACCTGCTTAATAACGTGCTCTTCCCACTTCCGCAAGGATGATACGATAGTTAGTTTTGGGCTTTCATTCTAACTTTGAAGGAAGATTTTAACAAGCTAAGCAGACTCAAGGCACTATTGTTTCAAAAAGAAGTAGCACTAACATCTTCTCAATAAACGTTTAAATTACATGTTGCAAGGACATCCAGTGAAATATGGTCCTTGTTAAACACCAACCTCCCAATGCATTTGGCGAATTAGTTCATCACATTTTTAATGCATCTATTCCTGCCGCTCATGCTCACTCTTTTAAAGTTCTTGGTTCAGGCATAGTCAGTTCCTTCCAAAAAATCTTTGGAGTAATACCAGCTTTTATTCATTCCCTTTTTTCTAGTGTGTTCGGAGGCATCCCATTGGTGTTATTCCTTATTTTCTGCATTTTGATTCTATTTTTGCTCCTCTGCAATGGATGTTCAGTCTCGAAGCCCTCTGGAACTACCACCAGTCCAGTTATGTCATGGACACGTGGTCTTCGGAATCCTACTGCTTCAAGAACTGGATCTTAACTGGTCATTGACATTCCGACCTGTCCGGTGTGCCGGCATCCAACTCGTGTTTCATTGCCTATGGTGCCCCTTTGAATGGGCACTGGATATTTGCCAGGCACTGCAAATGCCAGTTCCTGTGGACATGAACCTGTTGATGAGTCCTCTAATGACCCGTTTTTGGAGTTGTCTCATTGGCTTGTGGCTGCTGCACTATGCCAGGTATGAGACCCTCCCTTCAGAGGAGATGAGTGCTACGGCACATGACTCATTTAACTTTGGCTCTAATAATATGGATGAATGTTGCCCAGATACTTCCTCAGCATCAGCTGATATCGAGGATCATGTCTATACTCTGGATGATTTGAACTGGGCTATGGCGGATTCATAGTCTGTGGAGATGGAGTCCATCCTGGATTCACTTTCTCTTGAACTCATGGGAGACATCATGAATACCTCCATCGTACCTTAATCTGACCATGTTTCCAAATTGACATGCTATGCCTGTTATTATTATTGTTGTAATTGTTTTGTATACCTGCCAATTAGCAAAACATTGAATACGCTTAGCTTGTACTATATAGTGCTCCGTTGCTTGCCCGACCAAAGGGGGGCTGTCGTGAGTTCTCTTTAGGGCCCACTTAGTGCTCTCTTATTTTAACCTACTTGCAAGTTGTAGGCCGCTCTGCTTTGCACACGTTGCACTCAGCATGTTTATTTTTGTGCCACAATATTATTTTAGCAATACACTGCACAATGTTTTGTTATTGGTTCTTCTTTCTGGGACTCTGTCTGAACATCTCGTACAAGATCAAAAAACACTGTGCCCTGTCTTCTGAGCTCGGTTAGCAACGTAACTTGGCATAGTCACAAAATACATTCACATCTGCTGTTTTCAAAGAGACACCTCGTATCATGTACACTGAGATGTGCCATTTGAATACAGAGAGGTTAATTCTTGCAGAGCAGAGGTCCTGAGACAAGCGCGCCAGCCATGCGCAACCTGAGTTGCAGATTACTTTAAAAAATACAGGTATGGGGTTCGGTTCTAATCCCAGAGATCTATGATATATCACTGTGCCCACATAGTGAGGATAGGCTGAAGCAGATATATCTTTAAACATGGAAGGGCTTCTCATTGTACATAGTTTACTTGGGATGCTACTTGCGTTGCTGGCATGCATATGTTTTCTAGTTGCAGAGCAGTTGCTTTATAATACAGCATGATCAATTACATCGTGATCCCATTTTCATCTGTTACATGACAACAGACCGACAAAGCTGAGGTGAAGCACAAGAAGCTGCAGTCCCATCAACAATGTCTACTGTCATTGGCTGGCTATCCAAGATCTAAGAATTTGCAGCTGAGAAGCTACGTGATGGAGAAGAATTTGGTGCTGTCTAAATAGAGCTACAATGGTTCAGGGAAAGTAATTTATGTCAACAATAGAAAGAAAACACGAATTGTACTATAACAATATCACACACAAAAATGTGGCTCAGTGCAACAATAGAAAAAAACAAAAATCAGAAAGTAAGATACCCACAACAAAGTACCTTACTTTCTGTTCATTGTTTTTTTCTATTGTTGCACTGAGCCACACTTTTTTGTGTGATTTTGCTAGAGTACCATTCGGGTTTTATTTCTCTTGTTGACATAAATTACTTTCTCTGAACCATTGTAGCTGTTACATTGTTCTTTGGCACCAGGTTCTGGGGAATACGGCTGCCCCTGTTTGATGTAATCATCATCTAAACAGAGCCAGCACCATCCGTAAAATTGAAAGGACCAAGAATAGTGGGGCATATTATCAAGGGCTTTATCGCCGCTTTAGAGGCACTTTTTGCCGCTAAAGCGGCGATAATTTTATCGCCCTATTAGCAAGCTGTCGCTAACAGGCGTTAGCGACAGCTTTCAGGCGTTAGAGGCCGCGTTTTCCATCGCCTTGCATGTCAGCGATAATTATTGCTAATGACATGCAAGAAAGGCGTTCCCTACTAAAAGCGACTGAAAACAGTCGCTAATCCCACTACCCCCTATTAGCAAGGCAGGCGAAGCGATATAATAATTCGCGCTAAGCGCGTTTATCGCTAGATTTTAACACCTGCTAGTGAGGATGACTTACCTGTTTGTAGTATAGGAGGTGGATTCTAATGCTGAATCCACCTTAGCGTTAATGCGAGAATATCGCTGGTTTTCCAGCGATATTCTCACATTTTGCCGCTATCGCTGGAATAATCATCGCCATAGCGCTAATTGTTGCTAATACAGCGTTAGCGTGGCGATATATTCCAGCGATAATTTTATCGCCCTATTAGCAAGCTGTCGCTAACAGGCGTTAGCGACAGCTTTCAGGCGTTAGAGGCTGCTTTTTCCATCGCCTTGCATGTCAGCGATAATTATCGCTAATGACATGCAAGGAAGGCGTTCCCTACTAAAAGCGACTGAAAACAGTCGCTAATCCCACTACCCCTATTAGCAAGGCAGGCGAAGCGATATAATAATTCGCGCTAAGCGCGTTTATCGCTAGATTTTAACACCTGCTAGTGAGGATGACTTACCTGTTTGTAGTATAGGAGGTGGATTCTAATGCTGAATCCACCTTAGCGTTAATGCGAGAATATCGCTGGTTTTCCAGCGATATTCTCGCATTTTGCCGCTATCGCTGGAATAATCATCGCCATAGCGCTAATTGTTGCTAATACAGCGTTAGCGTGGCGATATATTCCAGCGATAGCTGGCGATAAAATATTTCGCGCTAAGCGCGCTCTGCGATATTTATCGCATTTTGTTGCTAATATGGCCCAGTGTTCTTACCACCATTACCCAAAACAAAGACCGACACAAGTGCTCAAGGACTTAGTGAAACCTTACCATGTGGCCTATTCTGTAATGCCGACCAGTACTGCTGTTGGGAAATACCAAGAACTGTGCAACCAAAAAGAGTGTGTTGCAGTTAAAACAGCCTACAAATGAATAGAAAGATTCAGATTGAGCAGAAAGTCTACTGAAAGAAACACCAGAAAACCACCAGACATTAAATTGAAATGACTGTCATAGAGACCCAACACAAAAGTTGGTGAAGTAGATGGGTAGAGCTCAGGTATGCAATGGAATCTTATACCAAACCTTTTTGCACTTATTACTGGATAGCATTTACATTGACTTCATTTATAATTCAGCTGACCATGTGTTTCTCATTCAACTGGTGTATAGGAAATATATCCCAGAGATTCAGTAGCAGAAAAGCTAGACAAGGAGATCAACATGGAGTTAATAGGAGTGTGTCAAATGGGACTGCTTTCAAAATAATAGCCACTCAACTTCAACATGATATCTATTGGGAGGACTTGGATTTCTAGATCTTAGAACCATAGGGACCTTACAAGTTCTCTAAACCTTTCTCCTGAACCTAGATGACATTCTATCCTCAGAACCTTTTGCCAGGGACTGGGATAAAACACCTTACAGAACTTGCTGAGTTACAGATCCATGTTTTCATGTATTGTTTCAATCAAGAATGATGCAACACTAGGAGGTGGAAAAGAGTATACTGGGGCTGGAGCGACGAGTGGTAAGCACAGACAGCGACGACACAAAACACTTATTGAGTCTGAAACACCAAGAATAAGGGATCTGACAGCCAACGTGGCGCGGGAAGCTCAAGATGAGACAAGGTACCGCTTGTACGAGCACGGGGATAAAGCTGGGAGACTCATCACCTGGCTCAATAAACAAGAAATGGCCAACAGATGGGTGGCCTCCATTCAATCGGAGGATGGGGAGATCCTCACAGACCCACAGGATATAGTGGAGGAATTCGCCAATTATTATGCCAGGGTTTATACATCTGACTCTTCCATAACAGTTCAGTAAGCCCTAGAGCTAATTAAAGATAGACCCCTCCCCCCACTCACACCCGAAGAAGTACAAGCCTTAGATGAGGTGCTGACCACCGAGGAGCTGCAACAAGCTCTTATGGAGGTTAAATCTGGGAAAGCACTGGGTCCTAATGGGTTACCAGTGGAACGTTATAAATCCACGGCCAAACACACAGTACACCACCTACTGAGAATGTACGAGGAGAGTCTAGTAACAGGAGTACTACCCTTGGAACAGAGAATAGCCTCAAAAGAGGTAATCCACAAAGAAGGGAAACCGAGGGACCAATGTGGGTCATTTCAACCCATCTCCTTACTAAATGCGGAGGCAAAGATCCTGGCTAAACTCTTGGCGTGCCGCCTCATTGCCATTCTATCCAAGGTGATACACCCAGACCAATCGGGTTTCATGCCAGGCCGAAACACAGCCCTAAATCTACGTCGGCTCCAGGGGGTTCTCGGTCGAGCAAATACGATACAGGAAGAAGCGGTGGTGCTATCCCTCGACGCCCATATGGCCTTTGATATGATTGAGTGGCCCTACTTACTAGCGGTGCAGGAACATATGGGGGTGGGACCGCGGTTTTGGGCATGGGTCCAGCTCTTAGACATGGCGCCTCGGGTGCATGTGAGGGTCAATGAGAGGGTGTCATGAACTTTCCAACTTTACCGTGGTACCCCGCCGGGCTGCCCCCTCTCACCCCTACTATTTGCCCTGGCCCGGGAGCCATTGGCGAGCTGGATCTGAGGGGATCTATTTATTCGGGGGCTGCGCTGGTCGGTGGACTGGGAAGATAGGATATTGCTGTATGCCGACAACATCCTTCTATATGTGGCTTCGCCTAGATCTTCCATTCCCAGAATTCTAAATGTGTTTGCCACTTACCGCCGCTTCTCTGGGTACATGATCACTTGGACGAAATCAGTGGTGCTCATCCTACATGGACAGGCACAGAGAATGCCTAGTGAATGCGAGGCACAGGTGGTGACAGAGGGGTTCCACTGCCTGGGTGTTTTTGTCACGGCTAATCAGGAATTGTTTACTGCCAAAAATTTGCACCCTCCACTGGTCCGACTAAAGGAGGATGTGCAGCACTGGAGAGCGCTCCCTCTCTCTCTACTGGGTATGGCAACCCTATTTAAAATGATGGCGCTGCCGCACTTCATGTAAGCCCTCTAAAATACACCCTTCCAGGTACCAGACGATTACTTCAAATCCATGCAGGGTGAGATTAGAAAATTGTTGTGGGATGGCGGGGGGCCAAGAATAACTCTAAATAAACTTACCAAGGGATGGTACGATGGGGGAATAGCCCTCCCTGATATCCAAAATTACTATCGAGCAGCGCATCTAATGGCAGTCAACCAATGGGCCCACCAGCCCATGATCGTATCGGATGGATCGACAGACGCTGGGATCCAGGGGATATTTCCGGGCCCTATATACCACCCCAAAAGACTCCAGTTGGCGGGCCCCATGACTTTTACGGTCCAGATCTGGCACTCGACAATGGCCGAGATGGGTTGGAAAAATAGGATCACACAGGCGACGCTGCTTTGGGATTCCCACCTCCTTGACAGTTTGAGTGTAAGACAGGGATTCGACAGATGGAACCTTCTGGGCATCTCGACAGTCGAAGACGTGTGGAAGGGAGGGGGTGTCAGACCATTTACGGATCTACAGAAGGACTATAATCTTGCCCCTACAGAAGCGTTCCGATACATACAGATCCGACATGCCCTGCAGGCAGCTCTGCCCAAGGGGGAATCCCTTCCAGAGTCCTCCCCTCTAGAGTGCGGGTTATGGGAGGAGCACATCACTAAAAAGGCGATCTTGTTAACCTATAAGAAGTTAATAAATAATGCACCAGACTAGTTGTCTAACTCAAGGGGAAAATGGGAGAGAGACATTCCAGACATACAAGATGAGGAGTGGACGGAGGCGCTAGCTTCTCTTTGGGAAGTGGCCATTAGGGCCCATTTCTGACTGGTGCAGCTCAAAATCCTGCATAGGGCCTACATTTCATGCACCACATTGGTAAAGATGGGGAAACAAACAGAAGTTCTCTGTCGCAGGGGCTGCAGGTTGGAAGGCTCTTTTTTTCATATAATTTGGTTTTGTCCCAGGATTCAGGAGTATTGGGCAGCAATACTCCAGGGCTTAAACGTGGTGTATGAGAGTGAGCTGCTCATGGCTCCAAAGTGGTGTCTACTGAATGTGTGGGAGCCGACTGACCTAGGCAGAGGTGACCAAATAGGTGTGACACTAGCACTGATGATTGCCAAAAGAAATATAGTGCGATTATGGGGGGCAGACTCGACCCCCTCCCTGAGGGACTGGAAGAAGGATATGGACTGGTGCATGGTGGCTGAGCAGGCGGTCTATACCAATAGCGGATACCCCAAAAATGGGGGAAGGTGTGAAATAAATTAAACTAATTTAGAGGTAACCCATGTACGGCCCCAATGTCGCAGAGGAGGGGGGAGGAAACACATTAGCTAATCGACTAAGGGGGAACAGAAGGTGTGGCATCCCGTGGGTGACATGATGAGATTGTTAAGATTGCTAAAAATGTGACTAGGAGAGGTGGGAATTATTGATCTGTAATCATGATGATGACGAATGTGTTTGGTGTATTGAAATAAAAAAAAAAAAGAATGATGCATCACTCTCCAATAGAAAAAAATGTAGGAAGGGAATTAAAATAAAACTCCATAAGAAATAATGTTAAATTAAATTAGATTATCTTAAATAACAAAAAACCTAAATAAAAATTAATTAATGTTAGCATATTTAAAAAATGTACATTTATTATGTCATTATGAAATATTTAATACCCTATTTTTAATGTAATTTTTTTTAAATTCTCCCTATATTTAACCAAATGGAGACAACACAGTCGGGGTGGAGATTTCTGCATGGTAAAGTATTTGGAAAATTAAAAAAATTATTTAACTTGAAAATAAATATTAAAAATATGTTTCAATCAATCAATCAATCATGTCATTTATAAAGCGCACTACATACCCGCGAGGGTCTCAAGGCGCTGGGGGAAGAGGGGGGTGGTGCTGCTACTGATCGAAGAGCCAGGTCTTGAGGAGTCTTCTGAAGGCCAGTAGGTCTTGGGTCTGTCGGAGGTTGGTGGGGAGGGTGTTCCAGGTCTTGGCGGCGAGGTGGGAGAAGGATCTGCCGCCGGCGGTCATTTTCCGGATGCGGGGGACTGTGGCGAGGGCGAGGCTGGTCGAGCGGAGCTGGCGGGTGGGGGTGTAGAAGCTGAGTCGTCTGTTGAGGTAGGCTGGTCCGGAGTTGTGGAGTGCTTTGTGTGCGTGGTTGAGGAGCTTGAAGGTTATCCTCTTGTTGACAGGGAGCCAGTGCAGGTCTCTCAGGTGGGGTGGATTGTGGCTGCGTCGGGGGATGTCGAGGATAAGACGTGCAGAGGCGTTCTGGATGCGTTGCAGCCGTCTCAGGAGCTTAGCCGTCGTTCCTGCGTAGAGGGCGTTTCCGTAGTCCAGCCTGCTGGTGACGAGGGCCTGGGTGACTGTTTTTCTTGTTTCGGTGGGGATCCACTTGAAGATCCTGCGGAGCATTCGGAGGATGTTGAAGCAGGATGAGGAAACGGCGTTGACCTGCTTAGTCATGGAGAGGGTGGGGTCGAGGATGACCCCTAGGTTGCGTACGTGGTCGGTGGGTGGTGGGGCTGTTCCCAGTGATGTTGGCCACCAGGAGTCGTCCCAGGCTGAAGGGTTGGAACCAAGGATGAGGACCTCCGTCTTGTCCGAGTTCAGCTTCAGGCGGCTGGTCCTCATCCATTCGGCGACGGCCTTCATTCCTTCGTGGAGGTGGGCTTTGGCGGTGTGAGGGTCTTTGGTGAGGGAGAGGATCAGCTGGGTGTCGTCGGCGTAGGAGATGATGTTGAGGTTGTGCTGTCGGGCGACGTGGGCGAGGGGTGCCATGTAGATGTTGAACAGCGTTGGGCTGAGGGAGGAGCCTTGGGGTACGCCGCAGATGATCTTGGTGGCCTTGGATCGGAAGGGGGCTAGGCGGACGCTTTGTGTTCTGCCGGAAAGGAAGGATGTGGTCCAGTCCAGGGCCTTCTCTTGGATCCCGGCGTCGTGAAGGCGTGTTCGTAGTGTGTGGTGGCAGACCGTGTCGAAGGCGGCTGATAGGTCCAGGAGGATGAGGGCTGCTGTTTCTCCGTTGTCTAGCAGGGTCCTGATGTCATCGGTGGCGGCGATGAGGGCGGTTTCGGTGCTGTGGTTGCTGCGGAAGCCGGACTGGGAAGGGTCCAGGATGTTGTTCTCCTCGAGGTAGCGGGTCAGTTGTTTGTTGACGATTTTCTCGGTGACCTTCGCGGGGAACGGGAGCAGAGAGATGGGTCGGAAGTTATTGAGGTCCTTGGAGTCTGCCTTGGGTTTCTTGAGTAAGGCGGTGATCTCGGCGTGCTTCCAGCTTTCCGGGAAGGTTGCTGTCTCGAAGGAGATGTTCATTATTTTCCGGAGATGGGGCGCGATGGCTGTACTGGCTTTGTTGAAGATGTGGTGAGGGCACGGGTCTAGCGGTGAACCGGAGTGGATGGTGTTCATGATCTCGCTGGTGTCCTCGTCATTGATGTTGGTCCAGGAGAGCAGGCGGTTGGTGGTTGTGGGGGCAGTGGTCTCGGTGGTTGCCGGGGCGGTCGTGGTGTTGAAGCTGTCGTGGATGTCGGCGATTTTGCGGTGGAAGAAGGTGGCCAGTGAGTCGCACAGGTCTCGCGACGGCTGGATGTCGTTGGTGTTGGAGCTGGGGTTGGAGAGTTCCCTCACGATGTTGAAGAGCTCTTTGCTGTTGTGTGCGTTGTTGTCTAGGCGGTCTTTGTTTAAGTTAAATAATAATGCATATTCATTTGATACATTTACTCTAAATGCAGAACAAAATAGAAAAAATGCTACAGCACTTTTACATTAATTTTGAATTAAAACTTTAGTTCATGGGAATATATTAAAAGTATTTTTATTTTTAAGTTTAAATTAAAAAAATAAATTCCCACCAGAACAAAACACAAAGGGGTCTATTACGATGGCGGTCTGGTGGTGGACATCCGCCTGCGATCGCAACCAAGATAACCGCCGGTCAAATTAGGATGGCGGTGGTTACTGCGGGGGTGGGAAATTCCGACTGCCGCTTTTCCGCCGGTTGCCATCCGCACTCCTGCCTGGCGGACGGAGCAGGACCGGGATAATGGTGGCAGTGTAGGGCAGGCTCCGCCGGCAGGATTATGATGCCGGCGGTAGCCAGCCTTTCCTCAGGGGTCAAACCGCCATGGAAAGGCATGCGGAGATTGTCTTCCGGGGGCCCGTTGCGGGCCCCCAATTTTTGGGGGGGTGTGGGTGCACTGGGAGGGTACCCATGGTCCCCCCCTACATTTCCCTGTACCAGGTGGCAGGCACTGTGCAGTGCCTGCCAAGCAGTGCAGGGATATGCACGACATGCTCCTTTGGACATCGCGGCGGTGCTGCGGGCAGCAGCAACCGCCGCAAGGCTAAGGCCCGCGATCCGATGGCCATCGTAATTCCACCGGCGGTGATGTTGCGGTCCATGCGGGTGGTCTTTTCCCACTACCATGGCGGTCGGGGAGGTTTTCCGACCACCATCGTAATAGGCCCCAAAGTGTTTACTGTGCTTTAGTAATTGTTACTATAAAATATAATGGTATGTTATCATTTAAATTATAAATAGGTTATTAAATGTTTTACAAATAAATACAAATATGTACTATTTTTATAATTTTTTAATTTTCTTTTATATGTATTTATATTTTTAGCTATTTAAATTATCAAATTTAATGTATAATTTCCTATGGGGTTTAATTTCATGTAATGCAACTGGTGCTATGTAAAGCGCTCTGATACACGATGCGGGTCAAGTTCGCGATATGTAAAAATAAAAAAATTCAAGTCCCTACCTTCATTATTTTCAATGGGATTGTGTTACAGTGCAAGTTGTTGGCCATTGGTAGTGCTGCACTTACTACATATGTGCAAATTACTACAGATTATAAGTTACACATGTAAGTTACTACAATGTTGTTAGTTACACATGTAAGTTACTACCAAAGTGTAAGTTACATGTGTAAGTTACTACAAAAGTGTAGATTGTAAGTAACACTTTGTAGCAAGTTTTGTTAGTACTACTGTAGTACTACAAAGTGCAGTTTATGAATCAGGTGCAAAATGATTTATTTCCCTGTGTTTATGATTTGATGTACAGAACAGGAATATTTGTTGTGGGGAAAAAACAATTCCATTACAGGGAGTGTATAGATACCATGAGATGGCAGAATCATGGAAGAGATAGTACATTACCTGCATGTTACTATCCTACAGATTTTGCAATTCAGAATTACACTATCCATTAAACTGCATGCTTTGATTATGCAAATAGATAATAGAGAATTATTGGTTCCAAACATTCCTAGAAAACTTTAATCAAATGTTCCAAACTGGAAGAGGAAGAGAGAGCTAGATACAGATGAAATACATGCTTTGATTACTATGATACTTTTAAGTACGATGTGTTTATGGGAGCATGCTTTTGCAACTGCACATATAGGAGTCATTGGGAAGTGGCTAAAGAAGTTATTGGGCCATGAGCAAATAGAATGGTTCCTTGGCAACTTGCCATATAGATCAGCTGTTCAATTCAACAGTCTAATAGGGAAAGAAAATGTCAGATTGGTATGCTACACTTTGTGTAAACTTCCAGATTTTAGGAACTACACGTCTTATTGGTTTCAAATTGCTTTGAGTGGATATTTATGGATTTATTAAGTCCTTGAAAATCCTGGATGAATAATAGGAGGTGTAGTCTAAGTTTTGTGTATGACTGTCTCTTTGACTTATACTACTAGTTCATATAAGAAAAGTGTACCAAGATGTGCCAACAACCATTAGGAAACTACAAGGTGACCAGTGGATTTAGAATAGTGTCCTGTGGCAAATTAATATGTGAAAATCTCCTGGCATTCCTTTACGATTTTCTCATTCCCTGTGCAAAACGTATAGGGTTTTCTGTAATTGTCACTATGATCAATACAGACTTAAGGGAACAGGAGCAGGTCTGCACTCATTTAGAAGACCGCATATGTACTTTTATATCCAAGGCTTATGTTTTACTACAGCTATGCTTTCTTTCACAAAGATAAAAATAAAGTAGGTAGAAAATATAATACGAATATTACATGATCACCTTGATCTCTGATGCAGAATGAAACATATCCAAAGAACAAAAAGCTGTATACAAATATTTGTGTATGTCAGACATGACACCCTTGAGTGCCTTGAATAGTAGTCCCCCAAACGTTTTACCTTCACCCCACGTTTTGCTGAATTTATTCAAATTTTTCTTAGGACCCTTTGTACTTTACCACTACTAACCAAGTGCTAAAGTGCTTGTTCTCGCTGCCTAAAACAAATCAAAATTGTCCAATGCCTAGTTGGCACATTTAATTTACTTACAAGCCCCTTGCAATTAGTACTACATGTACACAGAGCCTGTAAATTAAATGATACTCATAGGTTTGCAGCACTCATTATGCCACCCAGTATAGTAGCCCTTTTAAACATTCATGTAGTGCAGTTTTATTCTACTATTTTGACCTGGCAAAATAAACCTTTTGACAGGCATAAATCTTACTTTTTAATACTTATGTCATCCCTTAGGTAGGCCATAAAATCTAGGGCGGAGTGCATGATTTATAAATAGTAGAGCATGTGGGTTTAAGGTTCACATGTACTGGTAGTGAACCCCCACTAAAGTTGTTTTTCACTATTGTAAGGCCTGCCTCTCCCATAGAAGTACATTGGGTTACTTTATAATCTTTAATAAGTGGTAATGTGGAGTTGGGAGCAAGAAGAAAAATACTTCTTGGTCTCTTTTAAATTGAAATTTAAAATCCTCTTTAATGCTAATATTGGCCTTTAAGTTCCAATTGTAAAAGTGCCAGTTTTAGAAAGTGGGCATTTATGTGCCCAGATCCACTGTGTCTTTATGCCAGTAGCTTGGTCACATGACTCTGCCATTGTGGGTTGTGTATTGCTGCCATACAGTGAGACAAAGAGGACTCGATGCGGATAGGATGGGCCATCCTGCCAGGATGGCTGTGAGCGGGGTTGTACAGAGCCCCATTTACACTTAAAAGAGCTTTGCCTTACTGCACACACAAAGGAACCTGACACCAGGCCTTCCCTTGCTTATGGCAACCCAGACATTTTGAAGCTTGGCTCAGGAAGGAGGAAGGGGAGGCAAAGAAGGCATCCTGCACCTCAACACTAGCACTATGGGATAAAAGGTGGTACTCTCAGACCCCAAATCAGATCACTTCTGGACCAGTGGAAAACTCAAAGAAGGACTGCCCTTCTGCTCGAAGGACTGGACCTGCTCCTTGAACCCAGGACGACCAGAGTAACTCCAAAGGCTAGCAGGCTGGCCTCCTGTGTGAGCTACAGGGACACAACAAGCACCAGTAACCCTTCAACTTATTTGCCTTCTGCTGCTGGTCCCTTCTGGAGTGAGTCCTAGTGGTGCCCCCACCCCCAGGTCCTAGACCCTTGGTGTGGTGCTAAAATGCCCTCCTCCTAACAAAATCCAAAACCCCGGACTTATACATTTTTCTTTCAAAATCTGCCCTGATAACTTTCAAGAGATTGGGACCCTTCAGCAAACCAATCAGATGAAGGTGCATTGCCAGTGGGATTGACTTCACCACAGCTCCCGCTTCATTGTTCTCCACAGAAGCAAATCCTTTTCAATGGGCCCTCTCAGCGACAGTATCCGGTCTCGTGGAGCCCTAATTGGATACAGCTGTCAGGCTCGACCCGCTAGGGTATTTCGAGCTCTAGAAATAATTTTAAGTCCGAAGGAAGAAATCTTCATGGGCTTGGTGACAAACAGCACCCCATCGAGGATGGCAAACACCTTGGCCTGAAAATCTAGTTTTTTCAACTCAGATCTTTTGTCTGCCATTCCCGATGGCTTCACTGAGACTTCATTCAGTGGCTCCCGATTGTCAAAGACTCGTCCTTGGATACATCCTGGTGCCTTTCCCACTTAGACTCTACATTCTCAAGAACTTTTTTTGAAATTTCTTCTAAGTCCGAAGGTAAGCTGAGACCGCACCTAATCCTCTCCTTGTATTGGACCCAAGCTCCATTGTGGTTGGCCTCAACTTTTGACTTTGGCCCAATGTCATGTGATCAGATGCACGTGGTTGGAGCTTGTTCTTTTTGGTGCTTGATTTCACTACAATTTAAAAAAAATCATAATTCCATTTCTACTAATTGAATTTTGATTGTTTTGGTGTAATTTTGTTCATTAAAATGTACTCTATTCTACTAATTTGGTTTGGGATTTTTCTAGTCTTGTATTTTCACTTTATTACTGTTTGTGTGCTTTATAAATACTTTACACATTGCTTCTAAGTTAAGCCTGACTGCTTTTGTGCCAAGCTACCAAAGGGTTAAGGAGAGGATAATTTATTGGCTTTTGTGATTTACCCTCACAAGGATTGGGTATATTATTTGAGTAGGGCTTCCACCCCTTTCAAGTAATAACCCAATGTATTACAGTGTTGATATTACTTTGGATGGAATCTGCATAATTACCTACTGGCGGTCGCCAGTAGGTAGTTATAGTTAGAACCTAGTTTCCATAGGAAAAGTGCTTTTTGTTTTGCCAATAACTTTGGTGCCTTTTGACGAATCTTTACGAAATTTTCAAAACTAATTGTTCATTGAGGTCAGCTTCTGTCTTGAAAGTTTGAGGGTGATTCATGAAGGGGGGGATGAGAAAAAAGGGGGGTCCCAAAACGTGTTTCCTCCATGTAAATTTCCCTAGGAAACTTTAGACACGGCTACAGCCCGAACTGCTGAACGGAATTACACCAAATTTGGCACACAGATAGCTCTTGGTACAGAAAGCATGCTTTTTTTTAAATGGTGTAAATGCGTTCAGTAGTTTTTGAGATATTTAAATATTTAGAGATATCGATATTTAAAAATTGTGAGATCTGATTGGCTGAGCACTCCCGAGCACGAGGTTGCCTCTGATTGGCTGCCAACACTTCAAACCAGGAAGTCTTGGTAGCCATTTTGTGACTCGGTTGAAATGAGTAGGGGAAAAAGGAAGAAAAAAAAGTAGACGAGGGTAGGGTAGGAACACTGTGACCTTTTTAGGGTGCTGAGGGGGTGTCAGAGGGAGTCGGAACGTAAAGAAACATTTTTATATGCTTTCTGCGGGATTTGCGTAGGGACTGGAAATGACGGCAGAAAAAAGAAAAATGAAGCGCAGTGTCGAGTGCTTCGTTTAATTAAGCCACCGGGTGGGTAGTTCCCGGGAGCAATGTTTAGTTATGATGCAGGTTTACTTCTGTTATGGGGACCGCCACTTCCTTGGAGCAAATATAATGATATGGGGGGGAGAAGGGGGGTACGCGTCTTCCCTCCCCCTCCGCTCCGAGGAGCAGCACATGTTTGGAGGTATATGTAAAATTTAAGTGTGGAGGGGTGAAGCTTCCCCACACTGTCCCGGGGGGCACTACTTCTTTGGGCATTTATGAATTAAAATGCGGGGTCTGTTGCGGACTGCCGGCCCTGGGGAGAAGGATGTCGTGGGCTTTGAATTGGATGAGGAGCATCGTCCAATTTACCTTGAGGAGCTTTCCCGTGGCCCTGGGTATCACCATCTCCGAGGACCGGTTTCAACAATGACCCGTGGTGCGTAACCCATGGGCATTGTGGTTTGCTATGGCAAGGCGGGATCTATGCAGAGTTCCGGCTCTGTGATAGCAAACTTTTGCTTCGCTTGATGGAAGCGAGAGGAGGAAATTTGCTCTCGCTTTTATGAAGCGAAGCAGATTTGCTTTTGGGCAAAGAGAGTTTGCATGGAGCAGCTGGCTATGTTGAAAAGGAATGACGGCTGCAGCAGGAGGCGGGGCGGTGGCAGGGATTATGGGGAATTGCGGCTCTTTGCCCGTTTCCGAAGCATTTTGGCGCTGCTCCGGGGGATGCGGTTACCTGGGCCTAAAATGGTCCGGGTGAGGTGGTGTAACAAAACTTGAGGGAGCCCTCCTGCAAGGTACGTGGAGGGGCTCTCTCCAGATTAAATCAGGAGCTCTCCGGCCGGAGCACTGTGCTGAGGGGGCCCCCTGGAGCCTGGGGTCCCCCCGCAGCGCGGGGGCCTGTATTACTGAGTTATAGGGTGGCTCTAAAAAGAGCCCTTGTGTTAATTGTGAGTTTGTTGGAGCTACATGTAAGTGCGGATGCACAGCTTCAGGTTGTTGAGAAAAACTCTGTTTCCCTGGTCTGTGAAGTGTACTCCATCACTCCTGTAGATGCCATCCATATCAAAACGTATGTTGTTGTTGTAGATGGAGCCCATTCTATGATCTCTAAGGTATGCAGACACAGCTTTATTTACATTCTTCCTAGCTTTCTCAATCTGAGGACAGAATTGATTTGACCATTTCCACTTCTGTCTTTGGCATATATTGGAGTATACAAAGACAGTTTGAGGTAAAAGCAACATTAATTGTCCAAAGGTATCCTTCATGAGCATTTCCAGATCTACCCCAGTCAATGTGCCTAGGTCATTGCCACCACAGTGCACAATCATGAGGTCAGGGGCTTGGAGATGCAAAGAGGTTTTAACCAAAGGCAACAATTGGTGCCACTTTAATCCTCTCTGGGCAAACCATTTAATGTCCACATTTTGTAAACCTAGGTCTTTGTCAATATGTCTGTGTTCAGCATACCTTTTGCACCAGAAAACATAGCTGTGTCCTACTATCCATACTAGCATTTGAAGGTATGGCTGGAAGGAATCAAAAGATGTCTGTAGCTCTTGTAGTCTGTTGGTAGAATGAGAGATATGATGAAAGGTGGAGAAGAAGCTTTTTTTTTGGAGAAAACGACAACTGATTGGGTGGTGAAGAACATTGTGTAGTGAAAACTAGGGTGCATGTTAGTTTGGTGAGAAAGTATGTTTCTGATTGGTTCATAAAATGTTTTTGAAATGTATACGATCAGATGTGCGGAGCGCAACCACACCTGCTACTTGAATTTGGAAAGTACTGTTCTGAACTTAAAAAAATGGTGAACTTGTGACCTGCACGTGCTGTTGAATGTTCCAGAAACTGTTGGGATGAAAGTTGGTGAACTTGTGACCTGCAGTCTTCCGTTGAATGTTGCAGAAATGGTTGGTATGGAAATTGGCGAAAAGGTGATTGGTGGAGCAGTAGAAATAACTGTGGTATTAAAATATGAAATGCAAAATTAATTACAACTGGTAAGCTATTAAAGTAAATTTTTCAAAATAAGTAGTATGTCTAGAAGAAGTGTGGGGCATATTAGCAAGGAGTTGCGATATTTATCTCAAAACGCGCTTAGCGCATTTTTTGTTAACGCCGCCTATCGCTGGAAATTATCGCTGAGATAACACCCTATTAGTAAGGTTTATCTCCATAGCGATAATATTTCCAGCGATAGTGGCAAAATGTGAGAATATCGCTGGAAAAGCAGCGATATTCTCGCATTATCGCTAAGGTGGATTCAGCATTAGAATCCACCTCCTATACTTTAAACAGGTAAGTCATCCTCACTAGCAGGTGATAAAATATAGCGATAAACGCGCTTAGCGCAAATTATTTTATTGCTTCGCCTGCCTTGCTAATAGGGGTAGTGGAGTTAGCGACTGTTTCCAGTCGCTTTTAGTAGGGAACGCCTCTCCTTGCATGTCATTAGCGATAATTATCGCTGACATGCAAGGCGATGTGAATCCCGGCCGCTAACGCCTAAAGCTGTCGCTAACGCCAGTTAGAGACAGCTTGCTAATAGGGCGATATAAATATCGCCGCTTTAGCGGCAAAAAGGGCCGCTAAAGCGGCGATAAATCCCTTGATAATATGCCCCCGTGTTCTTTAAAATTTGCAGTAGTATTATTAGAAATAGGCTTGTAAATTGCTGTAAGGGTTTGGGGCTGTATGGCGATGTGGCAGTGTGGGGGAGTGTCCAATCCACAAAATAAGAGAACCAGTTGGGGGCGTTTTAGAAGAAAGTTAGAGAGTGTTAATATGAGTAACCAATAGGAATGTGTTTTGCAATTTGAAATAATTAAGGAAGGATTGTGATTTGTTACGTACATGTATTTATGTGCGAAAAGAGAGGGAAATTTTGCCATTATTGGTTCTATTCTTGACGAGAGTCTAGAATTACATTTATTGTCTGAGAAAGAAAATATTGCATGAGTTTGTGAAATTCGAAATCTGCATACCAACTACAGAGGTGAGTTACAAATTAATTAGGTGTGTTATATATTGTGTAGTAGTGGTTGAGTGTTTGAGACGATATTTGTAAGTTTGAAAAAAAAATTGGGGGATAAATAACATAGTATCGCTAAAGTGTGCTGTTTCACATTTGTAAAACAATGTGCATAGAGTGTGAGTAATTGCTGAACAAGTAGCCATATATATTTAGGAGTTTTACAGGAAGAAGTGTATTTTGTCATGTTTAAAGGAGTATATGGTTTTGAAAGTGAGGTACAGGTTTAATTTGCGTTCGAAAATGAATTTGGGCAATATAAAGAAATTGTAGTACGTTTGCACGTTGTTACTTGTCGAAAAAAAGTGGGGGGGGGGTTAGAAGAGGCATGTTTTATTAACTTGAGGGAAATAAAAAAAAAAAAGAAATGTTGTGTGCAGACGTTGTGCTCGGACTTTTCACACTGGTGAGCTATATTTGTAGATAAGTGTAGGCAACTGTGACAGTCCCTGGCCGTGCAGATTGTGCAGATATTAGAAGCCCAGTAGATCGAGAGATTAAGAATGATACGTCCCTTTCTATATGTATTTTTACTAGGGGTGGGCGGACAACTCCGTTCCGCCCACGGAATGTGAGGAATTTTGCCTCTTCTGCGTTCCACAAAGTAGGCAGAACAGGCAAGTCTCCACATACTCGGGGCAGAGCGGAGTTGGCCTCCCGCCCGCCTCCCGCCCGCACTATTAAAACATTATAAATAAGAATTTAAAACACCTTACCTTATCGGCGGCGTCCCCGGGCATCCCTACTTCTCCATTGCGACTTCTTCTTCAAAACTGCGCATGTGCGGGCGCCCGCGCATGCGCAGTTTTCCAGAAGAAGACGCGATGGAGAAGGAGGGAAGCCCGGGGATGCCGCCGATAAGGTAAGGTGTTTTAAATTCTTATTTATAATGTTTTAATAGTGCGGGCGGGAGGTGGGTGGTGCGTAGCGGAGCTACGCGGAGTGTGCAGAGATTGGTTCCGTCTCCGTGGCACTCCGCGTAGCCCCGCTGCGCCCACTACGCCCACCCCTAATTTTTACACTTGTTATGCATCGGAAGATTAGATAACTATTTAACAGTGGTATACATCTATTTGTATGTTTATTTTAAGTATGTGCTACTATGAAAAGATACAGCTTCATGTACGCATGCTTTCATTGATATGGTGACACTGTCAACTGTGATATGAAAATTGTTTGTGCTTTGCATTTGGATAGAGTGAAGACTGTTAGTAGTTGCTGAGTAGTGAAGAATGAAAAGACAGATGAGGTGAAATACATGGTGGTAAAGGGATTAGTGATTATGGTACTTCCTATGAGTGTTTAGGAAGGTATTGTTGAAGTGCGCCATATATATTTAAGTATTTTCGTGAAATGAGGAATGCAGGCTCTTATGTTGAAAGGTCTGCATGGTGTTGCGAGTAAGGTACATGGTTGAATTAATATTGAAAATCGGCCCGGTGAATGTAAGAGAAATAGGAATGTTTGTAGATTGTGCCTTGTCGGAAAATACAGGTGGTGGGGGAAAGAGGGGCGTTTCTTTACTAGAGATATGTTTTATGAATGTGTGAGGGATAAAAAAGCAATGGAAATGTTCTGAGCATATTTTATGTATGAATTTGTTCATACTGGTGAAGTACATGTGAATATAAATGGAGGGAATTGTCAGGGTCTCTCCCTGTGCTGAATCTGTTTATATTAGAGGTCCGGCAGATCAAGAGTTTGGTAATGATACGTCCGTTGACCCCCTCTCCCCCGTCTTTGCTCCCGCTCTTTAACGGTTTGTCTCCCGTCGTTTGTAAAAGGAACGTAAGAGAGGCCCATGTACCCTGAGAAATAGCACTTAGACGTTGATTGGCTTGTTGGTGGCATCTGTGCAGCGCACAGAAAGTTGTAATCGGTTTGAGTGGTATACGAGTGCAGTGTGTGATGTTGCAAAGGTTACATGGTCTTGTGTCTAAGGTACAGGGCAGAAGCGGCTCGCTGAGGGACTGCTGTGGGGCAGTGAGGCAGGGCGGGGGACGGGCAGGGAGGGGGGGTAGTAGAGTCTGACATACGACGGACAGGAGTAACATAATTAATTAAATTATGCAATTTTCCTTACGTGCAGTGCATCACCAACTCGGCGCTGCAGCGCTCGCAAGGTAAATTGTTTTATTTATTTAATTTCTTACCTTACTCTTGTCCGTGGTATGTTGGACTCTACTACCCCCCTCCCTGCCCTTCCCCCACCCTGCCCCACCGCCCGCAGCACTCCCTTGGTGAGCCGCTACTTATACAGGGATGAATTGGGGTCCAAAATTGGCCGGGGTAATGTAGAAGAAATGGCCTTCTGCAGATTGAAGCTTGTGGGAAAATAGTGGGGGGGCTTTAACACGGACATGCTTTAGTAACTTCAGTGAGATGAAAAAAATGAAATGTTGTTTGCACACTTCGTGCATTGGTTTGTGGACATTTCTAGAGCACACGTGAATATAAGTTAAGGTTTTGTCAAGCTTCCTGCTCGTGCTGAACCTGTGTACATCACAGGGGCCATGTACCGTGAAAAATAGCACTTAGACCTTCATTGGCTTGTTGGTGGTATCTGTGCAGCGCAAAGAAAGGTGCAATCGGTTTCAGTGGTAGACGAGTGCAGTGTGTGATGTTGCAAGTGTTACATGGTCTTGTGTCTAAGATACAGGGATGAATTGGGGTTCAAAATGAGCCGGGTAATGTACAAGAAATGGTCTTCTGCAGATTTAAGCTTGTGGGAAAATACTGGGGGGCTTTAACATGTACATGGTTTATTAAGTTTAATGAGATGAAAAAAATGAAATGTTGTTTGCACACTTTGTGCATTGGTTTGTGCACACTTGTAAAGCACACGTGAATATAAGTTCAGGTATTGTCAAGCTTCCTGCTCATGCTGAAGCTGCGTACATCACAGGGGCGGCAGATCGACAGACTGGGAATGATATGTCCCTTGAGGCCCCCCCTCCCACTCCGTCTTTCCTCTCGCTCTCTAATAGCACTTAGACGTTGATTGGCTTGTTGGTGGCATCTGTGCAGCGCACAGAAAGTTGCAATCGGTTTGAGGGGTATATGAGTACAGTGTGTGATGTTGCAAAGGTTACATAGTCTTGTGTCTAAGGTACAGGTAGTAGCGGCTCGCCGAGGGAATGCTGTGGGCGGGGAAGGAGCAGGGAGGGGGTAGTAGAGTGTGACATATGACGGACAGGAGTTACGTAAGTAATTAAATAAATAAAACAATTTACCTTGTGTGCGGTGCATCACCAACTCGGCGCTGCAGCGCTCGCAAGGTAAATTGTTTTATTTATTTAATTACTTACCTTACTCCTGTCCGTGGTATGTTGAACTCTGCTACCCCCCCTCCCTGCCCTTTCCCCCCGCCCCACAGCACTCCCTCGGTGAGCCGCTACTGCTACAGGGATGAATTGGGGTCAAAAATCGGCTGGGGTAATGTAGAAGAAATGGCCTTCTGCAGATTGAAGCTTGTGGGAAAATAGTGGGGGGGGGGCTTTAACACGGACATGCTTTAGTAACTTCAGTGAGATGAAAAAAATGAAATGTTGTTTGCACACTTCGTGCATTGGTTTGTGGACATTTCTAAAGCACATGTGAATATAAGTTAAGGTATTGTCAAGCTTCCTGCTCGTGCTGAACCTGTGTACATCACAGGGGCGGCATATTGAGAGACTGGAAATTACACGTCCCTTGAGGCCTCCCCTTCCTTCCTCCCGCTCTCTAACGGTTTGTCTCCCGTCGTTTCTAAAAAGAAGGTAACAGAGGTCCGTGTACCGTGAAAAAATAGCAGTTAGACTTTCACTGGCTTGTTGGTGGCATCTGTGCAGGTCACAGAAAGTTGCAATTCAGTTGGTTTCAGTGGTAAATGAGTGCAGTGTGTGATGTTGGAAAGGTTACGTGGTCTTGTGTCTAAGGTACAAGGATGAATTGGGGTCTAAAATGCGCTGGGGTAATGTACAAGAAATCGCCTTCTGCAGATTGAACCTTGTGGGAAAATTCTGTGTGGGGGGGATTTAACACGGACATGGTTTATTAACTTCAGTGAGATGCAAAAAATTAAATGTTGTTTGCACACTTCGTGTATTGGGTTGTGCATACTTGTGAAGCACACATGAATATAATTTAAGGTATTGTGAAGCTTCCTGCTTGTGCTGAACCTGCGTACATCACAGGGGCGGCAGATTGAGAGACTAGAATGACACATCCCTTGAGCCCCCCTTTCCTCTCCTGTTTCCTCCCGGTGTGTAATAGTTCCTGTTCCCTTGTTTGCAAAAGGAAGGTAACAGAGGCCTATCTGCGATGATCCTCACTGGTCTTCTGGGGACATGTGAGGAGCACAGAGAAAGTCGTAATGTAGTTCTATGGTATAGAAAAAAACTGCACACAGTTGCAACTTACATATCACTCCAATTTACATTGCTTGATGATTTGTCTTAACAGTTTAACGTTGCTGAGGTATATCTATACTTCAACATCTATTTTCACACGAGTTATGTATTAGAATATCTGATACCTATAAAACACTGGTATAGATCTAGTTGTATGTTTCTTTTAGTATGATGCCACTAGAAAATGGCATAGGGAGATGTATGCATCCTTTGAGTAATATGGTGAGACTTTGAACTGTGATATAGAAAGGGTTTTTGGTTTGTGTTTGGGAGGCCGAACATTGTTAGTAGTTGCTGAGTAGTGAGATGCAAGAGGCCAATGAGGTTAAAGACATGATAGGAAATGATTTAGTGATTATGGTACTTTGTATAAGTGTTTGGGAAGGTATTGTTGAAGAACGCAGTATATATTTGTGTGGAATGAGTAGTGTTTTGATATTTGAAATCCAGAAAATAGTAATGTAAATAATTGCTTGGTAATTAATATCAGTAAGTAGATGATACTGTTCTTTGCTTTTCAGAAAATTATTCTGTTTGGATCTCTAATTCAAGATGGCAAGAAAAGATGAAAAGAGAAGGAAACAAAAAAAAGAGATCTACTTTAAGAAAAAGAAACAAAAGGGGTCAAAAAGAATAAAGGGGTCAAAAAGAATAAAGAATAAAGTTTGTTTAGGTAAGACCACTAAACAGTTTCTTAAAAAAGTTGTGGAGAAATTATATGAGAAGAATAGGAATGAAAGGACAAAGAAGAGTTTTTCAACTAATGAGAAGGAGAATGACACTTCAAATGGAAAAAAGAAAACAAAAAATAAGGAAAAAACACAAGTTACACGAAGACAAAAACAATTTCAAGAGATTCGACAGCGACTTTTTCGCAGTAGAGTAATTCAGAATTTATTGAAAGACTTTAAAAAATATAAAAAGATTACTAGCTTACAAACAAAAGCAGCGGATTGAAACTGTAGTAGATACTGCTTTTAACTTGAAACGAAAATTATTTATATTTATTCTAAAAAGGATGAAATCTTTAAATAAAACAATGAAGTTTCTGAAAGACAAAAGCAAAAGAAAAAGGCTTGTTAATAGAAGTAACTTTTGTAAAATTTTCAGTGGTGAGTGGAAACACACTTCTACTAGTGAGCCTTTCTTTAATGAAGAAAGCTACTTTCAAGACAACAATTTACCATTTGCAGTTGATACTGGAGGTCGCTGTTATGAAGTTCGGAATGGTTGTCCCATTGCAAAAGAAGAAATAGTTGTTGTGAGTGCAGAAGAATTAATAGCTCAAGAAGTGCAAGGGAAACGCACACAAGCTCCTGTATATAAGTGGGATTGTAGCAGTATTTGCAGTATTCGACAGGAATCTATTGACATAATGCAAAATGTTTTACAACAATATGCACAGAAAAGTTTTAAACAGAAGATTAGGTTGTTACAAGGTCTAGATCCATGTAATGTAAGAAAATATACTAAGAAGCACGGTCATTCTTGTCTTTAGAGAAAAGTGTGTAAAAGTACTTTTCATCACTAAGAATGTTAGCAGTACACCACTCAGGAATGTGGAAGTTTGTAAGGAAAGTGTATTATGTAAAGACTCCTGCATTATGTTTAAGTGAACTGAACACAGCTCTTTTACACGGTTGTTTATCAGATGTTGAAAAAATGTGTGATGAAATAGAATTTCGTTTTTTTGGTTCAGAACAGCAGTGTGTAGAAACTGAGAGCTTGACAGCTGCAGATGTTGAAGAACATGGGAAAGAGATTAGCATTGATCAGTTTGAAGAAGAAATTACAAAGTTTAAGACAGTGTGTTCTGAAAAACCAAACTATGTTTGTATTTGTTGTCGACGTACTCATTATAAAAGTCAAACTAGGAATGTTAATTTGTATTTAAAAAGTGAAAAGGAGAACAATGATAAGTGGCAGCAATTTGGAGGTTACTTGTTCGTGGAAGGTCGATTTGAGTTGGGTACTGATCAACGTATTTGTAAATATTGCTACAACAAATTAGAAGAGAACAAAATGCCAGCTAGAGGAATACATAACAATTTAGAATTAGTACCTATTCCAGAGGAACTGGCAGATTTGAATACATATGAGTCAGTTCTTATTCAATCTGTTCACCCATTTCAAGCTATAATTCGCATGGAGCCTAAAACAGGTAAACTGCCACCAACAGACTTACAAAGAGGTCTGAAAGGAAGAGTTGTGTACTTACCTTTAGATTTTAAGAAAAATATTGAAACTGTTTGTGGAGACAGAGAGGAAAATGAGGCAGTAGCTACTCTAGTAAATGGTGTACCAAGAAAAAGTCGGAAAATATGGCAAGAGTTTATAGATGTTAATAAACTTCAAAAGGCTACGTTATATCTTGTACAGAACAATATTTTTTATAAAAATATAAATGTTGATGAAGAGGTAATACGTTTAGAAGATGAATCAGAAATTTCAAGTGGTCAAATAGAGAAAGTGGACAAGTCGAGGAGTGAAGAGATTTATGAACATTATACAATATGTCCTCTACATTCAAAAGAAGTAATAGGAAACAGCATTGAGTTATTTCAAATGAAAAAAGCAAAGGGAACTCCAATGAGTATATTGGAGAAAAGCTTAGAAGCTCGTTGTTTTCCACAGCTGTTCCCTACTGGACAAGGCGGACGATTTGATGAGCGACCTGTACGGATTCCAGCTTCAGAATATCGCTCAACAAGATTTTACTCTGAAGATCCTAGATTTTGACAGTGCATTCCATATATATTTCACCTTTTGTTTGAAAGTGATTTGTCTTCTCTTTCGTATGCAGTGAACCACATACTTAAAACGGGAGTTCATCAATCACTTGTTTCAGCCAAAGAATTCATGGACAAAGTTGAACATACAGATGAGAATTTAGAAGCACAGTTAATTAATTTGATGGCATGTCAACGTGGATCCAATGAGTATTGGTTTCGTCGTCATGGTGAACTTAAGTGTATGTTAAGAAACTTAGATTCACCAACATGGTTTGTAACACTTAGCTGTACTTAGATTTACTTGAATTTCTACGAGAAGCAAATTCCAATATCAAAAATATTGAAATGAAGACACCTGGAGAACTGTGTTAATTGGATCCTGTAAATGTCTGCAGGTATTTTAATCATAGGTTTCAAGCTATGATGTCTTTTATCTTCAATAAAAATAATTGTCCTCTTGGAGAAGTTATTGATTTTTGTGGGCGAAAAGAGTATCAAGCGAGAGGTGCTCCACATATACACATGCTATTATGGATAAAGAATGCTCTGAAATTTGGAACGGTAACTGATGAAACAGTATTGTCTTTCATCGAACAGTATGTTACGTGTGAGATTCCAAGAGAAGGAGGAGAAAAAAGTTTGAGACAACAAGTTTTACGTTTCCAGAATCCAGTGGTAAAGTGAGCAAGGGAACCACATCTGGGCATACCCTGCCAACTTATGTCTGAACTGGGGTGGCGGAGTGAGCTAAAGAATGATGATGGATTAAACCCAGATCAGTTGACTGGGGGTGAGTGCTTGCAATGTTCAACACTCCGTCCATCATCCCCTTTGGTTTTGCTATGTTCGCCCTAAGTTGGCAGGGTATGCCCAGACGTGGGTCCCTTGCTCACTTTGCCACTGGATTCAAGATAGCCTGGCTGATGACGGCTGTAAGCCAGAAACGGGTCCCAGGATGCTTGTTTCCGGTCCAGGGAAGACATGGCTTGGCAGTTCGGGCTGGACTGTGCCCATGAGGCACAGGGTCAGACTGATTTGCATATGGCCATGTCTGAACTGGGGTGGCGGAGTGCGCTAAAGAATGATGATGGATTAAACCCAGATCAGTTGACTGGGGGTGAGTGCTTGCAATGTTCAACACTCCGTCCATCATCCCCTTTGGTTTTGCGACGAAAATACAAGTCTAAAGGAAAATTTTATACCAAGTGTCGGTTTGGATTCCCACGTCCAGTAATTTCTAAAGGAAGAGTAAATTCTTTTATGTCTGCTGGGAGGCACACAATAACTCGGAAATCGCCGAAGAATACGTACAACTTAAAAAGAACAGAACAGTCAAAGTATATTAATGACTACAATACAGTTATTTTGAAAATGTGGAATGCAAACATGGACATTCAATATGTTACAGATAACTCAATCGCAGTTGGACGCTATGTTACATTATATATAACGAAATCAGAAAAGACAGAGATGAAAGAAATCTGGGAAGATAATTCACAAGAGAAGAGCCTTAGCAAAAAACTGAACAGCTTTAGTTTGAAAATGCTTTCCCACAGAGAAATTGGATCCTACGAATGTTCGGATCGCTTGCGCTCTTCTAGTTTATATTCAAAGTCACGTGGAATCATTTGGGTAAGTTTAGGTCTTGCCTGCACACGAAATAGAGTGTTTAAAACATTAGAAGAAATTCAATACTTAGCAGAGAATGATCCGGAAAGTACAGAACTTCTTAAAACTAATATGTTGGATACATACTATCCTAAAAGGAGTCCACATCTGGAAGAGCTTTGTCTGTATGAAATACTTCAACATTACAGCTTTAAAAGAAATGTTACACAGAATTTAAAACAAGGAAAATATGCAGTAATTGGATGTGACGGTTGTTTAGTGAAACATGCCAAAGGAAATCTTATTAATCATAGAAAACTCAGTTGCGAAACTCCAGATAAGAGAGAATTTTTTTATTTAGCACTTTTGCAACTGTTCAAGCCATGGCGTAGCGAAACTGAATTACTTGGACATTTTGACTGCTATGAAGATTCTTTTAATGCATGCAAAGATAACATTGCATTTACAATTTTTCCTACATATCTACAAATGTTAAATGATGAAATTGAACAGGAAAAGACTATTTCAGCTGAAATAGCTAACGACAGTTCTCAAGATAGTCAAAGCTCTGGTCCAGCTAGTCAAGATCCACTGGGACAACCAATTATCGAAAATGAAGCCGCAATAGCCATGTATGAAGTAGAAATTGCAATGCAACAAGCATAACAAGAGAATACTACGTTGGAAAACTTAGAACAGCTAAATGTTGAACAGAAAGAAATATATGTACAACTGACAGAACAGATACAACATGGTTTGATGCATAAAAAAAGGAATGTATATGTTCATCATTTAAACCTACTCTTATGTACATCAGTGGTCAAGCTGGAACAGGTAAAAAAATGTTAATTAAAGTTTTGACTAGTTATCTCCCAAAAACTTCAGATTCAAATTTATCTTGCATTGTAACAGCTCTGACTGGATTAGCAGCGCACAATATTAAAGGAATTACTTTACATAGACTACTTATGTTACCAGTTGAACATGATAATAAATTAGAATATCAGAAGTTGTCTGGAGATGCTTCTTATGAAGTGTCAAAAGTGCTGAAGAAAATGAAACTTCTCATCATAGATGAGGTGAACATGGTCTCAAACTTAATGCTTGCCTTTGTACACTTGAGAATGCAACAGGTTTTAAAAACAGATTACGATGTTCTGTTTGGAGGCAAACATGTAATTGTATTTGGAGATCTACTACAACTAACTCCTGTAAAAGAACAACCAGTTTTTAAAACAGTTGTGCATGAAGACACTAGGAAATGTTTGGGAAGTATTGGAAATGTGAATATATGGTTACATTTTGAATATAAAGAACTTATAAAGAATATGCGACAAGCAACTGATGAAGATTATGGAAATATTCTGAAAGATATAAGAATTGGTGTCCTAACCAAACATGGTAAACACGCTTTAGAAAGTCGGTTACTAAGGAACTTGTTTACAACTGAAAACACAGCAGCTGAAGTAATGAATAAGAAAATTGGAGAAAACAAGTCTATAGTTTGCCTAATGCCTACACTGCAAGAGTGTTGTACATTTAACCAAGAGCTTCTAAAATTGGAAAAACAAGAAATAGTTCAGTTTCAAGCTATTGATAAAATAGAGCATCAGGGAGTGACCATTCTTCTTTCAGAGAAACTACAGATTAAATTGGACCCTTTGGAAAAGTCTGTATCTAAAACTGCTGGCTTAGAAAAAAGTTTAGATGTATGTATAAACTGTTGGGTAATTTTGCGGCGTAATTTAAATGTAGAAGGAGGTTTAGTAAATGGAGCAATGGGGAAAGTTGTTGATTTTGTAAAATATCAGAACAGAGATGGAATAGAATTCCTGAAAATAAAATTTGATCAGATTACAGAGGTAAAACAGATTGGGCATTGTGCTGTACGTTTTTGCTTGTAAAAGACTTGTATGTTCGCAGAAAACAGTTTCCTTTGTCTTTAGCATATGCAGTAACTATTCATAAATCTCAAGGTTTAAGTGTAGACAGTGCTTTGGTAAATATTGGAAGTACTGTGTTCAAAGAGAGAATGGCATATGTTGCATTATCTCGAGTTAGAACATTGTCTGGTTTGTATTTGATTGATTTCGATGACAACAAGATTAGTGCTGATGTAAATTGTGTAAGAGAATATAATCGTTTAAGAAGACTTTATGCACCAAATTTAGGTGAATATCCCATTTATGAGAAACGTGTTATGTGTTCTAAACGAAAATATGTTAATGAATCAAGTGCGGTTGAAAAGCATAAAAAAATCAAACAGAAAGGCAAAGGTGTAAAGAAACAGAAAATGGAAAGTGTTGATGACGTTGTGGGATACCAATTGGAAAATAGTTCAGGTATCAACTGCTATGGTAATGTTATTCTGAATGTTGTATTTTACCTAGAAGATCTTCATAATGAAATTATGGGAAATCAGGAAAAAGATTATGTTCTGCACTTTATGATGTATTTCAACAATTGACAACTGACAGAAGTAAAATGCATACTGTTTGTGGTATTCGCCAACTCTTGGATATATGTACTGGTTCTTTGACGTTCAGTCTTAATATACAACAAGATGCACAAGAATTTCTGATGGTTATGCTTGGAGTATTAGAAGATGAAGGAATAGATATTGAAAACTTATTTGGACTAAGTTACAAATGGGATCATAAATGTGAACAGTGTTCATTTAGTTCAAGCAGTGTAGTGGACACAGAACGATTCATATACTTAACAATACCTGACTGCAAATCTGTAGCTTTTAACAAATTAGTAAAAGCAGCAAACCATGATATGAAATGTTCTCATTGTAAATCAGAGATGTTATCTACATTATGCATAGAAAGATATGGAAAATATCTGATTTTAATGCTACAACGTTGTAGAGCAAATGGAAGAAAACTGGAAACCAGAATTAAAAATTTTGTTGCCAGTCAAATCTCTATTTCTGGAAGAAATTTTACAACAGTGGTTATTGTTTTCCATGCTGGACCTACTACGACATGTGGACACTATCCTGTGTATTTAAAGTGTAATAAAGGATGGACACATTGCAATGATGCACACTTGGAAATAAAACCCAGATTGCCTTACGAATTACCAAATTCATATTTGATATTTTTGAAGCCTAAGTTTTGAATACATCATTCGGCCTATTGGGAAGATGTAAATATGCTTTAACGAACTCATATTGGATATTTTACAAACCAAACTTTTGAATACATTATTCGGCCTAGTGGGAAAATGTAAACAGAAAGTACAGAGCACTGGAAACAATTACTAATTATAACTACTGTTGGGACTATTATTTGTGGTGATTGGTATTGCATTTGGAAAAATTGCGTTGCAATGAAATAGTTTACATATTTGTTCTGTATATTGTAGGAGATGTAAATTCGTGTACATTTTGAAAATGTTGTTGAGTTAAATAAAAGATATCTTTTAGAAGAAGCATGAAATGAAAAAAATTGAAAGGCGGAACACATATAGGTACAGGTATTGAAAATAATGTTGTACACTGATTATTATTTTTTTTAACAATCTAGTTGATTGTTTTTTTCCCCCCGCTGTTTCATGATGAATCTCATTGACATCACTGTGTACAGTGAAGTTAAGTGGAATCTGAAAACAGCAAAAAAGGGAAAATAAAATGTTATGTAAATGTTAAATTACGGTGTAGTCTTTAAAAAGTAACAGTGTAGTTTGTGAAATACATTACATTACATAACAGTTTTTTCGGTTTATTGTATTGTACGTAGTGTTAAACTTTGAAAAGAGTTTTAATGATGAATAGCACAATAGTACTTTGATATTTACAGAAAAAATCATAGGTTTCTGGGACGTTATAGTTAGAAATTAGCATTTAAAAAACCTTTGAAATTCACTGAAAAAACCATGGGTTTCAGACACGTTATAGTTAGAAATTAGCATTTAAAAAACCTTTGAAATTCACTGAAAAAACCATAGGTTTCAGGGACGTTATAGTTAGAAATTTTCATTTAAAAAACCTTAGAAATTCACTGAAAAAACCATAGGTTTCAGGGACGTTATAGTTAGAAATTAGCATTTAAAAAACAATAGAAATTCACTGAAAAAACCCATAGGTTTCAGGGAGGTTATAGTTAGTTGGACTTTTCACTCGTACAAAACCAGAGAAATTCAGACGTTATAGTTAGTTGAGCTAACTATAACTCGCGCCCCCGCAATGCACTGCTGATGACGTCACATATTACATCATTCATGATATGGTCAGTGACATCACTGATGACATCTCAAATGACATCACTGATGACATCATCCACGTGATAATCTGATGCACCTCCTCACACCCTAATATAACCTTTGATACACCCACTCTAAAATACAGACTACCATTTTCGAAACCATAGAGACACCAATACCAGTTACTACATACCCACTCACTGATTCCTAGGTCTACACACACATCCACTCATTCACCCATACAGTCACTCATACATGCAGTCACTCATCAATACAGCACTATCATATGCACTCATACATTTATACAGACACTCACAGACCGCCACTCATCCATGGAGTTACTCACACACCTAGTCAGTCATGCAAAGAATCTATCACACTCCCATTTACTCACCTATACAGTTATACACACACCACCACAGTTATTCTATACAGATACTAACACATACTTACTCTCTTATACAATCACTGATACAAGCACATACTCATCCATACAGCCTCTCTCACAATCACTCACTCTCACATATAGTCATTTATATACTCCAACACTCACATATACTGCCTTTCACATATGGAGTTACTCACAAATGTACAACTGAGACATTCATTCACTCACCAACACAGACATACACACACCCACCCACCCATACAGTCCCTCACAGATGCACTTTTGAACCTATACACCTAGTGAATCACCCACTCACACATCTATGCACAGAGTCACACACCCCCACCCACCCACACAGACACTCAGGCACCCATACAGATACTTAGACAAGCAATTAATAACCGATATAGACACTCATGTAGCTACTCACCAAGTCCATGCAGCCGCTTACACACCAACTGACAGACTAATACAGACATTCACACAGTTTAGTCACTAGACCCATGCATTCAGTAAGACACGATTAATCACTCACTTATACAGTCAGTCACGCACCTACTAAATCATGCATTCAGACAGTTATACACCCACTCATTCTTCAATACAGCTTGGTGTATATATAAAACATATTTAAACTTTACAGAAACACACAGTCACTGGATGATGTCATCAGTGATGTCATCAGTGATGTCATTTGAGATGTCACCAGTGATGTTATCAGTGATGTCACTGACCATATCATGAATGATGTAATATGTGACATCATCAGCAGTGCATTGCGGGGGCGCGAGTTGTAGTTAGCTCAACCAGCTATAACGTCCGAATTTCTCTGGTTTTGTATGAGTGAAAAGTCCAACTAACTATAATGTCCCTGAAACCTATGTTTTTTTTTCAGTGAATAACTATATTATTGAGCTCCATCATCAAGGAAGAGCCCAAATTATTATGTTAACTGAAAACTCTAAGCTGAATTGGGACTGTTGATGACAGGTCATGATGACTTCCTATTTTCAGCTGTGAAATTATGATGACTCAGAATCAGTTGAGATAAAGTTTATTTTTATCACGTCAAGAAAACATTCACTAGAGCCTGAAGCACGTCCTCCAATGCTCAGACATTTCAGAATATACCTTCAAATGCTAACACATAGAAAGTCCCAACCACATGAAGTTACCTTACCCCCTTTATACTATAAAAGAACCACAAAAAAAAAATAGGTAATCTGTCCAACAAAAAACACAATTACATTCTCAGAAACCAAACATGGTTTACACAATGTTTTCAAACCTCCTAGGAGGAACATGCTTTCTCTAAGATCTTCTTATTCCCAACAAATCTGGAAGATCAGGATGCACAATACACATGCCCTTCCTTGGTGCAACATTAGATTTCACATGAGTTTCTGAAGAATTTGGATTACTTGCCCACGTAGCACACACACCCTCTATCATCACATCTTCAAAATGACAGCAAATGTCGTCCCTTAACGTTGACAGTCTATCTTTGTTCCACCACCAGACATCATAATCCAATTATATCACCCAGGGCCTCACGTCTATGATTCTCTTAAGAGTCTTAAAATTACTACCAACTTTCAACTGAACGTCTGGTGCTTTCTGTGACCTGCAATGACAACTTTGCTAAACATTCCACTGTGATATTACTTATACCTGGAATGCACTCTGACCTGTAACAAAATTCCTGAAATTTATTTTGCCAATGTGCTATTCTGGGAGTAGCCTTTCCTGAACCCTATGTGGAAAATAAATCCACTAATGGCTTATGAGCCACTAGTACTTTGAATTCAGTTCCTCACAAATAAGTACAAAAATGATTTATGCCCCACCAACATTCCAAAGACTCATGCTCAATCACAGAGTGAGTCGCTTCTGCATCTTTATTGGTATGCGTAGCAAAAGTAATAACTTCTTCCCTACCCTCCTGGATCAAGGAGTAAAGTTATTGATACAGGTGTCACTCCAATACAAATTTCTCATTTTTCTTCAGTAGCTTAAAAAGAGAATGGGTCTTCTCCCTGCA
This sequence comes from Calotriton arnoldi, assembly GCA_963921515.1. Taxonomy (NCBI): domain Eukaryota; kingdom Metazoa; phylum Chordata; class Amphibia; order Caudata; family Salamandridae; genus Calotriton; species Calotriton arnoldi. The sequence goes on along the minus strand of CAWUFW010004367.1, from coordinate 1,037,619 downwards.
GTTAGGGAGGAAGCAAGACTCCAATAAGCCTATAAAAGCACCTAACCTATTCCTTGTGACAAGGAGATATGGCAAGCACCAAACATTATTTGAGTTCCATCCCATTGGCTCGAAGCGGTGTCCAAAATGCTCAACACTAGGTTCCCTCAACGAGGGTCGGAGGTAAGACCTCCGACCCTCGGTCTAGGTCCACTCTCTCCCCACTGCTCCGCTGTGCCGTCTCTTGCCTCCAGACCCCGACCTCCTCCTTGGGAGGTTCGAGGCTGCTGCCCGCTCCTGCGCCTACTGCCCGCTCCAACTGGGACCAGACTGCCTCCAACCACCGTAACCTTTCTCAGCCGCTTTTTTTCTTAATTTTTTCCCTGTTGTGCCACTGTTATTGTGTCCATCTGTGTCTTGCTCTAATTCCACCACTGTTTTTATTTTCTCGTGCCTGCCTGTTCCTTTTGCCTTTCGCCGCTGCTGCCCCTGCGGGCCCTCCCCCCGGAATTCTCCCCCGGAATTTCCCCTCCGGAATTCCACCCCGGATTTCCCCTGCTCCCGCCTCCCAGCCTCTCCTCCCTCCCACCTCCCCTACTTAATGGCGGCTGCTGCGGGGGAGCGTGAGTAAGACTTCCGACCCTCGGTCTAGGTCCACTCTCTCCCCACTGCTCCGCTGTGCCATCTCTTGCCTCCAGACCCCGACCTCCTCCTTGGGAGGTTCGAGGCTGCTGCCCGCTCCTGCACCTGCTGCCCGCTCCAACTGGGACCAGACTGCCTCCAACCACCGGAGCCTTTCTCAGCCGCTTTTTTTCTTAATTTTTTCCCTGTTGTGCCACGTTATTGTGCTTATCTGTGTCTTGCTCTAATTCCACCACTGTTTTTATTTTCTCGTGCCTGCCTGTTCCTTTTGCCTTTCGCCGCTGCTGCCCCTGCGGCCCTCCCCCGGAATTCCCCCCGGAATTTCCCTCCGGAATTTCCCCCCGGAATTCCCCCGGTATTCCCCTGCTCCCGTCTCCCAGCCTCTCCTCCCTCCCACCTCCCCTACTTAATGGCGGCCGCTGCGCGGTCGCGCCAACGGCAAGCCCGTCCGTGACCCGACCGCGGCCAGCGCCAGGAACCCTGGACCTCCCACTACCCATCGCTACGACACCACCACCCTCCTCGCACTCAACCCTGGAAGACTTAGAGAATGCCAACAGGCCTCGCCGAACACGACCCACGGCCAGTTCTCCTGCCTCCACTGCTGCCAGACCCTCACCGCCACCCTGGCCTCCAACACCGCCGATGCCAGCACCGACGACACCCTAAAATGCATCCTCCTCAATGTACGCTCCGTACACAAACACGCCATGGAAATCTGGAAGCTACTCGACTCTCTTTCGCCTGACATCGCCTTCTTCACGGAGACCTGGACCAACGCATCCTCCGCCCCCGACATCAGCACCGCCATCCCAGACGGATACAAGATCCAGAGGAAAGACCGCCCCAATCACCCAGGAGGGGGCCTCGCCATCGCCGACAAGAGCACCCTCCGCCTCACCACCCCCAGCGAAACCTTCCCCTCCACCGAACACCTGCACTTCAAGATACAGACCACACCCAAAGCCACACTCCAAGGAACCCTCGTCTACAGACCCCCCGGCCACCCTTCGCCGCCACCATCACCGACTTCAACGCATCCCACGCGATCGCCTCAACAAACTACATACTCATTGGAGACCTGAACTTTCACCTCAACAACCCCAGCGACCCCAACTCCACTATCCTTCGTGACAACCTCGCCAGCATCGGACTTAAACAACTCGTCAACACACTGACCCACAGAGCAGGACACACCCTCGACCCAATCTTCGCGGCAGGAAACAGCGTCCATTTCAGCCACACAACGCAGCCGCCATGGACCGACCACCACTGCGTACACTTCGCCATCAACAAACCCAAGGCACCCAAACCAGCCCCACGCCCACCACGAAGGAACTGGAGCAAGGTTACCGACGAGCAACTTAACTCCACCCTCAACCGAAACAACCACACCTGGGCACCTGACGCAAACAGCGCAAACGACGCAGCCAGAGAACTCCACACCTGGATCTCCAACTGCGCAGATGAGCTCGCCCCGCTACGCAACCCAGACAGACAACGCCCCTGGAAAGCCGCCTGGTTCACAACCGCTCTCCAAGAAGCCAGACGCACCTGCAGACGCCTGGAGAAGAACTGGAGAAACACCAAGACAACCGAAAACCACACCACCTACAAGGACACCATGACGGACTACCACAACCAGATCAGAGCCACCAAAAGGAACTTCATCCACAACAAAATCCTGGCCAACTCCACCAACTCCAAGGAACTTTTCAGTGTCATTCAAGAATTCACCAACCCACACAGCGAAGCCACAGACATCACCCCATCCCAAGACCTCTGCGACAAGCTTAGAACCTATTTCCACCTCAAGATCAAAAACCTCTACAACAACTTCATCGACCATCCACCAGGAGCCACAGACGGCCCTCCGCCCCCCAGAAACACCAGCCAGCCTACCATCTCCAACTGGACACTGATCACGGCCGAAGACACCGCCTCGACCATGAAAAGCATCCACTCGGGGGCCCCTCTACCACAGAGCCGTGGCCGCAATCGCACCAGAACTACAACGCACCATCAACACCACCTTCAAAACAGGCACCTTCCCAGATGACTGGAAGCGTGCAGAAGTCAGACCCCTGCTCAAGAAGCCCACAGCTGACCCCACCGACCTCAAGAACTATCGGCCCATCTCGCTCCTCCCCTTCGCAGCCAAAGTTGCAGAGAAAACAGTCAACTGGAAACTGACATGATTCATTGAAGAGAACGCCGTCCTCGACCCGTCCCAATCCAGATTCCGAAGCAACCACAGCACAGAGACTGCCCTACTCGCCGCCACAGACGACATCCGCACCCTCCTGGACCAAGGCCACTCTGCAGCCCTCATCCTACTCGACCTATCAGCGGCCTTCGACACCGTCTCCCATCGCACACTAGTCGTCAGACTACACGACACAGGCATACAAGGAACAGCCCTGGACTGGATCCGATCATTCCTCACCGGAAGAAGCCAAAGGATCAGACTCCCACCCTTCCTCTCCGACCCCACGAAAATCACCTGCGGAGTCCCACAGGGTTCATCACTGAGCCCCACCCTCTTCAACATTTACATGGCCCCCTTCGCAGCCATCGTCCGACAACATGGCCTCAACATTGTATCCTACATCGACGACACCCAACTCATCCTCTCCCTCACCAAAGACCCCACCACTGCCAAACTCAACTTCCAGAAAGGAATGCAAGACGTCGCAGTCTGGATGACCAACAGCTGCCTGAAGCTCAACGCCGAGAAGACAGAAGTCCTCGTCCTCGGTACCACCCCTTCTGCATGGGACAGCACCTGGTGGCAGACCGCCCTCGGAAGCCCACCTACCCCCTCAGACCATGCCAAGAACCTCGGCATCGTACTCGACTCATCACTCTCCATGAACCGACAGGTCAACGCCATCACCTCCAGCTGCGTCAATACCCTCCGCATCCTCCGCAAGACCTTGAAGTGGATCCCCCCTGAGTCAAGGAAGACAGTCACCCACGCTCTCATCACCAGCAGACTGGACTATGGAAACGCACTCTACGCCGGCATCAACAAGTCCCTACTCCGCAAACTCCAGACAGTACAGAACACCGCCGCCAGACTCGTCCTCGGCATCCCCCGACACGAACACATCAGCCAACACCTACGAAGTCTCCACTGGCTCCCCGTGGAGAAAAGAGTCACTTTCAAAATCTTCACTCACGCCTACAAATGCCTACACAACAACGGACCCAAATACCTCAACGACAGAATCAACTTCCACGTACCCAAAAGAAACCTCCGATCTTCCAACCTTGCACTAGCCGAAACCCCGCGCATCCACAGAGCCAGAGCAGGCGGAAGATCCTTCTCTCACATTGCAGCCAAGACCTGGAACGAGCTACCGGCAGACATCAGACACGCCCCCTCCCTGAACACCTTCAGGAAGACCCTCAAGACCTGGCTCTTTGGCTAAACAGATCTGCGGACCCCCCCCCTCAGCGCCTTGAGACCCTCACGGGTGAGTAGCGCGCTTACAATTCCCTGATTGATTGATTGATTGACCACTATCAACCATAACTTACAGTTCTCAGCCCTTAACGTGATGTCCTTCTTTTCCAACAAACTCAGCACTTGTGCCACCCTTCTATTATGTTCATCCAAATCCCTAGCATATATGATAACATTGTCCTGGAAACACACAAACCGTGGAATACCAATGAATATGGTTTCCATCAATCTATGGAAAACCCTAGAGGCTGATACTTGTCCAAAAAGTATCCGTATGTTTCAGAATGCCTACTCCGTCTTTATGCAGGATGTTAAAGGATGAAATTCCTTACACAAAACTATTTGATGGCATGGAGACATCCTATTGAGGGTGGTAAAAATCTTTGCACCCTTCAAGCAAGTCAACAACTCACTCATGTTGGGCAGGGGAAGTCTACACATCCACATCCTAATCTTCAAGCCCCGGAGCCAACACACTACCTTATTGAACCATTTGCCTTGCGAGCCAACACCACCGGAGACAACCACTCTAATCCTTCAATCAGTTAAATCACTTATTGCTTACACAAATTCTGCATTTCTTTTCTCAGTTTGGCACACACAGACAAGAGTACCTTATGCACCCCGCCTACAATGGGTTGAGCATCTGATTTAGGTTGAATACAATGAAAAAAGTGGTTAGGGTTTCCTTGTTAATGAGTAAAACGTTTGGGAAACTCTTGTTCCCAATCGTTGCATTTATGCAAGTTCATTCATCCTTTATCAATTCACTCCATAATTGGAACTGCTGATGACCATTTGGATCTAAAATGATTTGTAATTTTTGTTGTTCTAGCCATCCTAGAACACATGATCCATCCATCCCAATCTGGAGTGGAATTGCTATTGAACAAAACCACCATTTTGAATTCTCCTATGACATCTATTGGTTTTCCACTATATGCTACTGGTCTTACAATGATAGGTTCCACCATTTTGAATTGTCCTATGACATCTATTGGTTTACCACCTTATGTTACTGGTCTTGCAGCGTTGGGTTCCAAGACCATTTCAGGTAACGTTTTCCACTCATGTACTCCGATTAGTGCAAATGGTGAGCCAGAGTCAGCCATCATTCTCACTTCAACCTTGCCTACACCTATCTGGCAATAAGGGCGTTCCATGAACGCACCACAAACACATAAAATGATATTTTCCATCTCATTGATGGAATTGGGACAAAAACCTCATCCTAATCACTAGAATCTGTCTTTTTTGGAAAAATGGCAGTGTTACTTAAAAAGCTAAATGGCTTTGTTAAAAGAAGATCATATTGGTGCTCTGCAAACCTTTACAAAATGTCCTTTTTTATATATTTGCTGCATGTTTTTTGTTTTGTTGTTATGGCAGGACATGATGTTGAGCTCTTTAAATGATTATTATTCCCACTGTGATAACATTCAATATTCTTGTTTACCTGTGTTCAGATTGTAGTCAGACTTAGGGAAAGAAACGACATTGTGAACAGAGTGCGCTTCTGAAGATAAAAACATTTGCTTTATGAAACTAATGGGCATACTTAGAAGCCCCTATCGCCATGGGAACGTCACTTTTTGCGAGGTTCCCGTGGCGATAGGGGCTTCACCTTATTTACAAGGCAGTGTTAAGCCACTTAGGGGCCCATTAGGATGCCGGGCGGTTGCACCACCGCCGTGCTGTCGGATGTAAAAACCACCAGTTACCGTCCGCCCGTCACACGGCCCACACGCCCGCCCAATTAGGATGTGAAAAGTCAGCCAAACACCGCCCGTAAGCCAGCGACGCCGTCCGCCATCAAAGTGCGCCCGTTCACGTAGCGGCGCGGCACAATGGACACACATCGTCTGACGAAATCACGAACCGCCCGGCGTACAAATTACGATGCCGCAAACAAACAGCTCCCACAGCTAAGAGACACCACACGAGAAACCAAGGCGGAAACTCGATCGCTGAGTACAGACACCAAAGAGGCGGACCCCCCGAGCATGAATCCAGCACTGCAGGCCCTCCCCATGCTCTACTTGATGCAGAACCTAGGAGTCAACGCACCGCGGAGACGCAGGTAGGCAGACACACAACAAGGGCACGCAAACACCGCACACAGTGCAAGGGCGGAAGAACTGTACATGGCCCCCCCCGACACCCCTGCATGTACACGACACATCCACCACTGCACCCACAAATGTCACACCGGGCAAATTGAAACAACTCGTAACAACCGAGCACGCACTACCTGGGACCAGGAACTAACGTCCCCGTCACGGCCCCGCAGCGCAGCGGCGAAGACGCAGCCACACATGCGCACAACGCAGAGCCCAACGACAGCGCCATGTATGCGCCGAACACAAACAACACAGGGCACAACAAACACCACACACCAGCCCCACCCTGAACGCACATGTCACGTGACAGACCTGCCACAGTCATGTCCCCAACCGGTAATTCACTGTTGCCAACCTGACATCACACAACTGACCCGAACATGTCAGTGATGTCACGCCAAATTAGGGACACACCCCTGTGTGCAAAACATGGCGAAGCACACAGCGGCGGAAATATCACCCAGCAGAATATGGACCCCGTCGGCAAAAGGTACGCCAGTACCACACAGAAACACCGATACCACCCTGCACCCAATACCAAGACATGCAATACGTAACATCAAAGATCCCGGGGACCGACAACAGGTGGCTCCAATTATAACACCCACACACAAGGCCCAACGTATAGCGGAAACGCAGCGTGCCGCCCACACACGGGAGAGGAGATAGCACTGAATGGCCTTCCATACCCACACCGAAACCACAGCTCAACCATACAAGCAGGACAATACAGTCATTATCCCCAAAAAAAGCCCAACACAATCATGCAGAGGGAACCATCCACTGGGCAGATAGCGCATAACACGAAAGAACATTTCGAACGGAAAAAAGAAATAATAACACTCCCCCATGTGGTTCACATGCAAGTTATCTGGAAGGAGTCAGACACCACTGACCTTGACCATTCATAGAAGCATGTGGGATGAGGGCCCGTGTCCTCCGCACAAGCTACTATAACCCAAGTCCTGCCTCCCTACGACCATTACAGAATTCCCAGAACGTCGGAGGTTGCACTCTGCAGACTGCACAGACAGCCGGAGCACGCCATCACATCGCCCTGCAGCAAAATGGCACTTGCACCACACCTACCCAACTATGCCGGACAGATGAAGGTGTACAAACATAACCTGATACAGATATTGGGATGTGAAAATCTGGCTCTGCTGAACGTAACTTACCGACTAACTTATCGCATCGCATTGTTCAGCTGCGTCATCCCCGTCTTCTACTGTCGGAGGTGTCCCTTCCACTGTCCTGTGGATTTATGTCTCTCCAACCCGGCATGTCCAATGGCGGACCTGGTACAACTGTTCTCCCCCTGGACGTCCATGACAGGATCTGTTCAGCCTATGGGGGCATGGCGTATGTGGCTGCAATCGGACCCACACTGCAATGGGACCACTGTGCCTCTACACGACGTATTCTGGATCACAGTTTCATCGAATGTCATCCAACATGTCCCATCAGGCTCCTACAAGGGACAACTTACGACCAACACCTTGACAGCCACCATCCGCTTCATTGGATGGCGTCCATGTATACCACCAATGCCATGGAAGCCCTGCTGGAAGGTATCGCATACCTGACAACCTGTCAATTCGTCGGACCCCGACGCAATACCCCCAATTGAACAATGATGTCCTACACCGTACCTATGCTTGGCTCCGCACGGACTTAGCAGTTACCAGTACAACAACTATACCATACAACCTGCAACTAACACCACACCATTAACAACACTGCCATGATATCGGATAATTTCGGGACATGCACTCTGTTCCTCATCACATCCAGTAACTCTGCATGAACAGGGGGAGGCAGAGGCATGGGATTTGTGAATGGCAACCACATGGACAACACTGTACGTACAACTATGCCATAATATGTATCCTGCGCCCATGAACATATGCACCGGTCAGTGGACAGTAATCGTTCGGCTGTAGTATGTGAGAGCTGTCACCTCACCTCCCTCTGAACTTCCGTGCCAGGACTTTTGCATGGAAGACAAGTGCATCCCCCTACAACATGACCCCAGTGACTGTGGCATGTCCAGTAGCCACCACATTGCAACAACAAGTGGGACGTCGTTGCATGCACGTAGGCCCATGCCCTGATGACACCCCTCACGCACGTGTGTATGAGTAACTATAGCAGCAAACCTGTAACATGGAACTGAGATGTACTGTGCCCATGATGTCAAGCGGTCTGGTAGGCAAAATGTATACTGTCTGTGTCAAAGTCAGCAGCCCCACAGTAATTAGCAAATGCACATTAGCACAGCAACGGCTAAGCAGCTGTAACTCTGAAGCCCACATCCCACAGTCAACAACTAATCACATGTACCCCTACACCCTATGCTATGTGTAATCATGCTGAGTATATCCTCCACATGCATTTCGCTGCCAGTAGTGTCCACTATACTGCCTCACAGAGGACATAAGTCCTAATACATGGCTTGAAGTAAATATGTGTCTCTGTTTATTCATTCCACGAGTACGAATGAGAGAGGATGAGAGTGTGTGAAGTACACGGCAGTCGTGAGATGACCATGTAGTCCACTGCCATTGGATGTCAACGCTAATGAGTAGCACAACTGTGGAAGACACACATGTGTCATGTGAAGCGGGAGTTACGCTTGGCTCAGGTGGGTGGGTGTGACGGGTAGGTGCGCACATGCAATGTTGAAACACGCTGTTTTGGGAGGATTCCGGAGCAGTACATCACCGCTCTCCTGGGAATTTGTAAAGACCACCTGTCTGGGGATGAATGTGAACTCGTGTGTGCACAACAGGCGGGCACATGATCAATGCTGCATCAGGTGTAGACGTCAGCCCACCCTCTGTGGACATGCTGGATACTGCTGTTGACTGGGGGTGAGTGTTTGATTGGCTCAAGCGTTCCGTCCATCATCCCTTTTTGTATCGCTTTGGTCGCCCTAAGTTGGCGGGGGTATGCCCAGACGTGGGTCCCTTGCTCACTTTGCCACTGGATTCAAGCAAGCCTGGCTGATGACGGCTGAAATGCCAGAAACCGGTCCTAGGATGCTTGTTTCCGATCCAGGGAAGACATGGCATGGCGGTTCGGGCTGGACTGTTCCCATGAGGCACAGGGTCAGACTGATTTGCATATGGCCATGTCTGAACTGGGGTGGTGGAGTGAGCTAAAGAATGATGATGGATTAAACCCAGATCAGTTGACTGGGGGTGAGTGTTTGATTGGCTCTAGCGTTCCGTCCATCATCCCTTTTGTATCGCTTTGGTCGCCCTAAGTTGGCGGGGTATGCCCAGACGTGGGTCCCTTGCTCACTTTGCCACTGGATTCAAGCAAGCCTGGCTGATGACGGCTGAAATGCCAGAAACCGGTCCTAGGATGCTTGTTTCCGGTCCAGGGAAGACATGGCTTGGCGGTTCGGGCTGGACTGTTCCCATGAGGCACAGGGTCAGACTGATTTGCATATGGCCATGTCTGAACTGGGGTGGTGGAGTGAGCTAAAGAATGATGATGGATTAAACCCAGATCAGTTGACTGGGGGTGAGTGTTTGATTGGCTCAAGCGTTCCGTCCATCATCCCCTTTTGTATCGCTTTGGTCACCCTAAGTTGGCGGGGGTATGCCCAGACGTGGGTCCCTTGCTCACTTTGCCACTGGATTCAAGCAAGCCTGGCTGATGACGGCTGAAATGCCAGAAACCGGTCCTAGGATGCTTGTTTCCGGTCCAGGGAAGACATGGCTTGGCGGTTCGGGCTGGACTGTTCCCATGAGGCACAGGGTCAGACTGATTTGCATATGGCCATGTCTGAACTGGGGTGGTGGAGTGAGCTAAAGAATGATGATGGATTAAACCCAGATCAGTTCACTGGGGGTGAGTGTTTGATTGGCTCAAGCGTTCCGTCCATCATCCCTTTTGTATCGCTTTGGTCGCCCTAAGTTGGCGGGGGTATGCCCAGACGTGGGTCCCTTGCTCACTTTGCCACTGGATTCAAGCAAGCCTGGCTGATGACGGCTGAAATGCCAGAAACCGGTCCTAGGATGCTTGTTTCCGGTCCAGGGAAGACATGGCTTGGCGGTTCGGGCTGGACTGTTCCCATGAGGCACAGGGTCAGACTGATTTGCATATGGCCATGTCTGAACTGGGGTGGTGGAGTGAGCTAAAGAATGATGATGGATTAAACCCAGATCAGTTGACTGGGGGTGAGTGTTTGATTGGCTCAAGCGTCTCCGTCCATCATCCCTTTTGTATCGCTTTGGTCGCCTCTAAGTTGGCGGGGGTATGCCCAGACGTGGGTCCCTTGCTCACTTTGCCACTGGATTCAAGCAAGCCTGGCTGATGACGGCTGAAATGCCAGAAACCGGTCCTAGGATGCTTGTTTCCGGTCCAGGGAAGACATGGCTTGGCGGTTCGGGCTGGACTGTTCCCATGAGGCACAGGGTCAGACTGATTTGCATATGGCCATGTCTGAACTGGGGTGGTGGAGTGAGCTAAAGAATGATGATGGATTAAACCCAGATCAGTTGACTGGGGGTGAGTGTTTGATTGGCTCAAGCGTTCCGTCCATCATCCCCTTTTGTATCGCTTTGGTCGCCCCTAAGTTGGCGGGGGTATGCCCAGACGTGGGTCCCTTTGCTCACTTTGCCACTGGATTCAAGCAAGCCTGGCTGATGACGGCTGAAATGCCAGAAACCGGTCCTAGGATGCTTGTTTCCGGTCCAGGAAGACATGGCTTGGCGGTTCGGGCTGGACTGTTCCCATGAGGCACAGGGTCAGACTGATTTGCATATGGCCATGTCTGAACTGGGGTGGTGGAGTGAGCTAAAGAATGATGATGGATTAAACCCAGATCAGTTGACTGGGGGTGAGTGTTTGATTGGCTCAAGCGTTCCGTCCATCATCCCCTTTTGTATCGCTTTGGTCGCCCTAAGTTGGCGGGGGTATGCCCAGACGTGGGTCCCTTGCTCACTTTGCCACTGGATTCAAGCAAGCCTGGCTGATGACGGCTGAAATGCCAGAAACCGGTCCTAGGATGCTTGTTTCCGGTCCAGGGAAGACATGGCTTGGCGGTTCGGGCTGGACTGTTCCCATGAGGCACAGGGTCAGACTGATTTGCATATGGCCATGTCTGAACTGGGGTGGTGGAGTGAGCTAAAGAATGATGATGGATTAAACCCAGATCAGTTTACTGGGGGTGAGTGTTTGATTGGCTCAAGCCGCTCCGTCCATCATCCCTTTTGTATCGCTTTGGTCGCCCTAAGTTGGCGGGGGTATGCCCAGACGTGGGTCCCTTGCTCACTTTGCCACTGGATTCAAGCAAGCCTGGCTGATGACGGCTGAAATGCCAGAAACCGGTCCTAGGATGCTTGTTTCCGGTCCAGGGAAGACATGGCTTGGCGGTTCGGGCTGGACTGTTCCCATGAGGCACAGGGTCAGACTGATTTGCATATGGCCATGTCTGAACTGGGGTGGTGGAGTGAGCTAAAGAATGATGATGGATTAAACCCAGATCAGTTGACTGGGGGTGAGTGTTTGATTGGCTCAAGCTGCTCCGTCCATTACCCCCTTTTTGTATCGCTTTGGTCGCCCTAAGTTGGCGGGGTATGCCCAGACGTGGGTCCCTTGCTCACTTTGCCACTGGATTCAAGCAAGCCTGGCTGATGACGGCTGAAATGCCAGAAACCGGTCCTAGGATGCTTGTTTCCGGTCCAGGGAAGACATGGCTTGGCGGTTCGGGCTGGACTGTTCCCATGAGGCACAGGGTCAGACTGATTTGCATATGGCCATGTCTGAACTGGGGTGGTGGAGTGAGCTAAAGAATGATGATGGATTAAACCCAGATCAGTTGACTGGGGGTGAGTGTTTGATTGGCTCAAGCTGCTCCGTCCATCATCCCCTTTTTGTATCGCTTTGGTCGCCCTAAGTTGGCGGGGTATGCCCAGACGTGGGTCCCTTGCTCACTTTGCCACTGGATTCAAGCAAGCCTGGCTGATGACGGCTGAAATGCCAGAAACCGGTCCTAGGATGCTTGTTTCCGGTCCAGGGAAGACATGGCTTGGCGGTTCGGGCTGGACTGTTCCCATGAGGCACAGGGTCAGACTGATTTGCATATGGCCATGTCTGAACTGGGGTGGTGGAGTGAGCTAAAGAATGATGATGGATTAAACCCAGATCAGTTGACTGGGGGTGAGTGTTTGATTGTCTCAAGCGTTCCGTCCATCATCCCTTTTTGTATCGCTTTGGTCGCCCTAAGTTGGCGGGGGTATGCCCAGACGTGGGTCCCTTGCTCACTTTGCCACTGGATTCAAGCAAGCCTGGCTGATGACGGCTGAAATGCCAGAAACCGGTCCTAGGATGCTTGTTTCCGGTCCAGGGAAGACATGGCTTGGCGGTTCGGGCTGGACTGTTCCCATGAGGCACAGGGTCAGACTGATTTGCATATGGCCATGTCTGAACTGGGGTGGTGGAGTGAGCTAAAGAATGATGATGGATTAAACCCAGATCAGTTTACTGGGGGTGAGTGTTTGATTGGCTCAAGCGTTCCGTCCATCATCCCTTTTTGTATCGTACTGCTGTGCGTCCGCCAGGCCCTTGCCAAGGCACTCACATCCCCTGTCGACCAGGTGTATCCCCAACATTGTCCACCTGCACAGGCAATCCAGGGCACAGGATGGCAGTGGAGCATGGTGGGTGAGAGGTCATGGCGCGCTCCTCCTTGTCACATCACGCAGGCAACACATCCTCAATATGTAGTATGGCACAAGTCAAATGGAAGTAGTGGGGTGACGCACACATCACGAGCAGGAGTGACGTCACGGAAGGTGGCTCGCACCATCTCACTCATTGCCAGCGCGTGCACAAGCAGCTCCAAGCTCGCCCCAGAGAGGCCAAAGAGTGAATGTGTGGGTCCATGAGCTCCAGTTGGATGCGGCCTGGGCCGCTAGGGCAGCTACAGCCTCTGTGTGTTGCAGGTGGTGTATCCGGACTGCGGAGCCTGTCATGCATTGTCAATGTTGCCCGGATCTCGACTCGGGGCACCACGCAGGTGTACGGCGTCCCGCCACTTATTATACCGCGAGACAGACCACTTGTTCAACTGGCCCCACACATACACTCCTTGGCCTCTCTGGGGCGAGCTTGGAGCTGCTTGTGCATGCGCTGGCTTCTCAGGTGCAAACGCATATTTGGGTGAGCGAGGGGAGGCCATGAGTACAGGGTAACATATGACTGTCTGACTTCCAGTTAGTTTAAGGAATGACCCTGATGTGGTCATAAAAAGACGTGTCTCATGTGTATTGCAACTAGTAGATAAGCCGATGAACTTCCTATGTCTTGCATCTAGCCCCGCACCTAGACCCGCACACTCGACACATATAAATGAGTACCAGCACCACATCCTTCCCATTCGTAGCACTGACTGGGTGTGACAACCATCGGACAGTCTTGTGTAGTCCACCCACGCGTACATGTGGGCCCTCCATGATACATGTCACCTGCGGCAAAGTGATGTCATGGGCAATGACGGAAGTGAGGAGAGCTGTCTGCCCCACGCACAGATGGCGCATCAGCTCAACAGACCCAGCACTGAGGGCAGCAGGGGTCACATGTGCAGGGGCAGCTGTGCCTGGTGTGAAGGCACATGCATATAGACAGCACATCGTGCAATGTGTAGTCTGCCCACCTCTACTGTCCATTGTCAGGCGGACCTAGCAAAATATCACAAGACAACACATCTGTGTGGGTGTACCCACTGTGACCAACACTGCGCAACAATCAACGTACTCTCCCTGTGCATGCCCCACCCCGCAACGGAGGTCACATTCAGTTCCACTAACTCACACACATCCCTATCACGAGGCATGGTGTGTCCAATCGACAGGGCTGAGTTTGCGCTTATCCGGAGGGTCCTGAACAGGAGACACATGTAACCCACTAGGCAGTCTGTGATGTCACCTACTGGCATTGTGCAGTCAATGTGCAGGCCAGGCCTGCTGGGACTGAGAAGGGCAGCATGGCCCCAGCCTGACATTCACACGAGCAAAAAGTGCACTGAGACCTGCATTGCCAATTGTCTGTGTCACTGGATGTCTGACATGAAGTTGCCATGTACCACCACTCGGGAGGGACAGACATGTCAAAGCGCCCGAGAGCTCACATACCCCTGCCACCTGCAGTCAGCATGGTGAGCAGTGCATGTTTGAACCCCACAGGCTCTGACTCATAGTGCTGCGGATCAACGACATGTGTGTCCCCCACATGCACTCCCACACACACTGCAGTTGTCTCTCACACACAACTTTCGCAAGGAATAGCCATGTGCAGTGTGCGTGGAGCTCGGAATCCAGGATCTCCAGCTCCTCGCTGGTGAGTGGACCTGGACATATCCTCAGCGTCATCGACGTGAAGGTGGACAGGTGGCAGCAGCAGGTGTTGTTGAGGGATGCCAGGCTGCAATCCCAGGTAGCTGTGGTAATGCCGGTCACACTCCCACACTCATATAGCCCCCTGGGGCAGGTTCAGTGGGTCCAAGCTGCTGCAATTTGTGTACCATGTCTGCCAGCTTCAATTGCAGACGATGGCCTGCTCCCAGCTGGCCCGGGACGCTTACCTCCATAGTGGAACACGCAGGGTGCAACCGCGAGGGTCATTGGAGTTGGCCGCAAGGGCCTGGCCCATGGCGGGTACAGTCCGCTGATGCCATGTGCACCACACAGTATAATGTGCGCAATGCATCTGCAGGTGTGGCCATGATTTGTGTGTGGGAGCAGGTCCACAATGGACAGGGCCACAACATGCTGTGTGCATAGGCAGTGACGGCCAGTGCCCAGCCTCCACATGTCTGTTAGCATATCATCATGTACACATTGGCATGGGAGCATGGGATATGCATATGCACACACATGCCATCTTTCACTATGTACATCTGCCACCTGGCACGTGCAACGTTACGTGTCACTTGTGATGTGTATTGGCAATCACACAGCCGTGTTGGCATGGAGCTGTCAATGTGTACACCTGTCAATGTTTCTGGAGGTGTGATCCGTACAGTGCTGTACATAGGGTGCAGTAGGGACATCAATGACTGTCTCATATCCCCTCGTGCTACAGGTCCCACTTGTTTTGGCCGCTCAGCCTGTGTCCATAGCGTTGTTGGTGTGTGCCATACTCACCCAGCCTCGGAAGCAGTGTCATGCACAGCAGCCAGTTATGTTGCCGTGGTATTGCCGCTTGCCAAATATGCAGTCTGATACCATAAGCATGCCTTACAAGTTATTAAGGCCTAAATCCCCATGTGCATGCTCATAGCAATGGTGTGTGTCACTGCCCATTGCAATTGGCAGGGGACCTGTGCAAGTGTATTGTGGCTGTGCTGTCCCTACTTGTCAGCTGTTCTGTGATTCTATTGCTTGGTCAGTCATTTGTGTTTTGTGTATGTGGAAATGCCCTGTGGCGTGTTGCTTTCACATGTGTCCACTTCCATCTTTCCTAGGAGGATACCAAACATACATCGCCCCTACCAATTGCTGTCAGACATGGAGGATGTGGAGGTAATCCGGAAATTCCGTCTGGACCGACCCACCCTGCATCGCCTATGTGCCTTGTTGGAACCCCACCTCCGTCCTCGCAGGGTGTATCCAACTGCATTTACCCCCACGGCTAAGGTGATGGCTGCACTGCATTTCTTCGCCACTGGGTCATTCCAACACACAGTGGGCAGTGGAAGTGGGATGTCCCAGCCCATGTTCAGCATGGTGCTTCGTGATGTACTGTCAGCTATGATGCTGTACAGGAACAGGTACATCAGATTCCCCAGGGCACGTGAATTGGCGGCAGTGAAGGGTGATTTCTATGCCCTTGGACGGATCCCCCACGTTGTTGGTGCAATCGATTGCACCCATATTGGCCTTGTAGCACCACAGGCCATGGAGCACATTTATCGGAATAGGAAGCACACCCACTCCCTGAATGTGCAAGTGGTGTGCCTTGCGGACATGGTCATTTCACACGTGTGTGCGAAGTTCCCAGGATCGGCCCATGACTCGCACATCATGCGCAACAGCATCCTACCACGTCTGATGACCAATCTGCAACCGGACCGTGCTTGGATTGTTGGTGAGTATGTGTACTCGTGTAGCGTGGCTGTTGTGCGATGCTGTCTTGGGGACAGTTGAAATTGCAACTAATCTCGGTATTCCTCACACCCAGGGGACTCTGCTGATCCGAATGGGCCTTGGCTGCTCAGCCCATTACGTAATCCTCGGACCCCAGCTGATGACTGCTACAATGAGGCACATGGGAGGACCAGACGTGTGGTGGAGCGGACCTTTGGCCTCCTCAAGTCCAGGTTCAGATGCCTGGACCGCACCGGGGCGCACTGGCGTACTCCCCACAGAAGGTGTGCCAGATAGTAGTGGCTTGCTGCATGCTGCACAATCTGGCTATTCGCAAGCAGATCCCCCTAATAGTGGATGACGGTGATCATCCAGGGCCCCAGCCTGCAGACCAGGACGGGTCCAGTGACGAGGACAGTGGAGAGGAGGAAGCTGTGAATGTGCGTCAGCAGCTCATCGCCCGCTACTTCACTTGACGGTGAGTGTCCATTTACGACGGCTGAAGTAGCTGTAGTTGTGCAGGTGTATGTGTGCTCTGTCACGGAGGCCTTTTGTTCACTGAGTGCTGTGTGTCAATGGTCCATGTCCAGGTTAGTATGCCACTGACAGTGGCTGTTGCATTGTGCCCTGTTGCTCTGTGAGATGTGTGTACATTGCTTGTAGTTGGTGACAAGTACTGTGTGATGAGTGTGTGACACACTCATTGAATGTACTCTTGTTCTGTTTTTCACCCCTAGGTCCCTACAGCCTCTCCTGTCCCATCGACATACCACGCAGCAGATGCATTTCTGCTCATGGTGGCGGTTGCACATCGTTGAATAAACACAGGGCACAAACAGCAGATTGTGATCAAGGTGTATTTATTTACAGCTGTGACATGTTATTGTGTGCAAGGTGTTGACAAAAGTGGTGCGTGCAGTGACTATGAGTTGACGGTCATGGCTGCGTGATGCTCAAGGTGTACCCATTTAGTCCTATGTCCACAGTCCAACAGACACATGCCATTCACATGGCAGTGTGGGGTAGGATCGTATTACAAGTCAATGCAGTAGGTGGTCAAGGTGGCTGGCTGACTCACTGGCGTTTGGTGCGGGCGAAGTCCTCTCTGGACACCTGTTTCCTCTTCGGACGGCCCCTTCCACGTTTTGAAGGGGGGTGTGTTGGTGGGCTGCTGGTGGTGGCTGAGGAGTGCTCACTCGCTGTGGACGCAGGGGAACGCGATGCTGCACGACCCTGCGCCACAGCAGGTGGTGGCGGAGGTGGTGTTGCTGGCCTTGCTTGTGCCCTCGACACCACCACCAGCTGGCCCATGAGGGCCACCATTTGGCCCATATGGGCGTTCATGGCCCTCAACACCCCAAGGACCTCCCGCGTGTCGCTAGCCGACCTGGCCCATTCTCCTTGGGCCTCTTCATAGGCCCCAAGGACTCTGTCGATTTGCGGCTGGCCTTGGCTCCCAGGCACAGATGGCGTTGGCCTGACCCTGCTCCTCCTACCAGTACTGCTGCCACCGACCTGCCCACTAGCCACATTGCTCACCACGGTCCTCGTTCTGGCTCCCAGGGTGGACCCCGACGGCCGGGCCACCCCTTGCGCTGGGGCTGTGGCCAGGGATGACGTGGTCGTGGTGGTTGCGGCGGTGGTGGTGGTTGCGGCGGTGGTGGTGGTTGCGGCGGTGGTGGTGGCCGCAACGACCGTGGCAGCAGGGGTCTGTGACTGGTCAGCAGCCCTGGGCGATGGGTTGGTGGGTAGGAGGGGCCCTGGGGAGCGGTTGTGCCCTGCCACACCAGATGGGCCTGCTGGGTGGTCCACGTCCGAGGAGGTGTCCAGCTCCTCTACATCCGTGAGTCCGGGTCGGGGGCTTGCGGACTGGCTGTGCTGGCTGCTGTCTCCCTCTCCAGCGTCCAGCAGTTCGGCACCTGTGGGGAGAATGAGATAGGTTAATGTGTTGCACCTAGCAAAGTATGTATTGGTTGTCTGACATTCACAGTTCGTGCACTGTCGTGCACAGGTTTCCCAGAGGCGTGTGTGTGGATGTACGATGTGTGTATGCGTGGGCAAGGCAATGGAACTGTGGGATGTGAACATGTGGCATGGGACGGATTAGCAATGCCGATGGGTGTGTGTTGCTATACTCCTACATTTTGTGGTTCGGGTGTATGCGGGCTCCAGACCCATCGACGATGTTGAGGTGAAATATGGTTTTGTGGTTCAAATGGAACGCTTAGAAACGCAGATGGGAAAAGGGGTACAGCCCCCTCAACGCTTTTGAGGTGAAATATGGTTTTGGGGTTCAAATGGAACGCTTAGAAACGCAGATGGGAAAAGGGGTACAGCCCCTCAACACTTTTGAGGTGAAATATGGTTTTGGGGTTCAAATGGAACGCTTAGAAACGCAGATGGGAAAAGGGGGTACAGCCCCCTCAACGCTTTTGAGGTGAAATATGGTTTTGGGGTTCAAATGGAACGCTTAGAAACGCAGATGGGAAAAGGGGTACAGCCCCTCAACGCTTTTGAGGTGAAATATGGTTTTGGGGTTCAAATGGAACGCTTAGAAACGCAGATGGGAAAAGGGGGTACAGCCCCTCAACGCTTTTGAGGTGAAATATGGTTTTGGGGTACATACTGTGACATATGGGTGCAGAACGGGACATGTGTTTTGGCTACATGACAGTGCAGAGACAAAGGTGTGTGTATGTCTGACATCCCCAGCATATCTGCTCACTGTTATCATTTATGGACATTACACTGCAAGCATTGTAGTGAGTGAGTGATGGTTGTGTGCCACACGACGTATTGCAGATGGGCCAATTCCTTGGTGTGCGTGCTACCCTCGGCCATGTGCAGCAATGCAGTGCTCTTGGGGTGTTGACTATATTATGTATGTTGTTGATCACAGTGTGACGTGCGCTTCAGTCACTGCAGGCACATTATTTGTCATGGGCAGGTATCTTTGCATAACTACTGTATGAGGGCCAGCTGTTCGGATGACATACCTTTCATGACACAGGGGCTGACAGATGAGAATGATGATATGTTGAATGTGCATTGTGTGCCTGTGTGTTTCATGGGTCCAGTGGTGTGTATGTGCATTATTGTGGTCCCACGCTGTTACTTCTAGGCAGGTTGGACTTACATGGGCGTTGTTGTACGATGTGTGGGTAACAGGCAGTAAGGACTACATGGTCAAGACTTCGATGGTGTTGCTGATGTGTGTGATGAGTGGCACGGTGCCCGCCGTGTGGGTCTGTGCTCCAGTGGGACTTGTGCATGCAGACGTGGCTCCTTAGGTGTTGCTGTGTTTGTGATGGGTCATGTGGGGTATGACTCTGTAATACATGTCCGTGTGCACATTGGTGACATGATTGTGACAGGGAGCAGTGCTGCGTGTTCCCCTGCTACGTGACATGTCCCATGTGTTAGTCGTAATACAGTCCTCATGCCTACAGACACCCCGCCCTGTACAGTTTTCCACCTACAGGTTGTTTTTGAGTGCGCAATGCTATGGATGCCACATGGTTATGGGAGGGAGGGGTGCTCCATGTTGCTGGTCTGTGGGAGTGGGGGCGGTGTTGTGAGTTGTGGTGCTGGCTTACCACCCACAGAAACCCCTCCATGTAGGGTGAGATATCTACCTGTCGGCTGAAGGTGTGCACTGCAGTGGCTGACACATGGGTGTGGGGTGTGCTCCACCTTGCTGCGCTGTCGGACTGGGGCCTGGTGTGTGTTGTACTTCAGCTGTCCCCCTCCCACCCACTGACTTTGTGTTCCGGCTACTTACCTGTTACTTGTCGGTTACTGCAGCTATGGCTGACACATGGGTGTGGGTGTGGTGAGTGCTCCTTCTGGCACTTTTGGAGTACAAGGGGACCTGGTGGGAGTTGCGGTGCTGGCTGACTGTACACATGCCTCCATGGTTTTGTTAGTTGGTCGGTTTGGGCTGAGTGTGTGGTAGTGTCTGTTGCATGTGTGAGTGATGTCTTGTGTATTGTGTACTGGACATGGGGGTGTTTGTCCCTCGGAGCTATGGCATAGTGGTAGTGCATGTGAGTACATAGCGGTGTGCTGGTATACATTTGTTTGTACTTACCAGCCTCCACTCCCCCTGGTATTCCGGTGAGACTCTCCGGATGTATGATGCCTCGCACCTTCTCCTCCCACGCCTTGAAGGTCTTGAAAAGCGCGGGATTACCTCCGCCAGTCCTGTCAGCCAGCTGCCGATTCTTGGCCTCCTTCTTCTTGACCTCCCTTTTCATATCGTGCCACCTCTTGGTGATTTCGCCTCGGTTGCGTGGCACGTTCCCTACTGCATTGACCTGGTCTACGATCCTGCTCCACATCCGATTTCTGGTGGCTACTGTTGTCTGTTGGACCTGGTTGCCAAAGATTTGTGGGTGCACCTTGATGATCTCGTCGACCATGACCGTCAGCTCAGTTGAAGTGAACTTTGGCATTCTGTGTGCTGCCATGGTGTGTGGTTTGGTGTTTGTGGTGCTGGTGCGGTGTGTGTGTGTGGTGTGTGATGTGCAGGTCGTTTGTGGTGCTGGTGTTTGGTGGTGCTGGTGCTGGTGGTGGTGGGTGTGATGGGTGCGTATCTGTGGTGTGCTGCTGTCCTTGCTGTGTCGCTGTGTTCTCTCCTCTCTTCTTGGCTTTGTAGTGTTGCAAGGGATTGTGGTCTGTGAAGGGGCTGCTTTTGTGCTTACCTATGTGGGTGTGTCATGATGGTCTGTTGTTTTCAGGTGTGTTGTGGCTGGTGTTCTGGGATTAGTAGTTTATTTGTTTGTCCAGGGGGGTGTTTTCGGGATGTGTACTGTGTTTGTGCGTGGCTTGCTGTGTGGACTTGTTGGCCATGTTGTGTGTGTTTGTTTGGGTCCGCGGATGGTTTCTGTGCAGGGACGTGGCCGCCAGGGCTTCCGCCGTGTCCATTTCCATCTCTGTTGTTTACGATGGCGGGCGGTGTATTTATGTAATTACCGCGCTCATGTCGGAGCGATCCTAATTTCACGGGCGGTGTCTAGATCGTCAGGGCGGGCGGTTTTTGGTTGTCGTGCGTATTTGCGTCCGTGGCGGACGGGTGGACTTAGAATCGGACATGATCGGGCGGTATTTTGGGGTTTTTCCGCCGCGGGCGGTGTTCGCTTCGCGGCATCGTAATTGCTTGGTCGGTATTCAGATGGTGTAGGCGGGCGTATTTTTACCGCTATGGTGGATGGCGGATTTTTTACCGCCCGGTATCGTAATGGACACCTTAATGTGGTTTAACGCTGCCTTGTAAATAAGGCCCCCTTTCACGCTATGCTTAGCGTGAAAGGGGTGGGCAGTGGGTGTTGCGGTGGGCGTTCCACCGCAACACCTATTGATTTTGACAATGCCCCTTATTTACAAGGGCAGCGTAAATAGGAGGCAGAGTCAAAATTAAGACCGAGGAAAACCTGGTCTTAACTTGGCGAAACAAGGAGAAATGCTTAATTTCTTCTCGTTTTTGCTTTTTCCATGTGTGCTGCCCTGTGAAGCACACATGGAAAATGCTAAACGCCTTGTATTGTTTATGTTCAGAAAGGTGATCCTTCATGCACATAAACAATCTTTAAAAAAAAATGACATTTTGTAACTTCCATGTGTGCTGCATTAAGCAGCACACATAGAAGTGAGAAAGCAGCATTTCAAGATTGTTTATTTGCAGGAAGGGGGACCTTCCTGTACATAAACAATCTTCCCCTGCATGCAGACTCCCTTGCACTATGGTGAAAGGGTGCCTGCGTTGGCGCTACACTGCTAAGTGTAGCACCAGCACAAGGGGAAATGCAGGGCTGCACCATGTCCTTGTAAATATGGTGCGGCCCTGCGTTTTTGAAGTGGCGGAGCGTGTCGTTAAGCCAAGGAGGCTATCAACACGCTCCGCCACTTCTCTTGTAAATATCCCCCTAGAAGTACTTTGTATGTAGGCATTCTATTCACAAGATGCAGCTAATGTGGAAAGCTTCAACAAAACTTTCTGTTGACGCTCCAGGTAATTGATGCCTCCTGTAAAATTTATGCTGTTCCATGATGACATTTTTCCTCATTCTAAAACGTGTCTCGAGTATGTTAATGGCAGATGCATAGTCATCTACTGTGTCACTGTCACCCAAAATCGTTTCTCAAGGTACTATGGTAGATGTTTTAACACCGTCCATCCATTAGGAGTAAGAAAATGTCCTAGTAATGCATGTTTTTATAATTTCTTTTGGTTGAAAGCAACCCCATCTATGGCGTCAAAATAAGTTTCAAAACTTTTTTTCACTGCTCCCCCTCTAGGGGGATATTTTAAAGAAACTGCTGGATCGCGGCGTTAAGCCAAAATTGTTAACGTTGCACTCTGACAGTTTCAAAACACAGGGATATTCATAAAAATGAGGCGCACCCCTGGGTTTCCCCTAGCGCTGCCACTAAATTTAGCGAATGCAGGCACCCTTACACCATGGTGGAAGGGTGTCTCTGTTGCAGGGAATGATTTTTCATGTGCAGGAAGGTGTCCCTTCCTGCACATAAACAGTCACTAATGGCGATTTGCTGTTTCTATGTGTGCTGCAGAAAATAGTACAAAGCGAAAACGAGGAGAGATTAATAATTTCTCCATGCTGCTCCCTGGTCTTATTTTTGGTGCTGTCCCATATTTAAGACACCCTTGTAAATAGGGGGCAGCATCAAAAAGCAATGGGTGTTGCGGTGGAACGCACACAGCACCACCCATTGCCCCCCCTTTGCCGCAGTAGAATGCCGCAGTAAGGGGCATATTTACGAGGTGGCGTTAAGACACGTTAAGTGGCTAAACGCCACCTCGTAAATATGGAGCAGGGCATTGCGCCACAGGAACGTCATTAAAAGTGACGTTCCTGTGGCACGTTGCCCTTGTAAATATGTCCAGAAGGCCTGGATAAAAACAACGCGAGAGGAACTAGATTTGTTGCCTTATGAAAGTGCAAGCACTGCAGAAAAGTTGTATAAATATCAACAAAATGACTGTGCTGCTTCATGCTGCTTACTCTTAAATAGAGATGTGCATATCTTCCTCGAGTATGCCCTAGAATTGTACTTGTAGAATGATATGCTGTAATACGTCTAGCAGTCAGTGACTGGGAAACAGATCAAAAACCAATACTTTCACACTAAACTAAAGGTGTGCATGTCACTGTGGTGTATGCACTTAGAATAGTATAGTCTCATAGTTCACTGGAAAGATTATACAGGATGTTGCTCCTTGTTGTCTTTTAAGTTAAGGTGAGAATATCACCATAGCGATGCAGGTATAATTGAAGTCGAAAGTTGAACAGTTAGTCACATTCGACCATGTACATATGCACAAATGGTGTGTCCATCACTGAATATATGCACCAATTATATGCACAGTTAGAGGCAGAACCAAGAGGAAGTAAGAGATTTAAACTTCTCAGTCGAAATGGTGTGAAGCCAGTGAAAAGAAAATTCTCATGAGCACAACTGTAACTGGTGCGTGGGATTCGCTGTAATCTAAATATGAGTGTGAGTATGATTTCGGCAAACATGCTGATGTGTAGAGAAAGGTACTGCCTGGTTCAAACAGTGGCATAATAGGCGCCACCTTGGTAGTGGGAGGCAGTCTTCTGTACATGAAGGAGTCCCCTCAGCTTATCTGGGCAATGCAGTATGCAGCATGCTCAGAGCTTACTCCTGCTGACCCAGAAGTGAAGAGAAACAAAATAACAATTTGTTGTCTCTCAGTTTCAGCATGCAGCCACCTTACAAGAGTGGGAAGGGCCTCTTGGTGAAAGCGTCCTCCACAGGGCACTGCTCCTCTGAGAAGGGAAGAGGCAGCACAGAACAAACTGGGACAGAGGTAAGTAAGGTTTTCAACTTTCCCAGAGAAAAACAAGTTTTTAATATTCTGCAAAGGCCCCTACACAATTCTTAAGTAGAACTCCATATGAAATTGTCTCTATTTATTTTAACCTAGCCATTTTGTTTTTGTTTACTTAAATTTTTTAGGTGGGTCATTAAGGCAGCTCTAGAGTGTTTTCTTCTTAAATTATTTGTTTAAAGTGTGTTCTGATAAGGGGAAAAATACACTTTAGGAGATTTATCTAATATCACAGGGACAATAAAATACCAGTCGTACCAGTATCTATCTATCTATCTATCTATCTATCTATCTATCTATCTATCTATCTACACATCTCCACTCTATGAGACTCTATGCCACTCCACGACAGTCCACTCTATGCCATTCCACTCTACTCTATGACACTCTAATCCATTCTATGCCACTCCTCGCTTTGACACTGTATAGCACCCCACGACACTCCACTTCACTCTACGCCACTCAACACCACTCCACGACACTTTACGCCACTCCATAACACTCCACTCTACTCCACGACACTCCATGCCGCTCCATTCTATGACAGTCTACTCCACTCTATGACAATCTACTACATTCTGCGCCATTACACTCTACTTCACTGTACGCAATTCTGTGTATGTCACTCCACACCACTTTACTCTCTCTACACCACTTGACTCTATTCTACTCCGGGACACTCTACTCCACTCTGCACCACTCCACACTATGACACATTTTGCCACTCTACTCTAAGACACACTACTCCACTCTGCAACACTTTACAGCACTCCACTCTACAACACTTTACTCCACTCTAGACCCGTCCATTCTACTCCACTCCACTCTACTCCCTGCACCACACTCTATGCCATCCCACTCTATGCCACTCCATGACACTCTACACCACTCCACTCCACTCTACGTCACTCCATGACACTCTATGCCACACCACAACATTCTTTGCCACTCCATGACATTCCACTCTACGCCACTCTGGTGTAAAACACTCCATTCCACTCCACGCCACTCTCCTCTACACCACTAACATTTAGCCATGCAGCGCAGCAGCCACAACATGGCTAAATACATTGGCAAATCCAAAAGCTCTTGCATAGGTGAGAGCCATTGGCTTCGCCAATGCTTTTTTTCTTTGCAGCTAAATGTAGCACGGAAACTACTGTTGATGCCCTGTGAATGCAGGCATCAAAGATAGAGTATTTCTACAGAGTGGTTGGTGACTGAGAAGGTTCAGGGATTATGGGGGTCACCTCTCCATTTCTTGCAGGCGGGCCCCCAAATGTTCTGTTTCGCCACTGGGTTTAAAGATGTCATTATGCAACGGTCCAGACTGGAGTGCTGCTGTGCATGTCAGAAAAACTTTACTGTGCGTGTCAACAACGTTGAGGATCCTATCAACATGGCGGTACTGCAAGGGCTAAATGACGCAGTGGTCCAATGGAACTCCGGCACCAAGCAACCACTCTCGTCATGACCTCTGTCCTGCAAATCGTGTAAAAAGTCCAGAGCTGGAACAGAGAACCAGTGGAGGAGAAGTAAGAAAAAGCTCTGGATAATGATGTCCACTGCCAATAACCTCTATTTTCATCAAGTTTAAGATCCCCCAAAAAAAACACAAAAATGATGAAACTGTTTTGAAACTGAAGGAAAGCAAACCAAAAACACACTTGCATGACTCTGTTGGCAGATCATCGCCAACAGAAGTGATGATGACTTCAAATCAGGTTAGATGACGTTTATTTTCATCAAGCCTAACCCACAGAGCTCAAAGCAAACTGTCCCAATGCTCCAACATATCATAATGCTCCTTAAAATGCTGATACACAGAGACTGTCCAAACACACATGAAGTGACACCCCCAACAAGCAGCTAGACTCTAGGAACCCTATTCCAATGTGGCTGCTTTACCTCATGATCAAATTATTCTTGGCCTTCCTGTGTGCACGATTCAACCAAGCTATCAAGGTCAGCTCCATAGGATCTTTATGGGATTTTTCTGTCTGCAGGTTGGAATTCAGAGAGTGCCTCAGTTAGATAGGTAGTTTCCAGAAGATGTAGAATATGAATTGACTTGTCTGTATGATCAATTATAAATTGTGTTGGCCTCTAAAGGGGTAATGTACACAGGTTGATTCTGTTTCCTCATAATATTCAAGGTTCAAATTAGGATTGATCAGCAACTTGATTCAACTTTTACTTGGTTTTTCTATCCTTCGTTTTGGTACAACAGGGAGTGTTAATGACCTGGAACCTTCCCCTTTATAAAGGCCATAAATTAAAATAGTTTGCAAATTACCATAAAGAACATTTAATTCTCTATTGCTCTGATCATGTTACGGGAATAGCACTATGGAAAATCTCAGTAGGCCTGCTTCAAATCCTTGGCTATATACTTAAGCCTATCAACTGCTTATGTTTATAGCTTTTGTGCCACCAGAACGTCACTTTTTTCATGCTCCGGTGGCGCAATGTGCCGCGACATATTTACAAGGCCACATAAAGCCACTTTACATGGCCTTGTAAATATGTGCCCATGTCATGCAGAACACTGCATGAATGGGGCGTTCCATGGGTGTTGCTGTGGGTGTTCCCACGCAACACCCATGGAATCTGAAGCATT
The DNA here is from genome assembly GCA_963921515.1 of Calotriton arnoldi. NCBI lineage: Eukaryota > Metazoa > Chordata > Amphibia > Caudata > Salamandridae > Calotriton > Calotriton arnoldi. Next base: position 1,010,813 of record CAWUFW010004367.1, on the reverse strand, counting down.
CCTAGATTTACGAGAAATCGTAAACCTGGGAATGCATCAGAATATAACGCCACCCCAGGGGTGGCGTTAGGGAGGTGCAGCATTCTGCAGCACGCATAGAAAGAGAAAATCGACTGGATTGATTGATTTTGTGCAGGAAGGTGCCCCTTCCTGCACAAAATCAATCAGCCCCGCAACGCAGGCACCCTTGCCCCATGGTGCAAGGGTGTCTGTGTTGGCGCCAGGCAGTCCATTGTGCCCCAGCGCAGAGGAAAAGGACAGGAAGGTGCCATATCTCATAGGTACAGCACATTCCTGCCCTTTTGTTGTAACATGGGGCAGCGCCGCAAAATTCCTTGAGGCGCTGTCCTGAACCAAAACCTCATAAATGAGGCCCTATGTGTTTAGTTCAGCACAATGTTCACTCGAGGCATTTTGGCATCAACTCGGTGAACTAACTTGCCATCATTGAAAAAACAACTTCCCCTTCAAACACTTTTAACAGAACACATTGGAAGATGATCCAACTAAGGCATTTGCCAAGGAGTAATGTCATCCATGTGCAACCATGACTTCTAACACCTATTTATAGCACCTACCTGCATCAGAATCTGGACATTTTGGCCTTGATCCCTGAGGTTCACATCCCAAGCTATCAGCCTCTTTCCTGTTTGGATCAGTCTTTCATCACTCTCCAGGGCATCACAACAGACTAGGGGTCAGAGTTACTAACCTTTCACGCTTTGCTACGTAGCGTGAAAGGGAGAGAGCAGAAATGCGCCATATCTACTAATTTGGAGCTGGTGCAGTTCATGCAGGCACACTTTCACCATGATGCACGGGTACCTGCGTGACAAGGAGAATTGTTTTTGTGCAGAAAGGGGCACCTTCCTGCACAAAAATGATCTTGCAAAGCATTTTCCTCTTTCTATGTGTGCTGCAGAATAAAGCACACATTTAAAGAGGAAATAATGAGGAGAAAAATAAGATTTTTTTCTTGTTATGCCATCCACTGGAAGGTGTAGCGATTTCATGCAATCCCAGGTTTACAAGGCTTTGTAAATTCGGGATTGCGTGAAATCCGTGGATGGATGCATGGGAACGTCCAGATTCCACCCATGGAACTCCTCCCAGAATATAATCTAACGCAATGCAGTGCAAGTCGCTGCAGCTTCAACTCTTTTTTTTACAAAGCCACGCAATAGGGCGCAAATCGGCCCTTGAGTGGCTTTGTTAATATCGACAAGCACTTTGCGTCATGGATGCGCCAAAGAATGGTGCAACCATGACACAAAATGTTAGTAAATCAGGCCCTAGATGCATTTCCTTAAAGTCACTGCACTACCTTTGGGTTGACAGACAACCATCGTTGGTCACATAGCAAAAGAGGGCACTGCTGTTGGCACCTCTCTAAATGCAGAAACCTTTGTCAGTTAAAGCTGCACCCACCTCATGTGGCTCTTATAGCATCCACGAAATAAAATGGTATGGCACCTTGTATTGTATTGTATTGTATTAAGCACTTGTAAAGCGCACTGTCGCCCAAAGGGTATCCTGGCGCTGTCAAACATGCGCTCAAATCAGCCGTAGATGGATATATGGCCGTGAGCAGATTGATCGAGGCAGGCTGATTATGGGATGGTTCAATCCCTGGGAAAGAGCCAGGTTTTGACTCCTTTCCTAAACTGCATCAAATCTTCTGACTGTCTGATATTAATAGGGAGTTTGTTCCAAAGCCTTGCTGCCGCAATGCTGAAAGCTCTCCCACCTGATTTAACCTTTCTGAATTTGGGCACCTTAACCAAATTGGCCGAGGATGAGCGTAAACTCCGGGTGGGGACATACCATGCAAATTTGTACTGCATGGGTTTGGGTCCAGTACCGTGCAGAGCCTTGAACACCAGGCAGAGGGATTTAAACTTAATCCTTTCTGACACTGGAAGCCAATGTAGCTCTGCCAGCGTTCGCGAGGAGGATGAGTATCTTGGTCTTGATAAGGCCAGCTTGGCCGCCCTCGTCTGGACCCTCTGCAGTCTCTCAATTAAATACTTTGGAGACTCTAACAGCAGTGCGTTACAGTAGTCTAGTCTACTCAAGATAGCACTTCTGACTACCAGTGCTCTGGCCTGTAAGGGTAGCATCGGTAGGATCTTTCGGAGCACCCTGATGAGGGCAAAGCAGCATCCAGCAGTTTTGTTGATCTGTGTTTCCAAGCTCAGTTTGTCATCGAACACCACTCCCAAATTACGCACCGTCTCTGAAGGTCTTAAAGGAATATCAGTCGGTATAGGCCAGAAATCATTTGGTAGTAGGCAAGGAACTTTACCTGCTGCGCAGCACAGGATCTCTGTCTTGTCTGCGTTAAACTGAAGAGAATTTTCTCTCAGCCAGTTTGATGCATCTTTCATGCAGGTGTGGAAATCTTCCAGGGCAGTAAATTGGTCTCCCTCCAATGACAGGATGAGCTGCGTGTCATCTGCGTAATTAATAAGGCTAACATTGTGAGCTTTAATGTCAGCCACCAATGGTCTCAAATAGACATTAAATAATATCGGGCTGATAGCAGACCCCTGAGGAACACCATGTGGATTGTTAGTGAACTCAGATTGAAACGGTAAAAGAGCCACTGCCTGTCGTCTATTGGAGAGGTACGATTGGAACCATTTCCATGCTGTGCCTACTATCCCTATGCCCTTAAGCCTGGCTAGAAGTATCTCATGGTTAACCGTGTCAAAGCGGCGGACAGGTCAAGCAGAATCAGTATTACTGACTGCCCCCTGTCCGTCCGCATTCGAAGATCGTCCAACACGGTTACCAGAGCCGTCTCCGTTCCATGCCCTGGGCGGAAGCCGAATTGCACATCTTCCAGTAAATTGTTAGTTTCCAGAAACTGGGAGAGTGCCTTACTGACCACCCGCTCTATGATCTTTATTGGGTAGGGCAACAGGGAGATAGGTCTGTAATTCTTAGGGCATGCTGGGTCCAGTGTTGCTTTATTCAGCAAAGGTGTCACCACCGCTTGTTTCCAGCGGTCCGGCACTGACCCACTGGACAGTGATTGATTACAGATTTGTCTAGTAATCGGAAATAGCTCCAAGCTCAGCTCTTTCCAGATTCTTTGTGGTAATGGGTCCAACGGCGAGCCTGAGGAAATACCTAGTGCTACTCTGTTGAACTCCTCCATTGATAGCGGCTCAAAGTGATCTAGGCAATGTGATTTTTCCCCCATACTTTCTCTTTCCTTTCCCTGAGGTACTTTTATTGCCGCTACCGCAGCATTTCCCTCAGTGCATGACCTACTTGCCCCGAAACCATCAAGAATATTGGTGATCTTTTCCTCGAAAAGATCGCAAGGTTATTACAGAGATCCCGTGAAGGTTGTATTTTATTTTTTGTACACTCTGGATTGGCGATATCCCCCACTATTTTAAAGATACTTCTGGCACTATTTGAGGACCTTAAGATCAAATCTGCAAAGTACTCTGCTTTTATTCTCCCAATTTCTCTCTTATAGTGAACTATTGCCTCTTTCCAGACGGTTTTGTCCTCCTCTAGGTATCCCTTTCTCCATTTTCTCTCTGCTGACTTACAACTCATCTTTAAGGATCTGAGTATTTCGTTGTACCAAGTTGCGGAAGGTCTGCCCTTTTTCTTATAATTCTTTAGAGGAGCAACCAGGTCTAACCTAGTGTTTATATGTTCACAAAAGGTCTCATAGTTTTCCTCTACCTGCCTATCTCCATCAAAAGTTTCCTCCATGGAAAATACCGGGGAGAGCTTTGCTCTTTGCAAAAGTCCCTTCCAGTCCCTAGCTTGACACTTCCTCGCGCCAGTGATGTCGGGGTTATTCTTTTTCGGGTTATATACCCGAAATTGTATCAGGTGGTGGTCAGACCAATCCATCAGCAAAGTGTCTACCTCTCCAACAGCTTGTTCTTCTACAAAAATTAGGTCTAATATATGCCCTCCCTTGTGTGTAGGTTCAGTGACCTGTTGTGTTAAGTTTAGGTTCTTACAGGAGTTGATAAGACTATTGTAATTTGAGTCCAGACTCCCGTTACACCATAGGTTAAAATCCCCATGATAAATAAAGTGCCATGTTAGTAAAAACGTCGATAATCGCCTGCAACTGTGAACAAAATGCTATGTCAGCTGCTGTTTGTTAAGTATACGTTTTTAAATTGAGATGGACTCCGCATCTGCACCTTGTACGTTTGAGAAATTAGGCCTAGGCATACCATTTGTATGGTGTTAACTATAGTACAGATTGACTAACCTCTGTAAATTGCTGTGTCTCTTCCTGGGGCCAGGTAAGCACTTAAGAACACTACAGTAGCATAGATGCATTTACTTGGAGGGACTGATGGATGCATTTTGGGGAATAAAATTTAGAAATGTGGATAACAATTTGCAAAATTGCTAGCAAAATTGCAGAAGCAACAAAAATAAATATGAATTCAAAAAACACCTAAAAAGCTTTTGCTCAATAGATTTCTCGAGGTCCTCTTTTTGATTGGTTCATATGTTATTCAGCTGTGAAAGCAAGACTGTTGTATTTACATGATTATTCTGTCTTCCTAGAGTCTCATTTCACTCATCCCTGTATTAGGATGCACCGCCTCAACGGGCATCATGCAGGGGATTCTCAAGCTCACCCTTGGTTAATCAAGAGTACCAAGCAATGAGCCCCTTGCAGCACAGCTAGAACAAAGACAACTGCTGGTGCCTGCTACCCTGTGGATCAACAATCAAACATCTCCTCCACTCAAAAGCATCCGAGTGTTCCCATTTACAGCTCACACATCATTATTTAGCAAATGAGCGCGTGTACTTGGGGTTAGTTCTTCCAAAGATGCAGCCTGTGGGCCATCTGATTGGCTGTGGATGTGCACTGACTGATAAGTACATCTCAGGATTTCATCTGTGTATGTATTGCAGGGATTGGACCTGGAGCCTAGCAGCTAGATGTTCAGGGCACCCACGTTATTTAACCTGTTGTCGACTGGTACATGGCCCAAAGTCAAGCTTTTCCGAATAAAAACCCAGAGTTTATGCACAAGACCCTAATGCTAGACACAGGTTTTGCAATAGAATTTCCATGAAATTGCATTTTGTATGCAATTCCACCTAGAAAATGTGACTAGAGAAAACGATAAAATGGCAAAATGAATCCACTTGTTTAGCAAATAAATTTATCGGCTAACTATTTCTTCACAATATGAAAGCTAAATAAAACAAATGCATGGACAAGTTTATCAACACTTTGTATTAGTGCAGTCACCAAACATGACAAAAATCCCCTCAGTGTTGATTTGGAAACTACTTTTGAATGCATTTTTTTGCGTTGGAAAGTTTCCTAAAGTAAGACAAAGTAGTGCTTTGTAGTAGTTTGTGGTACTTTGCATCAAAAACGGATACCAGAGGCGGTACATGTGCATTCCCATGCAACCATTAATGGTTTTTGATGCATATCTTTACCTACTAACATTTGTAGACAGGGTATTGTGCCAAAAAATTATGGGGCATATTAGCAAGACCGGCGATAAAATTATCGCTGTTTTAGCGGCAGGAAACTGCCGCTAAAACGGCGATAATGGGCTTGCTAATATGCGTTATAGAATTCAATAGAAGCCCAGGTTAGATGTCCTGCACATCTAACCTGGGCTTCTATTGAAATCCATAACGCATATTAGCAAGCCCATTATCGCTGCTTTAGCGGCAGTTTCCTGCCGCTAAAACGGCGATAATTTTATCGCCGGTCTTGCTAATATGCCCTACGTCTCCTTCAGGTAGCACAAAGTTTTTTTTTCTCCAAACGTTTATTACTTTGCATATAATGTACAACACACTTATAAAGTAGGACAAGTTTAAAAGTAAGTACTAGCGTAGTAATTTCATATTGAATGGGTCCACTTCCAGTATAAAACCTATGCTAAATTCACACAAACACCTAAACATTATGGTGCAAAGGTGTTTTCTTACTTTGCATATAATGTACAACACACATATAATGAAATGAAATGAAACACATTTGTAAAAGCGCACATTTAGCCAAAGGAGTCAAGGTGCTGAAACCATTAATCAAACCTAAGCTCAAGGACAGAACAACCACCCTGGAGGCCCTAACGAAAAGGCCATGAGCACTAAAGAGTAAAAAGTCAGGTTTTAACAGCTTTACTGAAGGCCATATGCTTTTTCAGGCTTGGAAGGCGATGGAGGCGATGGGGGAGGGGATTCTATAACTTGGCAGTAGTCACTGAGAAGGATCTACCTCCTTGCTTTCCGAAATTTAGGGATCTCCACTAAATTGTGTTCAGCTGAACGAAGAGGCCAGGTCAGCAGAAACCAGTGGAATATTGTTCTGATGGCTTTAGAGCCTGAGTTGTGTAAAGCCTTACGTGCAATACACACAGCTGTGAAAATAAAGCGTCTTCTAACTGGCATCCAGTGAAGCTTAGCTAAGCCGCTGATGTTGGATGATAGTTTGGGATATCCAGTATCAACCTCGCTGCCGTTTTCTGGACAGTTAGCAGCTTATCAAGAGAGTTATTGATGTTTAGGTAGAGCGCATTACAATAATCAATTCTTGAAGAAATCAGGGCCATCACAACCGACTTTCAAGCTGCCTCCGGAATATAAGGAAAGACCTTCTGGAGTATCCTAATGATGTTAAAGGAGGTTGATACCGTTCGGTTCACCTGTAGATCAAAGCAAGGTCTTGACCCACAATGACACCCAGACTTTCCGCCAATTTGTTAGGTTGAGGTAGGGTTCCCAGAACATCGGGCCACCAATTACTGTTCTAGATTGAAAGTTGACCTCCAAAACTAATTACCTTAGTCTTGTCTGCATTTAATTTCAGGCAGTTATCCCTCATCCAAGTAGCACCAGCCTTCACGCAGCTATTAAAGTTGTAGGCTTTAGAATGTTCGTCATCAGTATTAGACACAATTAACTAGTATAAAGTAGGAAACGTTAAAAAGTAAGTACTAATGTAGTATTTTGTATTGAAATGGTACACTTCAAGTACAAAACCTATGATAAACTCGCACAGACACCTAAGCATTATGGGGCGTGGAGCCAGGCAGCCTACAGTGCTCCAGCACTTGGGAAGAGAGCAGCAGTGCCTCATCTTTGCAGATATTGCACTGAAAAAATAGTACATTTGGCCCATAATTCTTGACAGAAAATTATATTTTTATTTACAGATTGACACCAGTTTATGGAAAACAATCTTTATAATTCTAAATCTGGTGGGAAACAAACTGCACAATTTCTAATGTAGCATTGTTTTTTTCAGCTATTTAACATGGGACTCTTGTCCAACCTGAGCTTGCACGATGCACAACAGAGACTACTGGTCCCCAAGTCAGCCTTGTAAATTAGGATAACCTGGCTTATCATACAGTTGCTAGAATCTTGCATCGGATTCCTGCTCAATTCACTGATCCAAGACATTTGCCAAGAGTGAAAACTCCCTTCTCTTCAGCTACTTACAGTATCTGTTATCACTATGTGGTGGAAGCCACTTGCTTCCTGCTCGCTTCTGGTTATAGACTTCTGGAACTCAAATGCAATCTTTAATGATCCGTTTCACACAGTTTTTTGTGCATTAAATCGGAATCACATAAGCACAAAACTGATCTGCATTTGGAAGTTTTGTGATTCAGATCCAAAAAATCTACCCAAATGGTTTCACCCACAGACTAGTTTTAATTAAATCAATCTGGTGCTGATCTTGTAATTTTATGACTGTAATATTTTATTTACAAAGATATTTTAATACATTAGAGTGTGTTACTTAATGCTTTTTAGAAATTATATTTATCAGGTTTCAGTTTCAAAAATACTATATAGCTCTTAAAATGAAAGAAAGAGAAAATAAAAGAAAGTAAGTAAATTAAAAGTAATTTTTGAGAAAGCGAATGAGTATATAAAATACAGAAATGGAAGAAAAAGAAAGACTCAAAGAAGACAATAAATTAAAAATAAAGATACAATTACAAGCAAGAAATAAAGAAAGAAAGAAAAAAGAGAAATTCAATTATGGAAATGAAAGAGATAAAGATGGAAAAGCAGTGAAATTAGAGAGAGAGATAGAAATAAAGGGCCTCACTACGATGCCGGTCAGAACAAACATCTGACCGCCGCTGCTGCTCTCTGATTGCGACTGGCGAGGTCGGGAAAGTTTCCCCCGCCGTATTACGATTAAGCCTGGGCAGAGTTCGCATAGCGGCGCTACGCGGAATCCCGCAAAGTTGTAAAAAAACTCCGCGAGTTACGCGTAGTTCCGGGAGCATGCAGAGTTTCTTGCCCCGCCTGTTCTCGCTGCATTTTTATCGCTCGGGAACGCATAGTGCATGTTCGGCAACACATATTGCATGCTAGGGGGGAAATATTGTGCAAACTTCACCACGCGGTCACCCATGGGTGCGCCCATCTTGTTTTTCATGTTTGCTATGGTTCTGGGCCTGTTTTTCTATCCTCCGTACATCCTTTCAATCCTTTGTTCCTAAAACCTTTTTTCAGATTTTTTTTATTTATTATATATCCCTCTCTATTCCTGAGTGTATATTTTGGTTTTTTTTCTACTTTTTGAGTGTTTTCGAGTGAGTTTTTGACTGTTTTTCTATTATTGCTTTTTATTTTTTTTACTTCCTTTCTTTACTTCCTACATTTTTTTTTCCTCCCCCACCCCCTCAGAACCAAGGCTGAGAACTTGAAGAAGAGTAGTAAGCAAGTGAAGAGGAGGAGCGAGAGAGCCGCGGCCGCCTTCCTTGCAGAAGGCGTCGCCCGGAAGTGGTGCAGGCCCGGGCCTTATTTTCTGAGGTGGAAGTGGCAGCACTAGTTTTTTTTGTCAAGTGCCACCTCCCCTTAACCCTGGCAGCAGGCGGCAGACCTGGGTCTGGGTACGGGCTCCGGAAGCGTCACAGGCAGTAGGCGAGGGTCCGCCGGGCAGTGTTTTGCTGCTCTAGGGTCCGGCGCACGCATAACCAAATGATGCACCAGTGGTCTGACATCCTGGACCGGGAGCAGGATCTGCTGGACCTGCTAGGTGTTGAGGTCCCGGGGCTTGGTGAGTAGCTAATTATATTACTATTGTGTTCTTCTGTTCTGTGTTATTGCGAATATTATTTTTTGCCCAAATAGCAAGAATGCTGCTGCTGCTTACATGCAGGTAACTTACGTTTAAAAATCTTATATTATGTGAGTGTTATTCTTCTAGACAGGTGCTAGGCGCTACTAATCGTACTTGTTTGCAACTTTGCGCTCGCTTTGGCTGGTTATGTAAGAGAGGTTAGAGAATTTAAGTTAGCTAATGCAGATAGGAGAGACTCCAGCCCTTTCCTTTGTCCTGTCAGGCTGTCCTGTCACTAAGATAGTGGTAGTAGTTAGTTAGTTAGTTACTTAGTATTATTTGGTAATTTAGTGGCCTGCGTGACGCGTCCTCTCACGTGACTTCAGTCCTAGTAGAACCTTTTGTAGTTTGTATAGTGAGTGAATAGCAACCAACCAATTTGGTGTATGAAATATGCATGCGTCCATCTATGAATTTAAGAAGACTAAATGCAGACTTATTGAATTGGCCCATCAAAGGGGGTTGAGACGGAGAGATGAATGCGAATGAGATCGGAACTTAGAGGCAAATATCAATTTTTTGCTATTCATTCCAAAGTCTTTGGAATAGGCGGGTTGGGTAGGTTTAGGATTCAGGAATCGGAATGGAACTGTGGAATAATAAAGATAGGATGGTCCGCGACTGCGATACTAGTCTACTACTAGTCAATCTTATTTAGGATATGTCGATGTTATTGCAATTGCCGTTTCCTGTCTAAAAATCTTTTTGGAGCGATTATTTAATATTTATTTATTTAACACCGATCATTTTTTTCTCTTTAATTATGTTTTACATGATCAGCATCCAGGGGCAAGAACAAGATGAAGACTGGGTCTGCTGAGGCGGGTGCGGGAGCCGGAGGGGCCTCCCAGGGACAGGAAGTGGCCTCAGGCACAGATGGCTCTGCTGGCCCCAGTAAGTCCTCCTGGTGTTACATTAATATATATTTCCCTAACCTTTACCGCTCTATTATTTCCGTTTCCTAATTAAATTTTTCCCAAATCCTCTTCGATCTATCTGTTTAGAAATTCTTGTTATTGCTCCTTGACCTACTAACATTGTTATTTATATTTCTAGTGTCCGTTTTGTTTTCTTTTCTACATCAAACTGCCTCTGACTCTGTATTAGTCTGTCTGTAGCTTGCTTTCTTCTGGTTTTTCACTCAGCTTTCCCTCTCTCCTTATATATTTTGTGGATTGCCTAGTGGTGGTACTGTAAAACTCAGAGAACCCATTGGTCCTACTACTAGTACTGGTAGTAGTAAGAAATCCTTACTACTACTACTAGTACTAGTAGTACTAATCTGCTGTGCAGATTGCATGCCCAGGTTAGCTATTCTACTTAACTTAATTCTAGGCATGTTTGTTGAGATGAGAAGGCTTTCTTTTTCTGTCTCATGCTCAATCAGTAAATGATGGTCACTCATGTTGGACACCCCAAAGTGGTGTATTTTAGTTTTTCTCGTCCAGGCCTAGTACTTTTTTATTAGCACTAGCAGCAGTTGCTGGTGAACACTGAACAACTGAGTACCGTGCACCATGGCTGAAAGGAAGTATGAGGAGGAGGACGACACCATTATTTTCCAACCGAGAGAGACCTCATGTCCGATTGTCTGCCCAGTTGGTCACTCTTTTTTCTTTAAAAAAAAATAAGATGCACCAATAGCTCTAGCTACTGAGTCCAGTCCTTTGGGTTGTCCTCTTCTTGAGAGGCTTTTCAAAAATTGCCACAAATAAAAAGCCCAACCAGATATTTTGTTATATCTGATAGGACATACTGTCTACTCTACTACTCTAGTACCCAAATTGTAGATAGTGATATGTGTGGTGTATGTATTATTATGTAATTTCAATCTTGCTTATGAAAAAAATTAATAGGGGAGGCGTATATTGCATCTAAAAAATTTGAAATTATTTTTAAGGCGTACCGACCACCAGTGCCGAGGCCACCGGCGAGGGCCACGCCACTCCAGACCAGAGTACCATAGCCAAGGGTGAAGAATGAAATAATACTAGAAGAGCAATGCAATGATAAATGAAAAAACCCTGGGAAGAATAAAACAAGGACTGTTTTTTTCAAAGGTTTTTGATTCAAAGGTTTGAGGTTGTATTTCAGAATGGAATACTCTCTTGACTCACAGTAGCTTGCAAACACAACATATATATTGTGTATGATTATGTATATGTACCCACCCATCATCAATCGCTTCCCTCTGACTCCAAGGCCCTCTCCCGCTCCCTACCCATGTCATTTCGACCGTGTCAGCCATGGGTGGCCTATCGGCTGCATGGTTAACTTACAATCAAACAATAGTAGCGTGTCAAGTCTAAGATCATCACGTGAACTTGTGCCATATATCATCATCATTCATATTAAGCATGTCATGTGCCTTGTTGTAGTAGTCAGGGTGAAGGTGAAATTGAGACTCTGCCATTGATTTAACAGAGTATGGCCGTAATGGAAAAATAGATAATTGTGTAGTACAGCTGCCCCACCTGCAGACAGTAGTAAAGTAATGTGAGTCTGCGACACGAGTATGTCTGTCTAGGGCACAATTCTGACTGAGCTGGCATGCCTACAAGATTAATTGAGCTAAACAAGAGAGAGAAGAAGAATACTTGTCTACTTCATAGTGCCTAATGCCTGAAAGTCTAATCATCATCACTTCCAAATCTTAGGGGCTGAGGAAGTGAGGATACCACAAATGTTTTGTACTGCTAGTGCTACTGTTCCACTATAATGTTATGTGTATAATTTGTTTGTGTTACTGTTTTGCTAAGAGTATTGGTTACAAATTGTCTTTTTTCTTTCTTGATATAGCTACTCCTTCCCAACCCAACAGTTAGGACTTAACAGCAAGGACACGGCAACGGAAGCTGGAGGCCATTCAGGCCGAATATCGCCAGCTTGTTGTCCTGGCGGAGGAGGAGGCAGCAGCTGCAGCTTCCTCCAATGCCCCGGGCCCCAGCCAGACCCCCCCCGTGCCTCCAGTGGTACGGCACCGTGTTCTGGCAGCCGCCCACAGCAATTCATCATCAACCACTGCTGCCCACCCCTGTTGTTCTTGCAGGAACTTTCGGCGCCGAATGCTACTCCGGATGGCACGCCTCGAGGCCAGGCTGCAGGAGGTCCTGGAGCGCACTAGCCGGTACGCCCACCGCTATACCTCAGTGTTCTTGACCCTTGCCCCTTTCTTAATCTTTTTTTTTTGTGGGTGGAATGTTGGGAGTTGGGGAAAATTTGGGTGTTCTTTTTTTTATGGACATTTGAACTTGGAGTGGACAATCATGGACATTTACTGGCGATTGGTTGGGATTAGGGAGAGGGGTGGGTCAGGTGTTGTGGTTTTCTTCTAGTTTATTTGTTAGGGTAATACATTATTTATATTTTTACCATACATATAATGTAAATCTTTTCTGGGGGGATTACTCTTTTACTTCGCCTTGTTTCCTCCTTTGTTGCAGGGCCGCAGCCAGTTTTTGAAATCTGCCAATAGTGTAACACACCAACAGATAGATGTAGTACCCTCACTTGTCCTACTACTGTCAATATCTCCTCCTAGTCTATGCAGTCTGCAACTAAAACCCTATGTACTCAGAAGGATGTGGATGTGTGCATTAATTAATTTCCATAGTAAATACATTATTGCCTCCCCCACACTTCTTCTCTTACCTGTGATTGATGTTTAGGCGAAGCGATGGCTGCATGGTGATGGTTTGGTTTCCCAAGGTGCCATGGTGGGTGGTGGTAGCAGTAGTAGACAGTAGCATTTGCAAAAAAGAAAATGAGACAGTCAGTCACCTGAGGGAGACTAGGGAATGAGTTGTAAAAGTACAGTACACAAGAAGAAGACTGCCAAACAAGAAACCATGATGATGATAAGCAATGCTAAAGTAAAATAAAACATAATGGTGGTGGGGAAAGCCTATTACAAGTTACAAACTGAAGTTGACTCGACCTATGAAGTGGACAAGCGTAACTTTTAGTGTTGGAAGGATGATGAATCGATGCCGGCAATTATTTATGATGGATTATGTTCCTCTGGAAAAAAATTGAATAGCGAATACTGAGCATGGGTGGGCAATCTAATCTATATGTTGCCAGTGTGGGATATATATATATATATATATATATACATACTTAGAGCAGAAGAAGATCCTTGCCTTGCCTTTAGTTATTGTTGCTTTCACCATATCCGCCCCGCAAGTGTGTGATCAATTATTGGTGTTTAATTTAGTCACACCTCAATATAAATCACACAGCCCGGGGGAAGAGGGTTAGGGTTTGATGAATGGTTGGGAAGGGGGATTTGAGGGAAAGGTTTGACAGAGACAAACACTACACATGGACAACACATTTATCTTGGCAGCTGACCATCATAAATCTGTTGAGGGAGAAAAAGGAAATGGATTAATGATGAGTAGTAATACTATACTAGTACAGGGCAATATGTTAGTTATGCAATTGCCTGTCTGCCCCCGGAGACACGCAAGTTACATATATACATACATTATGTTCTGTTGTACCGGGCTTCCTTTGAAAGATAGCAAATAAAGGTAAAATATCTGTAGTAGTAAAATATAAGCAAACAAACAACACACACAGCCGTAATGATTGAAGAGAAAAAAAATGAATCAAATGAAGAAGATACTGTTACTGTATTATATTTTTGCCAAATTTGGAGTCTCATCTCTCCGCATTCCTCTTGGTCCTTCCTTGGACTGTCCGTACGTCAATTTTGGTTGCCTGGTGGATGCGGTTTGGTAAGGTAAGTGTGAGTTGTTTTTCCCAGTATGGCCCAGGATAATAAAGGACCTGTAGATGGAAAAACAAAAAGGATAATGAAAAATCAAGGAGAAAAGTTAAACTGCATAATTAAGGAGAAGTACAACAAGAAGATTTCAGAGACGGCATGGCTAAATCATGTCTGTTTCCGGCAGTTAGTTACCTCCAACAACAGGAACAGGCCCCCCCACCCAACCTCCACTTAGCTCCGAATTTGAGCTAGACAGCAGTAGTACTGAGCACACACACACACAGAGCAGCCTAGCATTTTCCAAATTAAGTTAAAAAAGTCAATGCACCACTGTCATTCACACCACCACCACTACACAGACATGTAGGTCTGGTCTGGTGGTGTTGTTTACCTTTAGGCCACTTCATGCCCTGAGTTATTCGTTCCATCAATCATCTCTGATCCTCTTGACTCTGACTGCGAGTATGGTATGGTGTCCAACTCTGTACCAACCAACAGTGTCCCGACTCCCGACTGAGTCCTCCAGACTCCGTACTCGTCCCGACTCAAAAATTCAATGGAACGGCCTGCAATAGTACAATTTTGTTATTGAACAACAAGAAGGGAAAGAATGACTTGAGTCCCTTTTTTGTGTGTAGATTCAGAATAGTAGACATCATGCACAACAAACAACAATCACTCAGTGTGTGCAATGCATGCCATCACATTTACCTGTTCTTCCAGGGCAGTCCCTCTAGGCTCGAAAAGGATATATATAGTCAGGGCCCAGGTTTGGAGGCAGGCACACATTTCACATTTGTTGTATTATCCATCCAATGTCTGACATGAGGGAAATGGCTTTAGGGAAAGTCAGGAGTGGACTAGTAGTTGCAACTCCAATTCGGCAATAATTGTGTAAGATGGCCGGGATGGATTTGTGAACCAGAAAGACAGTGACACACACAAATATTATAAAGTAAATGATGTTCCTCAGCTATATGTTTTTTTTGTGCTTCAAAAAGGAAGAAAGAAAGTAACTTGAGTTGACTCGAAAGCCTAGTTGTCAGGGAAGTACAGCTTGTCCTCAAACTCTGGTGGTTCGCCCAGAAGTAGGTCACTTAACACACTACATCCATGAGCTGAGTCGCCGTCATCATCTTCCTGCTGTGCTACTTCAGGTATGGTGTAATCTGGTGGTAAAAAAGTGCTGATTCATTTTGATCATGGTTAACCTCTCCACGTTTTGGGGTGGGAGACTGGTCCTTCTCACTGTCATAATGGCACCAGCAGCACTGAAAACACGCTCAGAAGAGACACTTGCGACAGTGCAAGCTAGAGCACTGGCCATTGGCGCCTTTTCCCATACCAATACAGCAATGGGTTTTGATCAAAGTAGACCTCTGTTGGGTCATCAAGATAGGCCTGGCCCATCCGCTCAATGCTTATGGGTGCTCCGCTTTGCTCTGCCTCTTTTGCCTTTGCCTCAGCACTGGACCAAACAAGCCCTTGCTGTAGAAACCATTCCTGTGCCAATTTTGGGGCTGATGCTCCTGTTCTTGTTGTTGATGTTGTTCTTGGTGTTGTTGATGGTTTTGGCTGCTGTGAGCCAAGCGCACTGCCCTCAGGCTCTGAAGTTGAACTTGAAGCTGGCTGCCCTGCAGTACTTGTTGTGCCCTGGAGTAGCGGGCCTCTAATTTCCGGCCGTTCTTTTTCTAAGTGACTGGCTTCCACAGCTAGCCAAGATTTGTAGTTGGCAACATCCCCGTCTGAAAATGGAATGAAAGTGTGCAGTAATGGTTTGTACCATGGATCTAGAATTGTGGCACAAATGTAATGGTTGGATGACACAATGCCTCTTTGCACCCTTGTATTTTCAGATAAGCGAAGGGTTAAGCTCTCCACCAACTCATATGCTTCTTTTTTTCCTCCACACCTGCGTACATTGCAGACAGCCCCTTTAGCTGTTCCTGTAGCATGTGCAACAATGGAATAGCTTGGCCCATAGTACAGTCCTCCTTGCTGACTTCACGTGTGACGAGCTCGAAAGGAAGTAGCATCTCTGTCAGGCATTTAACTAGGCCCCATTGGTCCATCTCAATGATCATGCCTTTCACAGTAGCATCCCCTCTTTGCATGACATATTCATTGATTGGTCTGTACTGCTCAAACAGATGTTCAAGCATGTAATAAGTTGAGTTCCAACGTGTTGGCACCTCCTGGATGAGTGCTTTGACTGGCATTCTATTATCACATTGAATGATCCTCAGCTGCTTCCGGGCTTCAAAAGAATGGCTGAAATGTGTGCAGATTCTTCTGCAGGTGGTCAGAAAGTTGCCGACTCGGTCTTCTTTTTTCAGAAAGTCTTGAACAATTATGTTAATGCAGTGCACCAAACACAGGACCCTGAAAGAGCCTCCATCGGCCATGACCTTAACTATATTATAGAATGATGATGGATTCAACCCAGATCTGTGACTGGGGCTGAGTGTCTGAAAAGTTTCAGCACTCCGTCCATCATCTCCTTGTGTTTGCTTTGTTCACCCTAAGTTGGCAGGGTATACCCAGACGTGGATCCCTTGCTCACTTTACCACTGGATTCAAGCTAGCCTGGCTGATGAGGGTGGTTACCCCAAAACTGGTCCCAGGATGCCTGTTTCCGGTCCAGGGAAGACATGGCTTGGCAGTTCGGGCTGGACCGTTCCCATGAGGCACAGGGTCAAGACTAATTTGCATATGGCTATGTCTGAACTGGGGTGGCGAAGTGAGCTAAAGAATGATGATGAATGCAACCCAGATCTGTGACTGGGGGTGAGTGTCTGAAAAGTTTCAGCACTCCATCCATCATCTCCTTGTGTTTGCTTTGTTCACCCTATGTTGGCAGGGCATGCCCAGACGTGGGTCCCTTGCTCACTAGATTCAAGCTAGCCTGGCTTATGAGGGGTGTTACCCCGAAACTGGTCCCAGGATGCTTCTTTCCGGTCCAGGGAAGACATGGCTTGGCAGTTCAGGCTGGACTGTTCTCATGAGGCACAGGGTCAAGGCTGATTTGCATATGGCTATGTCTGAACTGGGGTGGCGAAGTGAGCTAAAGAATGATGAGGGATTCATCCCAGATCTGTGACTGGGGATGAGTGTCTGAAAAGTTTCAGCACTCCGTCCATCATCTCCATGTGTTTGCCTTAACTATATTACTGCCATTGTCCGTGGCAACAAAACCAATGTTAAGCCCTCTTGGTCGCAGCCATTCAAATACCTTGATGTCAAAGTCTTCCAAAATGTTTGCAGCAGTGTGAGATTTCTCCATGGCGAACATGGCTACAGTTGCATGTCTCCGAGTGGCATTAAAAATCTCAGCAGTGTCAACAACAACTGCTGCAGATATCTTTTCTCTAACCCCCACAAAAGAGATCCAGTGTGCAGCGATGCACATGTAATCAGTGGCTTGGCAACTGGTCCACAAGTCTGTTGTCAGGTGGATAGTGTGAACAGCACTCTGCTGCAAACCTTTTCCAAGCAATTCCAGCATGCCATACTGTAGTGCTGGAACACCAACTCAGGTGAAATAGGACCGGCTGGGAACCTTCCATTTTGGGCAGATGGCCGTCACAAATTCAAGAAAACCTTCTCCTTCCACAAAAGAAAAAGGGAGGAGGTCCAGCGCTAACATTTTAGCCAGCTTTGCATTGTACAAACATGCCGTTGGAAGGTTGCAATCTTACTGCCCCTCCGACCTAAACATGCCGAGAATGGTAGCCTGGATTTTCTTCTTTTCTGGTGCCACTGATGCAGGTGACTTCTTGACCCCAGATGTTAGGCTCAACGCACATTTTTTCGTTGTGATACTCTCTTGCCTGGGACCCCTTGGTGTCTCAGCCTGACTCTTGTACCATTGCGATGTTACTGATGATGATGTGGGCGGTACCACTGCACTGCTGGGGACAGGGCTGCTTAGTGTAACAGAGAAAACATCTCCCTCTTGTTCACCTTTCAACGTGATCGAATCGTCTTCTTCATCCCCTCCACCAACAACACGTGCAGTTTTTTGCCTGCTAATGTGCGCCTCCCACTGGATCAAGTGGTGTTTTCTCAGATGGGTTGTTTGGCCTCCGGTACCATAGTTTGTACCAAGCTTACCACGGCTAACACCTTGTCCACAAATGGAGCATATAGCAATGTTCACCTCCTTCCTGCTAACTGAAAAGAAATCCCAAACTGGGGAGGTCAACTTTCTGGCGCTGCTGGTGCCACTTGCAATGTCCGATGAACTGATAGATGGGCGTGAAGTTTGACTCTCTGTAGTACCTACTTCTACTGAGGTGGTTGTGGTGGATGTAGGTCGCTGCGGGCGAAATATGGAAGCTGGAGGTGGTGTTGGTGGTATTATCTGTGTTGGTGGTATCTGTGCCACATCCCTCACAGCAATTTGGGATGGGGTAATGTCAGTCTCCACTGGGGCGAGACTAATGTCCATGATGACTGGCTCGTCATCATCCTCCTCTTCTACATCTACCTCCATAACTCTAAGGCTTTCTGGAACCTTCCTTTTCCCTAGCCTTGTCTCGTGGGCATGGCGTGTCTCCAACTCAGACTGAGGCGGGATACAAGTGGTGTCTAGATCATTAGAAGGTGAGCTTGGAGAAGAAGTTGATGGACTAACCCTCCTTTTCCTTGCTGGGGATCTGGAAGACAATAAATCTTCTGAAAGAGTGCCTTGCTCTTCTTCTTCCTCTGCAGGAAGCTCGATCGCCTGAACTGCCCCTAATTTGGGAGGAACAACTACTATTGGGGTGGTTGCGGCTGTTGTTGCCCACTTATCTGAGTTTCCTGCATTGATCGGGTACTACTTTGCGATAACGATAAGTCAATTTCAAAATCACTGATCGTCGGCGTTGGACTCGTGATTAGACTGGCTGCCTCTGCAACAGACATGGGCTTGGGCCTAGGTTGGTGGGGTGGGTCCACTGATGCGGGGGTGCTGCTCCCAGCTTGCTCCCCGGACACCGCTGCTGCAGGTGCAATTTTTGGTTTCCCAAAAAAGGTCTTGGGCGACATACTGGTCTTGGTAAGTGGCATGCCTTCTTCTCACTGGCAACTTTCTTGGTACTGGACCTTGAAGATGTCAGCAGCACGCAGTGGCACAAGTTGAAGAGATGTCTGTGGTCACACGTCATGTGACGTCGTGCGCAGCAGGACCTCTGTCTGGCAGTACAATGGGTGATGTCATCTCCTTCTCTTTTGTGCACCTAAAAGCAAAAAAGCAAGAAGAACATCAGTGAAACGTGGCATTAATTGTTGTGGTTCAATTACTACTAGTACAAAAAAACAAATATAATATATAACTTAGTGTGTGATCACACTTGTTAGTGTTATTAATATTATTAAATGTATTACCTCTGTTATTAAATAAACATATCATTACAGTGTAGTCATTTGTGAGACTTAGACAACAACAAGGGCTTTCATGGTTGGTGTACTAGTGTACAGTACACTCAGGAAGGATAGGAAAGAAGAAGAAGCACAACAAAAATATAAATGTAACGGACCCGGATTGGCATTGTGCAACACGTGGGATTCAGAATTCAGGAGCTGCAGCTGACAATGGATAGAAGCAATAAGCCAAGAGGAACAAAGGAAAGACATGCAGGCCTAATGCAGAAGCACACTGGCTGCCCCTTCACAAAATGGCCACCAGCCACATGGCCAGGCCACAACAAGAAAGGGAAGACAGACAATGCAGGCCTATGGCAAAAGCACACTGGCTGCCTTAACAAAATGGCCACCAGCCACACGGCCAGGCTACCTTAACAAGAAGCAATAAGTTAAGAGGAACAAAGGAAGAAGACCTTTGTCGGAACGGGCGGAGGGTGCCAACGCGACACAGTTTATGTAACAATGGTTGCGGGACCAGATTGCCCCTGAAGGACTGTCCCCTTTCTTTTGTGTGGAGAGGGCACACCGAATACCACCGGGCTGGCCAACAGCTGGAGCACCGCCGAGAACAATGATCGCCCGTATTCTCAACTATAAAGATCGTGATATTCTTCTGCAGAAAGCCAGAGAGAATGCGACCATCCACTATGAAAACCAACGAATCTCGCTCTACCTGGACTACACGATCATGGTCCAAAAACAACGTGCATCATACCTGCCCCTGAAGAAGAAACTCCAAGGACTGCAGCTTAAATACGCTCTATTATTCCCTGCCCGCTTAAAAATCCTTCATGATCACAAATCCCACTTCTTCGACAGCCTAGAGGAGGCTAACGACTGGCTCAAGACCACCCTGCCATCTCAGACTCTGGACAAACTAGACCAGAAGATACGGCATGCTGCTCAGCGTCCACCGAGAACACGGCCACGGCGGGGCGGATCGGCCCGCGGGGCCCCTCCCCGGAACAGACCCTACGGGACCAAGAGGCAGCAGTGGCTGCTGTATCTGCCATGCGAGATCTGAATCCTTTGTCTCTCTCAGAACACTCCGATGATGGTGCAGCGCCCTCTGACTCTGATAGCAATGACCCGATGTTCCCATCCATCACCCCGCAAACAGTACAAACGCTCTTCGGATAATGTAGCACTGCTAAGAAACTGCTGGATACTGTTGCAGATGATGAACTTCTGAGGAAAAGAAGTAATCCTAAAGGAACCCTTTCTCTTAACTGTAATCTTTCCCCCAGGTATCCTTTCGATGATGTGTCAAGATTGGGTCCTTGCCAGTGTGTAGCTCCGTCGGGCAAGGAGACGAAATGTGCTCTGTAGGAGCCACCCCCCCTACAAGTATTGCAATACTTAACCGTGTGGACGTTCAAACTGTTCTGTTTAATGTTTGGACTAGCAAAGTTCCTGTGCTTGTCCTAGTATTGGGGCGTTTAGGTTACTCGAAATTTAGGGAGGGAGGCTCACCTTCGCCTACTATACCTATTCCACCTACTATACATGCCCACAACGATGTAACATACACAAACTATATCAGATATGCCTACACAAGGTAAATATAATATAGTGACCTGGAATGTTAGAGGGATGGGCTCTGTGCACAAACGGCACCGGATCCACACCCAATTGACCAGGAGGAAAGCTCATATAGCACTATTACTGGAGACCCACCTGACAGCTAGCGAAATAACTAAACTATGCAAGAAATGGAGAGGACAAATTTACACTACGTCTTATTCCGCCTTCGCAAGAGGGACCCTTATCTGAGTAAGACATGGAGTACCATTCATACACATAGAGCAGCGTATAGATAACCAAGGTAGATATACAATAGTACATGGGACGCTTGATGGAGTACACTTAATTCTAGGGAGCATCTATGCTCCAAATTACGACCAAGACAAATTCCTTACTAGCCTGAACACCGTATTGGCAGACTGGGCGGATATCCCGTGGGCATTGGGCGGCGACTACAATGCCATACTAGATACTCAATTGAATCGTTCCCACCCCCCGGTTCGAGGGGCTGTATCCCTTAAACAAACAGAATTCCTGAAATCCTGGGCAGAGGGGTGGACACTGGAAGATGTGTGGCGCCTGCGCAACCCTACCAGTCGAGAGTATTCCTTCTATTCCCCTCCACATCAACTTCACACTAGACTGGATAGAATCTTTTGCTCCTTCGTTATCACCCATCAAGTCCACCACACCACATATTTAGCGAAGTCTCTATCGGATCACAATCCAATAGAAATCACCCTGGAATTTGGGAAGATTCCCACTCCGGTCCCCACCTGGAGACTGTGGCCACAGCTGTTGGAAGACGCTGTTTTTAGAGATCTATTGGACACAGGTATCTCCAATTACTTTAGCGAAAACTCTAACTCCGCTTCTTCACGCTCCATTGAGTGGGATGCATTAAAAACGGTAATGCGCGGTATGTCAATAGGTGTCACGGTAGGGGCCCGACAAAAAATTAACAAAAAACTCACAACACTTGAAGCCACCCTCCAGGAACTGGAGCGGGACGCGAGTGCTGACCGCGCCTGTCAAACCCAATTACAAGAAGGCAGGATCAGACATGCCGAACTACTTGAATATTTACGTCTAGTAGATTACAGGGCACATAACCAACACTCCCATGCTGAGGCGGACAGAGCAGGCACCTTACTTGCCCGCCTTATACGCGATGCGCCTCCCCTCCCCCAGTAACAATACCGGAAGTGTCACTGCCAGACGTCTCGATGGCGTACTCACAGGCGGCAATAAACAAAGCTTTCAAGGACTACTATGAGAAGCTATATAGTGCACCAGTATTGGTGCCGCCAGAACAGATAAACAGGTTCTTGGACGGCATACATTACCCTACACTGACGAGGGCAGCTCAGGCGGAACTGGAAGGTCCCATTACTAGGACTGAATTTAAAGAGGCCATAAGCGAACTCCCACGCAATAAGACCCCGGGTTTAGATGGCCTACCAGTAGAATTTTATTCCATCTACGCAGATAGACTAACCCCCACCTCGAATGCCTATATAAGACAGCACAAGAAACAAACATGCTCCCACTGACAACTATGCAGGCGCTCGTCATATCCCTCCCAAAGCCAAATAGGGACCCACGTGATATGGCTGGATATCGTCCCCTGTCCCTTCTACCCACAGAGTACAAGATACTTAGCAAAATTTTGGCTTGTCGACTCCTACCCTACCTTCCTAAATTGATCCATGTGGACCAATGCGGCTTCGTTCCGGGCCGCAATACGTCCCTTAATATACGATGTTTACACTGTGTTATGGAGGCGGCAGCCAAACTCTCTTGCAGAACAGGGTGCATCTCCCTGGACCTCCAACAGGCGTTCGACACAATACACTGGGAATATATGTTGGCAGCCCTGAGCAGATTTGGCATACCACCTAAATATATACAATGGGTCAAACTCTTGTACACTGCCCCTACAGCCCAAGTTCGTACTGGATCTTATATCTCTGATTCGTACCCGGTGGCAAGAGGAACTAGGCAGGGCTGCCCCCTTTCCCCAATCCTGTTTGTCCTGGCCCTAGAGCACCTCCTCCAAAAACTACGAGTGGAAGCAGATGTGAAAGGGATCCCCTTACGAGGGACTCAACATGTAGTATCAGCCTATGCTGACGATCTAATACTATACCTCCACGATTTAACGGATGACCTTGAGCCCATCCCCTCTATATTTAGACAATTTGAGATAATCTCCGGGTTAGCAATTAACGCTACTAAGTCGCATGCTTTTTACATGAAATACAGGGAAAACCAGGAATCTATTCCTTTTGGCACTATAAACCTGAATGCTGTGTCCCACACTTTTAAATACTTGGGGATCCAAATTTATAGAACACCTCAGGACCTACTAGAGGGCAACCTCCTGAAAACTTTTCGCTCGCTGAAAAGCCAGATCACATTCTGGACGTCACTTCCTCTCTCGGTAATGGGGAGAGTAGCTATATCCAAGATGGTCCTACTCCCTAGACTACTGTATTATTTTAATAACTTGCCGCTCCCAATACCACACAGCACCTTTCACACATTGGACACCCTCCTTACGGACCTGATATGGGGGAAGGGACATAGGAGAATCAGTTTGGTGAAACTCAGGTTGAAACCTGAAGAGGGAGGACTGGGAGCACCTGATTTTAGAGCATACTGCATGGCCAGTCAGCTGCAGTGGTTAGCATATTGGCTGGCCGGGCGCAACCTGCACGAAATTGATTACATGCCACAGAAACTGGCACGAGGCACGCTGCACACACTACTCCTCCCTGGTGCCCATCTGCCTCCCACAGGCCCACCTTTACTCAGTGTAGCCCTGATCTACTGGAAACGCTCTCTGCGATACACTAAGAAAATTACCCCATACTCCGCAAATATCCCACTACTGGGTATACCAACTAACACGGGACTGATCATTAACCGCAGTTCATTGGACGCAGGAAGGGGTGGAAACGGTAGGTAGCTTATTCACAGGGGGTGTGTTAGCAGATCATAATAACTTTGCCCAAACCCAAAGAATCCCCCAAACGCTATTCTTACTTCATGCAGCTATCACACTCTATGTCAAAAAACACTGGTCCTCTAATGGGGAGGAACCCCCAACACATGGACTAGTACATGCACTACACTTGATGGGGAGGAGAAGACACTTTGTTCGCTGGCTCTTCAGGGGCATCTGGGAGCACGCGGGTATTTCACTTGGACCGCTACGCACAAAATGGGAAAGAGACTTCGGAAGGAATCTCACTGATAAGGAATGGGAGTACGCACTTGAGTTCCCTAAGAAAGTGTCCTGCAATTTAAATTCAAGTACATTCAATATATGGTTTTACATAGGGCCTATCTTACGCCGCACCGCCTTAACTGTATATACACAGATACACAACTCAGTTGCCCCAGGTGCGGGACATCAGATGCAGACTTACATCACATGCTATGGAGCTGCTCAAAACTAGGGAGGTTCTGGGCCAAAATAGAAGAAATATTACAGGAAATAACATGCACATCAGTATGGGACACAGCTGAAAGCTGCCTTATGGGCCTACATCCCCACCCGAAAAACCGGAAAACACAATACAGATTCGCTGACATGGTCATATTATTGGCAAAGCGGGCCATCACCATGCGGTGGAAGTCTTCCTTTCCTCCCCAATTACACACGTGGCACGCGGAGATGGTCAGGTGGGGGGGGGGGCGGAGAGCGCCACACTTCGACGGGAAGAATACCGGGGACAGCTCAAAATTCCCATTTCTATGGAGTGGGACCACATGATGGAGTCGTTAAAGGCCATAGACATAATGGAACCCAGTAGTTCTCAGACTGTGCAGAATAATCCCTGAAAAATACGGAGCCAAAACACTCCCATCCAGATATACACTCACATTCCAGGCAGACCATCCACTATAAAGGCAATACATATCAAGATGATATTAGTTGGAGCACTGTACAAAACAATAGAAGGTAACATGTATACAGGTGAGCCTACCAGGGGGGTGGAGGGTGGGGGGTATGCTCTAAAAAGTTGGGGCTCGGTACGAAATATGGAGATATGTTCAGTAAGGCACATGTAGAGGAAAAAGAGAATTGTAATAACCTTCGGACTTACTCCTGATTGTTATGCCAACAAACTCCATATCAACTGTAACAGTAAAAATGACATGTGTAAATGTGCTGTCAGAAACAATTGAAAATCAATAAAATTGTTTTATAAAAAAAAATTAAAAAAGAGGGATCCTTCCAGCTCCAAATCTAAATGAAAAGTGAACAGAAGATGGACAAAGCACTGGGAGGAGCCTGCTGGACAGAAACAGGAAGTTGGAGACTCTGGGGCACTTCCTTCCTCTTCAAAAAAAAGCAAAAAGAGAAAAAGGACTCCTTGCACAAAAAAGTACAGCCAAATGTCAATCTAAGGAGTTTTTTTAATCCATATCATCATTTCGAGAAGGTTTTGATGCTGCTCGAGGGAGAACCTTCTCCAGATTGCAAATTCTGTGTGTTCGGGATCGCGATCTTCACAAAACTTCCGCCGGAAGTCTGATGGCGCGCCTGAATGTTGTGTTTGCGATCGCAAACTTTTGCTGGACCATGCGGCCACCTAGCAAATCTTGTGGAGCTTGCGAACGGATGGGAAATCTCGTCAGCGATCGCAGGCACCCGGTAAGTTGCTCCTGCGTGCGCAAAAACGCATTTTGGGTGCGCAAATACAAAAGAAGCTCCGCTCCGTTGCAGAGTGCGGAGTTTTTCGGCAACTCCACGTTCTACGCGGAGTTGCCAAAAATCCGCAAACTCCGCAAGCAGAGCGGAGTTTTACACCCAGGGTTAATTAAGATGCAGCTGCTGCTACCACGGCGGTCTTATCTACGGCAGTGCACATACCCATGAATATGTCACTGCAAGTGTGTAGAAACTCACTTGAAACATGTGATATGTACACACATGCATGACAAATGAGGGGATATGTCTTGTGCTGCATGTACCCCATTGCTAGAGTATGCTGATCTGTGCACAGTCCAGTCAATGGGGATACATGCCACCTACGGACTTACCTGCCTTCTGGCGCCTGCAGGGTCGTAGTATTCGGGGTTCAGCTGCCGCGGTGTAGGGAGGATTTGGAGTAAGGGAGACTGTCGGGTAAAAGCTGATTTGGGTGGATGTGCCCCCCAGACCCTTTGTTTCCGATGATTCGAGGCAGCCGGCTGGACCGCCACGGTCGGCTCGTCAGAAATGCACATCCTAATCCAGACAGCGGTCAGAACTATCTGTACAGCTCTATGGCTGCTGCTTTCCTCCAACCGCCATCTCAGCGGTCAGAGAAAGGCTGTAGGAGTCAGCAGTCTGTAAGCGGTCGGTCAGAGTACATGATGCATGCATCTTAATCAGGTGGTCGGACTGATCGATTCCGACGAGACCACAGGGGTTTGACCGCCTCCAACAGGACTGCAGAAGCCGGTCTGACCGGCATCATATTGAGGCCCAAAGACAGTAATGTGCAAAGATAGAAAAATGAAAAAATGAATGTGTAAAATAAGTGCAGAAATGAGAGAAAGAATTTGAAGTAAGAAAGACATGAATAACAAAAGAAAATGAATTTTGGTGCTAGGCAGTCGAAATGGCGCCAGTGCAGGGAGAAAGGACAGGAATGCACCATATTGCATAAACCCGATACAGTTGCTGCGCTGCCCTATGCCAAATCCCCGAAAATAAGGGCCAATGAATTTATGGATAAGGTGCAAGTTGTAGGGGACAGATGAGAAAATGCTGCTAAACAACTTTACAGAATAAACTGTAACCTGAAAACGTTGACACAAGATGCCAACTGAAGCCAATAGCAGAAAGGGAGTGGCAGGCGAGAGAGCTGAGAGGGTCCATGATTGGGGAGAAAGGATGCAGTCCAGGGGCCGTAAACCAGACATAGATGTGAAGAGGGGCACACTATCCCTGGTGCCTATGGAAAACTGGTTGGAGGGGCCTCTGTGAACACAGACAGTGGGGACCTAAAGGCTGCAGCGGAAGAGGGTAAGTTTATTGTTGCTGGGGCTACTGTTAGCTGGCTTAGCATTCTATTAACATAAATACGTTAATTGGTGTCACCACCTTAACTAACAAGAAGGAACTATTTAGCAGAGTCAGAGGTCAAAGGATGAGGCTCCCTGATTGAAGTGAGACGTCTCATGGAAGAAAAGGAAAAATTATGAAGAGGTAAGGCAGCCGATAGATACTTTTTTGAAAAGGGATGGACGGAGGGAGAATTTATGAAGGCAGGGAGTGAAGAAGAAAGGAGGGAGGGTAGAGGGAGAAAGGAGGGAAGAAGGGAAGGAAAAAGGGAGGGTAGGCAGGAACAAATAAAAGGTATGAAGGAAGGACAGAAGTAATGAAGTTAATGGTAGAAGAAGGGAGGAAATAAGGAAGGAAGAAAGCAGGGGCAGAAGAGGTAAGTAATGATGACTGGGAGATCCAGAAGGAGAGTGTGGAATAGGGCCAAAAGAAAGATACCTGATGGACTGGGGAAGCAATATAGAAAATACTATTTGAAGTAAGGGAGAAAAGACACTGAAAATATTCATGCAGTGTCCTGCAGTGTAATGAGAGACCGTGAAATAGATGCTAAGGCCCACCGAAAATTGTTATTCTTGAAATATTATTTCTTCCCTATGCCTCTAGTCCTATATTGATTATGTCATTCGATTTAACTGCAACAACACATTGTTAGCTGCTAATGGTAGTAGTCTGGGGCCTTAACCTTGGTGACTCCAAGCAATTGTAGAGGAATTCGCACAGAGCCCATTTGTGCACATCACCAGTGCTGCAGCTTGACTGATAAGCAGCTCGGCTCCCTACAGATGCGTCGCCATGCTGCTATATATATAATGCAGACAAGCATGATGTCCGGGCATTGCAGGGCTCTCTCTGATTCTCGCTATCAGGGAAATCAGCGGCTTCAAGACTTTTATTGAAAACTATTGCTTTATCCCTTCGAAAACACTGGCCATAGCACAAGTAGTTGCGGTGGCTAAAATATTTTTTTAGGCCAACGGAAAATATAATTATGCTTGGAAATGTGTGAAATTTCTTAACTTCACACTACATGATATTCAAAGTCAAAAGTACTTTATTATCAAGACGTATATTCATATAGAAATATTACACACAATTCAAGATCATAAAAGAAAGAAGCGTAAAAAAAAGAACACAATTTTATTAATCTAAAACAACTGTGTATGATTCTACACGACTACTAAAAGATTACGTAATTTCACTGTTAAGTATTACAATTTTCCCTTCCACAACCCAATACAATTTACAGTTCAAGTCTCACATATATTTAAAACCTTTCACTAAAAATAATAGAAAAATAGTCAATATAAGAACAATTTATTCTGCCCCAATATCATTCTAAAGTGCAATGTGCAATTAACCAATATCAAGCCGTACGTTTACCCCAGTCAGGATTCTAAAGTGCAATATGCATAGCAGCTTTTCACAACCTTCCTATTTGGGGATCGACTAATTTACTTAACATCACCTTGCTGAGTGCAATTACATCCATACAGACCAAGGAGGTCATTACGATGGCGGACGGAAAAAAAACCGACCGCCATGGTAGCGGGAAAACACCGCCCGCCGCTACCACGGGAAAACCGACGGCTAGATTAGGATCCCCAGCGGTAAAACCCCAACCGCGGCGGAAAGGAGACCCGAGAATCCGCCGTACGCCTGCGGAAAGGGCCCAAACCCGTCCGCGGCAGTCAGAGTCGCAGCGGAAACAGGCCAAACGCCCGCAACCACAGCGGAGACACCGCCATCAAAATTATGATATTCCCGACATCCCCGCGGTGCAGTGCGCTATTTCCGACCGCCGCGGTCGACAACAGTGAAGAATCAGTGAGACGGCGGAAGCGCCATAGCCGAGCCACCACTGCAGACGCTCCGTCAAAAAAATGGCGGTCGCTAGAAAAACACACAACATGGCCACAAAGTGCACCAACCATACAAGGCATGCACCCAAAAATAGCTAACACAGCCCAAAGACACACCCCCATGGGAAACTCCAAAACTACAAATCCCAGGTACACACACACACCACACCTGCAAACAATACCCCATCCTGACACTCCCACAGACACCAGTATAAATCCAGCCCCCAACAGACCACAATCTTTGCAAAACTCCACAACTGAGGGGACATCCACCACAGATGACAGGAGAGGCAAATCTGCACAACACACACACATCACCACCACCATCACCACTTCCACACCTGCACCTCTAACACCTTTGCACAGCACACACCATGCACATCACAACCACCACTACCACACCCAAACCTGCACCCTAAACAGTAAACACCTTGACACATCACACACCATGTCACCACAGAGAATGCCCAAATTCACTGAGAGTGAGTTGAGGGTCATGGTCGATGAGATAATCAGGGTAGAACCACAATTGTTTGGTAACCAGGTCCAACAGACACCACTAGCAACAAGGACGCAAATGTGGAGAAGGATAGTAGAGAAGATCAATGCAGTTAGGGACCGTGCCACGCAATAGAGATGAAATCATGAAGAGGTGGCACGATCTGAAGGCAGTGGTCAAAAAGAGGAGAGCCAAGAACCATGAGCTGGCTCAGAGGACAGGCAGTGGCCCTCCCGTTCCACTCAAAACATTCACTGAATGGGAGGAGAAGGTGCTTGGCATTCTACATCCAGAGAGTCTCTCAGGAATACCCGGGGAGTGGAGGCTGGTAAGTACAAACAAATGCCTAACATCACACAAATGTACTGTCTTGCCCTTTTACAAAATAATACCTCCTAGGTACAAATTCATTCATGTGCACAACACTCCCCCAACACATCTCTCACAGATACAACAGACACTCCCCTGAAGCCCCCAAAGGTAGTTAGCAACATCACCATGGGTACATGTGTACATGCTGCCAGCACTACAACTCCCACCAGGCCCCCTTGTCCCACAGCTGAGCAGGATGTAGCCCTCCCCCACCCAGAAGCAAGCCTCAGCCATTGTGTGCTACACCCTCACCTAACAGGTAGGTAGCCATCTTCACAGGGAGGTGGGTGGGTGTTTGGGAGGCCTGCACTACAACTCCCACCAGGCCCCCTTGGCCCACAGCTGAGCAGGATGGAGCAATGCCCCCACCCAGAAGCATGCCTCAGCCATTGTGTGCTACACCCTCACCTAACAGGTAGGTAGCCATCTTTACCGGGAGGTGGGTGGGTGTTTGGGAGGCCTGCACTACAACTCCCACCAGGCCCCCTTGGCCCACAGCTGAGCAGGATGGAGCACTGCCCCCACCCAGAAGCATGCCTCAGCCATTGTGTGCTGCACCCTCACCTAACAGGTAGGTAGCCATCTTCACCGGGAGGTGGGTGGGTGTTTGGGAGGCCTGCACTACAACTCCCACCAGGCCCCCTTGGCCCACAGCTGAGCAGGATGGAGCACTGCCCCCACCCAGAAGCATGCCTCAGCCATTGTGTGCTGCACCCTCACCTAACAGGTAGGTAGCCATCTTTACCGGGAGGTGGGTGGGTGTTTGGGAGGCCTGCACTACAAATCCCACCAGGCCCCCTTGGCCCACAGCTGAGCAAGATGGAGCACTAGTCCCACTCATAGGCATGTGACGTCTGTGCAGCCGCACATGACACCATGCCACTTAGTCCACAGTCACCAACACAAATAATGCAAAACAGTTGTGTTGTAGTCACCATGCACAAGTCTCTGTTCAAAATTGACACACATTGTGTACACTGTGCCAGGCATCACACACTGCAACACTAACAACGATCATGCTGCCCTGCAGCAGTGTCTGGCCGTTTGTATGGCAAAGTGCAAATCACCCATGTCATACCACAGTGTTGCAATGTAAACAGTGGAAGTGCAGTGCACCCAAAAACTACACTGCAGCTGGGACTCACAATGCTAAACTAAGCAGAACCCAAATGTCCTGCAACACACCCAGCTACCACAGTGCTGCACTGAATTGCAGAACAGCACCTTGTCTGAATTAAATTGTCAAAGGTGTCTTGTTTGGACCACCAATGTGTGTATGCATTGACAATGTTCACATCTCACACTGTCTGTCTGAACAGTGCTGGTATAGTCTGGCCCCAAAACCATACATTGTCTGCACAGGGCTGAGTACATCTCACACACACACCACTGTTGACCACAACATGTCAGTGTATGGATGCCCTGGAACAACTGCTACACCAGTACTGGGCTCATGTTCTCAGGTCCACAAATACCATGAAACCATGACAGTGTGGAAATGTATGCTGGGTGAGATCTACACCCTGCTGTATGTCACCACTGTGCTACGAGACCATACCCCTTGCCCAATTGTGCCTTCAAATGTCGGGGAGTGAACCCCACAGCCAGATAGCTGGGACAACAGTGATGGGGGCTATACCCCATGACCAAATGTAATCTGCAATCAATGGGTACAAAAGCCACACACACATCATGCTCACCACACGCACATTCCATCCAAAGATTTCTACCAAGTCACATAGCCATGTCATTGCTCACCTTCGCCTCAAACGGCAGTTAGCCATCTTCACAGTGAGACGGTGCAGTGTGTTTGGCTATCCGTCCCACAAAATGCAACATGCATGCTGTCCCACCACTATGGAGGATGGGACACTACACCCCCAATAAGAAGCATGTGGCAGGCAATGTATGCTACCCACCCAACTCACAGGTAGGTAACCGCATCTCACAGGTCGGGGTGTGTGGGGCTGGGAAGCTTGCACAACAACTCACATGGGCCCACCTGACCGCCAGCACACAAGACCCATCACTTCCTGGCACCAACATGCATGTGTCAGTCATTGCAATGTACACTGTAAAAGAACTGGCATGTGGACATATCATGCTGACTTGTCCCACACTGGACCAAGATGGAAGCCCTCATCCTACACACACGGAGAGGTCTCACAAATACAAGGAAAACACAGCAAACACAACATATCTACAGCCACAACATGCAGCCAGATATGCATTTAAAAAACATGTTGGCATAGGACACCAGGCCTCTCAATGCACAACTGCACACCCAGATAGCATTGGCAACTATAGTGTGCACACACCTAAGAAAATGAAACTGTGACAGCAACCAAAGTGTGAATGACTGAAACACATGTCGATGGAACTCCCAGCACAACCATGCACACCACTACATGCCATCTGACAGTAGCAGTGGACCAGACCACTTAGGATCTAATTAAAGCAAACTTAAGCATGTCTGGAATTGCAAATACAGATATCTACACCACATTGAAAAGGTATGCATGAAACTACAATGCTCACTCACTGTGCAGAGAGAACCGCTACAAGGGCTCTACAAGTGACACATACGCGTAAATGGATTACATATGATTGATCAATAACAGGATGCCAACATGAGACTGTCAATGTCAAAAAATTATATTGTGCATGTCATGTCTTGACAACTCCCAATATGGACAAGTAATGTAGGTACCACAACAGCTTGTAATGCATCACTGGATGTCGGTCAATGCTAATTTGTACAGTGAACAACTGCTGGATGTACAAACAGTTGATTTAACACTGCTAACACAAACTTTGATGGGTGCAACACAATGACCATTTCTCATCTGACCCACAGGTGACCTAGAACTCACTGCAGAGGATGACACCACCCTGCAGAGCCAGTCCCCCCCCCCGGAACAGAGACAACTGGATGAGGACTCCCTGGATACATTGGATGAGGAGCTCCACGCTGACCCATCTGGTGTGGCAGGCCTCAACCAGTCCCAGGCACCCATTGTCCCCCCAACCACATCAGCTGCAGCCCCTGACCATCCTCTGACAGCTGCTGTCACGGCCTGTGTGTCAACCACCACTACCACCACCACAGCTGGCCGCAACACCCTCCCTGCCCCAGGGGTTGAGCAGCCCACAACATCGACTGCGGAGGCCAGGGAGAGGATGCAGCAGGCCAATGTGAGGACCGGACAGGACCGTGGCAGCAGTGCAGCTGGTCGGGACAGGCTCATGCAGAGGGGGACTGATCCTGGGACGGAAGCCCTGGGCCACATCGACAGAGTCCTTGGGGCATACCAACAGGCCCAGGGACGAATGGGCCGGTTAGAGGAAGAATCTCGGGAGCACCTCCTGCTGCTGAGGTCCATGGACACACGCATGGGACAGATTGTGGACCTCTTGGGGCAGCTAGTGGCGGTTCTGAGGGACAGGCAAGCGCAACATTCTACCCCTCTGCCTCCCCCCGTTGGGCAGCAGGATGACACTACATCATCCACCCCTTCGTCCACAGAGGGGGGTGAGTCCTCAGA
The DNA here is from genome assembly GCA_963921515.1 of Calotriton arnoldi. Classification (NCBI taxonomy): domain Eukaryota; kingdom Metazoa; phylum Chordata; class Amphibia; order Caudata; family Salamandridae; genus Calotriton; species Calotriton arnoldi. The sequence continues at coordinate 977,685 of CAWUFW010004367.1, read as the reverse complement.
CACCACTGTCCCTGCAGCAGTGGCCCCTCCAGTGAAGCGCAAGAGGGGCTGTCCACGGAAAGGCCAGGGGGACTTACGTGCCCAAGCACATGCCAAACGCTAGTCCCCGAACCAGCCATGATGGCAGAGCACTGCACCACTGCATTGACCTTTTGGACTATCCTTCACCACACTGCCATGTGAATGGCATCCATCTGTTGGACTGGGTCTCCACATCATTGTGGGGACTACTCAAGTATCACATTTACCATGACTGTCAACTCACTTCTTCACTTCCCCTTTACATTTTCTCCACCCTTGCATGTCACAGTTGTAAATAAATACACCTTACACACATGTTGTTGTGTCTGCTCCATCTTTAATACAGGATGTGCAACCTTCACCGTGTAGGACATGGTCCAGGGGAATGGACTGTAGGTAACAAGTGAGATGCTGAAGGGACCTAGGGAAAACCGCAGAACAAGAGTCACTTGTATGGGTGTGGCATTGCACACATCACACAACACTTGTCAACAAGGTACTCAGATCTAAAAACTTTACACAGAGCAACAGTCACCATAGAGACAATCTGTATCACACTAACCAATCACACATACATTGGCAGGCAGCAATGAGTCAACACCAAGCTGCAGTCAGCATGCTCACATACACCCACACAGCAACAGCAACACCATCAGACCATTTCGTCCCTTCTACATCGTCACTCACCTTCAAGTGAAGTAGCGGGTGATGAGCTGTCGACGCATGTCGACCCCTTCCTCCTCTCCACTGCCCTCGTCACTGGATCCGGCTTGATTTGCAGGCGGCGGCCTTGGCTGCTCATCATCGTCATCCAGGATCAGGGGTATTGCCTTGCGAATGGCCAGGTTGTGGAGCATGCAGCATGCCACCACTATCTGACACACCTTCCCTGGCGAGTACATAAGGGCCCCCAGTACGGTCCAGGCACCGAAATCTTGATTTTAGGAGACCAAATGTCCGTTCTATCACACGCCGTGTCCTCCCATGGGCATCATTGTATCGCACATCAGCTGGCGTGACGGGGTTCCGCAATGGGCTCAGCAACCACGGGCGGTTTGGATATGCCGAGTCACCTGGGTGTGAGAGACACAGATTAACCTTGCAGTCCCAAAATGCAACACAACAGCATGTCACACACACACACCACTCTAATCCACTATGTATACTCACCCACAAGCGATGCACGCTCAGGAAGCAGATTGGCCATCAACTGAGGAACGATGCTGCTGCGCAGGATGTGGGCATCATGGGCTGAACCGGGAAACTTGGCACACACGTGTGAGATGATCATGTCCGCCAGGCACACCACTTGAACATTTACCGAGTGTGAATGCTTCCTATTGCGGTAAACCTGTTCACGTGCCTGTGGTGGCACAAGCCCAACATGTGTGCAATCAATTGCACCAATGACATGGGGGATATGTCCAAGGGCATAGTAATCGCCCTTCACAGCCACCAACTCAGGCCCCCTGGGCAAATGGATATATCTGTCTTTGTACAGCATCATGGCCGACAGGACATCCCTCAGCACCATGCTGAACATCGGCTGTGACATCCCGCCTGCACTTGCGACCGTGTGCTGGAATGAGCCCGTTGCAAAGAAATGCAGGCATGCCATCACCTTAGATGTTGCGGTAAAAGCTGTAGGATATGTCCGACGTGGCTGCAGGTGGGCCTCCAACATGGCACATAGGTTCTGCATGGTTTGTCGGTCCAGCCTGAATTTGCGGATTATCTCCTCATTCTCCATGTCTGCCAGGACTGTGAACGGACGATGGATATTGGGCCTCCTCCTCCTAGGACAGATCACAGTGCACAGATGTCAATGCAGAAGACCATGAAATGTGCATCACATCAATTTCTTCTACAGACACATTCCCAAGTCTTACAACATGCACCATTAACCAACAGGGCACTTCACAAGTAGGTTCACATCAGGCACACTACTCGTACACCTGTCCCCTTACCAGCAGCAATTATCTGTGCACCCCTCCGGCTCATTCGCATGCACAGTGTGATATACTAACAGATATGGGTGCATACCTGTGAGTATGACCCCAGCATATGTTAATAATTGCAATACTACCCGAACACACCATGTTGCTGGCCCTGATACACCTCCCAACACAGGTTGCACATGGCACACATCAACTGCACACTGACCACCGGCTGAGCGTGGGGGACACGTGTGTGCATGTGCATTGGACAATGTGCCAGTTGCTGATGCCCCTAGTCCAGTCAATGAGACGACATTGTGCGTTACATTGCACACACAGACAGTGTCCATTATCTCCATATGCTATGCAACACATTTACTGGACAGTCTACATTTCATTACACAGCACCTGCTGCCTCAAGGGACTGCTGGCTGCCACCCTGCACCTGCTGCTGCTGCCTCAAGGGACTGCTGACTGCCACCCTCAACGTGCTGCTGCTGCCACATGTCCATTGTGATATCGAGGACTCAGAAGATCCGTGCCAGTCCCTTCACCGGTGAGGAGCTTGGGGTCCTGGTAGACGGGGTGCTTGCACAGTACCCAAGGCTTTATGGTGGCCCTAATGTCGTGGTAAGTCTCCCAGACTGTGAGTGAGAGTGCAGGGTGTGCACACGTGGGGTGGAGGTGCTTCGGTATGTGTCAGTGGTTGTGGGGCACTGCCTATCATGTTTACTACAGCGGGAAGGGCTTGGTGGGCTCTTTCACACGTTACCCTGCATGCCTATCCTGAGTAGAGGGACATGTCCTGTAGTGTCAGCCATACAGTGCAGCTGCATTTTGGTGATGCAGGAGTCTGGCCAGTTAGCGTTTGTGTGAATGGCTGTGTTGCTCCCAATTAACCCACTCAGTTTCAGTCGACCTGCCCTGCACAGTCCCCACCGAATGCCACATGTCCACATCACTGCATGTACAGTGTGTACCATGTGTGTTTGGCTCACGCCTCTTCATCTAAGTCCCATCTCTGCCATGTAAATTGCACAGGAGCAGGCGTGGGGGAAGGGTGTGTGTATGACAGTTGTTGTCACTCTATGTGAGTTCCAAGACACAGTGAGGCTTTCACAGGGCTAGGACACTTAGGTCTGCGCAGTGTTGGACACAGTGAGTCCAACAACATGACACATGTTTTGCTATCTTCTCTATGTGTAGTTGTAGGTAACTGCAGACAGTAGCTGCAGGCAGACTACATGTTGCTTGCTGTGTTGGTATCCTGCATGTGAATGGGATGTGGAGGTACTGTGTCCACCATCGAACATGCATGCCTGTACGTCTGATTGACCAATGACATTGCATCATGTTCAGAGCAATTGTTGGCTATGTGACAGTTGTAGCTGGAGTTTTGGATGAGTCACTGTCGTGCTACTGCATTTTCGTTGTATTGTTATTGTGCACTGTGTCACTGGAACATCACCCCTCTTGTCTCCCATGCCTGCAGCTGAAGGTCCACCAGCGTAAAGCCGTGTGGAGGGCCATTGCCTCCAGAGTCCGGGATCTGGGTGTGTCAAACCGAAGGCGCACCCACTGTCATATAAGGTGGGACGACATCTGCCGGCTGAGCAAGAACGTGGCCGAGATGACGCTGGGGCTGCTCCCTCGGACTGGCAGGTTGGCTAGGCGCAGCATGACACCACTAATGGCCCGCATCCTGGCTGTCACACAACCTGAGCTGGACAGATGACTGAGGGAGCATCAGCAGCGAGCCAGGGGTGAGTATGTGTTGCAGGCTGCCTTTGGCTGGGAGTGGGTGCATGTGTCTACAGAGTGTGCAAATTGTCAGCTGTGTGACGTTGGTTGTGTGGTGCAATGTTTTGTGAGTGGCCTCTGTGCTGGGTGTATGTGCCATGCTTTTGCACAAACGGCGCTTCATGAAGTGAGTTTTAGCACTGTGCATCTCTCTTACATTTGGAGTTGTGGCCTTCAGGTACCTTCTGCTGTCGGGTAGTGTGTGAATTCTGATGGATGGTAATGCCAGTGTTCCAACTGTGAATGCGTTTCAATGAATGCGTGCAATTCCAGACCTCAGATGTCTGCCAGTCAGACATCTGAGGCCAATGTGCAACAGTAGATGTGCCCATGGACTCGATATGGTGGATGGCATGTGTGCAGGGTCATTGTGGGCTGGTATGTTGTAGTCTGTGTGGTCCCCTACTGCTCCACACATGTAGGTGATGTGCACCATGTCGTGGTGTTCATCCTTGCCAACATCGGGACAGTGTGTGTGCACAGGCCATTTTGGGGCTGTGTCTGATGTGAGCCAACTGCAGGATGGTGTGCTGTGTGAATCACCTGGGGCACTTATGGCAGGACGTGTGGCGGACATGCACCGTTGTGTCGAAATTTGGGTGTCAAGATATATGTGTGCACAGGGTGGCATGCAATGTGCTGCACACCTCTTTCTAGGATGCAGATGTATTGGCACGTGTTAGTTCTGTTGATGCCACTGATCTCACAGTACTTCTCTCTCCTATGCAGCAGCTCCCGTATGTGCAGAGGGAGAGGGGACGGACACCAGTGGTGAGGCTTCCACTGCAACAGCCGCACCGGAGCTGACTGACACAGATGTGACCAGCGCCGAGGAGGGGGACAGGAGTCTGCTAGAGGATTCACAGCTGGAGACACAAAGCTCTACCTCATCTGACGCCAGCAGTGACACATCCATGTTGGGGGGTACAGGGAACGGGGACTCTGCCTCCTCTTCCGCCACACAGCGTCCAGTGCCCAGCCTCCCTTTAACCTCCACTGGTGCTGCCCGTGTCCGCACGAGTAGGAAGGGAAGAGTCACCTTCACCCCAGGCACAGCTGCCCCAGCCCATGTCAGCCCTGCTGCCCTCAGTGCAGAAGTAGTCGAGCTATTGCGCCAGCTGTGTGTGGGGCAGACAGCACTTCTCAATGCCTTCCAAGAGCACGACAAAAAGTTGGGGCAGGTTATAGCTTTCATGGAGGGCTTACATTCCGACGTGGGTGGGCTACACCGCACTGTGCAGTCCTTGTCATCAACTGTGACAGCAGCCCTGCAACAGGCACATAGTCAGGGAGCGGCTCCCAGCACTCGGTCCGGCCCCGTGTCACTGTGTACATCTGACGACAGTGACAATGCCCAACGGACCCCAAAGTCCTGATACAGAACCCGCAGCACACAGGAGCAGCAGCAACCCAAGCGTACTAGGGCACAGACACCATCCCCACATAAGAGTAAGGCCACCCCAGAGCGCAGAGAGAAAAGCCCATCAGGCTACAGCAAGGGCCACAAAGCAAAGAAAAAAGCATCAGGGTCACAGGCCTCACCTTCCTCCCCTGCCAAGACTCCCCTGTCCCAAAGACATCTCGCAGAGGCAAAAAGACAGTTTCCACACCCACTGAGAAGGTGTTGCCTGCAAACATTACACAGGATGAGGGCCCCATGGATAATCCATCCTTGACCTCCACTCCCATCCCAAGCCCTGTGAAGCCAGCACGGGAGGACACTGTAGGGGGCAAAGCTGGTGGACAGAGGGAGGCAGGGCGGCAGCAAACACCAGGCAAGCGCACAGCGGGTTCCAGCATGTCCCCAGAGGGGGGTCACCTTCCACACCAGAATCAGCTTTGGTGTTGGGGTCACCTGTTGTGTCTGCCCCAGTTCCCCTCAATCCCCTGACAGGGAAGCCTTTCAGGATCCCCAAGAAGTGGAGAGGCACCCCTCCACAATCTCCGGCACACACTGTGTCTCACCAGGGCATGAGTCCACCTCCCCGGGCCACCACCCCACCTGGTCCAAGCAGCCCCCAGCTACCACATGCACAGTTGGCTCTTCCACAGTTGTTACTCCCACTGCCCAGGGTAGTCCGCCAACAGACCCCAACACACAGTCAGCTCCAAGTCCGACAGACAGCCCCATCTGAGTGGTGGTCACCCTCACACACCTGTCTGTCCACAGGGGTGCGTGTGATGCCCATTGTCAGACCCATTACTCTGTTGCTGTGCATGGCATGTTAGAGTTGCATACATTCCCTGTGTAGCTTCTGATGTAACTACTCTGCACATTGTACTTGCCTTGTGTTTCACTGCTGTGTGCCCCCTGCCTGTGCAGGATCTAATGTACCTCACCTGCACTGTGTCCTGGCCACTGGCCTTGTTGTTCACTGCTGTTTGCCACTTGCCTGTGCAGCTTCTCATGGACTCACTCTGCACTTTGTCCTGCCCACTGGCCTTGTTGTTCACTGCTGTGTGCCCCCTGCTTGTGCAGCTTCTCATGGACTTAATCTGCACATTGTACTGGCCACTGGCATTGCTGTTCACTGCTGTGTGCCCCCTGCCTGTGCAGCTTCTCATGTACCTCACCTGCACTGTTTCCTGGCCACTGGCCTTGTTGTTCACTGCTGTTTGCCACTTGCCTGTGCAGCTTCTCATGGACTCATTCTGCACTTTGTCCTGCCCACTGGCCTTGTTGTTCACTGCTGTGTGCCCCCTGCCTGTGCAGCTTCTCATGGACTTAATCTGCACATTGTACTGGCCACTGGCCTTGTTGTTCACTGCTGTTTGCCACTTGCCTGTGCAGCTTCTCATGTACCTCACCTGCACTGTGTCCTGGCCACTGGCCTTGCTGTTCACTGCTGTTTGCCCCCTGCCTGTGCAGCTTCTCATGGACTCACTCTGCACATTGGACTGGCCACTGGCCTTGGTTTTCACTGCTGTGTGCCCCCTGCCTGTGCAGCTTCTCATGGACTCACTGTGCACATTGGACTGGCCACTGGCCTTGCTGTTCACTGCTGTGTGCCCCCTGCCTGTGCAGCTTCTCATGGACTCACTCTGCACATTGGACTGGCCACTGGCCTTGCTGTTCACTGCTGTGTGCCCCCTGCCTGTGCAGCTTCTCATGGACTTAATCTGCACATTGTACTGGCCACTGGCCTTGTTGTTCACTGCTGTTTGCCACTTGCCTGTGCAGCTTCTCATGGACTCACTCTGCACTTTGTCCTGCCCAATGGCCTTGTTGTTCACTGCTGTGTGCCCCCTGCCTGTGCAGCTTCTCATGGACTTAATCTGCACATTGTACTGGCCACTGGCATTGCTGTTCACTGCTGTGTGCCCCCTGCCTGTGCAGCTTCTCATGTACCTCACCTGCACTGTGTCCTGGCCACTAGCCTTGCTGTTCACTGCTGTTTGCCCCCTGCCTGTGCAGCTTCTCATGGACTTAATCTGCACATTGTACTGGCCACTGGCCTTGTTGTTCACTGCTGTTTGCCACTTGCCTGTGCAGCTTCTCATGGACTCGCTCTGCACTTTGTCCTGCCCACTGGCCTTGTTGTTCACTGCTATTTGCCCCCTGCCTGTGCAGCTTCTCATGGACTCACTCTGCACATTGGACTGGCCACTGGCCTTGCTGTTCACTGCTGTGTGCCCCCTGCCTGTGCAGCTTCTCATGGACTCACTCTGCACATTGGACTGGCCACTGGCCTTGCTGTTCACTGCTGTGTGCCCCCTGCCTGTGCAGCATCTCATGGACTCACTCTGCACATTGGACTGGCCACTGGCCTTGCTGTTCACTGCTGTGTGCCCCCTGCCTGTGCAGCTTCTCATGGACTTAATCTGCACATTGTACTGGCCACTGGCCTTGTTGTTCACTGCTGTTTGCCACTTGCCTGTGCAGCTTCTCATGGACTCACTCTGCACTTTGTCCTGCCCACTGGCCTTGCTGTTCACTGCTGTGTGCCCCCTGCCTGTGCAGCTTCTCATGGACTTAATCTGCACATTGGACTGGCCACTGGCATTGCTGTTCACTGCTGTTTGCCCCTTGCCTGTGCAGGATCTAATGGACTTCAGCTGCACTGTGTCCTGGCCACTGGCCTTGTTGTTCACTGTTGTTTGCCCCTTGCCTGTGCAGCTTCTCATGTACCTCACCTGCACATTGTACTGGCCACAGGCCTTGTTGTTCACTGCTGTTTGCCCCTTGCCTGTGCAGCTTCTCATGTACCTCACCTGCACTGTGTCCTGGCCACTGGCCTTGTTGTTCACTGCTGTGTGCCCCTTTGCCTGTGCAGCTTTTCATGTAAATACTGTGCATATTGAAATGCCCACTGGCTTTGCTGTTGCCCAAATTTGTTGTGTCAATATGCAAATTGTGAATAAACACAGTTGGTCCTGCAGTGAGTTGTGTCAGTGTCCTTCCTGAATAAAGTTGTTTCTGTGTGTGCATGGTTTACTGTGTCACAGGCTCAGTATTCCACTTCGACATTGCCAATGGGTTGTGTCACATTTCATTTTTTTGCAGGGGTGGGAGGCACTTCATTTCTACATGACTGTGATACTTATGGGTGCAGTGCAGGTGGTTGGCAATGAGGTCTTGTAGTCATCTTCCATCTTGGCTCATGTTATCTATGGTGGACACATGTCAGGTTTGTGGGCAATGGCAGCACAGGGTGGGAGTTTGGGCACAGGCTTACAGACAGGCAGGCCAGGGTCATGGGGTCTGTGTGAGCTTCCTTTCTGTGTGCCAATCAGTGTCGGTGTATGGTCATCTTGTGGTGATGAGTTATCCAGGTCCCATGGCTTACTTCCAATGTGTGCACTTGGGTGGTGGAGAAGTGTATGGTGTGAAGGGGGTGACTTTGTTGTGACTGTGGATATGTGTGCACATGCATTGTCAACTACTGCCATGTGTGACCCTGGTGTGGTGTGCCTGTATGTGTACTTGTTTAGCCCTGTGGTTGTGTTTTGTGCACATGGCAGTATTGTGTGTTGCTGTTGTGGGAGGAGGTATGTGTGACATATCCTACTTGTGCTTGGCTGTCATGTAGTGTGTCACTGGGCCCTGTGTGTTGTGCAGCAGACGTTGTCTTGTCCAGTGTTTGGATGCCTATATGTGGCTGGTCAGTGTTTGTGTTCAGGGCCTTCCTTACATCCCTGTGCCTATACATGGGTGTCCTTGCTGTCTCACAGGAGTTGTAGCATTGGGGTGACCGTGGTTTGTGTTGACTGACTGTGTCAGCCATGTGTGCTGTGATGGGCTGTGTGTGTTCTCACATGTGTCTTGTCTTGCATTTGCTTCACACATGCTTGATGGTTGTGTCACTGCCCTTCCATTTGTGGGCACCTCACTTTGGCTTTCCTATATGTTGTCCTCCATTACTGCTGGCATGTGGTGTGTGTATGTAGCTGTGAGTCAGGGTGGTGTGTGTGTGTGTGACTTGTCAGGTAGTGTGTGCAGTGAAGTGTTTGGTCCTCATCTGTGTGTGTGTACATTTTGTGCCTGGCCTCAGTGTTCTTGGCTTGTGTGTGAGGTTGTTGTGGTGTGTGTGTGTTGGCTGGGGCCTGGGCTTCTGTGCTATGTGTTCCTTTGAAAGGGTCCTGCTGTGGCTGTATATGCAGTTGTTGGGACGTGGGGCATGTGTGGCTGTAGTTGTGTTGTTGTTGTGCAGGAGTGGCACTTGTGAGACACATGTTGTGTCCCTTCAGGGAGGTAGCTGGTGTGTTGTGGATGGAGTTGTGGCTCTGTGCAATTTGTACGGTGCCCTTGGCATGCGCTGGCCCTGTGCTCTGCGTTGTGTGCATGGTTTCATGCACACTGACCGCGGCGGTGACGTGACCGGGACATTTGTTCATGAATGCAGTACATGGGTGGGCAGTATGTGGCGCGATGTTTTTGTGACAGGTGGGACATGTGTGTGTGCAGTGATGGCTGTGTGCCTGTCCCCACAGGGGTGTGTGGTGTTCCCATGCAATGTTTTTCCCCCCTGGAGCTGTGTATTGTGTTACTTGCACTGTTGTGTCTGTACGTACCTGCGGAGGCGTCTGCGGCGGTGGATAACTTGTAGGTGGTGGATCATGTACAGCACCGGGAAGGCGTGTAGGGCAGGATCCATCGCGGTGTGTCCCGGGTGTTTCTTTTCTGTCTCCGCTGTGATGTCTCCGCCGTCTTTCGCTGTGCGGTTTCTCCGTCGCGGTGCGCTGCCCTGTTTCCGGCATCGTGATATCTTCGGCGTACGGGACGTCATTCCGCACGGCGGTGTGTGGTGATTGGCTCACTCCACCGCGGTGGCGGGCGCTGTTCGATGGCGGTCGGCGTCACACCGCAGCGAACGGTAAATGCCTATGTTTTCCCATCCTAATATGGCGGGCGTGAAGACCGCTGCTGGCGTGTGGTAAAAGGCATTTTTCCGCACCGCCGCCACCGTGGTCGTGCCTCCGCCCGCCATCGTAATGGGCCCCCAAGATCTTAAACCCTATGGGGAAGATAATGCCCGTTGAGACTCTATGACTTTACACAAATATTGACATATGACAATAGATACATCTCGGAATCTAAGACTATAAATCAGCTCTAACCCCGCATCCCTAGTTTGAATCCCGAAGGCCTTTTCCTTGCTTCAATGAAGAATACACAATCCGACAATGGGGAGAGAAGTTGGACTAACGGCTAGGGCGGTCGACCTCGAATCTGGGGATCTGGGTTTGAGTCTCGGCAATGACGCTGAACAACCTGTGATTCTGGGCAAATCACTTAGGGGCATATCTACAAGGCCCCGCGATAAAATTATCGCCGCTTTAGCGTCTATTTTTGGGCGAAAAGCGGCGATAATTTTATCGCCCTATCAGCAAAGAAACGCTAGCGTGTGTTTCTATGCCTCTGCGCCCGTTTCCTCAACGCCCAGCTCTGCAACGTTAATGATATGCAAAGTGGGCGTAACTGACAGAAATAACGTGGAAAATGTCGCTAACCGACATTACTCCAATTATCTATCTTCACGCTAACCTGTGTAGCGACGATAAAAGTAGCGCTTATCGCAGGTTTCATTACGCCTGCTCTGACTCTTACTAAGCCATTATAGCCTATGGGTGGTGGATTATAAGGTTGAGACCACCCTGCCCTATCTACAAGGATTTGCCTATCGCTGTGCGATTATCGCTGGATTTCCAGCGATATTCGCACATTTTGCCTCTATCGCTGGATATTATATCGCATTGGAGATAGGCGTTGATGATAACGCGCTATCTCTGCGATATTATCCAGCGATAGCCGGCGATAATTATACTCGCGCTAAGTGCGCTGAGCGATAATTATCGTGGGGCCTTGTAGATATGCCCCTTAATATCCCTGTGCCGAACAAAAAAAAAAATGTAATGTCTTCTCTTGTAATGCAACTGGTGCTATGTAAAGCGCTCTGATACCCAATACCTTTGGGTCAAGTTCGCGCTATATAAAACTCTGTAAAAAGAAAAAAATGGATCACTGAATATTTCCTCCTTCTCTTACAGGGGCACTGGCTATTGTTCTTAACAACCTCTGTATTTAATCCTTTAATGCGCCATCCAGGGTCAATTCCCACCCTCAAGTGTAAGACTTCATTACGCAAGCGCTTGCCTGGAATATTATATAGGTATGGGAACAAGTCCGTGCTCTCTTGTGAATTTTAAGGTATTACAAATCCTCTATCCAACTAGTTTCTATGGCACTTTGCCTGAGTGAATTCTTTATCTGTTTAATCGAAACCGACTTCCCTTCTTCTATACACCTCTCTGGAACATTCAAACGCTTTTGCATTATTGTCACCAGATTTCTTTTTCAAGATGTTATTAAAAAAGAAAAGCTCAACATTTGTATTACTCAATTTTGCATCATTTTTGGTCATAGGAGACATGTTTTGCAAAAAACAAATATTCCAGAAAAAAAGTAATGCAGTGCTGCGTTGCATGTAAAAAAGAATTGTGATGAATTCCACAATTTCTTTTTACATGGCCAGTACCATATTTACTAAACGTCACACAACAGCACAAAGCTAGGCATCATAGCGCAACGCGGCATAATGCGATTCTTCACTGCACGAAGCAAAGTGTTTTTGCAGCATTGCATTGTATGATAATAGGCGTACTCACATCATAGTGCACTATAGAGAGTGATGGAGATGTAATCAGAAATTTTGTTAGTGATGGCCCATTACAAGGTGGCTAACTGCTGCTCATGTTTTTAACACTTAAAACAAAGAATGATGCTTCGCTTGGACAGAGACTGGCATTTCCCCCTCTGAGATCACTTAAGGGGGGCCTTCCAGGGGGGCCCTCCCCCAGTTTGAAGGCCTCTGCTCTAGGACCTTATCCAAAGAAGGGTCAGTGCCGGGGATGAGCAGGGGTGGAGAATCCTCACCCATGAATGGATGTTGCCTCCACAGGCATCAACACAGGTAATCCTGTTAAATATTGGGAGCTGTACTTCTATCTGGAGGAGCTGCTGTCATTCACTGGAGGGGTGCCCGTGCCTCTGACATCCCTCTCCCCCAAACCCACCCCCCAACTCCCAACCATCCCCTCTTGCTAGATCCAGGCCGGAGCCATAAGATTGGTATTCTACTGTAGTAATGCAACCATTAACACTAGCAAAGCCTTGGCCCAAAATTAATCTGGTACAAATATGTAATGTAGGTCAGTGGGACTTAAAAGGCTTATATGGATCTCGTAGTACTTGAGCCAAAGAGGTGTTAAACTATTCATAAACATATCTGTTCGGCGCATACATGAGTAAATACTATAAAAGGCGAGTCTACCGAGAAGGGAGCACAGTGGGTCACGTTTTACATTCTTTTCATTTATAATTCAAAAGCATTATGTTGCTAAGTCAGCAACGTTCTAATTTGCATATATTGATTTAAATTCGATTTTCCACTTGGTAAATAGGATCTTTACTCTGGCAGAAAATGAAAGGCCTCAATATGTATTGCTGCCCATTAAACATCACAAATGTTCTACAAAGGACATGAAAGATTGGGTAAGGCTGGGAGCAGACGGAGCTTTCACTGTATCAGGAGAGAATCAAAAGAAAGACAAGCATTGGCTTCGGGTTAATAGGAGCATCAATGCTCCCGCCTTGCACTGGCAGGGTAGGGGGAAGCCTCAGTGCTAGTTCAGCCATATTACAGAAATGCTGCTGCTTCTGTAATAAGGACAAGGGAGACAGATTTAATCCAGTGCATGTCACACAAGCATTCTTCAATAGGACATTGGAGGAAAGGAACTTAGAAACAATATGTTGCACAATTATCACTTATACGTCATTTTAAAAAAGAAAGTGAAATGTTAACAAATATATTTCACCCAGGAATGACCCTTATGAAATAATGCATCTGCAAATTATTGTACACTATTCGTGCTAATTATGTAATACAAAATAGAAAAAATATTTTATCCTGCAAAATTGGTTCAAAGTTAATTATCTTGAAATATTACCTAGATGCGTTGATCAGAGTTTGAATTCTGTTTGTGACACGGTTACCCTAGTACTAAACTTTGGTTTGCTGCAGATGTTGTTGGAGTCATTTCCTACTGCACAAGTAGCATAAATGGTCGGTGTGCATGAATTGCTGTGTTTTTTGCAATAGGACAATTTCTATTGCCAGAAAATAATAGTTTTACTGGCGCTCGCTGCTCAAGAGCAGTTAATTCTGAGAGCCCTTCAAGAGTCCAACAGAATAGGGTTTTACCAGAATTAAGGTCTCTCTCCTACAGAGCACTTTCAAAAAAGAAGCAAACTCGGGGAGAAAGGTTGTGACGTGCACAGCTCTGTGGGGGTACCATAGAAACCGAGGGATAATAAAATGAATATACAGCCTAGGCTCCAAGCCTCCATCTTGTTTCCAGAAGGCTGCTGCACGCATATTACCGATGGGTTAGTAAGCACTTAAGGGCCCAAATTTACTAAAGGTTTGCCCTGGGGCGCAGTCACGCAAAGTAACACACAGCGGTGCAAATTCTTTCACGTGTATTTACGTTCCAGTGTAAAATAAGATAATTTAGCGGTGCAAAGGTGCCTTTTTATCAGCACAAATAGCGTTTGCACTGTTTTGCAGTGTTTTAGACTATTTTGCATCAGGGAGCCGTACTTGGAAGTAACCTGGGTGGATCAACTCAAGCACTCAGGGGCACATTTATGAGAGGGTTTGCGTAGCGTTTGCACCACGCAATGTGGTACATGGGTAACGCAAACCTCCAAGTCAGATTTTTTAAGCCATACAAAGATGGCCGTGAGTGGCTCCAAAAATCTGGAGTAACACAGCTCAGCCCAAATCGCTGCGTTGCGTTACTCTGCGCTAGGGAGGCAGTCCATGGGCGTTGCGGGGGTGTTCCCACGCAACTCCCGTGTTTTTTTACGCATTCTCAGATTTACAAGACCATGTAAACCTGGGAATGGGGCAAAAAGATCCGCCTCTTCAGGAGAGGCGTAACGAGGAGAAATATCTCTATCACTCCTCGTTACTTCCTCAATCTGCAGCAAACATAGATAGAGGAATATGCTTCTCAGGATTGTTTTTGTGCAGGAAGGTGCTCCTTCCTGCACAAAAACAATCCTGCTTGCAATGCAGGCACCCTTGCACAATAATGCAAGGGTGCCTGCATTGGCGCTAGGCAGCCCATTGTGCTCCAGGGCACGGGGAAAAGTCAGGAATGCGCTGTATGCTTTTATTACGATGCATTCCTGCCCTTTCCCAGTGATGCAGTGCAGCGCTGCGCTGCAAGGTTACTTGCTGCGGTACGCCTCTTTAGTGGGCATACACGTGCGATTCGCCCCTGCCATAAATAGACCAATTTATCCCATTTACCCTTTTCCCACCACAAACACTCCAGAGGCAAGTAATTGGTCTTCACTGCGTAGCTTTATTAAACTTTCAGAGGAACGCAATCTTTATTATTTGTTGATGCACTGTCAACACTTGACCATCTTTATTAAAACCAAAACCAACACACATTTGAGAAAAGCAATAGGCTTGCGAAGTATACATTTGAGCTTCAGGTTGAGATTGTATTTACATCTCTGGATCTCCAGAGTCACACTTGCTGCGTGTTGCGCCAGCAGGCCACAACCAATTTTCACGGCTCCCATTTGGGGTAACCAACCGTCGTCTATCCCCTAGACTCGGCCACCAGGGCACTGCTTTGCGCCTCTCCTGCGCACCAGCTCTCACAAAGTTGCTTACTACAAGCACCGGCATCTCGGGTAGGGCAGGAGAGTCCAGGACCACCAGCAGGTCAGCCCCTCTCCCGCCAGCCCGGAGCCCCTATTGACTGCCTGCCCTGTTCCAGGATCAGACAGGCCCCGCCAAACAGGAGTCCCCACCATTTCTCTTGCCCGGGACCCCGCCAACTCTATCTCTAAACTCAGGGATGGGTGGGTGGGTAACTTGATTGCGGCTCCGATCCGCAGGGCACTCGTGGGGAGAGGACAAAGAGGGCTTCTCCCTCGTGTCCCCCGCTTTTATCCCTTTCCCTGGGAGGGGTCGCCGGCGCACCTTAGTGACGCCCTAAGTAACTCTCGCGTTTTCTGGCGACGCCCCCTCCCACACTCCCGACCGGAAGTTTTTCCCTGGCTTCCCGCACGAAATGCCACTAATGGCCCCCCGCCCCTAGGTGTGGGGGGTGCCTATCATAGTGGGCATACACGTGCGATTCGCCCCTGCCATAAATAGACCAATTTATCCCATTTACCCTTTTCCCACCACAAACACTCCAGAGGCAAGTAATTGGTCTTCACTGCGTAGCTTTATTAAACTTTCAGAGGAACGCAATCTTTATTATTTGTTGATGCACTGTCAACACTTGACCATCTTTATTAAAACCAAAACCAACACACATTTGAGAAAAGCAATAGGCTTGCGAAGTATACATTTGAGCTTCAGGTTGAGATTGTATTTACATCTCTGGATCTCCAGAGTCACACTTGCTGCGTGTTGCGCCAGCAGGCCACAACCAATTTTCACGGCTCCCATTTGGGGTAACCAACCGTCGTCTATCCCCTAGACTCGGCCACCAGGGCACTGCTTTGCGCCTCTCCTGCGCACCAGCTCTCACAAAGTTGCTTACTACAAGCACCGGCATCTCGGGTAGGGCAGGAGAGTCCAGGACCACCAGCAGGTCAGCCCCCTCTCCCGCCAGCCCGGAGCCCCTATTGACTGCCTGCCCTGTTCCAGGATCAGACAGTCCCCGCCAAACAGGAGTCCCCACCATTTCTCTTGCCCGGGACCCCGCCACAGGGCGAGGAGCTTACTGGCGCTCTCGCCCTCCCCCACACACCGCTTGACTGTCCTGATCTAAAGCCTTGGCCCCTAAAGTGGTTTGGAAGAACAATTCCAACCCTGCGTCAGACCAACGCGCTCCATCCGCTAAATACCTTCTGTCTCTTGATGCCTGTATCAGGGCATATCTGATGGGACGTATGGCTGACCCTGCCACCAGCATTGCCACAGCCTGATTCAATTCCTTCTCCGACCTGTTTACCGCAATTGTGGGTGCATTGTTAGCCCAAAACCCGACGTGAAAAAACCACGCAAAATTAATGGTACCCGGCCGGGCCCTCCTCACCCCGCCGGGATCATGTTTATCTAGCACATTCTGTAAATGGGCCGTGAGACCCTCTAACCGTTGCCTTCCAACCCCTATCCAGTGTTGATCGGTTCCTTTTACCCTCTGCACCCTTCCCCCCTGGGATTGCCGACAAAATGCTATACCAGAGGGCCACTCCAGCGTACCTGCATCTGCTGCCTCGAGACCACTGTATAAAGGTTAAGGAGTCGAAAGAAAAAAGGGGGGTTCGTTAGGCGAGAGACACCCCCTTTCGCTGCTGTCAACTAGCTGCTGTTCGAAGCTATCTGTAGTCTCACCTACTGCTCAAAAACAGGAAGACTTCCATCTGCCTACCCTCTTGATGGCCCCCAGTGAGAGGCCTAACTTGGTTGCTGTTGAGGCCGCCCTAATGCGAAACGAATGAGGCGTGAAGTGGGCTGTTTCTTCCCCCAGCAATACCAGGGAGCTCTTTGCCTATTCACGTGAACTGAAATCTTGTGAAGGGGATTCAGTCTGTATGTAATATCAGCCTGTCATCTTCCTCCCCAGGCCGTATTTGCATGAATTTCTGCATCAGAGTCACTGGACAATAACGGTCACATGCCCTGCTCTTAGCTGGACCCAAACTCCTTTTCCTAAAGGGTCTGTCTTTGACCTTCTCCCTCCAGCTTGGAACCTGTCTTCTGAAATTAACCCCTCTGCCATGCTGATTCCCCCCTCTCTATCTGCTTTTGAGGCCGGTATTAGCTCAGGTACTCGGAAAGCCACAAAGAATGCCAAAGAATACGCTAATCTCAACAGCTGCGCCCCACAAGGGAATATGCGGACTTGTGGTAATCCCTCCAAAATACTTGATAGCCTACTGACGTCTCTGGGTCTCTTGTCATCTTTTACCCCTGGGGCCAACCGTTCCCTACCCAAAGGGGGTATGCCCTCGTTTGCATCAGCGTGTAGTACGACAACTTGGTTATTAAAGTGTGTTTGAGCAGACTCTTAACCACCGGTGGATGTTCATAAGAAGGCAGACTCATTAGCGCAACGCCAGGACACCCTCCTGGGTGATACTGCGCTCAAACAAAGCAGCATAACACCCCATATCCCCATAGTTTCCTCCTTATTACCTCTCCCCGGTGTTTGTACAACACTGGTATTAACCAGTACTCCCAGGGGAGATCTAGCGATCAGCTACCCATCCCGCGCCCCCTTAGAGAAAAAGGGGGGGGTTAGTCCTCCGGCCACACAAGTGGATCCAGAAACGGCCAGCACGACCTTGCCCGAACAGCTATGTGTGTGGCTTTGTGATGTTTTGTGGTACCACGCAAGCTGGGATTCTCACCGTCCACTTGCAGCCAGCGTACCCTGCCTTCTGTTACCTTATAACGAGACCGGGCATCAGCCACTGTCTTACCTAAGGTTTGTGTCCAATCACCCTAACTCCGTCGATGGTACATGCCACTGGGCGGCGCACACACCCACTCCCGTACTGACGCGCTCTACAACCTGGATCTCCCTGTGCCGCTAACCCTTTGGCTAGATCTGCGCTTTAGGTAACTAATTATTGCCTTTTACCACCGCCGAGGCGTCAGCACTGCCCTCTTCTTGTGTATGCTAAGGGCTGGAATGAATTCTATCTTGCGATTCAGGGCCGAAAGCTACCTGCCACCTGCTTACGTGAACAGTCTCATCCCACTGAACACCCTGGGTTTTTTCACCTCCTATACATCGCCATACTAGCCTCGGACTTTGCTAATCTCATGGCAAAACATGTTATAGAGCTATGAGTAGCCGTATTGATCTGTGTAGATCTCCCGCATCATTTCTCACAAGTAGCCACTGAACCAGCGCGCTATTACCTACCAATTGCCTAAACCGGACAATAGCTGCTCCTGATGAAAGGAAACCAAGTGAATCACACCACACGGTCGACTGTATCTTATGAAAGGAAACCCAGTGAATCACCCCACACAGTCAACCCGAAGATGAGAACCCCATAAACCCATCCACCCCCAAATGTTGACTCAGGGCTTCTGAAAGGAAACCAAGTGAATCACACCACGCGGTCAACTGCATCTGATGAAAGGAAACCAAGTGAATCACGCCCCCCCACGGTCAACCCGTGGATATGAGACCCCATAAACGCATCCATCAAGAAATGCTTTGCCTCAGGGCTGCTACTGACCATTTGCGAACGCGCTCAAAGGTTTTAAAACCCCTCCTATTTGAGAGACACTCTGAATAGAGCTGTGGTCACTCCTCCACCTCACATTTTAACCAATATCCAGTCTATCCTTTCTTAATGTTTAAGGAATTCAGATTGTTTGTCTCTGTTTACAGTTTCAGCGTAGGAGTTGCTTTCCCCCTGACAATGGGTTCCAAAGCCTCTTGCAGCTGATAATGGGTCCTAAAGTCTCTCGCCCCTGACCTGTATGTATTGTTCACCTATATATTTCTTTCTAGCTGGGGCCTTACCCAACTCACCATAACCTCCTTACTCTTTCCGTGTACTTTGCACACACTGCCCGACAACCTCTGCATTCGCATTCCCATCGAGAGTAATTGCTGTAGCGAAGAATGCTATATACCCTTTGTTAAAATAAAATAATTTAGATTGTTTGCCTCTGGTTATGGTGTCAGCGCAGGAATCACTTTCCACTTGACAATGTGTTGAGGTGTAGCCATATGTGTGGCTGCGAGCCCACAACAACCAGGGTGTTCCTTGTCCCTGCTGCCTCATTGTGGCAGTCCCTGTTACGCCGGAGAGCTGCGCTGCTCTACGCCCCCCCCTCTGAGGGGCATCCCCACCCTGTCCGATGGTAATATCACTCGAAATGTGAGAAACCCCTAGTCGGCTCACTGTACATTGCACTCGCCTCCGCTTTAAGTCGAAGCACACTCCTGACTTATGCAAACACCTTTTGAGGTAACAAAACCGTGAATACTTCTGTGAGGGGAAACCAAGCAGAAATTAGTGTTATGTGCTTTATGAGGAGTACGTACAAAGGGGGTATGCAAGCGAAATGTAGCGGAAAGACTCCCCGTGACGCTCACTTGTTATTATCATTTTTTGTAGTGACGGGTTCTGAGACGGGAGGGATCAAATCACCTATTCTCTTCAAATCATTGAACGCCTCCGGTACCGGTTCCCTTTTCTGCTTGCGGCCCTACGCCCTGTTATGCAGCTCATTTAAACCCTATTTTTTGTTATCACACTGAATCCTCCCTCACTCTTTCAAAAGTGCTGGGCAGCTCCCTGGTCCGAGACTTAATTGTCCAAATGAGACTTAATTGTCCAAATGTGGCTTTGACCTTGACTGTACACTCTCTAGGTCTGTGCTGATGAACGTCCTGTCAGCAAGAGCTGAAATCACTCCGACCACTTTACGAAAGGGGGAGTACCAAACTCGGCCTAAATGGAAAGCAATTATCTCCATTCGCTATCTGCACACCTCGAATACTTGTGTGCGCACGCATGTAAGAAACTTCCATTCGGAGTGAAGGTAGGTTGGCTAGTAAATGAAAAGCGCTTAACTGCTTCTAGCCTGCTATCGTGGACCCTTGGCCTTGCCAGGAACAACTGCGGGCTCTACTCTTTGGATCTGTTACCGAACCGATAACAAGGCAGCGTGTGAACCGCTATGCCTGTGCTGGCCTGATACCAACCTTTAACCAAGGTGACCCCAGGAGCCTTACACCCAGTCTGCTGCTCTTTCTGGTTGGTCTTCGCAGACGTCGCCGAGTCTTCCACTGCCAGCTCTCCAACCCTCCGCCGGCACCCAGTTATAAACTCCGCCTTACACCCAGTCTGCTGCTCTTTCTGGTTGGTCTTCGTAGACGTCGCCGAGTCTTCCGCTGCCAGCTCTCCAACCCTCCGCCGGCAACACCGGTCGACTCCACAGGATCGTGCCGCCACCGTCTCGGCCCGGACACCATGAAAAGAAAAAGAAAATCACACTTATCCCTGTTTCACCCTGGACAGCCACGTTATTCTTGCTCTATAATGCCTACCGCGCCCGATTCTCCCCGGCGGTCCCCCATCCAAGTACTAACCACGCCCGACCCTGCGTAGCTTCTGAGCACGGGCGGGATCTGGCGTGGTAGGACCGCCGATCTGGTGCAGCCTCCTATCCCATAATCTAACGCAAGCTCGCGCGGAGTGGCAGGCTGCAGATCCAAAACTGTGCTTGACGCCTCCCCACCGATATGAAGCTCAATACCACAGCAATTACATTCCTCCCAAAGCTCCGTGAAATCTAATTTGTTCACTTTTTGGGGCACACTGAATCTGGGTGGTCGGGCCATCGATCTGGTGCGGCCCCCTGACCCATAACTTTAAAAACCATGCTCGCGCTCCAGCAGAGTAGCAGACTGCCGATACAGATCCGCGCTTTGACGCCTCCCCTCAGTTGTGAAGTTCTATACCGCCCTCGCATACCGCAAGTAAAGCGAGCCGCCCCTCTCGCATAAACATTGTCCCGAACTTGCATCAAAGCAAATCGCCGGCATCAAAGAGCATCGCCGCCGCCCTCGCCTACCGCAAATAAAGCGAGCCGCCCCTCTCGCATACGCATTGTCCCGAACCTGCATCAATGCCAACCGCCGGCATCAAAGCAAATCCCCGCCGCCCTCGCATACTGCACTCCCTTTAAAACGCGCTAGCCTCGAACAGCTTACCACGCATCTGTACATGCAGCAAAGATAGGCCGGCGCTCCCGGCCCCCCCTTATCGCACCTCGCCTTGACCCTGGAGTTTCGCTCCCATGAGCGCGCTCCGTTCCTACTAAGGTACAAGCGCCCTAAAGTAGTTTAAAAGCTGACTGCCAACGCGCTACGCTGTGAGGCCCTCTCACCTGGGTACCACGCAAGCCCGCCGGTAGCTCCACCAGCTGTAACTTGATTGCGGCTCCGATCCGCAGGGCACCCGTGGGGAGAGGACAAAGAGGGCTTCTCCCTCGTGTCCCCCGCTTTTATCCCTTTCCCTGGGAGGGGTCGCCGGCGCACCTTAGTGATGCCCTAAGTAACTCTCGCGTTTTCTGGCGACGCCCCCTCCCACACTCCCGACCGGAAGTTTTTCCCTGGCTTCCCGCACGAAATGCCACTAATGGCCCCCCGCCCCTAGGTGTGGGGGGTGCCTATCATTTCATAAATTTGCCCCTCAATGTTTTTGATACAAAACCTAATCTTCTAAGCTAGCTGGGCGTTGCATCAAAAAATAACAGCTCCTTCTTGAAACAGGAGCAAGGAAGAGAAAGGTTTTAATTTCCCCAAACGTTCCACACATTAGATTGTGCTGCGCTGTAGGGCACACATGCGATGTGTGCAATGCTTGAGAATTTTCTAGGCATGGGATTTTGTACTGGATGAGTATGTTTTCAGTACAAATTCTATGCTCGACAGTATGCACACACCTCTGCACAATGATTGCCGCGGTGCTAGGGAGCCTGTTTGTGTGCCACCGCTGGGGTGGTGAGCAGTAGCTCTGCGCTTTTTTCTCCCCCTTGCACAAGCTAGAGCATCAACTTTGGTTGTTGTGCTGCATTGTACTAAAAATAGTAAATATGCATAAAGTTCTATGAATAAAAAGGGCCTACAACCAGTGGAATAAGACCACACAGCATTTCAAGCTGTTCTTCCTGTGAAATGGCCTCTTCATCAAAGGAAGATTGTCTGTACCATTTGCCAGTAAGTTATTCAGCCAAGACATGCCACAGATTGGGGGCAATTTGCTACAACTGCTGGAAAATGGAAAAAAAAAAGATGAAGAGAGACAAAAAGATGCTCCAAATGCTTTCAGAATTCATGACTGATTCCTGTGCTTCTTTGACGCAGTTACAATTTTAGTTTCCAATTCAAGACTTGCTATTGGTACAAAAACAAACGTTGGCTTGCAAAGGAGATTAGGTGATTGTCAGAAAAAGGGCCATCACAACCTAGGATATTACGAAGCATCCTTGTTACTGGTAAAAAACAGAAAACAAACCATTTGTCATTTGAAACCTTATGCTGTATTTATGCTGTGTAAACAAGCAAGTGAATACTGGATGTCAACGTGTGTTCCTTTCAAGCTGTCCTTGGATTCTTGGGGTTGCACTATTTTTGTATATTCATTAGCCAGCATTCTCTAGGTCAAAGGGTAAACTTAATCAGTCAAATGTGATTTTGTTCAGAGTTTAATGAAAAACTTGGGGTAGTGAAAGTCCTCCAAGCAAACAGGAGGACATACTGAGTTAGACTTACTGACATGGATATGATGGAATATTTTTTGTTACGTGACATTGTATAAAGTGGCAGGTGCTCCCAAAGACATCCTGAAGGTATTGGTTGGTCAAAGAACTGAGGGCCTCATTTACAATGTGCAAGTGTTTTTGCTGTGCTGCCGCTGCCCTATGCCAAATCCAAAGTGCATTGATCCACCATATTTACCAGATACAATGCTTTCCTGTCCATTCAGCCAGCCGGGCGCACAATATGGTGCCTAGCACTGACGCAGGCACCCTTGTGCCATAGTGCAAGGGTGTCTGCATTGTTGGAAGTATTGTTTTTGTGCAGGAAGGTATGCCTTCCTGCACCAAAATCCACCGAGGCGTTTTCCTTTTCCGATGTGTGTTGCAAAATGCAGCACACATTGAAAGAGGAAAAAACGAGGAGAAATTAACATATTTCTCCTCATTACACCTGTCCTGGGGAGGCGTACAGTTTTGAAACAGTCCCAGGTTTACAGATGCTTGTAAATCTGGGAATACATCAAAACCCATGGGTGCTATCTGGCGTACAGTCCCTGGAACGCCTCCCTGACGCAGTGTAAGGCAACGCAGCAACTTGCGCTGTGTCGCCTTACACCATAGTTAAGAGGCCATGAAAAGACACTCAAAATGGCTTTGCCTGGCCTCGTAGATATGGGTCTGCACTCTGCGCCGCCAGAGCGCCATAAAAGGTGACGCACCGGTGGCACAAGGGGCTTGTAAATAAACCCCTGAGTGTTTTGTCTTTTCACACAGTAGTGACTTGCAAGTTTTTTTATGTAACCTGGTTTTTTAAAGGCTAATGCTATGGCAATGATGAATAGAATTGGCAAAGCCAGTAGGTCTGGCCTTGGCAAGATCGTATGGAGGTTAATTGCTTTTATGATTTTTTTATTGCAAGTACACGGGGCAAAAAAGAAAATCTGCTGTCATTAGAAACTTTCAATTTAAAAAACATTCACTAATGTGGCTGTTTCACTAGTGATGTTTTTAAACAGAATTCCTCTCAGTTGTACCATGCATTTTTGATATATTATATGGCAAGTATACGAGAATAAATCACCTTCAAACAAAGCATTCACATTTCAGGCAGCTACAACATTATTTTCTTAAACACTTTGGGGGATATTCTCAAGAACATGTGATATTTATCGCAAATTTAGCTTAACGTAACTTTGCACATCGCAGTCCATCGCGGGAAAATATCACTGTGTTAACGTTGTATTCTCAACCCGGCGGCACCATGCGATAATTCCACGACATTGCGCCAAATGACCGCGTTAAAATTAACGCGATGCCGAAAAAATGCGAAACATGAACGCAAAAAAAGTTGCGATGTGGCCAACCGCGATAAAAAAAAAATCAGCGATAACCAGTGACAGGCCTGCAATTCCCACGCGTCATGCGGGAAAATGCACTACAAAAGCACCGAAAAACACAAACAAAATAATTCAAACTGCGTAGCACCATGGAGGAAGCCGGAGCAAGTCCAGTGGACGACCAGAACCCCACAAGCCCCCAGGAGGACCAGCCTGGGACCTCGGGGTCACGGAAGTGCAAGGAGAAGAAGACGAGGTTCAGTCCGCAGGAAAACAGGATCATCATCACGGAAGTGATAGAACACCACCAACAACTGTTCGTCACCTCCAACGTGTCATTGGCAAATAAAAATGCAATATGGCAGTCCATCCTGGACAAGCTGAATGCAGTCGGAGTGAGGAGGAGGACAATTGGAGAGGTCAAGTGGTGCTGGAATGATGCGAAGCGCAAAACCAAGAAGAAACTCGCTGACAACCATCAGGCAGCAATGCAGACTGGAGGTGGCAGTCCAGCGGAACACCAGGAGCTGGATGAGATGGAGGAAATGGTGGCCACAGTCATCAGTGGGGAGACGGTGGCAGGAGTTGGGGGTCCGGACACTGCTCGACATGACCTGACACAACAGCACCAGGGTGAGTACCCAACAGGGACTGGGGGAGATGGGCACAATGGCACACATGCACAATTAAGTAGAGCACACTGCACACCCACAATGACTCTGGATCATGTCCCTGATCCCCTTGGCACACTGCAGCACACATACAAAGAGCACGTAGGCCCCCATCCACTATGGGCACAAAGGGGTCCCTCCCCACACAGCACCAATCTCACAACCAACCCATGCACACGTGCCTAAACCAGCAAAGCTGCGCGTCTGTGAGCCACACTGACAATGCAAGTGACACCGCATGACGAACAGCATGGCTGCAGTCCAATTATCATGACATGGCGCACGCCACGACACTGAGGTGGCTGAGTGTGGAACACATCCGTAAAGGAGCAGGTCACACACTGACAAATCCACGTGCACAAACAACCCCTGACGTCAACAACACATCTGCGGACAAACCATGCCCAAGATTCCAAAATCCGAACTTGAGCCAAAATTAGCCAAGTCTGCAACATCTCAGCACTGTAGAAGCACAGAAGACAAAGGCACACTGCCTCAAAGGGATAAGGGGCAGCAAAATCACAGCTGCAGGGGTGACTCTCCCACAATGCAGCACACACACATAGCAATAACAGCACATCAACATTGACGACAATGTGGTACAAAGTGCAACACGTTTACTACAGAACAGAGGACACAACTGGTTCCGCTTGTGAGTAGAAACTGGCCAATCACATCTGGCATAGCAGGAAACTGTGAGATGATAATGTACGTGTACAACCTCACATCTGTGATGTAGTTGAAATGTCCACTGTCCCGCATCAAATAGTCAGCTCATCCCAAACAGCCACAATGTACATTGTCATGCAGTCTGTATGTAAACTTGAACAATGCGTCAACATACATGTCAACACAATGTTAAAATGCATCTACCCTTCACATTGCAGAGGGACAATCAACACCTCCTGCAGAGCAGACCAGACAACTCATCAGTGATGATGAAGAGGACCTCCACACCTTCGACACCGACGCCCTACAACAGCTCATGGACAGCTACGGCAACCCACCTCCAGGAGCAGGGCAGCCCAGCTGCATCGAGGAGACCCCACCCCCTGCACAGACCACACAGCAGGAAGCCCCCACCACCACGGCTGGCTCCCAGCACCTCATCAAAGAACACATCGCATTCCAAGGCCATGTGTTAGACTGCCAGAAGGAGGTTGCTGAACAGGTGCGGGTGGGGTTCGACCTCATGGCAGCCAAACTAGATGCCATACGTGGGTGTCTAAGTCCCATCAGGGACCACTTACACTCCCTAACGGACACCCACAGTTCGCTCCATGATGTCCAACAATCCATGCCCGACATCGCTGGAGTTATGACTCTGAGAGGAGAACAACTGTCTAGTCAGAGTAGCCTCAGCGATGTCAGCCGAGAGTTGGCACAGATGCTGAGGATAATGGAGAACATGGAGCGGATGCATGCTGAAAGAATGGCTGCCACGGATGCACACCAGAAAAAAGTTGTTGGGATCTTCCATGCCCTGCAGATCCTCATCATCGCATTGCTGCCACTAAGGCAGTCGCTGATGTATGCTGCTGGTACTTTGACACACACATCTCCGGCCCCTGATGTGTCAGTGGCACACAGTGCTGCAGACCAAACATCAGCACCCACATGTCAGACAGATGACATAGAGGATGAAGATGCGGGTGATTCCACTTTTTTAGTAAGAAGGATCCAGTAGCATTCTTCTTCGCCATATGCCGTGTTTCAGCTTGGTTCTGCCCTCTGCATCATGCCCTGTAGCAACACCTCCCACTGTCCCCCGAAACACTCTGCGACACTCACCTTGGACCTCGACATGGACTGCCATATTTCGTTTGCTTACCAATGACACAGCAATCAGACGGCGGACTGTACTGTTCCTCTTCCGATGTACTTGTCAATCCCTACATGACTCTGGCTGGCCCTCCACTGGGCTACAATGTAATTTGGGGTTTGCATGGCCATGTACTGCTCCAGCTCCGACACTCCACCGAATGTGAATAAATCATTCAAATTCACACAGATGTGTCATGTCCATAATCGATCAAGTATGAAAGTATGGATGAATGTAAGGACATTGATTGCCCAAAAAGGTACACCCTGGGAAATGAAAGCAATGCGCATGTGTGACCGTGACACACATAGGAAGTGAGATGACTGGGAATGTGTGCCTCATTGCTCTGAAACAACAATCGCGCAATTTCTCAGCTTTGCCCCACGCAATGTTAAAAATAGGGCTGGGTATGAGATGTCAAAGTCGGTGGCAGGCCTAAAGTAGTGTCCACCATCACATTTGACAACAGAACATCTCTTCGCATACCTACTCACACTCAACTGGGTGGACACAGCCTGTAGTGATGGATCACATTGATCCACATGGCAAGAACATGGACACCAGGATGTATGCTCTCGTGACACCTTATCTTTTCGGCTAGTGGCTCAAAATACAAATGAAAAAGTAGGGAGGACAACGGGCACCCCTGCCTGGTCCCCCTATAGATGTTAAAACTATTAGAAATGTTTCCATTCACCAAAACCCTGGCAGTAGGATTCTTATATAAAAGAGCTATTGCCCTGCAAAAGTTTTCTCCCAAATTAGAAAGCTGTAGAATTTCCTGCAGATAAGACCAATTGACCCGGTCGAATGCCTTCGTCGCATCAACAGTAATAACTGCCAATGGTATTTTGAAAGTGGTTGCTATGTCAGCAGCACCAATTAAGTTGTAGGTTAGTTCTTTAATGCCCCTACCCCGCACAAAGCCCTTCTGATCCTCATGTAGCAACACGTCCAGTACTCCACTCAGCCTATCTGCTAATAACTTCGTAAAGATATTATAGTCTGAATTAAGCAGCGAGATAGGCCTGTAAGAGTCGCAGCAGTTAGGTGGCTTATCTACCTTGAGGATCAGAGTGACAATGGCGTCATTCCAACATTGAGGGATCGCCTTACCCCCTTCAAAAATCTCAGTAAACAATCTAACCATTATCGGGACCAAAAATGTCTCCAGTTTTTTATATACCTCTACCGGGATACCATCTGGTCCTGCTGCCTTATTTGCTTTCCCGGCTTTAATAACATTTCTAATTTCAGAATCTAGAATTGACCTATTCATTTCTTCCCTTTGGGGTTCAGACAGCTTGTGGGGAACTTCTTGACCCAACCACTTTATCACTTCCTCTCCCTGCGTAACTAAATTTTCGGAGTATACTTCCCCGAAATGATTGATCAGAGCCTCTTCTATACCTTCCCTTGACCTGGCTAGGTCCTCTGACCCCTCCAACTTTAGTTCTTTTATGAAGTTTTTTGCTTGATCATTTTTTATCTTCCAGGCAAGTAGCTTGCCACAACCTTCTCCGTAGTTAAAATGGGCCTGTCTGCTCACTAGCCATCTCTCCTGCACTCTACCTTCCAAAACGCCTGCTAACTCCACGTTAAGGGCCTCAATAGCAGCAGCCCCGGACTCCTGTACTATTCCTTTGTCCTGTATCTTTTGTTCTAACCGCTTGATCTGATCTTCAATGGTAGCTATTTCTCCCCTCCGTTGCTTGTTTTTATAGGACTGGATAGAGGTTACCCTCCCTCTTAAAAAGGCCTTGTAAGCATCCCATACTGTACCTATTGGGGCACTATCTAAGTTCTGTTCAAAGAACCATTGAGATTCCACCCCCAGTTCTTCCATCATCGCCTCATCAGCCAGTATTGTACGATCAAAGGTCCATCTCCTTTGGCGCAGCGTATTTTGGGGAGCCAAAAGTAGAGATGGCCGAGTGATCCGACAAATGGGAACCAACATGACTAGCATCCCTAACCTGGCCCTTTATAGCTTGGTCAATCAAAAAAAAATCTATTCTCGATTGGTGACCATATTTTTATTGTTAAACGTAAAACTTTTTAAAGACCCCTGCCTTTCCCGCCAGATGTCACACCAACCTAGATTCTTTATTGAATTTATAATTAGAGAGCGTGATTTATTATGGGTAGTCGCTCTACTTTAGTGGAGCGCTCTAGCCTGTCATCTAGCACTACATTAAAATCACCCGCCATTATAATAGGGTCCGGGAAGTCCAGCAGTTCCAAGAGTAAATTACTAAACGGGGTAGGATTGTCTAAATTTGGGCCGTAATAGCCTACCAACGTGTAGCTCTGGTTATAACAACTCATTTTAGCTATTACCCATCTGCCTAACTTATCAACTCTGCTATCTTCAATAATTATCTGAGGATTGGATTTTACAAGAATCGCCACTCCTCTTATAGTGAGTTGATGATCCGTGCATATTACTCTCTGAAGCCATGAAAAGAAATGAAAGCAATGTGCATGTGTGACCGTGACACACATAGGAAGTGAGATGACTGGGAATGTGTGCACTAGCTGTGGCCTCATTGCTCTGAAACAACAATCACGCAATTTCTCAGCTTTGCCCCACGCAATGTTAAAAATAGGGCTGGGTATGAGATGTCAAAGTCGTTGGCAGGCCTAAAGTAGTGTCCACCATCACATTTGACAACAGAACATCTCTTCGCATACCTACTCACACTCAACTGGGTGGACACAGCCTATAGTGATGGATCACATTGATCCACATGGCAAGAATATGGACACCATACTCACATTGCTGAAGACACGTAAGAGCACAGGTCTATCAGCAACTATCCCAACCAATATGTCTGGCTCACAGAGGTGGAGCTGGCAATAGGGACTCACCCCTAAGTGAAATGCGTCAGTCAGTCCCTACCGGTGTACAGACAATGCTCATTGAGGCACACGATTTGACATTCTAATCAACACTCATCACAGTTGAACACTAGTGAAGTTGCGTAGACTTTATTAGCATATGAGCGTCAGTACGGGCAAGACAAGGGCCACAACATGCAGACCAATGCATCAGACACTAACAGGCAGCATTCGGTCACGGTACAGTTCCACGTGACAGGCGTTGTGCATGCGCCCGGGATGTTCTGCCATTGCGTTGGTGGCTCTCGTAGAACCGGCACTCTTCTGACCTGCAGCAGTTATGTGGATGATATGCCACAGCTCGGAGCAATGAGTCGTATGTGCGTGCAACGTTTGGATGTATGGGTTGTTGTGTACGTAAGTGTCAAGGGCATTCCATGCAAGAGTACCTCGAGCAAGAACTTCTGTGTGTGAGGTGTGGATACGTTGGTCTTTCATTAGCGCTGTGTGTAGTGTGGGAGTCGTCATCATCTGCTATGGTATCTCTCTCAGGGTGTGCCTGCTGCATGCAAGACCAAGGTCGGAGGTGCAGATGTCCTTCCGCATTATGTATTGAGACAAAGGAGCTTTCATCCCTAACGTTAGTCTGACTACTGCTTGCATTCTGGAAATGTGATGTGGCTTTCGCGCTGCAATTGAGGCTAGGCCTTAGGCTTATGGTGCACCAATGGCGATACACACACAACAGTTGGCATGCATGAGCCAAGAGCCCTTGCGCTCCTTGTACAATCCCTTCGTGCGCGGCCGCCCTCCGGGTGCATGCAATATTGCAACATTGTCGATTGCGGGCCGTGTGGCGCAGACACTGCAACAGAGACACACACATCAGTTGGTTTCCTGTCCAGCCCAGAAATGAACCACGCCCAGAGCCCAGGGATAATAATTCACACCCCTACGCTGTACTTGCGTACGCCGGCCCAGTCCACCCCTCTTACGTATTAAGGGGGGGACGACAAAGCTACATGTCCAAGGTCTTACCCACTGCCTGTGGTGACATGGTTGCGTCCGCTGTACACAGCACAAGACTCAATCAGATAGGGTCCATGAGTTGTGGTGCACTGAGTTAGTGGCACCTGAAGAGCTGCGCAGGGTATCAAGCTGATGATGGCATCCAAGAAAGGTGTGAGCAACTCTGGTAGTCTGGCTGTAGGACTCTTCCGACTCTGGCAGTTGTTGGTTGGAGGTGGTCCTGGCGGTGGTGGCATGTGCAGCCAGCGGTGATGCGTCGTCCGGGCAGGTCAGGACTCGATTTGATGTGTGAGCCATGGTGGACCGCAGTTGAGGCCGGAGGCAGCGGTCAGTGCAGGGCCACAGACACATGGCGTTGATGACCCCCAGGCCATCGACTCAGAGGCCACCAAAGTTCAACCAGAGAGTGTCCATGAATTTCGTGGCACAGAGTTAGTGGCACCAGAGCTGAAAGGGGATGCAGTCTGCGATGAGGCCCGTACAATGGTATAAACTCTGCCATAAATAAATCAAGACTCAGTTCCAAATGTGTGACCTACTTGACCGCAGTGTAGGCCGGAGGCAGCGGTCAGCAGGGGCCCACAGCCACGTGTCGTTGGCTTGCGATGCACAGAGTTAGTGGCACCAGAGCAGTTGTTGGTACTGTTTGATCACCTCCATAACGATGATCCTTTTTTCCTCCGGACTGAACCGCGTCCTCCTCTTACTCCTCTCCTTGCGTACAATGATATGTACTCGGCCACTGAATAATCAAGACTCAGTTCCAAATGTGTGACCTACTGGACCGCAGCGTAGGCCGGAGGCAGCGGTGGAGTACGTCAACGAGAAAGGAGTGCTGGGGGCCTGTGTCGCGGAGGCCGTGATGGTCTGAGGAGGCTGCCAAGGTCGCGGACCTCGGGCTTGGAGCTTGCACCAGCACGTGGTTGGCCCTCTTTGACACACGCCGGTGTTGGCAGGTGAGCAGTGAGGCCTGGTTGCGCAGGGGCGGCCAAGACGGGTCTGGGGACCAGCGGCCTGGGGTGCAGCAGGTGCACAAGATCGCAGGCACCGCCGCTCACGGCATCGGCCTCGTGGCGGGCTGAGAGGTGCCGCCCTGGCAGACACTTAGGCCATTCCGGAAGAGAACCACGCCCAGAGCAACGGGCTTTTTATTCACACCCCTACGCTGACCTGGCGTACGCTGGGCCAGCTCACTCCGCTCACGCTTACAGGGGGGGACGTAACAAGCTACATTTCCGCGTTCTTCCCCACTTCCTCGGGTGACATGCTTGCGTCCACTGTCCACTACACTCCAGACACCAGCAGTATATGTCGACATAGACATGTCTGTGGTCTGCATACTGCAGTCTGTCCAGCACATCCACGCCACACTTGGCATTGTGTACATTCTCATTCATGGGTCACTTGCCTCCTTCGCACATGCCTGGTTCCCACCTCTCCCCACATTCTGCTATTGTGTGGCTGAGGTGCCATGCCGTTGATGGCTTGTGTACATGGCTAGCCCAGGTTACCACAGTAAGTTGTGCTGTCGTGTCTGGTAGGTGGGCATGTTGTTTGGCATGTTGTATGTGAGTTTGTAACATGTGCATTCCCAGAGTCGTGAGTTGCATGACTGTGTAGTTGAGTTGTGTGGTGTGTTCATTTGGTACTTACCAACGAGCAATGCCTTCCCATAGGTGCCATCCTGAAAGCGCTGGTTGATGATGGACTGTCGGAAGATGAAGTAATCATGCACACTGCCTGGGTAGTTGGTGACGACATTGGTGAAGAGTCCCAGGTGGTCCACTATTGCCTGCACATTGAGGGAATGCATGTGCTTCCTGATGCGGTAATTGTGTGCAGTGGCGGCAGGGGGCACGAGGAGTACATGTGGCAGTCGATTGCCCCCAACACGTGCGGGAAGCCAGCTATGGCGTAGAAGCCTTGCTTGGTCTCCAGCTGTTCCTGCGCAGTGTGTGGGAAGTAAAGGTGCTGGGGTACCAAGCTGATGATGGCATCCAAGACAGGTGTGAGGAACTTGGATAGGGCTGGCTGTGAGACTCCTCCGACTCTGGCAGTTGTTGGTTGGAAGGTCCCAGAGGCCAACAGGTGCAGCACAGCCAGCAGCTTTGTCTGCGGAGGGATGTTGGTTGTCCGCTGTGTTGGTACCGTCAGCCTGTGGGCAATGATGGTCAGGATGCGGAGGATGGTTGTCCTTTTGAGCCTGTAGTGGGCAATGACTTCCTCTGGTGTCACGTCTGTGAGGCTGGTGCAATTTCTGAAGATCCGCTGTCTTTGTCTGCGCTGCCTCTGTGGGAGTCCGGGGGGGTGGGGGGGGAGGGGGGGGTTGGCGGGCCTGGGTGTGGTAGCGGTGGGTGTTGTGGCCCTCTTGGGGCTCCGAGCTGCATGATCAGTAGCTCCATGGCATCTGTTGTTCTTCAGGTGTGGCTCTGGTCTGGGCTCCCTTTTGTGGTGCAGGTTGTCGTCCAACTTAACACCAGGTAAGAGCAGGTTTTAAATCCCTGCTGCTAAAGCACCTTATCGCCTGTTTTGGGATCTTATCGCCGATTTGGCTGGTCGTAGAGAATATTGCGAAGTGGTGTTTTCGCGGCTTTTTGCACAGGAACGCCTACTCTGCATCTCATTAGCGTTGCCGGTGTCATCCGTGGCGATGTTTTTTGTGGCTGCTATCGCAGGAAAACTGGCGATATCGGCTGTTAGCACCTGCTTGGGAATAGGGCGATAAATCTATCGACACTTTGGCTGCGATAAAGTGCCGCTAACTCGGCGATAAGTCCTTGAGAATATGCCCCTTTATGTCTTACAGCTCTAAAAAAGGAGTGCAGGCAAAATAAAGAGCTAGTATTTAATGTTAATAAAAACATAAAGAAAATAAAAAAGTGTACTTTGAACAGCTTTGCGACAGAAGCAAAAAGCATTATTTTAAGGCAGACTTTATGCAGTCACTCAAAGTGAAGGGAGCCAATGGGTAAAGTGGTCTGACATATTGCTCGATGTTGTATGCTATGACTGTCGGAAGCCAAGTGTGAAAGTCAATTTAACAGACCAATGGATGAGGCCCGCCAACCAAAAGCCCCTCTATGTATGCATTGTATTATGATTTTTGGGATAACAACAGTCTGCTGGGTCAGATAAAAGGTTTCTCAAAGCACAGACCTAAGACTTTGACCCTGTACAGTGCTCTAATGCCTTTTCGCTCAGTACACATTTCTGAGCTGGAGTACAGAGGGATGAAGACAGGGCTATCTTTAGAAATTCTATGGTAACTTTTTAGCAGAAGATTGCAGATAAGTCCTTCCAGAGCCTTCCCATTTGGTTGTTTGCGGGGTATTTGGAGATAGTCAGCATAATAATTTATTAGAGGGAGAGAAGCTGCTGGCCAGGGCCTGGACCTTTTGTCTCCAGCTCGTGTGGCCCATCCAGGAAACTGATGACAGCCAGCTGCAGAGCTTCATTCTTACTCTGCACTAGCAATGAATACTGCTACTGCTACTTTGAGCCAAACTCGTCACTGCCTTCTGGTAGAGCCATCACCTTACACAACAACTGCTGTAAGAAATTGAAATGTGAAAGGAACTGCCCCAAATCAGTTTCTGAACTTTAGACAGTGGATCTACACCTCAACCTTTTCTATATAACCACCTGGAAATCATGCTTAAAAGTGGGTCCCACACTTTCCCCCTTGCTTCCAGTTCCAAGCTTCTTCACTGACCAACAGTGGGGATGCTCTGTAGACTAATCAGAGAGCTACTGTAATCAAGGACTGGTAATTCTGATATCCAGTCTCCAAGAGGTGAGGGGACATCACTTTAAGTTGAACCCCGTTCTGGAGAGCTGTGGGTTTGCCTGAAACCTGGGAGCCTGCCTGCTGAGAGGGGAGGAGTAGTGGATGTTCTGCAGGAGCTGCCTGCCCAGGCAGAGAAGCCAAATGACCAAGTCCAGAGGAAGGAGAGACTCAGGAGAACCGGTCTGCACAGGAAGTGTGCAAGGAGTTGACCCAATTGTGTCTGAGGGTCTCCTGGCCTCCCTGCATGCCCAAGTTAAACAAGCATGAACATGCAACTCTCCAGTATGCCTGTTCCATGACCCACCACAGAGGAAGACCAAAAAACCAACGCTGACTCTGCCTGTGCTGCACAAACTGGAGGAGTGCCTTCTCCTGTGCTGCCGTAGCTTCCATCAGCCTGAAGCAAGGAGAAGGAGGCGAGACCACCTCAGCTAGCCCCTGTGTCATGAGTGTGATTGCTCACATCGTGAGGTTGATCCCAGTGTGCTTCACATCAGGTAATATTTACATCTGAATAAAACATTGACTGAGAACTTGAGTAACAGATTTTGATGGAACTTTGTTGAGATTATTGCAACCCGCTTAAAAAAACTGCAGAGTTAAAATATATGGTCTGACCTCCAGGTCACAGAACTTAGGAAAGCTCCTCCGTTTCATCATAGTGAGCCTTCAACTGTGTGTGAGGTTATGTTAAAAAAAAACTTGCTGAAGGCAGGAAAGGGGGGGGGCTCAAAAACACTGGATTGGATCTTACTTGAGAAATACACTCTTCACTATTTGTTAATGGTACAGTAGATCTTGCTGGTGGGTGTTTGGTAAAGCACTGGCTGTAAGGAAGTGGAAGACCACAGATTAATCTGAGGTACAGACTGGGGCATATGACCATATCATAACAGAGACTCAGGCTTACTGGTTTCATCAGTGGCTGTTGTGGTGACAAAGCTCCTGTAGATCAGATATACGAGAAGGAGAGAAACAACACTGCCTCAAACGAGACAGCCTTGAGTTGAAGGGTCAAATTAGAGAGAGAGCAGGTATCGCACATATAGAAATAGGGAAATATAGAAATAGGGAAACAGAATGTGAGGGAGCCAGGAAGTCTCCCTCACATTTAATCAGGTATGAAGTGGAGAGCCACAACAACTAACAACTTGTTTGCAGGTCCTGACTCCATATTTGTTACACCCTTATATTTTAGCCCTTATGCCTCTAAAGTTGCTCATGTACCAGAAAGTGAATATGAACTGAGAACAAAGTCAGTTAAGCCATCCCAATGGTTGAGTCCTTAAGTTCAGTTCAGATTCAGTTTCATGGTCCTGTTTTCCACAGTTTCTAACCCCGACTTGCCGAATGCTAGACTCCCCTTCTATGTCGAGACAAATTCCTGACATTGTGCTGAAATCTAAATCTTCTGTTTGTCATCCATAGAATTCCTTCCCTATAGTGCTGCATGGCCTCTCTGTATAGCATTGAGCTGTGGTTGAAATATAAACGCTGGTCTTTACATTCACTTATTCTGCATATTGCTTGAGGGTTTGAGTTCCAAATTTCTTCCCCTCCACAGCATCCTTGAAACCCCTTGAACGGCTCACTCTCGCTCCCATGAGAGTCAAGTGTGGTAGGGGAATAGTGGGTCCGACTGCATTTCCAACAGAAGATGGACCCCAAGACACGAGATGTAAAAATAAAAAAACACTCCCTGCAGTTATTGGCTAAAAGCCCCTGCTTGCCCTTTGGCCCCCTGAACCAAGTCTGATAGAGTCCTTTAATAGGAACCCAGTCTAAAGGTGTTATTGTTCTGGGGTCTTGTTCCCGTCTCATCATTCTAGATCACGGGAGCCAAAGTCCTATTGCTCCACACAACAGTTTGTAGTACTGTTTCCAGTCCTCTGAGGATTCTATCAAGTCCAGTTTACTGCAAACCCCACAAAGGGAAATCTTTCCTTCGTGAATCATATGGCCCACTCTAAGTAACTGTTTTCAGGAGCAAGACATCCCTAGCAAGGCAAGAAGCAGATGCAGGCCACTATGCCACTGGCTGCCAAACTCGCTGGATTGAGTGATGGTACAGCTTTATTAAGTCTATTTCAGGAAGAGAATTTATTTAGAATGTATGAGGCGCTTCCCATGTATTTCCTCATAAGGTGCAGGAGGAATCACTTATACTCTGCTCTTCCCCATGAAGGTTTGAACTTTCATGAAAGTGAGATTTTATAGTATTTTCCATAGATACCACTCCTACTGACTATGTAAGACAAACCTTGCTTTCAGGATAACTAAATCCCACAGAGACTTGATTAGGCTTCCTGTCACTAAAGTCCATGAAATAAAGACAGAAGAAGGAAGGATTGAAGGAAGTAAGAATGAATGATTCAAAGAGTGAAAGGAAGGAAGGGAGAGATGACAGAATGAAATAAAGAGTGAAAGGAAGTAAAGAAGAAACACTTTTGCCTTTCAAGGTGGTCGAGACAGAGCTCCAGTGCTGTTTTGGCATAATGGAAGCTTGGAATGGCAGAGATTTACAGGAGAGTCACTGGCTGTGTTGCTGAAACACTGTCATTTATTCAAGAACTGTCAAATTCTTCAAGAAGGGGAACCAGAAATCAGTATGTTTTTTTCTCCTGGGTCCATAAGATGAAATAAACAAGTCTCTCTAAAGCCATACATCAGGAGGCAGTAAAGAACGCCTTGTTTCAGCAGGAAGCTTTAAATACAGCTCTTTTGCTGTTGAAGGGATACACACAGGCAAAAATGAGCTTTAAAATATAGACTAAAGACAACTTTAGCTGTCTTGAAGGCCTCATTTTTTCAAAACTTTATTATTCAAAATACATACATTCATACACCGCCAATCCCGGCTGCCTCAGCGAGAAATCTGGGAATCAGGCTGGATACTGATCTCTCTTTTACGGCACAAATTCAGCTTAAATCTGGCAGATCTCTTCATCCTGTTTCTTGAAGTTAAGATCTATCAGGAAACTCATACGTTTTCTGCCGGAGAGCCGCAAGATCATTGTCCATGCTCTGGTGACCTCTCAGTTGGATTATACCAACAGTCTATACTTAGGGCTTCCAGATTCACAGATTGGAGATAATTCAGAATGCAGTGGCAAGGATAATTTGACGGGTGCCCCTCCAGCAAAATATTTCTCCACATTTGAGGCAGCTACACTAACTCCCTGTGGCCAGGAGGATAGAGTTTAAGGCTCTGACTTTTGCCCTCAGAGCCTTAAGGGGCATTGGTCCATGTTATCTCAAACAGAAGCTCAACTTATACCAATAGGAACGGACCCTGATATCAAATCATCTTTGACTCCTCTGTGTCCCAAGATATGTCAAACCCTGATAAGGTGGCAGGTCCTTCTCTGTAAGGATGCCTAAACTTTGGAACGCACTGCCTATCCATCTTCGCCTGACAGAGAGAGAACAGGGTTTTAGGAAAGACTTAAAAACTTGGCTCTTTAGTCAGGCATAGTCTAACTGGTCGGCCTTTTCGTTAGTCAAGCTTCCAGCGCCGGGACAGCTCTAGTGAAGTAGATGTGTGCTCTATTAATGACTTTTGATTGATTGATTGCAGAAACTGCAGAACATTCAGAATGCCTCTGCCAGACTCATCCTTAACATCCCCCACCGCAGCCACATCACTGGCCACCTAAGAAACATCCGCTGGCTTCCAGTCAACAATACAATCACCTTCAAGCTCCTCACACTCTCCTACAAAGCCCTACATGACATAGGAACCTGCGTACCCTAACCACTGCCTCGCATTCAATGCACTCACCGGGGACCTCCACTCTGCCTATCCGGCCCTAGCCGCCATCCCACGTATCCGCAAGACCACGGATGGAGGAAGATCCTTCTCCTACCTCGCAGCAAAGACCTGGAACACCCTACCTCTCCACCTCAGGCAATCACCCTCACTGCCTCAATTCAGGAAGGACCTCAAGACCTAACTCTTCGACTGAACCACAGCACCTTAAAATGACTAGTGGTCTGCATGCCTCCCCCCCGCCTCTGTCTTGAGACCCTTACGGGTGAGTAGTGGCGCTCAATAAGCCTCCTGATTGATTGTGTCCACTGATGAAAAAAGCAAATACAAAATTCCTCGTGCAGTGCGAAACAAAAAAAAATCCTTTATATAAAAAAGAATCCATGAATAGATCAATAATTATATGTGTGATGACTTAGACTGCTTTTCAGGTAGAAAATAGTTCATCATGGTTTCCACAAAAGGAAATTGACAAATCTAAGCTGATTGAACGATATGAGGAATACAATTGTAAATTGGGAAGATCTAAGATGTGTTTAACAATGTCTCAAGCCAATAGTGGAAGAAGACTAATCTCATTATTTAATTTGTTAATAAATAAGTGCCAGGGCCCTCGTTAAGAGATCACTGCAGCTTGAACTGCTCATTGTCTCTGAAAGAGCTGTCAATGGCAGTACCAACACAACAACTAACCATCACACTCCTACAAGGGTGACAATTTAGACTATTTCAGGCCCCCAAAGCTATAAGAATGGATTGGGTGGTAGCTAATAGTCATTTTAATATATATTGAATCAGTAAACAATTTTAGTTGTGCTCATCTTTAAATTAGACCAACAGCACCACCATATGGCAGACAGTTGTCAGTGTCCGTGTTGACAATTAAGTGCTGGTGCGGAGCACCGGAAACCACTGGCTCAAATTTAAGCACTAGACCTGAAGCCCCTTTCAAAATGGACACCAGGGTATATTTTTGTGCTACAAAATAGCACTAAATACAGCAGCTAAATGTGCTCTCGCAGTAGGATTTTTTCCCCAAATTATGCAAGTAGGAGTAATCACATATCTATAGGTAATTCAGTATCAAAGAGTAACAAAGAATTACCAAAATTACTGTGATTACTTGGGTGTGATTGAAATTCCACCTAGGCCTAATTTAATCCCTAAAATTACATGAATAGGAGTAATCACAACATTCCGTGTCTGAGGGTAACGCAGAATTGAAATTCTGCCCAGGCCTAGTTGTAAATAGTGTGGGAAATACATTTATTAATACCTGCTGAGTTACATTGAGTGGATGCATGTCACATTTGCACAGGACTCATTGACTACTTTTATGACATGCTAGTTGGAACTATAAATGTTACCAATATTGAAAATCACTAGTAAGTCAGTCTAACAAATTAGTTCTGCTGACTTGTGTAAGCACTTACACCTTTATAACGCAGGTGTAACTAAGCAGGATGTTACACTTTATCTAGGTGTAAGTGATGTATATTCCTTTGTAAACAGATCCTCTATAGTGCTGTTGAGAGCCAACCTATAGGGTGTGATTATAAAACGTCTTTCCAATCCCATTGCAGATGCGGAAACACATTTCTGGTCTGTAGAGCACTGTGGTAAAATCAGCGCTTAATTTGAACCAGTGGTTTCCAGTGATCGATACTGGAGTCAAGCTAGCCTGGCTGATGAGGATTGAAACCCCAAAACCGGTCCTAGGATGCTTGTTTCCCGTCCATGGAGGACCTGGCCTGGCAGTTCGGGCTGGACTGTTCCCATAGGGCGCAAGGGCAGGATTGATTTGCACATGGCTGGGTTCAAACTGGAATGGCATTGCGAGCAAAAAAATGATGGGGCAGATTTACAAGAAACTGACGCATCTGAATAGATGCGCCAGTTTCCCTGCGCCTGCGTGAAAAACCCTTGTGCCACCATAGATGAGCCATATTTACAATACGGCGCACTATGGAGCAAGGTTTGACAGATGCGTCAGAAATTCTGACGCATCTGTTGGTGGAAAAGTCGCGCATTGCTGGAGTCGTGTCGCAAGCACGACGCAACTCCAGCAATGCGTGTTGCGGCCTATTCCCAATACACTGCATCACTCCTTACGCCTGCTTCAAGCAGGCGTAAGGTTTTGATGCAGTGGCGTCCTAAAAGTCACACAGTGAAATCTTGTAGATTTCACTGCGTCACTTTTACGAGGCTTTCCTGCGTGGGAACGCCTACTCTGCATACATTATACCTGACGCAGGTATAATGTCACGCAGGGCTTTACAACGTGATGCATCTCCCTAGATGTGTCACGTTGTAAAGTTGCCGCATTTTTTACACCGCCGTTGCGTCACAAAAGTGACGCAACGGCAGCGCAAAAGTATCGCAAGGGGCTTGTAAATCTGCCCCGATGGATTTAGGCCCTGATCTCTGTATTGGGGTGAATGTATGACATTGTTCTGCAATCTGTCCATCAATTGTTCTTTTTAAATTTAGAAATGAGCACAATAACCGTCATTTATTAATTAAATATACACAAAAAAGGACTCACACCGGCCACCCAAGCCATTCTTATAGTGTTGGGCGCCTGGAACTTGTAGGAGTGGGATGGTTAGTAGTTGTGTTGGTACTGTCATTGGCAGTGCTGGCAGGGGCAATGGGTGATGAAAGCTGCAGTGGCCTCCTGAAGAGGGCCCTGGCACCTATTTTTTTTTTTAACCAAATTAAGCACTGCAGAGCCAAATTCCTGCTTTTTCGAAAAGGATTCAGCGCAATTCCTTGAGTCAGAAAGCAGAGTATTTGACGAGATT
Organism: Calotriton arnoldi; assembly: GCA_963921515.1. Classification (NCBI taxonomy): domain Eukaryota; kingdom Metazoa; phylum Chordata; class Amphibia; order Caudata; family Salamandridae; genus Calotriton; species Calotriton arnoldi. The sequence continues at coordinate 937,088 of CAWUFW010004367.1, read as the reverse complement.
TCTGCAAGGCTGCAACCCATTTTAAAATTAAATCAGCAAAAGGACTGAAATTTGCTGCCTAAGTTAGAAACACCCATCAAGTCGAGCTCTCTCAGAGCAGCCTCCTAAATACATTATGTATGATGTCATTAGCTCATCCCTGACACATGCATTAGTTCGAATTGCTGTGATGAGATAGCACGGCAAGGAACCCCCTGCTGTGCTCTGTTTCATATGCTCTGAGGCTGCTGCTGTTCAAACAACCACCGATGAAAGCTTTAGGGCCCCAAAGTGCAGGCAAGACAGACACCGGTCGTGTTCTGATGACTTCAATTATTGTCCAAGGAGATATGAGCTGGAAGAGAGAGGCATTAGCAATGGTATAGAAGAACGTGGGCCCAGCATAGAGGAGGGGAGGCTGTCGGCCCGATGCATTAAAAGGATACTCCCTCTCCAAGCAAGGATTGCAGGAGGGTGGGGGTGCTGGGGCAACTACATTCGTGATGATTGAAAATTATGCAGAGAATATAGGTGTGCTAATTTTTTACCTGGTCTCATTAGTTGGGCAAAGTGAGTCAATCTCCTCCTATGTGTAGAAGGTCAAAGACTCCCTTCCTGCCCCGCCCAGCCGGTTATCCCCCTGAAAATCGAAGATAGAAAATTGAGGTATATGAATTTCCAGGACAGAATATCAGAATCCAAAATATCGAAAGGTAATAAGTAAAGATTTTCGATGCCTATTTCCACATACTTGTGCCTTGATAATATGTATATCTTCAAAGTATGTACATCTGCAGTTAGGAACAGTGAATCTTTACTTCCTCTATATGCACTTACCTTCAGATAATTTGGTCTTGGATATTTAGCCCCCGATATACTTGTATCTCGATATCGGTAGCCTCGCTAGTCAGTAGTACAATTTTCCCCATCATAATGCAGGGGAACACAGGGCGTCCAGGAGACAGTTGATTAAGATAATGGCTTCAAACTTACCATCTGTGTCCTACCTCTTCTCCACTGCAGTTAGTCTTGGCCAAGAACTTTTGGCATAGGGAGGACACAGCTCATCAGAACATGGGAAAGTCCAGAGTGGGGCGCTGAAGTCCCTGAATGCTAGTGGGAGCATTCCCTTTGCTGTGCAGGATCCCTGTTTGCTGGTGATGTGTTTTTTTTTTAAACTGTCAGGTCATAATTAACTTTTTGAAGTTTTTTTTAAAAATGTATGCAAAGTTGCAAAATGCAAGTCATTGCAACTTTGCACTGCCCTATTGTAAGTCACAATTATCTTTGTAACTCACGTTGTTAACATTGGGATTGTGTTGTACCTGCTGCTCAGCCAGTGTGAGTGTAGTGTGGAATGTTTCTTGTGGATGATGTCGCAGAATGTTGGAGGAGTGAGGTTGGCAGTTGGAGAATGGGCTGAGCAGCAGGAAGGCTTCTCCTGGTGGGGCTCTCTGTACCTTATATCTGGAACCACTGTACCTTTTATCTGGAACCATCTACTTGAATAAATACTATCTTAAGTTTACCTGGAACCGGATCTTCATTTCATTACAACATTTTGGCGACTTTACTGGAAAGAACCTGCATGTGCCACCTGTTTGGACTGTAACTTTCAAGCTTGAAGTAACTGGAAATCATCTAAGTAAATCTTGAAGAAGCTGGCAGCCCTGAGCCCCACCAGTGACCACAAGACCGGTCGGCCTCAACATGGGCGTGCCAGTTCCTGTTGGACTTTCGCTCTTCTAGTCTGCTGTAACCTGGAAGGGTTGTCCGTGTCCTGCTGCCTTGGGAGAGTGTCTCCATCAAGCGGAGTTCCCCAGAGGAGCAACAAGTCTAACAGCCAACAGCTTTGAAGAATAAGGACTTTCCCTCTGCCTTTGTGAGGTAGAGCGTTTGGTGTCTTGGGAATTGTAAAGGTGTTCCTCTCGTGTAGAGTGACCAGCCCCAGAGCCTCCCTGTGGAAGTACCACTGCAAGTCCCTTCACGGAGCCAATTTGCCCGGTGAATGTCGTGTGAGAGGAGCCACTGTCCCTGTTTGGTGTTCTGAGGAGCCTCTTTTTCGTGCGTGTGGTAGGAGCACATGCAGTCTATTTCTGTTGGTGCGTGCCGTAAGGAGCAGCGTCTAGTGGGAGACGAAAGTCAACTATCAAGAGAAGTCCTCGCTTTCCTTTTTTTTGGACTGAGGAGCCTCTTTATTCATGCCTTGAGATGGTGCATCGAGGGAAGGGTTCGGAGTCTGCCTTTTTGTGGTGCGCCTTGGCTCGAGTGCACTGGCATATGGTTTGGAAATATGGCATGGCCGGGAATCTGAAGTCTTAAACGAGCTACAGATAAAGGTGTATAAAGCCGTTTTTCATCTTCCGAAAAGTGCATCACCAGAAACAGATCCGCCTGGAATTCGGTTTACAAAATCAGGAATTCCAGCGGCAATCCGTTGTGAAACTGTGCTGGAAACTCCGTTCTTCAGATCCTGGTTCTTTGAACAACCTATGCTGTACTGAAATAAAGGCTCAGTTTGATCTGAAAAAATCGTACTCATGGGGTGAATATTTATGATCAGCATTGGCAGCACTAGACTTACAAGAGGCATGGGACAGTAAGATGGAAAGGGCGGCATTTAATAGTGTGTGTAACAGCGCTGCAAAAAATCTGTCCTTTTCGAAGACAAAAATTTATTGGTAAAACGTAAACACTCCTGGACAGTCATCAATTCTTACGTTAAACCAAAACCATAAGCTTATCTAGCGGCACATTTTTGATTGGTTCTAAAAGGAGTTTCATGTTGTACCGGCTTGGAGAATATGAAACCAAGGACCTGCGACAAACATGGAAAGGAAAACACCTAAACGCAAATTGCCGTTTATGTGGATATCACAAATAATCTTTATGCCATATGATGTGCGTTTGCCCTACAGTGAAAGAAGCAAGAAGGAGACTTTTAAAACCGATTTTAAAAGAACTTAACATTTGTACCTGTAGACAAACCGTAACTCGTTGGATGGGGGGAACATCAACCATCTTAATCTGTTGAGGGGCCAAGTTTCTTACCTTGATCGATACACTTTTACGAATAGTGGACAATACTAAATGAATTAGGTTATTAATGAATTGGAAACATTGCATGAATAGTAAAAAAAAATTAAAAAATGTATGACCATTTATGAAATTGTTTTAAATCTTTGTATTTGACTTTTAAACAAATTTTAGTATCATGCATTATGGTTGTGAAAACCAAATAAAGTTTTTCTTGACTGACTGACTGAGTGCCCCAGTGTCCGTGTTGGCAACATGTGTGAGCAGTCCTCGGTGTCCCCGGAGTCCGTGGCATGAGGAGTTCCCTCCCGCCTTTGTGTTTTACTTGGTTGGTACACTATTTGGGACTGTCTTTTACCCGCATACGTTGCGCCTAATCTAAAAAAACGGTTGGAGTCCGTTGGCTCACCTGCTTTCAACTGCCGTCCCTGGTGCCAGCGCGAGCCCTGCCTCCAGCTCGCGCAGCGTCCCTGCTGCTTCCACTCTGTCATGCATGGACGTGCCGGGAGCCACCCGGCTCTACGTCATTCTGCGTGCCTTCAACGTCCCTTCATTTTCCTCAGATAGCAGAAATCCCGCAACTACGAGACTTTCTTCCTTGTCATCGGGGTCAGCATTTGGAAGATTCGGAGGGGAGCCTCAGTACCAACAGCGTTGTCCATTTTTACGGTGCACTGTTTTTCCGATGCACAGTTTTACGGTGCATTTTAAGCTTCGTGTTTCTGGCTCGGAGTCCATTGCCTGTTCACTCCCTTATCTTGTAGAGATGCTGGTGAGGTGTTTCCTGTTGTCTCTTCTTTCGAGACTTTAGACACCCTCGTTCCTGATGACTCTTGTCTATGCTTGGAGGAAATGTTGTAATAATTGTTGTGGGATTTGATCTTAACGCAGCAAATGTTCTTATGGCATTGTAGTCTTCTTATTGCTACAGTTTGTCATTTGTTTTGTTTCACTCTGGGTGTTGACTGCTCCATCCCTCTTTTCTCACATTTTGTTTCCATTGTGAGTATGTGTGTGAGGTTGCTCTGAGAAACCCCTTGTCATTGTTGTGGGAGCTCTTTCTTTTCTCACTGTTGGGGGTGTGTGTGTGAGGGTTCTTTATTGCAGAGTCTCTCTAGCCAACCACTACTGTTGTGGTTGTGGGTTGACATAGTTTTGTCTTTGAGTTGACCCTTTGTGGTTGTCGTGGGAGTATGTGCATCTCTCACTGTTGGGGGTGTGTGTGTGAGAAGGCTCTTTGGTTCAGGGCCTCTCTAGCCTACCACTATTTATGTGGTTGTGGGTTGACACAGTGTTGTCACCTTTGTGGGCTATGTCTTTGAGTTGACCCCTTGTTGTTGTCGTGGGAGTATGTGTAGCCCTCACCGTTGGGGGTGTGTGTGGGTGAGAAGTCTCTCTGTAGAGTCTCTCTGGCATACCACTATTTTTGTGGTTGTGGGTTGACAAAGGTTTGTCCCCCTTGTGGGCGTTGTGTTGGAGTTGACTTGTGTTTGAGTCACTCGTGTCATCCACCTTTGTGTGGTTGGTAGGTGAATCGCGCTTCACCTTTAGCTTTGGCTTTGCTGCTAAGGTTTTTTCTGTTTGCTTGTCCTCTCTTTCCTTCCTCCCTTTAGTTCGGAGGTTTGTCCTAGTTTGAGCATGTGTTTGCTGTGGTGTGTTTTCCTCTGCACTGTTGTGGTTTGTTCCCCTCTGTGTTCACGTCATTTCGGCCTGGCCAGCTGGCATGTTTGTGGCTCAAGGGGTTTGTTGGTTGTACATGGTGCAGTTTGCTGGTTGGTTGGTTATGTGTGGAAAGGGAGTGGATGTGAGTATGGGTTGTCTTTCTGCTTTAAGATTGATTTTCCCTGTCCAGTTTGTTATTTTTATCATTGTGAGTACATGGGTGGGCTTTGCCGTTTTTATTATTGCATTGCCATATGTTGTCATTTATGCTATGTATCACTTTCTACTATGCTTTTCTGCATTTTTGAGGTTATCTTGTTAACTCATTGTACTGTCTTTTCCTTGCTTTTTATCCTATCTGGTTTGCCCTTAACCATCTTCAAGTCATTGCAATGGATCCTTTCAGATTTCTGTGCATGTTATTTTTACCAATGTGTGCTTTTTCCTTGGACTTTTGCATTTGTGTTTTGTTCACTATGAGGGAGGGAGAAGTGTTGTACCTGCTGCTCAGCCAGTGTGAGTGTGCTGTGGAATGTTGGTGTGGACGATGTCGCGGAATGTTGGATGAGTGAGGTTGGCAGTTGGAGAATGAGCTGAGCAGCAGGAAGGCTGCTCCTGGTGGGGCTCGCTGTACCGTATATCTGGAACCACTGTACCTTTTATCTGGAACCATCTACTTGAATAAATACTATCTTAAGTTTACCTGGAACCGGATCTTCATTTCATTACAACAGATTGCTTTCAAAATGCAAGGAGCAGGAACCCTTCATTGCTATTTACAAGAAAATGCATATATGATTTGCAATCAATCATGCAGTTGTAAAACATTGAAGGCCAGATTAATCAATCTTTCATGTAACGTAACACAGCAAGACAACTTGCTGCACTGCGTGAAAGGGAGAGGGCAGGAATGTGCGCAATCTGCTGCCTAGCGCCAATGCAGGCAACCTTACGCCATGGTGCCAGGGTACCTGCGTTGCAGGCAGGATTGTTTTTGTGCAGGAAGGGACGCCTTCCTGCACAAAAACAATCATCTGAAGACTTTTCCTCTTCCTATGTGTGCTGCATAATTCAGCACACCTAGAAAGAGGAAACAATGAGGAGAAATAAAGATATTTCTCCTTGTTGTGCCTTACTAGGAAGGTGTAGCATTTTGATGCATTGCCAGGTTTAAAAGTCTTGGATCAAGCGTGGTTTCATGAGAACACCCACTTTCCACCCATGAAAAACCTTCACAGGCCAGAGTAACGCAAGGCAGCAACTTGCACTGCCTTGTGTTACCTCAGATTAACCAAGCGATGCAGGGCCACGGACTTTAGTATTGTGTTGCCCATGCAACATCATGCATGCACAAGGCCAACACAATTCTATGATAAATGTGGCCCTGAGAGTGAAAGAATTTGTTAATCAATATTAAATAAAAAATAAAAATCAGTCAGTGAGGTAAAAGATTCTACTCTGCGAGTAGTATCAGTTGACATCCGAGGCAGCAAACAGTGGTTGTTGGGAAGCAGCAACCAACCTCCCATGTCCCTTTCACAATGTGCCAGTTTTATAGGGTACTGCAACCCTGTCCCTTTAAAATATGAGAGTTGTAAGAATAGGGGGTTTGCTCTCTCTTGGTGGGTTAATTTCAACAAACAAAGAAGGCTGCTAGCTAACGGAGTTTCAAAGATCTCCACATTGGGATTGCCTATTCATGATAACGTGCTGGGTGCCCTCCACAGAGAATGGAATGATTCTGATAGAGCGCACAGCAACAAATGGGATTTGGGACAAAATTGGCCAAGGATTTGGAAAGATTGGAAGTTGGTTTGGAAATTTGGGGCAGGGAATTGTTGGTTACATTCTGAAATCCATCATAATAGTTGTAATCTGTATTATCGTATTGTTGGGTGCTTTCAGAGCCTTTAAATAGCACAGAGCATGACAGGCTGAGAGTTCCCTTAGGAGACGAGAAAGGCAGATGGAAAGACTGCAGGACAGTCACTATCAGAACCTCAAGAATCTGGAGAAGTTCAGGCAGGGAAGGCAGGCTACAACTTCTGTTTAGGTCGGTCTTTTCTGCGACGAGAACATACTATGGAAAGGTTTTGTGTTGATGACACTTGTCATCAGAGGGGGGAACTGATAGAGCGCACGGCGCTTTAAAATTTGTAAGGGGTGCATTATACTCATGAACGAATTGCACTCGTATATATTCAATGTGTGGTTGAACTTCGTGCATATTAAAATGAAGTTTATATAACATTGTTTGAAAATCTGTGAAGAAAAATGATGACGTGCTTTACAGAACTGATTAATATTTCGTGTGTATTTAGAGAAATCATGTAATTGTACACGTATATGTTGATTAAAAGTAACCAGATGTATTCACTGTTATAAGATTCAAATAAAGGCCTGTGTAGCAAATGCATATTAAAGAGTGTTTTAAGTTAGCCAGAATCGTAGGCCTGACTTTCGTTGCTTCAAGGTTTCATTTCTCCTCGTTTGCTCTTACGGTCAGGAACTACTTAAAATGTATGTGTGTAGAATGTTTTCGTTTCACCCCTACTGCAGGTGCATGAAATTGACCTCGTTCATTCAGATTTAAGAAGATACATGGGAGGAAAGGAATGTCTTTGAAGCGCTCGGACAAGAGGAAGGGAGGACACCTTCTGTGCCTGGAGAACTTGGGAGCCAAGGTCGGCGGACAGTCGTGTAAATTTAATTGAGTTTGTGGAAGGTTACTGAAGAAGGTGTTCACTGAACAATGTACCATGTGACTCGTCAGGGGTGTAATTTTGCCTTTTTGAATTAGGTACGGGGACAGATCTGGAGGACTTCTTCTGTTTTTGACTAAGAGAGGAGAGTATCTTAGAACGAGCTCTGTAGCTCTAAGCTACCTGACCCATTTGACGTGAGTGTACTTCTTTGGAAGTCAACACGTGCTGACAACTTTTGGGGAATTTGCCAGGAAGGGAAGAAAAGAGATGCCACTTTAGATGCAGAGTAGGGACAGATTATTCTAAATTCCGAAATACAAATGAAAATAGATTTGGATGCAGCATCTATACTCTGCTGTGTTCTCATATTGGAATTCATCATTTTATGCCTATTTTGTCGTATGAACTATATTCGTAGAATGGGCTCTGTATTAGTTTTCATGTATCGCTATACCTTGATTTTGAGGTGTGTCTATATTTTGTTGTTTCTGGCTTTGTAATAAATCTAAGCTAAATTCGGAGTTTGTTGTTATTGGACGCGGATGGAGGTAAATTGTAGAATTGGTAAAGTGTATTCTTCCCTCCACATTTTTTAGCAGGCAATAAAAGATCATCGGCCGGAGATACGTAAGTGAAATTAGGGTGCAAAATTCGGCCTTATCAATTGGTATCGAACAAGGATGGTTGCCTCTAGAAGTGAGGGGAGATTTTAGAAAATTTAGAATAGAATTAGACTTACAGAGCCCAAAAGAGAACCCATGATTGAAAGCAGAGGATGGCGGGCGTTGACGGAGGTCGGCGGAAGCTGATGTTGCGGCGGAAACAGCGGTAGCGTGAGTATGAATAGTGTCTGTGTTAGATTGCAGTGAATTGATTGTGTGATGCCTTGCGGAGTTGGATGATAGTCGAGTGAAAGTGAGGTTATTGGTTTACTGGTCCGAACACTTGCGGATCAGGAGGTTTTGGTAAATGCACTCAAGAGAAGTCCAAGATCCCGGGATAGTTTTGTAGCTGTAATCATCTGATCATTAATGTGGGTGTCGTGGAGCGCTATCGACGGCTCACTTGGGGTAGGGTGCTTTGTGTGAGTGGGTTCTATAGAGCCGCGTATGGAAAACCTCAGGCCAGGGGTGGACCACAATGATTCAAGTGACTGACGCAGGTCACGGAGTGTGAATGTTCTTGGGTGAGAGTATACTATCGATCTTTTAGACAGCAGACGATTACTTGGTTTTATGTAACTGTAAGTTGCTGTGGCTGCCTCATAGGTAGTTACTTGGTTTAGTAGCTTTTTGTAATCAGTTACTTGGTTGTGTGAATGTGAGAGCCAATGTACGAGCTGAAATTGTAAAGGAGGGTGAACCGCTGTGGAGAGGGAACGGTGACGTCAGAGTGTGCCACGCTGGGATAGGCTGGTTGGTGTAACGACGCACTTGGATTGGTGGATTCTCGGCGAAAAAGTTTGGGAAAGAAAATTGTGTATTGTATCGAATTAACTTCAAAATTAGATGTTTTGAGGTATTGCGAGATTTATGTAGAGGAGATTCAGGAGTAGTGACTCGAGTCGGAGAAGAAGCCCTGCCAGAGGATACCCTGCCACACTATATGGCAACGAATGTAGGATTGCATACAATAGTGTGGCTTCAAAACTAGCATAAGATTACAGAAAAGAAAGGAGAATTGGCTTTCCCACGATATGGGTCATTTCGATTGGATGTGTTGTATCATTGGGAGGTGTAATGTCTTCATTAAAACCTCCACCTAGACCCACCCAATTTGAGGCATTAGATGCATGGATGCAGGCAGTACAAGCTAGGCGAAGAGAAAACTCTCAAGGAAGGATGAGAAAAGCCATGAAGTCATATCAGGATGCCAGGTGGGATGCACAGTTGAAGAGATGGATGGTAGATACCATAGAGGGAGAGAGATTGTATCCATTGTTCCTCCAGTGAGCTAGTGCAAAGACAGGAAACACTGGAGATGACATCGATACTGATGACAGTCTGTTGGATAGACTGTTGGCAGAGCGTCCTCCACCTTACAATCCTCAGTCTGAAGAGGGAAAGCGAGAAATGGTAGAGGGAAGCCCAGAAGGAGTGGGAACGGATCCAACAGGAGTAAGTTCAAGAGTAGTGGGAAGAATTTCATTAGGATCAGAACTTGAAAATACTGAAATGAGAGGAACTAATTGTGACATACGGTTGCCAGAAGCCCTTACGGTACCGGTTACCATTGGACCCGTAGTCTCAATATACAATCCGAGTATGGGAGATAGTGGGAGGCAACAACAAACGGGAAGAAGTGAAGATACCATCTCTGGAGGGAGTCTTACTATGGGAATAAGTGTGCCCTTGGGGCCTGTGGAGACTAGTACCCCGTTGGCAGCATTGGCAGACCCTTCAAGGGTGAGTACAGGATCAGAAGTGAGAAGAACAGGAGCACTGGCAAATTCTAGAACAGAAATACGAATGTGGGTTCCACCAGTATGGGAAAGTATGAGGAGTACAGCCAAAATAGGAATGAGACAAGAGGCGTTTAGAAAAAGACCTGGTGCCCCGAATGTTGGATTGGAAAGTCGATTAAGGAGTCAGAGTTGTGAGAGAGAAGGTCGGCCCATCAGACAAGATAAGGCGACGGGAGAAGGTTGGAGAAGCCGAAGTTGTGATAGAGAGGGACCATGCAATGTGACAAATCAAGGAAGAATTGTAGTTGCAGTGAAGGCAAGATTGTAGGATGTACTGAAACTGAAGGCAGAGGTCGATGAGGTGATAGATGGAAATCTACCATTTGAAAGAATAGATTTATATGAACCAGATGAGTTACTGTTTGTGGCTAAAGACGTCACTCGAAAGGCGAAAAGAGCTCATGAGGCATTGGTCCAGCTGGCGCGGAAGTATGATGTAGATTTGACAAAAACAAAAATGTTACAGGAAATCACAGATTGAATTACACAGACCAAGAATTAGAGGAGAAGAGAGTAGTAGGGTTGAAAGCACACATTCGAGAATTAGTCATACGAATGAAGGCATGGAAAGCACTGGATCGATGGGAAGAGAAGTGGTCTGAGAAAAAGACAGTGAGGAGAGGAATAGGAGATACCCCGCCTCCTGGAGGGGGGACAGAGAGAGTAGGACATTTTCTGTTACGGGAAGTACAGAATGGAGGGTACGTTCATGTGCAGGGGTGATTTGGCATCCTTCACAAATGATTTCCCTCGGCTGAGGGAAAAGCCTGAGGAATGGTACAAACAAATGATCGGTTTGTGAAAATCTCCAAGGTTCTGTGGATAGATTTGAATACCCTATTTGATATAGTAGTCCCAGGGGATTTGTGGGCGGCTTGTAAGATCGCAATTGAGTGGCCCACTTCGGAACCAACTAGGGATCCCGTAACTCATGGCCCATCGGCAGAAGTAATGAAAAAATATGAACAGGCAATTACGTTGGCTGCAGTCCAAAGTAGCCCCTCGAACTATTGATTGGCTCAAGATAGATCGTACCACACAGGAGCCAAAGGAATCAGTGCATGATTATTATGAAAGGCTCTTGTTGGCTTTCAAACAGCATAGTGGCCTTGATGCCCTCGAACAAAAAGACATGGGACAGTTTGTCTCAAAATTTGTGTTAGGATTGAGAGCTGAGATAAGTTTGATGATTCAGCAACATCTGATATGTTGCCAGAATAAGTTGGTGGATGAAATTCTGCGTTATGCTAAGTACTGTAGTGATCAGGTAGAGTCCACACATAAGAAAATGAAGGATAAGTTGATGATGGTGCAGTTGAGGAATGCTGAAAGACCAGACCAGGTACAGGGAAACGGAGGTACAATGGAGTCGACAGCAAGGGAGTGGTCGCGGAATGGGACAAAACATGACAAGTTACCAGGGACAGGGAAGAGGACGAGGAATGGATGCAGGTACAGGAACTGAATGGGTTAACCGTAGGAGAAACACTGCTTGTCATTATTGTCACAAAATCGGGCATTGGAAGCGCGAGTGTCGCTCAAATCCTGCCAATCAAAAACAAAATGAGGAAACTGTACAGGTATCTGATGGACTGAACGCAGTGACTAGACCTAAGTCCATGTATGGGGGAGGTTTGGAACCTCAAGTTCAGGTGCAGGTGCCTTAACCCCCTAGGATTGCTACAGGAAACTATGTGTACCAGCAAATGCCTTTCATTGAATTGACCGACAACTATGATCCAAATACATCAAGAGGAAGGTGTGAGAGGGGGGAGGAGGACTACACCTTGGGCGCAGTATTAGAAGTAGATCAGAGGGGACCCTTTGTGGAGGGTGATGTCAATGGTCACCCGATCACGTTTTTAATTGACACTGGTGCAGCTCGATCTACTGTGAGGTCAGCGGTAGTTCCAAATTTGTCACTTTTTGGACAGTCAATTCAAGTGGTAGGAGTGACGAATCAGAAGATGACTAATCCTCTAACTAATGAGTTACCTGTGAGAATAGGAACTTTTCAGGACTGACACCGATTTGTGGTGTGTGATTCGAGTCCAGTTTGTCTATTAGGACGTGATCCCTTGTGCAAGTTAAATTGTACCATCTATTGTACTCCGAAGGGAGTGTAACTACAGGCCTGTGACGACGATGCTGTTTTTAAAATGGCAAGTCAAAATTTGTGTGCGGAGATGTTCATTGTACTGACCAAAGACGAGCTACCAGTGGATTTTAGGGACTCTGTGAATCCTGTGGTGGGGGATTTTACAGGGGAGGAGATAGGTTTGATTCGAGTAGTCGAACCTGTCAAGATACAGGTCAAACCAAGTGCAGACTTTCCAAGGACGCCACAGTATAAGTTAACACCTGAGACAGTGGCGGGAATAACACCAGTGATTGAATCCATGATTGTGCAAGGCGTACTGAAGGAGATTAGAGGAAGCCCTTGTAATTCACCTATAATGGGGCTGCAGAAACCCAGCAGCAAGTATAGAATAGTACAGGAGTTGCGACGGGTTAATGAAATTGTGATTCCATGTAGTCCTGTGGTACCGAATCCAGCTGTGATTTTGTTTCAAATACCCTGTGAAGAAAAATCATGACGTGCTTTACAGAACTGATTAATATTTTGTGTGTATTTAGAGAAATCATGTAATTGTACACGTATATGTTGATTAAAAGTAACCAGATGTATTCACTGTTATAAGATTCAAATGAAGGCCTGTGTAGCAAATGCATATTAAAAAGTGTTTTAAGTTAGCCAGAATCGTAGGCCTGACTTTCGTTGCTTCAAGGTTTCATTTCTCCTCGTTTGCTCTTACGGTCAGGAACTACTTAAAATTTATGTGTGTAGAATGTTTTCGTTTCACCCCTACTGCAGGTGCAGGAATTTGACCTCGTTCATTCAGATTTAAGAAGATACAAGGGAGGAAAGGAATGTCTTTGAAGCGCTAGGGCAAGAGAAAGGGAGGACACCTTCTGTGCCTGGAGAACTTGGGAGCCAAGGTCGGCCGATAGTCGTGTAAATTTAATTGAGTTTGTGGAAGGTTACTGAAGAAGGTGTTCACTGAACAATGTACCATGTGACTCGTCAGGGGTGCAACTTTGCCTTTCTGAATTACGTACAGGGACAGATCTGGAGGACTTCTTCTGTTTTTGACTAAGAGAGGAGAGCATCTTAGAACGAGCTCTGTAGCTCTAAGCTACCTGAACCATTTGACGTGAGTGTACTTCTTTGGAAGTCAACACGTGCTGACACCTTTTGGGGAATTTGCTAGGAAGGGAGGAAAAGGGATGCCACTTTAGATGCAGAGTAGGGACAGATTATTCTAAATTCCGAAATACAAATGAAAAGAGATTTGGATGCAGCATCTATACTCTGCTGTGTTCTCATATTGGAATTCATCATTTTATGCCTATTTTGTCGTATGAACTATATTCGTAGATTGGGCTCTGTATTAGTTTTCATGTATCTCTATACCTTGATTTTGAGGTTTGTCTATATTTTGTTGTTTCTGGCTTTGTAATAAATCTACAAAAGCTAAATTCGGAGTTCGTTGTTATTGGACGCGGATGGGAGGGAAACTGTATAATTGGTAAAGTGTATTCTTCCCTCCACATTTTTTAGCAAGCAATAAAAGATCAACAGCCGGAGATACGTAAGTGAAATTAGGGTGCAAAATTCAGCCTTATCAATTCTGAGAACATTTCTATGCCTAGGTTCATGGCAGAACTGTATACAATATTGAAAATGGATGGAAACTTTCCAGAAGTGGGGCATGTGAGCTCAGTGGTAGCAAGCCTAGTTGATCAAACTTCTATAGCGGAGGAGTCCACCCTGAAAGATCCAAATGAAAAAAAGATAGAATAATCATTGTGGATGGAATCGGGCTAATAGAGCTTGAATATATTTTGCAAATGCAACACATTTGCTAATTTTAGATTTCAAAGAAACATTTAAAGCCATATGGAAAAACATATTACAGAATGTTTTTCTCTGCTTGAGATGATGGAAAAACAGATTGAATCCCTATTAGAATTTCCTTTAGATGTTGTTAGAGCATCATCACTTGCCACTATAGCAGTAAGAAGAAGCCTGTTGCTGAAAGAATTGCACACAGATTCCTCACAGAAGGCTTTATTTCTGAGAATGTGTTTAATGCATACCAGAGTATTTGGTTCAGAGTTAGAAGATAAGTTTCATAAAATATTCAAAGAAAAGAAGCACTCATTATTTCTAAAGCAACAATTGCCAGTCTTTGAAAAGAAACCCTTTTGTCAGTCACCAAAAAGACAAACTTCATCACTATCCAAACAGTGCAAAAGAAGATCTATTTCAGACAAGCGTGTCCAAGATTTTTGATTTGTCAGGAAGTATTTCTGGCAAATCATAAAACCTGCTTATGCCAGGAAGGATGATGAATTCCTGGTAGCAGGTCAAATCCCCTAATTTCTGAATCTACCGCAGACGCTTTGGTGCATCATATAGCGAAGAAAGGTTATGTGATTGAGTTCCAGGATCTCCCTCCAAACTCATGTGTCAGACCAACATCATGGCCACAGTGTCTAATGAAGAGACAGGCACCATCAGAGGATATTCAAACAAGGCTCTTCAAAGAGACCATAAACTTCTACCAGAGAAGAAGAAAGGTCATGTTTCTACCCGATCTATTTGGCACCAAAGGTATCTGGAGGGTTCAGGGCAGTAATAGATCTCAAGAATCTGAACCATTGTACTCTGTCCAAGATATTCAAGGTGGAAACACAGTCAAAAAAATATTGTATTGATTCATCCAGGTGATTACATGATAACAATAGAATTACATGACAATTACATTTATGTTTCAGTAGTGAGACACCATCAACGATTTCTCCAGCTTTGCATTCAGAACGATCTTATCAGCTTTAGGTTGTGCTGTTTGGATTGAAATCAGCTCCCAAAGTGTTCACAAAAGCCTCTGTTGTCAGGGATTGGCAGTGTATCCATATCATGACCAGAGGCTGCTCCGTGCTGCATCAGTTCAGGAGACATTGAACGTTCTGGAAAAGATGAAAGTGTGCTTGATGCAGCATGGGTTCCTTCTGAACCTCAAGAATTTGTCCCATAATACCATGAAAGGACCTAACATTCATTGGAGCTCCTTTCAGAATGGATCTTCAGAGGAATTTTCTGGCAAGATTTTGGCTGAAGGTGTAAAGTTATACAGCATTGTGCATCTTTACAATCCTTTGTGTATGCTTTCACTATTACTCTTTACTGATTCGCCTTCAAACTGAATTGAGACCAATGTCTCAGGGTTTTGAAACAGAAGGGATTCGACATTCCCTGAAGTGGTGGATGAATCTGTATCTCTTGGGAGGGGAATTTCTTTTCTGACAGTATGTCAACAGATGTCAACTCCCTGGCTGGGGGGCTGTGATGGAGGCTTTATCAACCAAAGCCTGATGGAATGTCATAGAGAGCCAGAAATCTTCAAGCTAGAGAGAATTCGTTTTTCAGGGCTTGAAATCTTTTATCTGTAGATCCACAATCATCATGTGCTAATCAGACAAGACAGTATGGTGATTGTCACGTATATCGATCATTGAGGGGAACAAAGTCATGATCCCTGAGAGCATTAGTGGCTCAGTTGTTAGATTACGCAGAAATTCACTTGCTATTTCTAGGATGGGAAAAAGGAATCACTGACAGAATATCGACTACAGAAATATCGACGACAAAAATATCGGAGCAGAAATATCGATGTCCACAATATCGAAGTCCTATCTACATTATGGTAAGTACAAAAATATCAACAAAAAAATATCGTTGTCAAAAATATAGTTGTTAAAAATATCGTTTTTTTAATGTTTAAAAAATAATGTAAAATAGAGTAAATAATACATATAATTAAAAGAAACATAGTTAAAATTATTTTAAAATGTTTAAAATTATAACTAATACATATAATGTAAAAATAATGTAAACATATATATGTATAAAATATAATGTATATACTTACTTAATAATATTTATAAATAATTATTTTAATAACTTATAAATTGTTAAAAAACATTTAAAACATTATAAATACATATATACAAAAAAACAATAATATAAATCAAAATATAAAAAATATATATAACAAATTAAAAAATTACAATATTTTTAATCTTTTTAAAATAAATTATACACTACATTAACTAAAACAGTAGAGAAAATATTGGATAGCGGAGTGGATAAAATTTCTATTCCCACTCCAGAGAGTGAAACAGTAGGGAAAGTGTTGGATAGCGTAGGGGTAAAAATCACTATTCCCACTCCAGTAAGTGCAACAGTAGGGAAAGTGTTGGATAGCGTAGGGGTAAAATTACTATTCCCACTCCAGTGAGTGCAACAGTAGGGAAAATGTTGGATAGCGTAGGGGTAAAATTACTATTCCCACTCCACTGAGTGCAACAACAGGGAAAGTGTTGGATAGCAAAGGGGTAAAATTACTATTCCCACTACAGTGAGTGCAACAGTAGGGAAAGTGTTGGATAGCGTAGGGGTTAAAATTACTATTCCCACTCCAGAGAGTGCAACAGTAGGGAAAGTGTTAGATAGCGTAGGGGTAAAAATTACTATTCCCACTCCAGATAGTGCAACAATAGGGAAAGTGTTGGATAGCGAAGGGGTTAAAATTACTATTCCCACTCCAGAGATTGCAACAGTAGGGAAAGTTTTGGATAGCGTAAGGGTAAAAATTGCTATTCCAACTCCAAAGAGTGCAATAGTAGGGAAAGTGTTGGATAGCGTAGGGGTAAAAATTACTATTCCCACTCCTGAGAGTGCAACAGTAGGGAAAGTGTTGGATAGCGAAGGGGTTAAAATTACTATTCCAACTCCAGAGAGTGCAACAGTAGGGAAAGTGTTGGATAGCGTAGGGGTAAAAATTACTTGAATCACAAACGTGTTGTTGGGGCTCTTAGTAAAGAGCACCGGGCCTCTTACAGTAGACCGGTAGCTCCTGCACTTGTAATATATGATGCAAAGGCTGTTGCCGCTGCCTTGTACGGGGCAGAGTTATGGGGCTTCGAAAACACAGAAGACATTGGCAGGTCCGAAAATAAGTTCCTGAGGGATTTGGTGATGCTTCCTAGTAATACTCCATTAACTCCCTTGATGTTTGAGATGGGCAGACGGCCACTGAGGGATATTGTTAAACTGCGCCCCCTTCTTTTCTGGGCACGTATGATCCGCACCCCTGAGCTTGCTAATTATGCTGCAGCCCTAACAGAGGTGACTATCCTTGATACGGGGCACAGGATCAAGTGGATAGCCAATGTTAAAAGGTTACTGTCTGAGTTGGGCCTCACGGAAGCATGGGAATCTCACGCACTACCCAGTAAGGTAGAGCTTAGGAGAATTTACTGGAGCTGGGTTGATAGTAAAGCGCTGTCTAACCCAGAATTGGGCAGCTTGACAGAAGAGTTCTTTCGCCATAAACAGTCCAGAGGCTTAGAGCCTTACATGGATATCATCCAGATTCCACGTGACAGGCAGTTATACATCCAATTCAGGCTGGGTACACTACCAATCCATGCAACCACCTCAAAATGGCATTCTCATAAATATCAAAGCGAGGCATGTCCCTGCTGCAGAGCCCCGCTGGAAAGCATGTCCCACTTTCTGTTCGCTTGCCCGGCTTATTCCGCTGTTAGGTCTAGCTGGCTAAAACCAATTTGTAAAATTATGGGTACACGCGATTACAGGACTGCTTTGCGTATTCTAAAAACGGATCCAGGTGTGCTTTACTCGTGTGGGGTGGCGAAATTCTTGAGCAGAGCCTGGATTATCAGAATTAAAGCACTGAAGCACTTTAATACGTTTGCGGAGTGATAAAAGTTCCTTTATGGCAGCTAGTTTTTATTATCTTTTATCATTTTACCGTAACAACATCTAGAGTTTTTTTATTTTTTATTCATGTGTACTGTGGAGAAGCTCGTGTTCTGTGGAATGTCTTGCTCTGAGTCATACTTCCCTATTTGTGGTGGATTTTGTACATTTCCGGAGTCATCTTTGTATAACTGTTTTAATTTTTCATGCCTTGTATTTTAATTCTCGGTTTTGTGCCTAATGTTTATTCTCTTACTCATTATCTCACAAGGACTTATAATAGTAAAAAAGTGAATGAAGTTTTTAACTTTCAACTTTCAACCTTTTAAAAAATGTTATAAACTTTTAGGTCATAAATTCATCATCAGTGTTTTTTACTTGTCTTGACAATTCCGCCAACTCATGTATCAACAGTGTGGTGATATATTGCATATGTTATTTTTTTTCTTTTTTTTTCTTTTATTCCTTTTCTGTTTCTTGTTTGTTGCTTTTATGATTCTAGTAATCGAAATAAAGCATTTGATTGATTGATATAACAAATTAAAAAATTACAATATTTTTAATCTTTTTAAAATAAATTATACACTACATTAACTAAAACAGTAGAGAAAATATTGGATAGCGGAGTGGATAAAATTTCTATTCCCACTCCAGAGAGTGAAACAGTAGGGAAAGTGTTGGATAGCGTAGGGGTAAAAATCACTATTCCCACTCCAGTAAGTGCAACAGTAGGAAACGTTTTGGATAGCGTAGAGGTAAAAAATACTATTCCCACTCCAGTGAGTGCAACAGTAGGGAAAGTGTTGGATAGCGTAGGGGTAAAAATTACTATTCCCACTCCAGTGAGTGCAACAGTAGGGAAAATGTTGGATAGCGTAGGGGTAAAAATTACTATTCCCACTCCACTGAGTGCAACAACAGGGAAAGTGTTGGATAGCAAAGGGGTAAAAATTACTATTCCCACTACAGTGAGTGCAACAGTAGGGAAAGTGTTGGATAGCGTAGGGGTTAAAATTACTATTCCCACTCCAGAGAGTGCAACAGTAGGGAAAGTGTTAGATAGCGTAGGGGTAAAAATTACTATTCCCACTCCAGATAGTGCAACAATAGGGAAAGTGTTGGATAGCGAAGGGGTTAAAATTACTATTCCCACTCCAGAGATTGCAACAGTAGGGAAAGTGTTGGATAGCGTAAGGGTAAAAATTGCTATTCCAACTCCAAAGAGTGCAATAGTAGGGAAAGTGTTGGATAGAGTAGGGGTAAAAATTACTATTCCCACTCCTGAGAGCGCAACAGTAGGGAAAGTGTTGGATAGCGAAGGGGTTAAAATTACTATTCCAACTCCAGAGAGTGCAACAGTAGGGAAAGTGTTGGATAGCGTAGGGGTAAAAATTACTATTCCCACTCCAGAGACTTTAACTGTAGGGAAAGTGTTGGATAGCAGAGGGTTAAAATTAATATGCTTATCAATGTAATATTTTTTTTAATTAAATAAACAATTAATAATTAACAATAAATTAATCATCAACACCAATAAATAAAAATTAATAATTACTTTATTATAATTAGTTTACTTCCCACCCTATTCCCCTATAAACCCACAGCCCGCTCCTAAAAAAAATTAACACGATTAATATAATTATCAATTAATCAATTAATAAAAATTAATTACCAATTAATAAATAATTAACAATAAATTAATTATCAATACTAAGAAATAAAAATTAATAATTACTTTATTATAATAAATTAATTCCCACCCTATTCCCCTATAAACCCACAACCCGCTCCTAAAATAAATTAACAATTAATATAATTATCAATTAATCAATTAATAAAAAATAATTACCAATTATTAATTAATTAACAATAAATTAATTATCAATACCCAAAAATAAAAATTAATAATTACTTTATTATAATTAAATTACGTCCCACCCTATTCCCCTATAAACCCACAACCCGCTACGGAACGAAAACGCAAAATTTAATTAAAAATAATTAATATTTTCAAAAAATTATTATTTAATTTACTATAATTAAATTACTTCCCACCCTATTCCCCTATAAACCCACAACCCCCTACGGTACTAAAACGCAAAATGTACTTTAAAAAAAAAATTACTAACTTCTAAAAATGTAATACATATATTAAAAAAAAAATACAATACTTAACAAAAAATATAGAACACATACATATAAAATACATACTAAAATACATAACACTAATATAAACATCGATATTATTAACAACAATATTTTTGCAAACGATATTACTGACTTCGATATTAACAAAAGCAATATTTCTTACCTTTAGGTCGATATTCTGGTCACCGATATTCTTGATGTCGATATTCTGTCCCTTCGATATTTCCAACTCGATATTTCTGTAGTTCGAAAAAAAAAAATCGATATTATGTCTGTGCACCGGGAAAAAGTAGGTTCATGTGGACTCTTTGATTCAAATGTTTCTGTCCTAAACTCTTTCTTTGATTCCATTTGGATTCCAGGAGGCATGTCAGAGATTCAGAATGATGATATATTTAGAGGCTTAATAGGCAATAGATATAGCCCCATTATATCTCTCCTGAAACTATTAGTACAAATCAGATTTACATTGGAGGATTTACAGGGGTCAGCTTGACTAGTAGGAAAGTACTAATTTTGAACGTAAAAGAGATCTTTTTGCTAGCAAGACCCCTGAAAAAAAAAACGAAAAGCTTCAATAATATAGTGTTTGTGGATTGGTTGCCAATGCAGCTTCATAAGGAGAACTGATACCAATTTTCTACACAGAAGATTAATAATGAATGTGAAGTGGCATTTTGTACAGTTTGGAGATGCTACAAAAAATAACCTGGCAGCCCCAGGTAAAGGATGCTACCATAATCCAACTGTGAAGTGATTAAGATGTTGAAAACTGTTTAATGTTTTGATTGTGGTTGAAGGGGAATACCCTTTCTGAGATCTCTGATCATGGAACAACATGTGGCAGAAACTGTAGATACCTGAGAGCTAAATGACAGGTTGTGATCGAACCTGAGGCCACATTTCTCACAGAAGGCGTGGGTCCAGGAGGCTAACAGAGATGCACTGGCTGTTTAATTTGAGTAAGCTTTTCTTTACCTACCTGGCAACAGCTGATATGAAGACCCATATTTTATTCTCTTGAGCGGAGGCCAGATTTTCAGACACCGATATTATTAGCTGAGTATCAATGAGATAGTATATAATGTTAAACCCAAAGTACTGTAACAGGACTATAAGAGGGACCAAGTACACATTGAAAAAGGTGTTGCTTAATGAGTAGCCTTGGGAAATGTCATGCACAAATGGATAGTGGTGTTGTGTGTTTCCAGCATGGCCCATTGTAGTTTTCCCTAACTTAGGGGCCAATTCTGATGCGGGTTGGAAAAGCTTCCCGACCGAATCGGTTGGGAAATGGTGTCCGACCCACTCAAATCGGGAAAGTCCGACCGGCGGAGTAGGATGCATCCGGATGCTTCCAGATACGATTTGGTTGAACTCCCATTGACTTTAATGGGAACATTTGTTCCTAACCGCATCAGAATTGGGCCCTCGGTCGGGAAGACACGTTCCCGATCCGATTTGGAAGGAGCAAATGCCATTAGGAGGCCTTCCTAACCGCATCAGAATCAGGCCCTCGGTCGGGAAGCTTTTCCAACCCACATCAGAATCGGCCCCTTAGTCTAATTGTGCACGTTGTGGTTCGCATTTTCTTTTGCACATGTTACTATTTAAACACGCTTGCTTTTGTGCCCCATTGTACTTTCACACGGAACCTGCATATGTTTTCGTGTTCTGTTCTTTTCCTGGGATTTAGTCTGAACACCACAGACAAGGTCAAACAAGAATGCCCCTTGTTATTTTCTCTGGTCACGCACCTAGACATAACACGAGAACGAAGCTGCAGTTTGTGAGCACACATGTCTTGTCATATAACTGAGGACAGGAGTTCTAAAAACAAAAACACTGAGCGAAGGTCCTGAGGCAAGATTACCACATCAGTTGAGAAGTAGAACATTGATCTGTGTATGCTAAAGTACGGGGTCCGCCACTAATCCCAGAGATCTTTGATATATAATAATTCAGCTTCACTTGGAGGTTATTGGGGTTTAGGCCAATCTGTCTTATAACATGACAGGGCTTTTTGTGGTATATGGTTTGTTAACTTCTTGTCTTCTAGCTGTGGTGCAAATACTGCATCTTAGAGCACGATAGTTTAAATAAATATTCTAAACGTCCTTCGTGGCTCTTGTTTAGTATATTGTGGACGAGTACAAGTGAGAGAGCGAAAGGGTGTGTCCTGTTACCACAATCCCTGAGAGGGTCGAGAGTGTTGTGTTCTGGGGTGCCAATTCACATGTCTCTCTGGAAGGTTAGGAGGGCAAGTGAGGCACTATAGCTAGTCGGACTCGGACTCATAGATACTGAGGTAGTACGGAGACTCCATCCCTACCTACTGATGTTCTATGGTTCCAAGCATAGTTCTGGTCTTGAGCAGAATCCCTGAAGCAGTGGGTGGAGTTGTGGGGGGAGTGTTAGACCTGAGACCCTTCAGTGTTAGTCCCCCAAACCTTTTGCCTCCCCCATCCTCTCTTACTGAATTCGTTTTGTTGGCTTTAGGATTCTGTGCACTTTACACTACTAACCAGTGCTAAAGTGCTTGTGCTCACTCCCTAAAACATGACGAAATTGGCCCACACCCGGTTGGCACACTTAATTTATTTGTAAGTCCCTAGTAAAGTGGTGCTGCATGTACCCAGGGCCTGTAAATTAAATGCTACTAGTGGGCCTGAAGCACGTATTGTGCCACTCACTTAAGTAGCCAGTTTTAAACTGCCATTTATACCTGGCACAGTAAACCTTTTGCCAGGCATAAACCTTCCTTTTTTGTGCGATTTCAGATAATCTGGCACAAACCGTTGCCATGGCCGTCATCAAGTCCCACATTGATGCCACGGACAGACACCTGGATGCGCTTGAAATTTTACAAATGGTGCTGCTACCTCAAATGGACCTTTCACATAAGGGTGTACTTCGTCTAAAAAAGTCTCTTAAGGTACCGAGTGAATAGAAAATGCTTCAAGACAGTCAACCAAGAGCATAAAAAGTTGCAAAAATTGCATAATATGAAATTTCTTGAATTTTGCAATTTTACCACAACCATGCAAGACAAAATTGCAAAACACTTTTTTTACAGACCACAGGAAGCAAGAATAGCTCTTATCCAGGGCTTATTGCCTTTTTTTAGGCCAACAGCTCTTTTTCTGGACTTTATCCAAGTGGACCCATCAGGTTTTATTTACTATTTTATTTTTCACTGCTCCCAGCCCGAGCAGTGTTTCAGGGGTGGGCATTGCTGCTGACTGGCAGCAGGGTAGTGGTGCTCACTCCTCCAGTTTACACCGCACAAGTCACTTTGGTCGGGCGTCAACAACCAGTCTGACATGCGTAGTGTAAACTTCTCCACCTAGCTGTCTCAGACAGCTCTGTGTAGAGCAGGCGCAGCCTCCTGTGCCTGCTGGAGCGTCGAGCCAGCCGCTTCAGCCAATCCTGGCGCTGCTCACATGCTGCTCATCTTCAGCATGACAGCAGCATCGGTATTTGCAGAAGGGGGTTGCCTGAGGCTACATGATTTGCCCTAGCTAGCGCTGAATCCAGAAGAATGAAGAAAAAACGGCACAGGTAAGTACATTTTATTTTTTAATCTTTTAATCTTTTTGCCCTCTTCTGGGTTTGTCTCTCGGTCTCCCCGATGCCCCTCCAGTTTTGAGGATCACCGCCCGCCACTGAAAATAATGCTATTTGCGGACAATTTCCTTCTGATGTTGATTTCCAGTGGAATCCCTCACTTGCTTGCAGATAATGTTAAAGGATTATGAACAGGTACCAGGGTTTAAAACCAATGCTTCTAACTCGTAGAGGTAAGATAACGAAACTACTTTTCAATGTAGAGGTACAATAAATATCTGGGTATAAATTTATTTGCAAATGTGAACGACTTATTTTGATTTAATTATATCACACTTTTTCACAGCGTTAAATGGAGACATCAAACGATGGACAACATTGCCAATATCATGGCTGGGGAAATTAATTTATATACAAATTATGAGGTGCCCCCAAAGAAAATGCCATCAGTTTTGGGAAAATGAATGCCATCAAAATTAATATACTTGTATGAATTTAGTATTTCTATTAAGCGCTCCCAATATTTAGATTCCTTTTTTCAGCAGACAAAGACTATGATCCTGAAATTTATCTGGGAAGGAAACTGCCCACACAGCCTATAAAATAATTTGCTGCCCAGAAGTGATGGGAGGCTTCGTCTGATTCACAAAGATAACCTTAGACTTTTGTGTAAGTTTACTGTGTAAGAGGACTACGGAAACGCCCTCTACGCAGGAGCCTCAGCCAAACTCCTGAAACTTCTACAACGCATACAGAACGCCTCTGCACGCCTGATCCTCGACATCCCTCGCCATAGCCACATCACACCCCACCTAAGAAACCTGCACTGGCTCCCCGTCAACAAGAGGATCACCTTCAAGCTCCTCACCCACGCACACAAGGCACTCCACTACACCGGACCAACATACCTCAACAGACGACTCACCTTCTACACTCCGAACCGCCAACTCCGCTCCGCCGACCTCGCACTCGCAACCATCCCCCGCATCCGAAGAGCAACCACCGGCGGCAGATCATTCTCCCACCTCGCCGCGAAGACCTGGAACACCCTCCCCACCCACCTGCGGCAGACCCAGGACCTACTTACCTTCAGGAGGCTACTCAAGACCTGGCTGTTCGAGCAGTAGCAGCACCCTACACCCCCCCCCCCCCAGCGCCTTGAGACCCTCACAGGTATGTAGTGCGCTTTATAAATGCTCTGATTGATTGATTGATTTATTTGGTATTCACAAACTACGAGTTAATAGTAAGTTTATGGCTGCGGAGGGGGTTGAAGTGGAGGAGTCTGCCCATAAAAAGATAGGCCTGTCATATGTGCGGGGTTCTCTGCCCCGACTGTAGGATCTTCACAGTCTTAAACTTACTATTAACTCATAGTTTGTGAATATCCCCCCAAAAAAAAAACCTTACACAAAAGTGTAGGTTTACCTTGGTGAATCAGGCCCAGCAATTTTAAAACTTACTGTCAGAGCAATTATGAGTCCTACCAGAATATTGTGACAGGGTCTCCAATATGATATGGACACGTGGGTGGGCAGAACAGTATCATACCTCCACTAGAAGCCTAAACAAGATAGACCCCGTAATGCATATCTTAACACCCCTACAGGTACAACACTTAAGGTATGGGATACTTTTAACTTAACACTACACCTAACTACATTCCTGTAGGAAAGTAGGATCTACTTTTATGGTTTCCCCACTTTTTGCCTGGTGCTATGCTGTTTCTGACTAGTCTGACTGGGATCCTGCTAATCAGGGCCCCAGTTTCTCTGCTTTCTCCCTAAATTGTTATAGTAAGTACTTAGGTACATCCCAGATTGGACACTGGTGTACACTTATCAGTCCCTAGTATATGGTACTAAGGTACACAGGGCATAGGTACACTAGGGGTCCCCATGGGCTGAAGCATGTGTTATGCCACTCATGAGAGACCACTCAATTTGTAACTACAGGCCTGCCATTGCAGCCTGTGTAAGCTGGTGATAGCACCACTTACAAAAGATATAGGTCCGCCTATATCTAGGGTCACTGCACTTAAAAACTATAAGTCACCCCTACAGAAGGCCTTTCCAATCCTGAAGGCAGGGTGCTCGGTACTAAGTGTGAGGGTGCCCCTGCATGGGCAGGATACCCCTACAGCCTTCGGAGAACATTCTCCCGGGTTGTAAGTGAGACAGCCATATAACATTTAGAAGTGCACCATGCCATTACGCGATGCCCATCTTGAAACTGACTGTACCGAACCCTGTCATGTTCGTTACACCATAAACAGTGTGGGAGGTATGATTCCAAGCACTGTAAAGACCCTCCATTAGGCCCTCAGTGTGCCCGGTACCAGTCTTTTAGACCCGGACAGCACCACATGGCTGCTGCCGACCAGAGACACGATTCTGCCCTCCTGCTGCTGAGCCAAGCCCGAGCAGGGAAAGGCAGAAAAATAGATATCCTGTCACAGGGAGGTGTGACCACCTCCCAGACAAGGTTTGGTGTATTGAGGCCAGGTGTGAGCGCTTGCCAGAGCCACATTCATCCTGCTTGAAGGGCACATTTTGTTCCCTCCTTGCATAGTCCAGTTCAAACCAGCTCAGGGAGCTGTTGGTTCCCGCCCTGGCATGAAACTGGAAAAAGGACATGGGAGTATCCTCCCCACTGTCCAACCCCTCCCCTGGGAGGGAACCCTGAATCGTCCCAACCCTTTCCTTAGGGTACTTAAGGGCTTACCTGAGGGTGGGTCCCTAGATTCATTGTGGACCACGATACAATTCAGACACCACTTCAACTTCGACCGTCTGGGCACTCTAGATTTCGCTGGTCTTCGCTCTGGGCATCATGGCTGCAACCATGAAGACTCCTGCGGCTCCTGATCTCTTTGCCCTGCTCATCTGCTGCATCGTCCATGCCTGTTCTCCATACAGGAAACCTTCCAAGGCCTGTGGGCATCCAAGACACCTGAAGGAATCTCCCTTGAAGTGAAGGAGTAACTTCCCTGCATCTGCAGGCACCGCAACTAAGCTGACCGGTCTGCTGATCCTGAACTCCCACAGACTCCGAAAGGCTCAGCAACACAGGCTTTGGTTCTCCACATCTCCTGAGGCCTGCCCTGACCACTCACCAAGTTTGAGGCCAGTATCCCTCGACGGAGCCGCAGGAACCGAACCCCTGTGCACCGCGTGGACTTGCTGTTGCAAAGGCTTGTTATCTTCCTTCCATCAAGATCTTGGGGCTCCAAGTAGCCCCAACCTCCAGCATCTCCAGTGATCAGAATCTTTGACCACACTGCATTGCTTGCAGCATGGGCCTGCTTCTTTGGTGA
Source organism: Calotriton arnoldi (assembly GCA_963921515.1). Lineage (NCBI taxonomy): Eukaryota > Metazoa > Chordata > Amphibia > Caudata > Salamandridae > Calotriton > Calotriton arnoldi. The sequence goes on along the minus strand of CAWUFW010004367.1, from coordinate 910,359 downwards.
GTTGCTAGAGGTCCTCTTGCGACTCCAGTGCCTCCGGCCTGTGGGTCCTGTTCAATGTCACCTTTTAATTCTTTGGCCTCTCCTGATTGCTCGGGGCCTGCCCTGACTCCCCTACTTGTGGTGAGTCCCCTGGACCTTGCTAGTCCAAACATTGCACCTTCCACGTTGGTGGCAGTTACCAAGGCCTGTTAGTGCTCCCGCTGGACACAGACACCCATCAACTCTCGACATCCGAAGTGGGACAGCTCGTGTATGGCTCCTGGTCTTCCACAGCAACACCTGGTCCACACAGCTGCAGTTTTAAGGTCACCATCAGCTCTCCTGCAGCACCCGCCATCGGTGAGCATTCGTCTTCCATGCCTCCTGGTCACTCCTGAGTGGTATAGACTCTGTCCCCTCTGCTTGCTGATTCGTCACATCTTTAATCCACCTTTGGGTTTCACCGGACACTTTCTCCTTCTCCAGCAGCGGCATCTTTCTGAAGTCCTCCATTTGGTTCGACGGCGGTTTCCGACGCCACTTCACACCTATGCACCCTGCTTCCCTGGTGCAGGTATCCTGGTTCCTAAGGTATCCACGGGTGGCGTGGCTCTCCAACCTCTTGTCTTCCATAGGGTTTCTTCAGGGTCCACTGAGAAGGGCCCTCTTTCTTTAAAATTGCAATCCCAAATTACACGTTGATTTGTACGGAGAACGCGGTTGAGTTCCTACACTGTAGACGACGTCCGTGGGGCTCCTAGATACTCACCTTGGGTGGTTCCTTGGGTCCCAGACACTTCTACGTCCTCTGAGTATTGTCTTGACTCGAGTCGTGGTTCGCATACTACTATTTCAGTATATGGTTTGGCCTCCCCCTGGGGACCACTGTGTATTCTGTGCTACTTACCTGTTTCTATTGTATTGTGTGCATTGTGTATATCTTCGGCTAGGAAATATCTGTATGTGTTAGTGAGTGTCTTATAATAAATACATAGTTTTATAAATACACTGTGTGGTTCTTTTTCACTTAATCTATACCAATAAGATTATGTTCTGCTAAAACTAGCTGATTTACACTCCTTCTGGACTAAGCCTGAAGGCTGCTCTCCACAGCTACCACTTAGAGGGCTTTCTAAGGTTGTCTAAGGCCACTAAAATCATCATAAGGGTTGTCTGGATCAGTGCAAGGTGTCCACTTACATAAGTGAACTTCATATACCGAGCCAGCCTCTCACAATTCCCATCTCCACACACCCCCATACATTTTAATCCTGACGTCACTCCAGGGTTATAGGATGGTCAGCAATAGTAAGGAAGAAATTACAGCTGCCTAGTGGACAGGTAAACTATCGGATGTAACTAGAGGTCTATATAGCAGTATGGGGAGGGAATCCCACTAGAAAGTCATGGATGATTAATGCCTTTTACCAGCTAGACTACAGAAACGTTGCTCAACCCAAAGAGCATAATGCTGGCAAGAATGTGGAGGAGAGGGAATTGTGCAACATATGAAAACTATATTTCGATTTCCCATTGCAGATGATGCAGCAATGAAACTACTGGGGCTGTGTGCGATATTGTGTTATTGGTTGAGGGGGGTTGTTAGACCTGTCATCCTTAGGGTGGTCTTTTCTCAAACTTTTTGCCTGCTTACCTCCTGTTTTTGCTGATTTGTCTGTTGGCCTAAGGACTCATAGCACTTTACCACTGCTGACTAGTACTAAAGTGCATGTGCTTCTCCCCTAAACATGGCAACATTGGTGTATTCACAATTGGCATATTTATTTTACCTGTAAGTCCCTTGTAAAATGGTATACTATATCTTAAGGACCAGTAAACTAAATGTTTTTAGTGGGCATGCAACATTGATTTTGCCACCCATATAAGTAGCCTTTCAAGCCTGTCTCAGGCCTGACATAGCAGGGCCTGTGTGTGCAGTTTACCAGCACTTCAACTTGGAATTTAAAACCACCTGCCAAGCCCTAAACTCCTCTTTTACTACCCATAAGTTACCCCTAAGACAGGCCCTAGGTAGCCCTAAGGGCAGGGTGCTGTGTAAGCAAAAGGTAGGACATGTACTATTATGTTTTGCATGTCCTAGTAGTGACAAATGCTAAATATGTTTTTCACTACTGTGAAGCCTATTTCTCTCATAGGTTAATATTGGATCCTCCTTACTGGTGAAGTTGGATTTACCATTGCTGTTTTAGAAATGTCACTTTTAGAACATGGACATGTCTCTGCTCTTACTGCTCTGTGTGCCTTGCAGCCTGTCCCCAATACATGTCTGGGGTGGGTGACAGTTACACTTTGTGCATTCCGTCTAGACAGCCACAAACACAGGATGGCTAGGTGTGTCTGAGTACCCATCTACATTCATCTGCATTCTGATGGCGCTTCCTGGGGTAAGGGAGAGAAGCATTGACACTTACACTACAATAGGTAGTGGCCTGACTCCACACAAATGGCTGATTACCCGTCACAGGTAGTCTGGGACCAGGGCTGAATTGAAAGATACTTGTGCACTTCAAAGACTTTTCTTTGGAAGTCACCCCCACGTCAAAGGTACATTTGGGTATAAGTGCAAGGTCTCTGACCCCCAAAAATCAGACACTTCTGGATATACAACTGAAACTCTGCCAGAAGAACTTCTGTGCTGCTTAAAGGACCTATCTCTGGACTACTGACATGGACACCCTGCTTTTCTCTTGTGTTGCCCTGCTGCCTGCTGCTCTCTGACTTTGCTGAAGGAGTGTGCTTCAAGGGCTATTTGGCTTGCCTCCTGTTGCTTGAGACTCAGGGAAATCAAAGTCTATAACCCTGCTCCTGTGTCTGGTTCACTTGAAGTGGACCCAGATACTTGCAATGCAGAAATCAACACATCTCCTGCCTGCATGTAGCAGAACCGGCTCATCGACCAGGTTGTGGGAGTAAAATCGGAGCATAGCTCTCGGAAGCAACACATCGCCGTGAAAGGCCAACGCATAGGAACAGCGTATCCCTGCCGCAGCTGCTTTTAGAGATCGTTGCATCCACTCTACTGCATGGAGACATCCGGCACATTGCACTTTGGCGCCAACGCATCTCAGCTCGACGTCTCAAATGTGGTACCAACACATTGCCATCACAATGGGATCAACATTGACACATCGCTCGACTGCACCCCGCATCTCGCTGTTGCAGCTACAATAAGGTACTCTGTTTACTGGGGCCTGCTTCGGTCCTGTAACCGCCCTACTCTCCATCGCGGTTGGCCCAAATTATTGACTTTGTCCCGGTCCAGTGGAACCTCAAGTAACCCCTAAAGCGCTGTTGCTTCTAAGCGCTAGTTTTACACTTATTCTTTTAAAATTCATATCTAGACTTGTACTTATTGGATTTTTGTCCTTTTGGTCTTGTTTTGTTAAAAATATAATAACCTTATTTTGCTAAAACTTTTTGTGGTGTTTTCATTGAGTACTGTGTGTGTGTAGGTGTGTGTAGCACAAATACTTTACACATTGCCTCTTTAGATAAGCTTGACTGTTCTCTGCCAAGCTACCAGAACGTGAGCATAGGTTATGTTTTGGTGTGTATCTAGCTTACTCTGACTAGAGTGGTTCCTGCTTGGACAGGGTGCATACCTCTGCCAAGCAGAAACCAAATTTCTAACAGGGGTGTTAACCCTTCTCCAGCAGCAACTCCAATCGTTTTCAGGGTGACCCACAAAAGTCACTTAACTATCTTGTGCTCAATCCTCTGGAAGCTTTGCACCAAGGCAGTCTGGCTTAATGTAGAGGCAATGTGTGAAGTATTCATGCAGCTCACAAACAGTAATACAGTGAAAAAACACAACAAGAGAAAACTCCCAATTTGGGGACATGGATTATGACTTCATAAATAATTTGAGACCAAAACGACAAAAATCCAATCAGTAGAACAGGAGATATTGAATTGTAAAGGTTTAGATAAAAGTAGCACCAAAAGGTGCAAAGCGCCAACTGAGGGTATCTGATTGCATGGACCGACTGCAATGGAGTGCAGGGCGGGCACAGGGCCAAGTCTGGCCTGCAAAGGGTTATACCTTATGTTCTTGGTTTGAGGTCTGTGCAGTGTTGTTGTGCACGGCTTTGCATCATCCAGCATCAGTTTAGATGAAGCTTGTAGCTGTGTAGAGAGGCTCTGCGTGTGCATGGTGTCGGTTCCGATAAACCTTGTAGCTTAAAGCTGGGCGATGAGGCTTCGCAGTGCTTTGCGTCACTCAGTATCGGTTCCAATGAAGCTTGCAGCTGAGTGGCGAGGCTTTGCTGGGCTTTGTATCACTTTGCACCGGATTTGATGGAACCTTCTGTTAGGGCAAGAGGAGCTCTCTCTAATACAGCCAAAGGTCCAAGGACCTGGGGAGGCACCCCTTAGGGTTCAGGAACTCACTCCATCAGAGGCCAGCAGGGCTCAGGCAGGTCCAGTTGCAGGTCCAAGCAAGTTCAGTGCAGCAGGCCAGCTGGGCAGTTGCAGGAAGGCCTCTGGAGCTTGAATTGTCCCTGTAACTCTGAAAAGGAGGTCAGTCAACTGACCTTTGGAGACACTTCAGGTAGCCTAGGATTCAACATGCTGAAGCAGATGCCGTGAATGATTTCTTTGGCCACCAAGCCACGCTAATAGTAAATGCACACTATACAAAATATGCGTTTCAAGACACAACTGATGACATTGAATATGGAAAGTGGACATACACTCTGAAATTAAATTTGAGCCTTGAAGATGTCCCGATTGGGACGAAACGGGTCGGCTATTGGATTCTGGCTATTGGATTTTATCAGCCTGATGTATCATCTTTTTCAATAAAGAACAATGTTTGAAAGAAAATGAAAATACGACTGAGAATTTCTTCGTATCATCGATAATGACTGTTGTCTAATTGACTTTGAATAGATATACAATTTGTGTGTGCGGAATTCCTCTGTCATTGATGTAGCCTAGGATTGCATTAGCATGTCCAGTCTTCCTTCTCATACAGCAGGGCAGGCCTCAAGCAGCACGGCAGACCTCTGGCGGCAGGGCAGTTCTTCTTCCATAATATCCACAGGTTCAGAAGTGGACTGAAGAGCTGGTCTGAGGGTCCAATATTTATACCTAGTGCCAGCTTTGAAGTGTGAGAAACGTCTAGACTTTCCCCCACTTCCTCCCAGCCCTGGTCCCAGGATGTCTGCAGTCACAAAAAGCTATTGGGAAGTTCTTTGTGTGCAAGTGTGGTAGGTAACAGCTCCGCCTCTCCCATCAGGTCAGGATGGCCCATCCTTCCAACAGACAGACCATGTTTGTAATACTGTCTGGGAGTAGTACACAAAGGCCAACTGCTACCTACACATAGTGATGTGATTATTAGGACCGGAAATTGCCAACTTTCTAAAAGTGGCAATTTTAGAAATGTGACTTAAAATCTGACTTTCAATTAAAAAAGGGTTCTAAATTGCAGTTTATTTGAGACAAAACATGACTTTTCTACCTGTTCACAAGCTAAAATTATCATTTATTAGATGTAATAGGGTAACCCAATGTTGTCCTATGGGAGAGGTAGGCTTTGCGGTAGTGAGTTTTTCACTACCAGGATATGTAATGCACTCTGCCCTATGGGCTGGTTCGGGCCTACCTTCGGGGTGACATATATATTAGAAAAGAAGGTTTAGGCCTGGTGAAAAGTTTATTTTTCTAGGTTGAAATGCCAGTTTAGAAACTGCGCACAGGCTGCATTGGCAGGCCTGAGACATGTTTTAAAATGTTACTTAAGTGGTTTGCACAATGAGTGCTGCAGGTCCACTAATAGCATTTAATTTACAGGCCCTGGGTATATGAAGTACCACTCTACTAGGGTCTTATAAGTAAATTTAATGTGCTAATTTGGTGTAAGCCAATTTTAACATGTTTAGAGGAGGGGCACAAGCACTTTAGCACTCGTTAGCAGTGGTAAAGTGCACAGGGTCCTAAGAGCTAACAAAAATATGTTCATAAAACAGGAGGTGTGAAGGCAAAAGGCTATCTCCCACAAATCTGAAATATCAGAAACAATTTGAGAGAATAGTTATTTGGACATGCCTAGAGGCAGCAAAGGTGACACTAGCAAAACATTGGCGCAGAATGGCGCCGCCTTCTATACACAATATAGCAGGCCTGTATATAGGAAATTATATTAATGGAGAAGCTCTCCTATGTGATGAGTGAACTGGTGAGAGATTTCTGTACCATCTGGGAGTCGCTGGTGGAATGATTGTGAATGGCATTGCATTCTGCGTTGTGCCCACACAGACTAAAGGCCCTTTATTTTCTTTCCAATTGAATAGAGAGAGAGTCACTGGTTTGAAACGTGAATGGTACTCTGTCAGAAACTAGGGGCCATATTAATCAAAATGTAACGCACTGCAGCGCAGCAAGTCACTTGCTGCACTGTGCTGCATTACAGGGAAAGGGCAGGAATGCACGTATTTATCACAATCCGGTGCATTCCTGCCTTTTCCCAGCGCTGGTGCACAATGTGCTACCTGGCGCCAATGCAGGCACCCTTGCACCATGGTTCAAGGGTGCCTGCGTTTTTTGGAGGATTGTTTTTGTGCTGGAAGGCACACCTTCCTGCACATAAACAGTCCCCTGAGGCATTTTCCTCGGTGCAGCACACATAGAAAGAGAAAAAAACAAGGAGAATAAATCGCATTTCAAGGGTTGCGTTGCTTTGTGGCCCTAGATACATGACTGAGAGAAGCAGAAGGAGAAAGGAGAAGCTGAGAAGGTGGGAAGAGACAACAGCAAACCCTAAGTATGAGAAATAGTAAATTATTGCAACGGGAACAACTGTAACTTCACATAAATGAGACATATACTGCTATATTGCCTCTAAGTTGGGAGGGGATGTTGGGATACCACTTTTTATATTGTAAGAAAACTCGAAAAAAATCATAATTTTCTTTTCCAAAAAGGAAGGAAGGGGCATGCAAAAGTATAAACTATATATAATGTTTTAGATAATCTCACTTTTAAAATCCTGATAATCCAGGTACTGTTGGTTAGTGTGTGTTAATTACATCCAGTAGTCAGCAAAGCTCAAGTGTTTTTTATCACAACTGTGTATTATGGAAGAGTGAAAAACATATTGTGCATAAGAAGAAGAAAATTCCAGTTACTGCAGTGGAGAAGTTGAAAAATAATTGAATAAATTGCTCAAGAGTAATGTAGTTGAATTAGCAGCAGTACTAGATTGAGTGAGCCAAATTGTGGCTTCCAGCCAGCCGGACAACCTATTTAATGATGTGTATCCCTTTGATGGATGTGAATTCTGTAATATGGATCGACGGACATCCGTTGCCTAAGATTGGTGATATATTTATGAATCTCAAGAGAGCACAGTAGTTGAGCATGATTGCTTGACCATCAACGTAACTGTTAATTTCTACCCAAGGAAGTGTAAATAACAGATTATTCATTGCCACCGAAGAAGCTCCATATGTAGGCATGTGCGGCCGGCACTGATCGTAGGTAGGGGGACGGGAGGGGAGAGGACGTCTGAGGTACGAGGGAGGGTGCGGGAGTGGGGGAGGACGCAGGGGAAGCGGGTATGAAAAAATGTCATTAAAAACTTACCTTTTTGCCGCTTCCTCGCCCGTCTCTTCTCCGTAGCCCTCCCTTGCTCTGCCACAGGAAGGACACCCAGGCTCCGAGTCAGCCAATCACATTGCTGCCTTAGCAGCATTGTGATTGGTCTGAGCACCGTTTTTCGGCGCTCAGACGCTGACTGGAGGCCTGGGCATGTTCTTGACGTAGGCTGTAATGCAGCCTTCATGGAGAACATGTGCAGTGTTCAAAACTGTTTTGGGCGGCCCGAGAGGGCCATCCAAGCAGTCATTGTCCACTTTCGGGGGGTGCTACCACTCCTCCCCTGCCCGCCCCCACACGCAAAGCTGTGGGTGGAAGTAGGAGAAAATAAAATGATAATAACGCAAGTTATTATAATTTTATTTTCTCTGTCTTTCAGTACAAAAAAGCAGCGAGGCGACGCTCCTCTGCCTTAGCGGAGGAGCCGCCACTGTATGGAGGAGGAGACCCACCTCAACTGTCATTCATTGTAATGTTGAACTTGAATGACAACATTCCAAGTCACAATTCCACTGGAATACTACAAAATCACCAAGTAAAACTTGCAGTGTAATCAAGACATCTGATGATCATCACATCTCCTACATTTTATTGCTTCATATCAATCAAGCAGCCAAGCTGCTCGGATGGTGTCAGTTGAATAGCCAGGTCTTGAGTCCCCCTCTGCATTCCTAAAGAGAGGGTGAAGTCTAGAGATGGAGGGGGAGGCTGTTCCAGGACATCGAGGCGAGTTAGGAGAAGGAGTGTCCTCCACTGTTACTTCAGCAGATTTTGGGGGTGTGAGCAAGGGAGAGGGAGGTGGAGTGCAGAAGTCTGAAGGGCTGGTGTTAGCTCAGGTGGTGGTTGATGTATGCTGGTCCTTGGTTGTGCAGGGCTTTGTAGGCATGGGTCAGCATCTTAAATTAGCATCTTTTGTGGATGGAGAGCAAGTGGAGTTTCTTCAGGGGCGGGGTGATGTGGGTCCACCTGGGGAGGTCGAGGATGAAACTGGCAACTGAGTTAATGCCACTTGGTTAGGCATTTGTGTCTGTACTATCCAGCAGGGGATGGATAACTTGTTTGCTGGTGTGAAAGTGCTAACATTTTGTGGAATGCTGATTTTGAATTACCCCTTTTTGAGCTGTTGCATTATGTGCCGCGCGGCTGGAAGAGGGGGGGCAGGTGGTGAAAAGGTCAAAGAGTAAGTTTAGATCAGAGAGACCTCTGCAACAGATGTGGATCATTCTGTGTTTTTAAGTGGAATCAGACCAACACCACTGGCAATCAAAGAGGAACTAAGATGCATGAATTATCCGTGAATTGCTAAAACAAAAGAGAGTGCATGGGATTGGAACACTAGATGTCACAAACACCTTATACACCGTGAACATGTGACATTTTGTAGGATAGATACTAGCCAGTCATGCTTTGACAAAACTAGAGCAAACATATTCTTTGGTGGGAAAAGAAGCATTATTTTGTATATAAGGCTCAAATCATTTAAGGACATTTTTGTGGGGCAGTCTATGAGCAATAACTGTGGCCTCTCATTTATTTGCTGTCCACAAAATCAGCATTTGCAGCAATGACCACAATAGTAAAATGGGCGATAATTGATGCAATTTTTGTTATAATTTCAGGTAGACTATTTTGGGGGTTGTCAGAGTGAGGTTGCAGACTACTTCCGGTGAAGTAGTAGTTTCAGGGTGAAGCGGGTTGAGGAAGGATACCTTGGTGTAGTTTGGGCATTAGTAACGAGGCAGTAATAGGGAGATGTGCTGTTTTGGGGCCAGTGTGCCCCAAACTGTAATCTTATTTGTCACTTACCTATGTAATGCTGCAAATTCTATGAGCTGCACTTGATATGCACAGCTCTCGGCTGAACGTCTCCTGTGCAGAGTTTCCTAAAATAAATAGGGGCATGTTCTCAAGGACTTATCGCCGATTTATCGGCACTTTAGCGCCGCAAAAGTTGCGATAGATTTTTTGCCCTATTCTCAAGCTGGTACAAACTGCCGAAATCGTCAGTTTTCCAGCGATAGCTGCCGCAAAAAACATCACCACGGATGAGAGCGACAACTAACGCTAATGATATGCAGAGTAGGCATTCCCGTGCAAAAACACATGAAAACACCACTTCGCGATATTCTCAACGACCAGCCAGATCTGCGATGCGATCCAAAAACAGGCGATATGCGCGTTAGCAGCAGGGATTTAACACCTGCCTTTGACTGGTGTTAAGCAGGACGACAACCTGCAGTATGAAAGGGAACCCAGCTCAGAGCCAAATCTGAAGACCAACACATGTCATGGAGTTACTGATCATGCAGCTCAAAGACCCAAGAGGTCCACAACACCCACCGCCACCACCCCTGGGGCCCCCCCGGCTTCCCCCGGACTACCACCCAGGCAGCGCAGAACAAGACAGCTGACCTTCCGAAAACGGCATGGCCCCTCAGCCACACAATTGCAGAATGTGGGGAGAGGCGGGATCCAAGTATGTGTGAAGGAGGCAAGTCACCCATGAATAAGAATGTACACAATGCCAAGTGTGGCGGTGATGTGCTGGACAGACATCAGTATGCAGAGCACAGACATGTCCATGTGGACATATACTGCTGGTGTTTGTAGTGTTGTGGACAGTGGACGCAACCATGTTACCTCAGGCAGTGGGGAAGACCATCTGTCATGTACCTGTGTCGTCCCACCCTGTAAGCGGAGTGGGCTGGTCCAGCGTATGCCAGTCCAGCGTAGGAGTGTGAATAAATAGGCCGGGGCTCTGGCCGTGGTTCAATTCCGGGATGGCCAACACGTCTGCCAGGGTGGCGCCCCTCACCCTGCCACGAGTCCGCCGCCGTGACCGCCAGCCTCCTCAGCCGAACGCTTGCTTCCGCGACACAGGCCCCCAGCGCACCCAGCGGCACAGCACCGAGGAGTTGTGTGTGTGCTGACTGCTGCCTTCGGCCTCCACTGCGGTCAGCAGGTCCCCCAATTCAAATTGAGTCTTTATTTATTTATGGCGCAGTCCAGTAGGCAACAGACATTGCTTCCAGTGCGGGCCGCCCGGACGACACATCATCGCTGGCTGCACACGCGCTGAGCGCTTCAGGTGCCACTAACTCAGTGCACCACAAGTCATGGACCCTTCATGATTGAATCTTCTGTGTGTGATGTCAGAGCTGGTGCCCCTACCTCAGTGCACCACAAGTCATGGACCCTTTATGATTGAGTCTTGTGTGTGTGATGTCAGAGCTGGTGCCCCTACCTCAGTGCACCACAAGTCATGAACCCTTCCTGATTGAGTCTTGTGAGTGTGAAACGTTGATCACTGTTCTAGTTGTTGCGAGCACCAACCACTCCGTGAGGGCTGGCTTACACTCACCCCACACCCATCCAGCACAGGCGTCACTGGACATGTGACCCTGGTAATAAAAAGGGGCCGGGTGCACGTTCCCGTAGCCAGTTCCACTACCTATCTAAGTGTGTCTGTGAGGTCATTATGTATGCATGATGGCCCCGGGTCCAACACATCACATTGTGCTGTGGACAGCGGCCGCAACCATGTCACCTCAGGCAGTGGGTAAGACCTTGGACACGTAGCTTTGTCGCCCCCCCCCTGTAAGCGTAAGCGGAGTGGGCTGGGCCGGCATGCGGCAGTCCAGCGTAGGGGTGTGAAGAATTTGCCCAGGGCTCTGGGCGTGGTTCAGTTCTGGCCTGGACAAGGAAGTAACTAATGCGTGTGTCTCTGTTGTAGTGTCTGCGCCACCGGGCACGCAATCGACAATGTTGCAATGTAGCATGCACCCGGAGGGCGGGCTCGCACGAACGGAGCAATGAAGGAGCGCAAGACCGCTCAGGGTCTTGGCTCATACATGCAAAGTGTTGTGTGTATCTGTATTGCTGCAGCATGTGCCAATTGCCAAGCCTTGATCGCAGCGCAAGTTCAGCCAGGCATGAACTCTACGTCTGTGTCCGCCCTATCCTTACCATAGGCCTACACTCACGTGGCCGCCCACCTTCAACGGTCAACATCACAGTGTCGTTGTCAGGCTTGTGGACATGCGCAGACAGGCATGACAATGGTGTGCGGCAGGAGTGCAAGTGATGCAACCGGGCAGTGCACACAAGTAAATAGGCTCGGGGGGAGGGAGGAGCAGCTGTGAGGCAATGTAATACAAGGTGATGCCGCTCATTTGCCACATGCAAGTCATGTCAAACATGAATCCCAAAGTCGCACGCATCCCACCCCACCCCCAACAAGCCACATCACATTTCCTGAATGCAAGCAGATGACAAACTAACATTAGGGATGAAAGCTCCATTGTCTGAACTATCAGGCAGAAGCACATCTGCACCTCCGACCTCGGAATTGCATGTGCCCGGCACCCCTTGACAGATACTATAGTAGCTGATGACGACTCCCACACTACGCACAGCCCGACGAAAGACCAACGTATACACACCCCACACACAGAAGTCCTTGCTCGAAGTTATCTTGCATGGAATGGCCTTCACACTTACTCCCACACCATCCCAGGCGTACAACCGTTGCACACTGAAACAACTCATTGATCCGAGCTGAGGCATCTCATCCACAGAACTGGCGCAGGTCAGAACAGTGCCGCTTCAACCAGAGCCACTGACGCAATGGCAGAACATCCCGGACACATGCACAACCCCTGTCACGTAGAACTGTACCATGCACGTATGCTGCATTTACTGGGGGCACTGCCATTGGCAGTGCTGCGGATCAGTTACCGGCTAAGCTTCCGCCTTGCCAACGTCACCTGCATCCAGCCTGTGTTGCATTGTCGATCGTGCATATTCGAGTGGTCCATGGATGTCTGCCTATCCAACAGGACGGTGGCTGAACTGGATTTTAACATGTGTGTGCTCTCCCTGTTGGCCCACGACCAGGAGTGTCACCGTGATACCTGTTTATGGGATGCCTTGATACTTGGTATACATGCTGGCAGCTGGACCTGGGAGATTGCACAACTTCTCGTGTGCAGTGACCACATTGAACCGCTCCCCTATTGGGCTGAAGTGCTAATTGGTGAAAGGGGGTGGACGCAGCACATCTGTCCGGACCTGCTAATGGATTGCCTCGCCATCCTGTTTGATGAAGTCGGCAACGACCTCATGTTGGAAATGATAGCCTACGAAGCTGCAATCGCTTTCATGGACGAGTGACTACGTACCTGCAGCCATGACAGATTGGAACCCATTGCACATGTCCCGACACCTTGTTGCATCTTGGAGATCTGGTCACATATCCCAACAATGGACATGGCTGCATTCGCCTGGACTCCGAATTCATGAGCGGACAACAACGCGAGTTAACACACACCTGTGAAAGGTGAGGCACTCCCCCGGAGTGGATAGCGGCGCTTGGGAACGTTCCTCATTCTGACATACTGCTGCATTGGTCTGCATGTTGTGGCACTTATCTTGCCCGTACTGACAAGCATATGCTAATAAAGTCTACGCACCTTCACTTGTATTCAACTGTGATGAGTGTTGATTTGAATGACAATGTGTGTCTCACTGCCTATCTGGGTCACAACCATACATGCGCATTGATAGCATTACCCAGGGAGTACCTTTTTGTGGAATCACTGTCCCTACATTCATCCATACTTTCATACTTGATTAATCATAGCCATGACACATCTGTGTGAATTAGAATGTTTTATTCGCATTCAGTGGAGTGTTGAAGCTGGACCAGTACAGGGCCATGCAAAACCCACTTTACATTGTTGCCCCGTGGAGGGCCAGCCAGAATCCTTTAGGGATTGACAAGTTCATTGGAAGAGGAAGACTTCAGTCCGCAGTGTGATTGCTGTGTCATTGGTAACCAAACCAAATATGGCAGTCAATGTCGTGGTCCAAGGTGAGTGTCGCTGAGTGTATCGGTGGACAGTGGAAGGTGTTATTCCAGGGCATGATGCAGAGGGCAGAACCAAGCTGATACAGGCCATATGGCGGAGATGAATGCTACCACTTCATTCTTACCACGAAGCCAGATTCATCATCATCTTCGTCCTCTGATGTGTCAGGTGCCTCACATGTGGGTGGTGGTGTTTAGTCTGCATCACTGTGTGGCACTGACACTTCAGGGGGCGGAGATGTGGATGGAGTAGTAGCAGCAGCATTCATCCGCGCCAGGCCTTGTGGCGGCAACGCCATGACGAGGATCTGCAGGGCATGGAAGATCCCAGCTACATCTCGCTGGTGTGCAGCCGTGGCAAACATTCTTTCCGCCTGCATCCACTCCAAGCTCTCCATCATTCTCCTTATGTGTCCCAACTCCCAGCTGACATCGCTGGAGCCACTCTGACTAGACAATTGTTCTTGGCTCAGAGTCATGACTCCAGCGATGTCAGCCATGGATTGTTGGAGAGCATGGAGCGGACAGTGGGTGTCCGTTAGGGACTGTAAGTCATCCCTGATGGGACTTAGACACCCACGTATGGCATCTAGTTTGGCTGCCATGAGGTCGAACCTCACCCGCAGCTGACCAGCCATCTACTCCTGGCACCCTAACACACGGCGTTGGAATGCCATGTGTTGGTCGTAGGGTTCCTGGGAGCCAGTTGTGGTGGTGGGTGCTTCCTGCTGTGTGGTCTATGCAGGGGGTAGGGTCTCCTAGATGCAGCTGGGCTGCCCTGCTCCTGGAGGTGGGGTGCCGAAGCTGTCCATGAGCTGTTGGAGGGCGTCGGTGTCGATGTTGGGGAGGTCCTCTTCATCATCAGTGCTGGGTTGTTGGGTCTGCTCTGCAGGAGGTGTTGATTCTCCCTCTGCAATGTGAAGGGGAGATGCAGATTGACATTGTGTTCACATGTATGTTCACGCATTATACAAGTTTACTAACAGACTGCATGACAATGTCCATTGTGACTGTTTGTGAGGAGATGCCTATTTGATGCGGGACAGCTGACATTTCTACACCATCAGGGATGTGAGGTTGTACTTGTGCATTATCATCTCACAGTTTCCTGCTATGCCAAATGCGAATGGCCATTTTCTAAACACAAGCGGCAGCAGTTGTGTCCTCTGTTCTGTTGTGAAAGTGTTGCAGTTTGTACCACATTGTTGTCAATGTTGAGGTGCTCTGATTCTTATGTGTGTGTGCTGCATTGTGGGTGTGTTGCCCCTTCAGCTCTGATTTGGCTGGCCCTTATCCCCTTCAGGCGGTGTGCCTTTCACTTCTATGCTTATACAGTGCTGAGATATTGCAGACTTGGGTAAATTGGGCTCTTGGTCGGAGTTGTGACTCTTGGGCATGGTTTGTCCGCAGATGTGCTATACTTAATTGTGCATGTGTGCCATTGTGCCCATCTCCCCCCGTCCCCCCAGTCCCTGGTCGTTACTCACCCTGTTGCTGTTGTGTCGGGTCATGTTGAGCAGTGTCCGGTCCACCAACTCCTGCCACCATCTCCCCAATGATGATTTGGGTCACCATTTCCTCCATCTCATCCAGCTCCTGCTGTGTCGCTGGACTCCCACCTCCAGTCTGCATTGCTGCTTTCAGGTTGGCTGCGAGTTTCAGCTTGGTTTTGCGCTTCACATCAGTCCAGCGCCTCTTGCAGTCGTCCACTTCCCTTCTCTTCACTCCGACTGCATTCACCTTGGCCAAGATGGACTGCCATATTGTATTTTTAGTTGCCAATGACACAGTGGAGGTGATGAACAGTTGGTGGTGGTGTTCTATCCCCTCCGTAATGAGGATCTGGTTTTCCTGCGTACTGAAACGCGGGTTCCTCTTATTCTTCTCCTTGCCCTTCCCTGTCCCCGAGGTCCCAGGCTGGTCCTCCGTGGGCCTTGTGGGGTTCTGGTTGTCCTCTGTACCTGCTCTGGCTACCTCCATGGTGCTTCGCAGTTGTTTGTGTTTTGTTAGTGTTTTTTGTTGCCGCTTTTATAGTGGTTTTTCCCGCCTGACTTGTGGGACTTGCAGGCCTGGCGCTGCTTATCGCTGGATTTTTTATCGCAGTTGGGCCCATCGCAACTTTTTTCACGTTCGGGTTTAGATTTTTATCGCCGTCCCGGGAATTTTATCGCGGACAGTTGACGCGTTGTCGGGAAACTATCGCAAGTTACCGCCGTGTTGAGAATACAACGTTAACACGGAGTATCGCACATTCTTGAGAATATCCCCCATAGTTTCTTCGTGTTCTGGAGTATTCTTTTCGTAACAAAATGCTACTATCAAAAGCCCGACATTTACTCTTACACTTTGACGTTTTTCGGTATTCAAAAACATTTTGCATAGAGTTTATCGCCATGAAAGCACTCGTGCATGAGATAGGAAAATGTGTAAAGCCAAGAGAAAATATACTAGACAAAACTCAAAATTTATTTTCATAGAACTTCAGATGAAAATGTTTCGTCTAGGGCAAAATATTTTTTTCATGTGTCTAATAAGATGTGAAAAAGGTTCCAAGTGCACAGTCATGTTAAATTCACTGATGTGAAACATCTCCGTGAGACACACAACCCACACGTTTAGAAAATACCATAGATATTAATAATCTTATCATGCATTTCTGTTGGTCTTTTAGGATGCATTGTAGCTCCAACGATGGGTGATTATTAATAATTTCATAAAGGCAGCAGAGCTAGTAAACACCAACTAGCCATGAGGAATGGAGTTGTGAACTCTTGCAAGGCACAGCTGTGTACTTTTTGTGATAGCACTGCCTGAAGCGAGTACATTTAACTCAAAACCTTTGATGAGATGCAGGCTGCAGAAACTTGGAAAAAATCCGAATTAAATTAATGCGATTCAGACAGTGATACCACAAAAAAACAGGCGAGTGCACCTGTTCCTGGCACAGTCCCAAATCTTCTGGTAGAAATCTTCTATCTTAGCTCGTCCTGGGGTGTATATATATATCTGCAGCAGTATAATTTGCGCTGTTCCTCTTCAATCTCCAGAGTTTATTTACAATGCCGCCTTGTTCATTTTTCAGATTAGATCTAAACAAACCCTATCTTTAAGTTCTGCTGCTTAAATGTCAGCTTCCGTTTTAAAAGAATTATATTTCCAAATGCAGCTTTTCCCCACACACTGATAGTTCAACAAAGATTAAGCATTATAGTTGATGATAGGGCTATGCAGTTAGTGCTTCAGCGAGGGATGTTAGCGATGGGACTGCAGGCTGCCCATTCCATGAACTATATAAAATGTCAAAAGTAGTTCTCGTTCAAAAGCACCACAAATGCTGAATCGTGCTCTTTGACTGTACAGTACACCAATGCAACCTTAAGAAATACAAATATTGTTTAATTAAGTGTTCAGTAGTACAAGTAACACAAAATCCCAGAACAAATTCCAAAATGTGACATATAAACAGTCTAAACTACAGAAAAATATGCAATGCTTTTGTCTCTATTAAGAATTGTAAAGAGGAGCTATAGAATAAAAGCATAGTATCTAGGCGCATTTACTAATCATCCGACACCAAAGTTAGAAAGCTCTAAATATGTAATTCTTTAAATGGTAGACTCCATGTAAAATCAGCCGGATTAATAGCAATAAATACAATTCATGGAATTAATGATGCTCTGCAAAGTGACCACGTGACTTAGAGGATTGTGAGGTCAACAAATCTGCAATGATATTTTATTCTAGTACTTAACAAGATCTTGTTGCTATAGATCCTCCAAACGCTCAAATATGATTTTAATTTCATGTGTACCATGTCCTATAGGACATCAGAGCACTTTACAAGTTGAAGATGAAGTTACCTGGAAAGGGCAACAAGTATAAGTAGAAGAGAAAATGTAAGTAAAATAGTATAAAAAATACATTGAGGGGTGTGAGAAATTGGTATGTTGGTTGACTGAGGTATGAGCCTCGGTCGAACAACAGTCACCATCCCTGGCAGGGTGAACCACAAAAGTCACTAAATTACCTTTGCTTAACCCTGGACAGCTTGGCCCAAAAAGCAGTCAGGCTTAACTTAGAGGCAATGTGTAATGTATATTTGCAGCACACAAACAGCGATAAAGTGAAAACACAACACAAGAAAAATCCCACACCATTGTAGCAAAATACATAAAAAAATAATAAATCATTTGACACCAAAACAACAAAAATCCAATCAATAGAACCAGACTTATGAATTTTTAAAGTTTTTAGAAAAAATTAGTGCCTGTAACATGAAAGCGCCAACTGTGGACATCTAGACACGCACGACTATGTCATATTCAAAAAATCTGGCCGACTGCAATGGAACACGGGTCGGATACAAGAAGGAGACTGGGCCTGGTCAGCGCCCACCTTCGGTCATAGAAGAATTTTCAAGTAAACTGTTCTGAGGAGGTAAAGTTCAGCAGGGCAAGGCTGCAGGTGGTGTCTGAGAAAGGAGCATCGTCGTCGAGGAGCGCCTGGATGAAGTTATAGCAGTGGCGGCTCGCATAGGGCGTGCTGTAGGGCGGTGAGGCGGGGAGGGGCAGGGTGGGGGGGTAGTAAACTCGGACATACGACGGAACGGAGGAACGTAATAATTACTTTCCTCCGTTCCATCGTTTGTCCGAGTTTACTACCCCCCACCCTGCCCCTCCCTCGCCCTGCCCCACCGCCCCGCAGCACGCCCTATGCGGACCACCACTGAGTTATAGTGAAGATTTCTACATTTAGACTTAGTCACTTTTATGGAAGTCAAAAATCTTCAGCGGGACAAAGCAGGAGAAAGCTCCAGCAGGTCGGACACCCCTTTGGCGAAGGACTGCTGAACAGGATTTGCTGATGGGGAGAAGAATGTAGCGGCAGCGACCGCAAAGTTAGGCCGACCGGTGATGCACCTCGAGCGGAGCGACGAGCAAGTTGGTCCCGGTCTTCCCTAGGTTCTCAGAGCAGTTTTTAGCCAAAAATCTTCCAAGTCCCAAGTTTCAGATTTTGTCTCCCTGGGCACCTTTAGCACCACCACCAAGGGTCCAGGACTAGAAGGTACTACTATGGGAGATTAGGACTCTCACAGACTGGGTCCAGGTGTAGGTTCAAGATGGTGGGAGCCTGCTATGTAACTGTGGCTCTGAACAGGAGGCCAGCAAACTCACCCTTGGAGTCACTCTGGTAGTCCTGGGTTCAGGTGAAGAAGCAGGGCTCAAACAGCAGGGCAGGCCTCGGAGGGTTCAAGGCAGGCTCCAAGCAGCAAAGCAGTCCTTCAAGGTGCAGCAAAGCAGTTTTGTGGAGTACACAGCAGACCACAGCAGCAGGCAGTCCTCTGAGAGTCCTTCTGCAGGTCCAGAAAGTAAACGGAAGAGTGGGTCTGAGGGCCCTATTTTTAAACTTGGTGCCTTCTTTGATGTGGGAGAAGTTTCTAAATGTTTCTCTTTGAAGTGCTTGGAATTTCCTGACTCCCCTGCCCTGGATCCAAGCTGGCTGCAGAGATAATGCAGTGGTGACAAGCCCTTTGTGTGAAAGCAGAGCACAGCCATTCAGTTGCAAGTGGGGCTGTGCCCAGCTTCTCCCCTACTCTGACAGCACATGGCTCATTCAGGCACTACTAATCCCTCTATTGTGCAACTGTCTGGGAGGAATTCACAAAGTCATAACTGCCAACTACAACCAGTCCTATAACCCAAGGGAGACTGCAGGCACAACATGGCAGATGACAGGAAAATTCCAACTTTCTAAAGTGGCATTTTAAAAATTACAATTTAAAATCCTACTTTGCCATTAAACAAGATTTTTTATTACAATTTTATAGATACCAAACAAGAAATGCTTGTCTATCCCCAGTCAAACGTTAGCAATTATTAAATGTAAAAAGGCAACAAAATGTTATTCTATAGGACAGGTAGGCCTCACAGTAGTGAAAAACAACTTCAGGAGGTTTTCACCACCAGGACACATAAAAATTAAAAGTACATCTCCAACCTTTTAGTTACAATGCACCCTGCCATATGGGCTACTTAGGGCCTACCTTAGGGGTGACATATGTATTAAAAGGGGATTTTAATGCTTTGCAAGGGGGTCATATTGCAAAGTCGAATTGGCAGTTTAAACCTGCATTCAGGTTGCAATGGCAGTCCTGGGACATGTTTCAAGGGGCTACTAAAGTGGGTGGCACAATAAGTGCTGCACGCCCACAAGTACCATTTAATTTAAAGGTTCTATGTATATGAAATACCATTCTACCAGGGATTTATAAGTAAATTAAATAGGCCTAAAAGGTGTAAGCCAATTTTGCTATGTTTAAAAGGGTGAGCACAAGCACTTTAGCACTGCTTAGTAGTGGTAAAGTGCACAGAGTACTAAGGCCAACAAAAACAATTTCAGTAAGAAATTGAGGGAAAAAGGCAAAAGATTTGGGGGTGACCTTGCAGAGAGGGCCAGGTCCAACAAAGGGTGTTAGACAGATGTTACAACAATAAAAGTAAAAGTATAAATATATAGGACATAGAAACGTGTGCGAGATAAAATTAATCAAACGTGATAGATGTAAAATGTGTTAATATACATACATATGGTGTGAAGGTGACCAAGTTAGTACATGTACGGGAACAATTATAAGAATATAAACAATACTTTGGTGGATATTACAACTGTTCTACAACTGTATTTACAATCAATGTGCATATGTTTTAGAAATGATACCCGGGTAGGTAGAAGATGTGCCTAGTGAAAAGTGTATGCAGCAGTATCTGAATTTTAAAGGACAGAGGGAGGGATCACAAACTTTTGAATAGTGCAA
Organism: Calotriton arnoldi; assembly: GCA_963921515.1. Taxonomy (NCBI): domain Eukaryota; kingdom Metazoa; phylum Chordata; class Amphibia; order Caudata; family Salamandridae; genus Calotriton; species Calotriton arnoldi. The sequence goes on along the minus strand of CAWUFW010004367.1, from coordinate 890,077 downwards.
TTATATGCCATATGTAAGGTAATACCATTACCTAAAGAGTACATTTAATTTTGAATTTTATATTTTTGATATCTGGATGGCCTGCAGACTTTAAGTCATGCATTAATCCACGGGCTTGAGGTTGTAACTTAGCTGTTGGTATGAGCAAGTCTTCCTTTCAAAATAGTAAGACATCTCATTCAAATCGATAAGGTTCTTTTTCAACCAACTAGGGTTGGAATCCCTTGCTTGAGCTAATACCATTTTATATGTCTTTAAAAAATCGGCAGGTATTTCTATGGTTGCAACCTCAAGATATGTTTTAGAGTTCAAAATTAAAAGTGGTTCCGGATTGGGCTCAGTATGCTCAAGCGAGTCTCATTTATTATTCTGGGATAATGCTCCTGCCTTCCTAATTTGTAGGCCTGGTCTATAAGTAAAAGTGAAGTCATAGTCTGATAAAAAAAAGTCCCCATTGTAACTGACAGAGTGTCACGGCTTTTGCAGATTTAAGAAAATCGAAGTTGTCAATGGTCTGAATAGATTTCCACAGTGTTATTGCTAGCAATTCCATATCAGTAATGCTGTTATTCAGTTTACTTGGAGAGAATTTTTGTGAGAAATATGCCACAGGATGAATCTGCTCTGTTTTAGGATGTCTTTGGGAAAAGACTCCCACCATGGCAGAACGTGAAGCGTCAACTTTAAAAAGAAATAGATCATCCACATCTGGATATCTGAGATTGAGGCCAAATGAAACTCCTTTACGAAGCAATCATGTTATGGGTTGAACAATGGCTGAAATATTCTGAACAAAAGGAGTATGAAAATTGGGAAAGCGTCAGAAACTTTGCAAGACCTTTATGTTTTTTGGAGGTGACCATAGTTGTTACCTTTTTGTCATTCATTGTGATTCCATTACCATCAATGACAAACCCCAAAGTCTTTATTGACTTGAAATGAAACAGATATTTTTCCTGTTTGGCGTAAAGACGGTGCTCTCTTAATCTAGATAAGACAGCCATAGTGTGTCCTTCCAGTCATTTCTTCTGAGCTAAGGATTCTCAGTATGTCATCAATGCAGACTATGCAAAAGAGGCCCAAATAACCTTTAAAAACCTAACTAATGAAATACTAGAATGCCGCCAAGGCATTGTAGAGTCTGAAGGGCATGACATGATATTCATAAAGACAGATTTTTTCTCTACCTACTGTATTCTATTCGTCAACCAGCCTGATTCTGACTAGGTTATGACTTAATGAATATAATCATATTCTTAATCTGATCAAGTAAGACAGGTATTAAATGTAGGGAATGCCTATTCTTTATTGTTTCTCAGTTTATTGATCCATAGTCTATACAAGTATGTAATTCCCCTCTCTTCTATGGGACAAAGGAGAGAAAAGGCGACCAGGGGATTTGAATGGTGTAAAAAACCTGAAGCCATGCTTTCTTCATTGTAATCCTTTAAATGTCGTACCTCCAACTCGTCCAATGTATAGATTCTACTACACAGTATGGAAGCCCCGGCTGCAAATCTCTATTACAGTTGTAAACCCGATGTGGAGGAGGTTTACAAGCCTTCTTTTTGTAAGACGTTTTGGAACCCATGATAACACTCTAGGAGCATACTTAAACAACAATCACTTCATGATTTGCTAAAGTCAAGGGATTAGTTGTGGTGTATGCAATAAGTATCCGGATTTCATCTAAGTCTATACATGGAACGGTTGGGTCATGAAGTGTTAACCAAGGAATCTCTATTTAAGTTAAATTGTGTGGCATCTATCACATGGAACCTCATTTTTCTACATGGCTCTTCCATAAAAATATCACTAATGAGCAAGCATGATAGCGAACAGGTCCGCCAAGTTAGAGGAGAACCATCTACAGGCTTAATTGGTTCTGTTTTTTGTTTTGTTTTGATAAACCAATTTCTATTGCTTTCGTTATAACATTCAGTACTATCCATTCCATATTTAACACATTGTAAATATTCATACACTGCAACATGTCAACCCTCATCCACAAGCCGGTCATCAATCATTCTCCAATCCATATAATGCCCACCACTTGCCCCTAATTGTGACATGCGTTCATGGGCTCCCCTAGCTTGATAGATTGGCCACTCCAATTTAGCACATCAATCTACCTCCACTCGCCAACCCGCTAGGGTGGGGGAATTTCCATCTGCGGGCAATATCTCGCTTGGTGACCAGTGTGGCTACCCCAACCATCATTGCTGCGGGAACTCCCAAGCTCTTCCAGTATGCCGAGCAGACCTACCTTCACAGTCAGGAGAACTGGTCAGTCCAGGATTTTAGATAGTGCCTTTTACATTTCTCGCCAAAAGCTTACTATCCAAGGGAGGGACAATACCATATGAAAGAAGTTTGCCACCACCTGATTACAGCAGAAGCAGGTGGGTTAATGATGTTTTCTGGCATACCACAGACGTCTAGGCTTGAAGCAGGTGTTGTGTAGGTAGTGTTTTTGGAATAGCCGCAGTTTGGAAAAATGGCTATTTCTTACGAAGCCATCTGGACGTCTCACTAATATGTTCCCTCAAGAGGACCTGACAGTCCCTCCCATTTCTGTTTAAGGGTCAGGAACATTTCTGGGTCATGGAGTACTAGAGTGTGGTATGTGTGGAATATCGCTCCTTTTCCCAAGCGACCCATGAGAAGTTTGACCACGAGAAGATAGTGTTCAGGCAGCTCAGTTGAGTCTCACAAGTGGTATGACAGTGCATGGAGGAGCTGCAAATATTTGAGAAATTGTGTATGATAGTGAGAACTGGTATTGTATGTCTTGGAAAGAGTATAGATGTTCTCCTTGCCAGATATCCCCTAAGGTTGGAAATCTGTCCATTTCTAAAACCCTCAAGTTGAGCAGTGAGGTGTAGCCACTGTCTCTCACATAGTGGGGTAAGCTGTCTGAGTGTCTTGTCCCACCCTGTAAATAGCAGGGCTGCCCGCCAGCTCTTGATGACCACCACAGTAGGAGCCGGGAGGTGACAGGAATGGATTTACCATATAGCAGCCCCATTATGTCAATGCAGACCCAAACGAGAGAGCTCTAGTCGGTACGTCGGGTCATTCCAACCCCCACTCAACCTCTCATTGATTGCCATCAGCTGGGACGCCCAGTAATACAATTTGATGTCCATCATCCCTGGCTCCCCCATTGTACATTAATTTTCTACATTTGTCCAGTGCTATGCATGGAGGGTTACCTGGCCATGAGAAGTTGCAAATCAAGGAATTGAGTTTCTGTCACTGTGATTAGGGATGACAAATGGAAAGTGTTGTAGAGTGTATAACAATCTAGGAAGGATCATCATTTTGAATAACAGCACTCTCCCACGTATGTTGAGTGGGAGCCATTCCCATCTCTGTGGGTCTTGTTTCATTTTAGTAATAAGTGGTGAAAGGCAGTGGCTTCTCCGCTAAGGCGGAGGAGCATTGCCCCACTGCTGCTGTGCAGAAGTAAAAGAAAGGAAAAATACAATTATAATAACGCAATGTTGTTATAATTTTATTCTTCCTTGCTGCTGAAGCATGTGTTCAGGGCTGCTCTGCTGACAGAGCAGGGTAGGAGTGGTGAGCACACTAAAGTGCGCATGATGCTTTGACCGGCCCTCTCGGGCCGGCCAAACAATCATGCACACTTTAGCATGTTCTTCATGCAGGCTGCATTACAGCCTGCATGGACAACATGCCCAGGCCCCCAGTCCCCATCTGAGCACTGAACCACGGTGCTCAGGCCAATCACAACGCTGCATTGCAGCAATGTGATTGGCTCAGGGGAGCCTGGATTCTTCCTGTTTGGTGGAGGAGAGACGACAAGTACAGAGCAGCAAGGAGGTAAGTGAATTTTTCTTTTTTTCCAATTATACCTCCTTACCCCCTCGCCCTCGCCCCCCACCCCCACCCGACTACCCCAAATCCGGCCCCACCTGACTACCCCAAAGCTGGCCACCACTTCTTAAAGGTTGAGGTTGCATACTGTGCAATCTTGTCCTCCACCTGTCCATCCGAGTACCAGCCTTGGACCCGCACACCACAGCAGATGAGCCATGCCAGGGTTTTGATAGCTAGAGCAAAATGGAGTGGGGATAGAGGGCACCCCTCACTGGTATCCCTACAGATAGGAAAGGAATCTGAAATCACACTGTTTACTTGTATGTAGGCGGTGGGAATGATGTACAACAGCCGTATGTATTTTCTAAATCGCGGCCCTAAGCACATTTGCTATAAGTCTTTGTGCAAAAATGACCAATCAACCGATTGTACGCGGCAGATCCAATACCAGGTACTGCGAGTAGGCATGAAAGCGCACTGGTGGTCTGGGTGGATCAAGGTAGGCAGGGCTCGCTGAAGCCGGTTTGCAAGTATTTTAGCATATATTTTGATCTCCACATTCATCAGGGAGGGAGATTGATCGATAAGACCAGAATTGGGTAGGTATTTGTCCATCCTTTAGGAGGACCACAATCATGCCCACAACAAGCTCAGCGGGGAATGTTCCCTTGGTAGTCACCTCCAAGTACAGGTCAAGGAGATGGGGTCCAATAAGCTTACAAAATAAATATCCGATAATACCCTTGGCATAACCTGGTGGGTCCAGGAGTTTTCCGATGCTTCATATTGGTTGGTGCGTCATTGATTTCCTTTGTGTGCAAGGGTCCTGTCAAATATGCATTCAGTGATGATGGGAGTCATGGCAGAGGGATATCATTTAGTTTTGGGTGGTCTTGTCCTTTTTGAGGTTGAGGATGGAAGGCATATAGTTTCTGATAGTAGTCTGCGAATACCATTGGGACATATGCCAAAGTACTTGTACAGATACCAGAGGGTTCAACTTCTTTGGTGGCCAGCGAGTACTGCAGGTTTCTGCTTTTATCACCCCATTCATATACCCATTGTACGGATGCCCTCAAGTAATGTCGGACTTCTACGAGTGAAATTTGTCTCAGCAAGGCTCTAGAAAGCTGAATTTGGTGATCCAGAGCCAACGAGGGATCAGTGAGAAATTGCTTCTCCACGTCTAGTATTTGTGTTTCAATTACTTTTATCTGTTGGAGCATTTCATTCTCCTTATGCCTGAAAAACCCTGTGCTATGCCTCTTATATTGGCTTTTTCAGGTGCCCATTGTGTCCATGGAGATGAGACTGTGCCCTTGTTCAGCTCAAAATATGCCTGAAACTCAGTATTCGGAGTACTGGGCATCAACTAAGCACCATGTGTTGAGTCACCAGATAGGATGCCAGATGATATCGTTCCTCCCAAACTGGGCTGTAAAGAATGAGTGGTCTGATATCCTCCTGGGAAGGATCGTGACAACTGTCAGGTGTAGGATATCTGTTGCTACAGGGAGAAGTAGGTCTATGAGATATAGCGTCTTCTGTGCTGCAGAGGTGTATGGGAATTCCCTGTCTCTGGAGTTCCATTCCCTCCAATCACATGACCCCAAGGAGTCCATCCAAGTCGAAAGGTGTTTGGCCTGGGACAACCAACTCACTGTGGGGATTCATAAAGAGTCGACTGCAGGATTAAGGCAGCCATTGAAGTCTCCCTCTGTTATAGTGGTCCTGTAGTGGAATGTAAGATGGCTCCTCTATTGCCTTCAGAGCTTGAGGAGGTAATTGGGGTGGTATGTAGGCAGTTGAACGGCTGCCCTTCAGGGTAAGGTTCCCCACTCCCACAAATGGCTCTGGGCTTTGAGACGGTGGAGGTCACCACCAGCAGAAATGTCTTGTGTAAAGGGAGTGCCATCCCTTGGGATCCCCGTGTAAACCCCTGCATGAACTATTCTGTTGTATTTAAAGCATTTCAGGAAGGGGCATTGGGTTCTCAACAAGTGGGTATCTTGTAGCATCAGCACGGCACACATGAACCGCTTAGCATGACGTAGGACGGCAGTCTGCTTGATGTGATCTATGAGGCTGTTAACATGATCTTAAAGTCAGACCCCGCAGGATTTTGCGGCTTTGGGTAGCTAATTTTGCAGCCAAGAAAAGCAAAATGTGAGGCACAAAACCTAAAAATGTATGGTATTTTTGCAGGTACGAAAACATGTGCCTGCCACAAAAATACTGCAAAGCCTGTGCTCTGTCACCACTGGAGACTGTGCTATGTCACATCCTGCAACCTCACAAGTATGAGCATGTACTGTATGTTCATGGCAAGAACCTTAGTGTAGTTGGGAAAAATCTTAGTGTGAGTGGATTCAAATGTCAGAGACCCAGCCTGGCAGGCCTCTCAGAGGATTACAACCCTGTCCCTATGGTTAAGTATAGGGGCTATCAGGGGACGAGGAAGGCCCCCAGAGGAAGGTGCTGGTCCAAGGAGCAATGTGCTTGTTTGATCACAAACCAGTTCAAGAGCTTCCCTTCCAGGACCCAAGACATGAGCCACGTTTCTAGGAATTTTTCTTGGTGTGGGATTTCAGCGTCTTCAGGAAAGCCTATATATCATAGATTATTTCGTCTGGATCTGTTCTCAGTGTCCTCTGTGTGATTTCCCAGGATTGCAGTTGTGAAGGGGAGTTTAGATACAGTGCTCTTGAGCTTGGCCACCTCATCTTCCAATGTTGAGACACATTGATTCTCACTTCCCTAATCTTGGATTCATCCACCCCCTTGGATGAATAACTAAACTGTAAAATGATAACCAGATCACTGGAGATGGGTTGTTGCTGTGTCTGTGGGGCATCTGTTGGGAGTCCAGCCCCCTTCGGCGGCTGTACCGTAAACCTGTCCATCTTCGTTTGAGCATGTGTGCCGGGCCCTTTATCTTTACCCATTTTTTGGGGGCACAGCTGGTGGATAAATGTGTTGAGGTGGAGGAAAAGGCACCGAAAATATTGTTTGTGTCCTCGCATAGTAGATGTTGTAGAGGCCTTTCTTTTCTTCACTGACCTTTCCTAGGATCTGTCATGCAACAGTACATTAAGCCCGGCCCACCCAGAGCCTCCTGTGTGCCCAGCCTGTGGGGCCCAGTAATCGGCCCAGAATGGTCCATCTTTCCCCAGGGTCACATGCAACAGGGTTGGTCCCCTATAAGAGAGCCGATGAACCAACACTGCCAAGTTCTAGATTATGCAATTGAGCCCCGGATAAGTTGCCTCCAGAGTAAAAGGAAGATGAGAAGCAGCAGGAGCAGCTGGGGCATCGGCCTGGGCCACTGGAGTTAACCACCCAGTCTCCAACCAGCAAGGGTATCTTCCCCAGTGCTCTTGGGAGTACAGCAGGACTACATGGCAATCTCCCATCAGGCCCACCCACCAGTACAAAACAGAAGCAGTCGACTTGCAGGCTTCCCCCAAATCCAATACTAGATGTCCTCCGCAGGCCAGTGGCGCACCGGTGTCACGACGGGACTTACTGTGAGGTTTAGATGAGGTGAGGAATGGACTGGGGAGATGCAATGTGCGCAGCCTCCCAGGGAGCAGTTCCCGGCAGCAGACACTCCAATGCATCTGTGGGTCTGGAGCCACCAGCATCTGAGTCCGGAAGGGCAGCACACTGATTCTGAGACTTAGCAGCCACAGGCCATGCAGCGCTCACCCATGGGGCCATGCAACTGCCTACATTTTGAGCTGGCATTTAGCGCCACTGGGGATTCCACCTCATATGTTGCTGAGTCGGCATCCTCAGCTCAGTGCGGCTGCAGCGAATTGCTGATCCCCTGGTGCCACAGCAGCTCTGCAGGTTACTCATTTCAGATTGCCAGCAGGGTGGCCATGAGGGTCATGACGCAACCGGTTTGGAGGGATTTTCAGTCTCCAAGCAAAGAGGATGATAACGGATGGCAGAGGAGGACTCGGCAATGAGGCGAGCGCAAGGTAAGTGGTTTTATTTATTTATTTTCCCTATCCCATTGTCTATCAACTTCCCCCGCACCACCCCGCCCCTGCCCCGCCCCACCGCTCTTAACTGTACAGGCGACGCCTGGTGGGTATTGAACTTGTTTGAGTAGCAGAGTTTCAGATTGGGGCAGAGGAATAAAGCAAGCCACTGGGTGAACTCAACTCCAACCACAAACTCCAGAACAGCCCCCTTGTGACTGCATTGTTTTGGACATGCTGGCCAGACATTTCATCATTCAACTCTATGGGTGGCACAGGATGCATGCTTCCAATGGCAGCGCATCCAGCCTTGACCATCAACTGCTGTAGGCACAATCTGCAGATGAACATGACAGTTTTTAACGGATACACCAAGGACAGAAAGGTGCAATGACACTTCAACTCACTCGGGGTGGGGAGGCGAGTGAATACCTACATGGGCAGAAACATGCCAAATTGTGAGTGAGTTAAACTGCATCAGCTGCTCCAATAGACCCACTGGGATCCCCCTATAGGGACAAGGGTCAATGTATTGTACCATTATATACTGTCCTTGATATCACCAAGGATCCTCTGCCCATTAGCAACCCCTGAGAAAATGTCTTTGTTTACTATGTGCAGTGAAGTACTGGCAGTGCAGCACTTTATTGATTGTTAATTGATATCTGTTGAGTTCTGACTCTCTACCCCCACACTATCTCCCTGAGTAAGTCTGGTGCTGCTTGTCTTCACTACCCTGAGAGTCAGGCGCTAAAGGTGTGCTCTTGGTGATCAGTTGTGGGCGGCACAGTAAGGTGAAGCCCCGGGACACCAGTGGTAAATGACTCTCATTCTGTTGAACTGAGCCCAGTGATCGCTAATTGCTTTGAGATGCCTGACAAAGTCCAACAATGCCCAAATACCACCTGACTCAAAATGAAACTCAAATAAAACCACTCCCTCCAGTTCAGTGTCTTCTCTTCATGCCTAGATACACATCAATTCACGTTTAATATTCCCTCTTCAAGAACCTAGATCAGAACACTCCATGTGCCAGGATACCCTCACAGGTGATAAGCTGCTCTTTATAAGTATGATTGATTGATTGGTTGGTTGATCCATGCAGCTAAAACCAGGTCAATGTTAACATTCCCTCCATAGGAGCCCATAGAGGAAGCTCGTTGCTGCTCACTCCAGGCTAGTTTTCATGTGCTATCCAATGGAGCGGCGCAGTACATTGCTCTCTTTCTGCAGTTCACAACAGGCGATGGTTAATATCACCTCCATAGGAACCTAAATCAGGACAATGTATGCAGCTCACAACAGCTGAGAGTGAACATTCTCTCTGTAGGATCCCTGGACAAGGCACCTGATCCCAGCAAGTGAATGTTAAATATCCCTCACTAGGGTGCAGATCAGGACAATTGATGCTGACTACAGGTCAGTGTTATTACCCGCTCTACGCTCACTCAGATCAGGTACTCCCAGAAGATCACAGCGGGATAAGGCGAACAAGTCATTCCTAAGCACTGAAGGTGCTAGGGATAAAAGCTGATCTGCAGATCCTGTTCATCAAACTTACTTCACACAGTAAGAAGCATGACCACCCACAGTAAACATCTGTGAGTAAATACCTCCATTTTAAGAAATTAAGAAACATCTGGATAGGGAGGAATGGATAGGGACCACCAGCCCCAGAGAAGGCACGTGGTACCACAGTCTGTCTCTGTCGCTGCCAGGAGTCATGTAGAGAGGACAGAGTATGCGACTCAGTAGAAATAAGAACTTTACAGTGTAAATACCGGCAGACATCAGACACGCACCCTCCCTGAACACCTTCAGAAAGACCCTCAAGACCTGGCTCTTCGGCTAAACAGACCAGCGGATCCCCCACCCCAGCAGCGCCTTGAGACCCTCACGGGTGAGTAGCGCGCTTACAATTCCCCTGATTGATTGATTGATTGATTTATTGATTAAATATGGACACAATGGCATGTCTAGAGTGTTCAAGTGTAAAGTTAGAAGGTGAGCTGTCATTTTCAAGTCAGCTCTTGGTTATGTAAGATTACTCATTGCACATTTTTCTCATCATTTTCGTAAAATAGTTTCTTATTAGATGAATAGTGGGGGTTGAAAGCCACTTTTTACATTGTAAATTTTACTTTATACACACATTTGCAAAGATATAGGAGGCAGATGGAATAATCTTAAATATGTTTGCAATATTTGTTCTCGCACTGCAAATGTTCTAGCACTCTTGGGAAGCACCCCCCACGACTAGGGGCGGGGTGCTATTAGTGGCAGGACGGACGCGAGACCAACAAAACGCGAGAGGTCAGCCGGGGGCACTACGTCATGCAAGTGTGCAGGCGACTCTCACCCCCCAGGGGCTAGATAAAAGGGGAGGTCACGAGGGGGAAGCCCTCTTTTGTCCTCCAGCGAGGGCCTCATCTGCGTAGCGATTGTCAGATTGATACTGAGGTGAGTGAGCATGTAGGCGCGGCAAGCATTGGGCCAGCGTCGGTAAGCAGAAACCGCTGGTGATTCCCTCATTCAACGAGGAATCTTGTTGTGCTTTGGGGTGCAAGGAATCTTGCTGCTTTATGGGGGGCATTGGCGATGCGGAGTGGGATATCGACCTCATCAACGCGGGAGCGGGGAAAGACAGTGACGCAGGGGGAGCGCTGCTGGTTTTGAAGTCGGGCGGCAGCGGCGGTGATTACTGGGATAATAGGCATTCCCGCGGGAAGAATTGCCGGCCGGAGCGGCGTCTTTGATGTTGCCGGCTATGTTATGCAAAGCGGAATTCCTGCAGTGCGCCGCGTACGGGAAGGACTGAGACGCAGGAGGAGCACTGCTGGCTGTGAAGTCGGGCGGCAGCGGCGGTGATTACCGGAATAATAGGCCACGGCGCGCGGGGAAAGACAGAGACGCAGGGGGAGCGCTGCTGGCTTTGAAGTCGGGCGGCAGCGGCGGTGATTACCAGGATAATAGTGCGTGAGCAGCGCAAAGGTAACACCGATGGCGGGCGCTGCCCGCAACAAATGGTGACCGCAACTGTGGTGTTTGGCTGGGCTGGAATGGTGTGTGCACGCGCTACATAGCAAAGTAACGCGCTGTTACGGGCCATAAGGTTAATGTTGCCTGGGGGAAGGGGGAGGGTGCTCAGGGTAAGGCCCCAAATAGCTGCAAATCCCTTACTGTTTTGTTGTAGGGCCCCAAATAGCTGCAAATCAATTACTGTTTTGTTTATGTAAAACAGATGCACTCTTATGGTCAGTCACAGTAGGAGGGGTCCTGTTGGCAGCCAGGGGCTTGGTTAGTCCGCTGCACATGGTGGCGGCTAGTTTGACAACGGCGGGTGGACATAGAGTCACAGGCCTTGGGGGGGGCAGAGGTAGTAGACTGCTCAGAGACATGGGGCAGCAAAAGGACAGGGTGGATGTGGGGCACGGGGTAAGACAAGGCTCGATGCTTCGCAAAGGTAAGAGGTGGAATGCCCGCCAAGAGGGCGCGGGGAAAGGAACATGGGGCAGTGGATAATTCTTGTTTGTCTTTTCATAGTTGGCCAGGATGCCACCTAAGCGCGCACGGAGAGCTAAGGAGTCCCCGGCGACGCCGGAAGAGTTTCGTTCTTTGTCAGCGCTATGGGAGGTCGCCAAGAAAGGAGGGATCGACTGGGCACTGCGGACTCTGGCACAAGGGGGCCCACAGCAGGAACTACCGGTTCCTAAACGCACGAGACGGATGCCCGAACGTTTTAGGGAGGGGCAGCAAGACAAGGCCGGAAAAGTCACAGAGACGGAAGAGAGCTTCCCAGGTGAGGCAAGAGCGTTGAGCCACTCCCCAGGGGACCATGACTCTAATCTGGTGTCTGGCGCTGCTGCGCAGAACTGCCCAATGACGTTAGGCTTGCCCCCAGCGGGGGCCCCTTCACAGAGCATGCATGTCCCGATAGTGCAAGCGTCAGAGGGGGTAGCGTTGTCCACACATTTGACCGCGCAGGTACCCGCGCCAGTGGTGGCTCATCAGGGTAGCGGGGTGGCCCAGGTATGGGTGCAATTGTAAAGAATAAAGGGCCCCCTGATGCTAGTGTGAAGTACACCTAGGCAGGGACATACATGCTGTGAAATTCCTAGGGCTACTTCATAACAAATTATAAAATCATAATAATATAAATGATGATAGTGACACTGAAATTAGAAAATTACAAAAGGTTTTTTTTAATAGAAAAATACTTCATTAAAATGCAAAGGCCTAGTATGCGTTTTTACTAGATACATAATTTACATGGCCTGCATGAAGAAGTCAATCACTTTCACATATTTTATCTTTTCTTCTATTTCCTGATATCTATATGACATAATATAAATCAAATTAGTTAAAAAGATTGGGTGGTTTCCAAGATGTCTCTTTCACACCAGGTATGGGTGCAGTCAGGGGGGGTGGCTCAGTCTCCGGTGGTGGTCGCGACAACGCTCCAAGGACCAGGTAATATCGGTTTGCCAGGACCAGGGGGGGTCTTACCAGCGCCGCAGGCTCCTGCGCCGGCAGGGGTGTCAGTGCAGGTCTCTATGACTCAGACCCCAGTGTTGTTTGGGTCAGCGTCTCTAGCCGTAACCCCATCCGTAAGTATTACATGGCAAGTACCAGCGGAAACTAGAGAGAAGATTTTCCGAGGGGAATTCGTAGATGTTTTTGACCTCATCAATGCGGGAGTGGTGCCGGGGAAGAATAGGGCAGGCAAAGAGGGGGAGTTTAAGCAGAAGAAAGTCTGAGTGGAATGGTCAATTAAAAATTGGATCACTGGGTTTTCCATCTACATTGCAATCATGGTGGAGCTTTTCCCGGTTCTGGCTGCGCAGTTGGTCAGTTACCTTTCAATGATACATGGGGCGGCGTCGGAGTTTCAGGGTATGGCCTGGTTACAATATGACAATAAGTTCAGGCAAATGAAGGCAGTGAGACCGGAGTTGGCATGGGATCAAAGGGAAATTAACATTTGGCATGCAGAATTTTACTCAGCGGCACCAGTGAGCAAACCGACGCACTCCTTTCGGGGGGACAAAGGGACCGGTGATAAAAAGCAAGCCTGATGGCAGTATAACAAGAATGAAAGTAGTAGGGGGGCGGCATGTAAGTTCAGACATATATGCTCTTTCTGCGGACTTCAGGGCCACCCTGAGACCAAGTGTTATAAGCGAGTTGGGAAACCCAAAGAGCAGCATGCCCCGGCACACCCACAAAACAGGGGCCACCCTCCACAGTCACAGTCCTCATGAGAAACTACCCACTCCGATACAGCTGCACGTCCTGGCCCACTTACTCGGTAGATATGGAAGGGGACGGGAGGCTCAGTTTCTTTATCATGGCTTTAAATATGGTTTCCGCATTCCTTCGAGTGCACCACCATCTGGAGTTCCCCGCGTAATCAGCGCTCAGTTTTGAGAAACCCAGCGGTTGCAAGGGAGAAAATCCTGAAAGAAGTGGCTCTGGGGAGGGTGGCGGGCCCTTTTCTCCAACCGCCAAGACGAGATTTAGTGTGCTCACCGCTGGGTTTGGTGCCTAAGAAGGATGTTGGGAAATACCGGTTGATTCATAATCTTTCGAGTCCACCAGGATTTTCTGTCAATGATAAGCTAGATCCAGAGCTATGTGCGGTGCGCTATACCACCTTTGACACAGCCATTCAGAAACTTCAGAGGCTAGGTGAAGGCGCGTTGATGGCAAAATCTGATATCGAATCTGCCTTTCGTTTATTGCCGGTACACCCAGAGGACACTAGGCTATTAGGTTTCACATTTGAGGGGAGTTTTTTCATGGACCTATGTATGCCAATGGGGTGCTCCATTGCTTGTGCGGTGTTTGAAACCTTCAGTCGTTTCCTGGAATGGGCAGTGCAGGATTTGGTGGCTTCACGGGATGTGGTACATTATTTGGATGATTTCTTGTTTTTGGGACCACCGGCCTCGCCAGCGTGCCGGAAGGCTCTGCTGGGCTTCCAGCGTTTGGCCGAAGCATTGGGGGTTCCGCTGTCAGATGAAAAAACAGAAGGGCCATCGACTTGCCTAACTTTCCTGGGCATTGAAATAGATACCAGGGCGGGGGTATTTAGACTCCCCCGGGAGAAGGTGAGCGCTTTTGCAGCATCCATTGACTCATGCTTGGGGACGCGTAAGGTCACTGTGCATCAGTTGCAAGTCCTAGTGGGCCAGCTGAATTTTGCGTTGCGGGTGATACCCATGGGCAGGGCCTTTTCTAGGAATATCGCGAGGGCGATGTCGGGCTTAAAAAACAAACACCACCATACTAGGCTGTCAGCGGAGGTGAAGGAAAACCTGGGCACATGGAAGGAATTTTTGGTGGAATTTAATGGGTTTGTGATTTGGCAACAAGCACTGCAGGCAAATGCGGAGTTAGAGCTTTACATGGATGCGGCAGGAAGCGTGGGTTTTGGGGCGGTGTTGGGCACACAGTGGTGCATGAAGCATTGGCCAACGGAGTGGATTCAGTCAGGATTGACTCGTAACATCACCTTCCTAGAACTGTTCCTTATCATTGTGGCGTTACATATGTGGGGTTCCCGGCTAGAGAACAAGCGCATTGTGTTTTGGTCAGACAGTATGTCCGCAGTGATGGCAGTTAATAATCAGAGAGCAAAATACCCTTGGGTGATCCGTTTGATTAAGGAACTGGTTAGGGGATGCCTCAAGCGCAATGTATATTTTATTGCCAAGCATGTACCAGGGGTGGACAATGCGGTAGCTGACACCTTGTCTTGTTTTAAGTTGGCAGAATTCAGAACTCTCTGGCTGCAGGCAGACAAACGGATGACGGAGTTCCCGGAAGCGCTATGGAAACTTGGTGCCCCATTGCCTCTGATCTGATAACGGCATCGATTGCTCCCAAAACTAAAAGTATGTATGAGAAAGCATGTTAGGCATACTTAGCAATCCTAGGGGGGCAGGAGACACAGGGATTTTCACGTCCCGGGGTGTGCTTCTTTTCATAGTACAGCAGAGAGTGAATGGGAAGTCCTTGACCTTGGTCAAGAGACAACTGTCAGCAATTGCCTTCTACGCAGGTTTGGAAGGCGTGGCGGACCCCACCAAGCACCCTAGGGACCGGCGGGCGCTAAGGGGGTGGGAACGGCTGGTCCCCACAGGGAAAGACACAAGGAGACCCATAGATGCCAGCAGGTTGTCCAAGATTTTGGAAGTGTTACCACAGGTGTGTAGGTCCCCCTACGAAACACAGCTCTTGAGATTGGCGTATTCCTTGGCCTTTTTCGGGGCGTTCCGAGTATCGGAACTGGTAGCGGCCTCGAAGGGGGATAAGGAGGGGAGGATTGCCTTGGCAGATGTGTTAGTATCAGTTGGCATGTTGCAGGTGAGAGTGAGGAGGTCTAAGACAGACCCCCTGGGGAAGGGAGTCTGGGTCCAGCTCAGGTCAGTGGAAGGGGCCAGTTTCTGTCCAGTAACATTGATGCAGAAGTTCATGCACCTACGTCCAGGGGTGGGCGATGTTAGGCTGCTGCTGCATGCAGACGGTACTCCTCTGACAAAATTTCAATTCACCAGCATGTGCAAGCGTGCGCTGGTGTCGGTGGGGGAAGAAGCTGCGCCTTTTACCTCTCATTCCTTTCGCATTGGGGCGGCCACGACAGCGGCCACGTTAGGCCTTTCTGCCGAAACCATCAAGAGGGTGGGCAGATGGAAATCATCCTGTTTTGAGCGATATGTGCGCCCACAGCTGGCATAGTGGCCGCGGTGGGACTAGGGGAACGAGATGTCTCCGTTACTCAACCCCCTTTCCTCTTCTTTATTCCGTCTCCCTCATTCAGCGGTTGGGAGGAGTAGGACGCAGGTGTGCTGACATTCTTTGATACGCAGAGCAGGGCAATATTTTTGCGGTTACAGGGAGGAGAGAGCACAGAGGGAGAAGGGGATCGACCACCATTGGATAGGGATTGGAGGGCAACGATTGGAAGATCTCCCGGCGCAGGTGAAGGTGGCTCTGGATCGGGGGATGCCCGTCCCAGACATACTGGTGATTCATTCTGGGGGCAATGATATGATCGCAACTGGCAGGAGGGGGGTGAAGGATGCAATCTTCTTTGCGCTCTCCAGGGTACGGAAGACACTTCCGGACACATTGATATTTTTGTCTGGGGTGCTTCCTCGACGAGTCTAGGCCAACAACGCACCGCCAAGGGCTGTAAATAAGTCGGTGAAGAAACTGAACCAGGCCGTGTCCAAACTCTTAAAAAGGTCACCCATACGTTGCATCAGGCATAATTTGATACATGCCCCCAAAGCGGAATTGTACTTGGCGGATGGGGTGCATCTGTCCAATGCGGGGTTGGAATTGTTTGTGCAAACCATCCTGGGGGCTCTGGAGCAGGAAGGTCAAGCGGTCGCAGGGGGAGGGCGAGGGCGCCAGTAAGCTCCTCGTCCTGTGGCGGGGTCCCGGGCAAGAGAAATGGCGGGGACTCCCCTTTTTTGGCGGGGACTGGCTGATCTTAGAACAGGGCAGACAGTCGATGGGGCTCCGGGCTGGCAGGAGGGGGGGCTGACCTGCTGGTGGCCCTGGACTCTCCGGCCCTACCCGAGATGCCGGTGCTTTTAATAAGAACTTGGTGAGGACTGGTGCGCAAGAAAGGCGCAAAGCTGGTAACTGGTGCTCGCAGCTAGGGAGTAGACGGCCGATGGCTGGCCCAGATGGGAGCAGAGAGTCGGGTTGTGGCCTGCTGGCGCAACACGCTGTGAAATCCAAAAGTTTAAAATACAGAAACACGACACAACCTGCGGCTGGAATGTACATATTTGCAGGCTGATGCCTTTACTATGGGTGTGGTTTGCTTTGGAAATAAAGTTGGTCAAAAGTTGGCAATGTTTCAACGAGAAAACGACTGTGGTATATAAAATAATAAACTACGCAGTAAAGACCAACACTTGTCTGGTGTTTTCTTGGGAGCAAAGAAAGGTGAAAAGGGGGGGAACTTAGGAGGGGGTCAGGGGCGAGTCGCACGGTATCTGCCCACTATAAGAAGGACCCCATTCACCTGTCTTCTATGCACAGGGTGAGGGCTGAACTGCTAATGCAAGTGCGATGCAGAGCAGACCTTCTTTAGCAATAGCCCACCAGGTTGTCTGCACCTTGCTCGCCCGGTAAAGTGGGCAGCACAGCACAGAGTGAGAAAGAGTTTCATGTAGACCCCCAGTACACATGCCAGATCCTGTCTGTTCTCAGCAGCGTCGTGCCCCTTGGCCCTTGGCCTGGCCTGTAGCGGGCAGCAAAGACCCTGCGCCCCCATGCACTTCCAAGGGATAGCAGGAAGGGTTAAGGGTGTGGTGAGGACCTGAGCATGCCGTCCATTCCCTGAAAGGCAACGCCAGGTGCATTATTGCAGCTGTCTCGGTTATCATAAGAAACATGCCTTTTTCTCACCCCTTGTTTTTGCTTCTGTTTTGCCGCTGTGTGTAAGTCCTGGCGGTGTACTTAAACCAGTATTGCACCTTGTAAGAGAATAAGCCATAATTGTTCCGAATACCTCCCTTTTCTCTTCTGCCTGAGCTGTGTGCCAGGTCAGAAACGGTGCATGGAAAGGGAGCCGCAGAGAGTATAGCGCCTGGAGCATTCCTTTGTTAATGAGGACACAAGTAACTCAATGTGTCACCAGTTCTGTCACATGCACAGATTTTGCTCTTGCTCTTCTGTTTGAATACGAATGAAAGAATTTGCACAAATGTATCACCTTAAGTTTTATGAATGCCCAAATGTGCTTTTACTTGCAATCTGCATGTGTGCAGATTGGAAAAAAGCATTACCTTTTCATTTGCGGTTTGTCTGTACTTGTAAATGGTTGAGAATGATTTTTACCAAATACATTTAATAATTTAAATAGTGTATTTTCATTGGTACGTGGGTTTTTGATAAGTAAGGAAAGAGAGTGGTTAGAGTGAAATCAGATTTTCTTGTTTTATACATTTTTTAAATTAATAATTCATGAGAGTCTTTTTGATGCTTAAAAAACATGGAAAAGCCCTGTGGGCGTAGAACACGTGCTGGCTGTTTTTGGACAGTACATAAACCCGTAGAAACACAAGAACCAAGATGGTCTGTGCTCAGCATTTCTTTTTATTATCGTGCCCGGCCCCCTTATTTATATGGGGTGCAGCCATCACTCATGTGCTCCCAGAGTTGTCCATTAGTCCCATGTCACCAGTATAACTTCCAGCTATTCCTGTTCTTCAGCAGATAGTATAAAGCATGCTGGGACATGAAGTTATTTAGTTCCCAATTTAAGCTTAAGCCAAAAAGTCCCCTGTAGTGGCCGGTGGTGTGTGGATTGAGTGGAGAGATGGGGTGGGCTCGGAGGGGGGAGGTGACAGACGTATAACAGAATCACATGAAATAAATGAAAAAAACACTTACCTGCCATCACGCTGCATCACCGCATCGCGTCCCTCTCCATGGCACGCACATGTTCCCAGAGTCCACTGCAGCCAATCCTGATGCTGCTTTCATGTTGCTAAAAGTTGTGTCAGGATTGGCCTGAGCGCCAATAATTTGTGCTCCCTGTAGCGGCCGGTGTGGGGATTGAGAGGAGTGGTGGGAGTGGTCAGAGGGGGACAGACACAAGGATGACAGAAACACATAAAATACATTTTAAAAAACTAACCAGCTGCATCACCGCATCGCAGCATCACGCCCCTCTCCACTTCAGGCACAGTCTCCCAGAGTCCATTGCGGGCATAACAGCTGCACTGTGCCTATTCCAGGAACCGTACCATACTTGTGTATCTGTCCTTACTACAAACAGCCAACACTCATTGTATTTTTGTAGTGGTTGTTGGCCGCAGTTTTATTACTCCTTACATACGTCGTATTTGTACAATTCCCCTGGACACCTTCTTGGGGCCATAAATCATTATCATACATCATCACGGATTGGGTATCAATCAGTGTCATTTGGACATCATAAATCATGGGTCATAAATCATCGGGTATCGTAAATCATTCTGCCGCAATCGGCCATTACTTTGTTGTCATAAATCACTCTGCCTGATCATCATAAATCAGCAGCCATAAATCATGGTCATAAATCCTCGGGAGGTCATAAATCATTCTGTCACAAATCTGTCATCATTTTGTTGTCATAAATCATTCTGCATGGGCATCATAAATCATCAGCCATAAATCATCGGCTGGCCATAAATCACTGGTTTGTCTTTTGCTCATTTGCATCTCATAGGGTCGTAAATCACCCTCACAGCTCGTAGATTGTTCTTTGTTGTTTTCCACGCCCCTTGCGTGTGGGGGGTAGCCTTTCCCCGGAGTTAGGCCCCAACTCGCTACCTTGCTAGTCTCTTTTGTGCCCTGCCATCTGGCGGGGGCTGGGCTGCGAGTGCCGTCTCCGTTTGCTACCCTGATTTTTGTCAGGCGTACTCACCCAGCCGTGAGGCATTCCAGAGTGAGTAGCCTTCCTTCTACACACCGCCCTGTTGGTGTGTAGCCATAACCAAACCAATACACCTTTTGTTTCCGCCCCTTTTGGTTGGATTTGCGCTCTCTTGCGCTATTTTCCTGTGGGGGTAGCTTCTTCCCGGAGTTAGGCCACAGCTCGCTACCTTGTTAAGACTCTTTCATGCCCTGCCGTCCGGCGGTGGCAGGGTTGCGAGTGCTGTCTCCGTTTGCTGAACCCTTTGGTTAGACCACTTCACTCAGCCCTGAGGCATCCCAAAGTGAGTGGCACCACTTCACTTAGCCGTGAGGCATCCCAAAGTGAGTGGCCTTACTCCAACACACCGCCCGGTGTGCCTCCATAGCCAACCATTGTACCATTAGCTCCTTTCGTCCCTGTCAGCGCTGCGACATTGCTGTTGTAGGTGTGGGTGGGTGGGACTCGAAATTTGTTGGCGCCGCTCCCCCAGCTCCCTGATGTAAAGGTGAGCTGCCCAGGGGGAGCATCGCCTTATATCCCCCTTCCTCTTTCCTTTGTCCTTGGAAGGGGGTGGAGAGGGCCTCGGGTGCGTTTTGCCACGCTGCATCTCCGGGCGGCGCAAACCAGCGCAAACCGGATCCGTTCCTTGCGGGCTCTGGCGGCCGTTATGGCGACAGCCCTTGAGGCCCCTTTCGGTGGCGGCCTTTGCTATAACAGCCGCATTGTGCCCCTTCCAGGAACCGTACCATAGTTGTGTATCTTCCTTACGACAAACAGCCAACAGTCATTGTATTTTTGTGGTGGTTGTTGGCCGCAGTTTTATTACTCCTTACATACGTCGTATTTGTACAACTCCCCTGGACACCTTCTTGGGGCCGGGGTCATAAATCATTATCATACATCATCACGGATTGTGTATCAATCAGTGTCATTTGGACATCATAAATCATGGGTCATAAATCATCGGGTATCGTAAATCATTCTGCCGCAATCGGCCATTACTTTGTTGTCATAAATCACTCTGCCTGATCATCATAAATCAGCAGCCATAAATCATGGTCATAAATCATCGGGATGTCATAAATCATTCTGTCACAAATCTGTCATCATTTTGTTGTCATAAATCATTCTGCATGGGCATCATAAATCATCAGCCATAAATCATCGGCTGGCCATAAATCACTGGTTTGTCTTTTGCTCATTTGCATCTCCTAGGGTCGTAAATCACCCTGACAGCTCGTAGATTGTTCTTTGTTATTTTCCACACCCCTTGTGTGTGGGGGGTAGCCTTTCCCCGCAGTTAGGCCCCAACTCGCTACCTTGCTAGTCTCTTTTGTGCCCTGCCGTCTGGCGGGGGCTGGGCTGCGAGTGTCATCTCTGTTTGCTACCCCGATTTTTGTCAGGCGTACTCACCCAGCCGTGAGGCCTCCCAGAGTGAGTGGCCTTCCTTCTACACACTGCCCTGTCGGTGTGTAGCCATAACCAAACCAATACACCTTTTGTTTCCGCCACGCCGCCAGGGAGGCTTCCGTCTTCCTGCGGCTCCCCCAACCGTATGTCGTCCCTTTGCGCCTCCAGCTGCTCTTACTGTGGAGCCTGCCCATGCTGTTGCTCCGCTCGAGCGCTAGGATACCAACCTCTAGCTGTGTCTCCGGGAGGCTGACGTCTGGTAAGATCTGATGGCAATCTTCCCCACAAACGCCATGGTGTGCTCTGCTCCGTCCTTGTCCTTATGTAGTGGCACGCTTGTGTCCTGTTCGAAGTCTTACAGCACTGTATCCTCTCACCATGGGTCACAGATGAAATCAAACAAAATTGGGAGACAGTCAGATACCGCTCGTGGAGGCATGATACAACATACTTTGCTTAAATAACATCCTCTACCTCGCCCCTGCTCCTGGCAGGTTCCCCCCGGTAAGTACCTCTGTGAACCCAGTAACCCTGATTGGTGTTCGCCCGTCTGTACTACACACTCCACTGTACTCATATCTTATTCCTGGCGAAGAGAAACCTAGATTGCCCTGCCGGGTGTGCAGGGCACCTATTTTTAAAAAAGCACGTACACCCCAGGGAAGCCTGTCGGTGACCGACAGGTAGTGATTGTTTCTTAACTGCCTTCGAAAATATTTCTTTCTCTTTCGTCCTGTGATTCAGAGGGTGCGTCACCGGCGCCGGTCTGTCTGGGAGCATGGACGCCCCCTGATCACACTCTTGTCCCTGTCCCTGGAGGGCTGTCTACGACCTGCTCTATTGGATTTCCGCAAAAATTTCTGTTCTACTCTTAGCAGTTACCCTGGCAATGCTTCTGCTTCATCTATGTAAGTGCGCACATTCCCGTCTGAACCCATCACGAATATATATATATCTATATATATGTATACGGGAAGAGCACCTGACCTACGCATTCGTATAGATCAATTTGCAGTAGACCTTCCCTTCTATTAGATTTTTGTATTGTCTCCATTGTTCCTCGCTGCAGTGGTCTAATCTGATGTACTATTGTGTACTCCCCCAGGGTCACCCTAAATCCTTTCCCTCTTATCAAAATTTGCCTCTGAAAATTGTTAGCTTAAGCTTCATAAGCGCGCCCCAATCAAATGCACTATTTTACGAATATTTTCCTTGTAACACTCCACTCTTGGAAGTGCATTTTTGCAACTTTTAATTTCCAGTGTACAACTTAATTGCACATTACATTGTAGTTCTTTCTGTCACATTGGACCTTTTTCTTTATATACTACTCCCTTAATTCTACTTGTTTCTTATTTTGGAAGGATGAAATCCGGAGTTGGCACTGCCGGGGGTGAAGAGAAGATAACCTACGTGTTTGTAAAGTGCACTTGCGCCCAAGTGGATCCTAGCACTGAATCGCAGCTGTTTATTGTTACCCAACTCCAAGGTACTGAATTTTTTATATTGTTGTATACATTTTTGAGCATTCGACAAGACCTCGCGAAGATCTCACTTTCTCTTCCCTCCTGCACATCTGAGCATGTGTAATAGGCGCCCTTCCATCTAATGGTGTGGACGCCTCAGTCAATCATTTCCATTTAGTAAACGTTTCATTGGCAAAACATTTGCTTAAACTTTGCAGGTGCGCCCATTCCAATGTAATATTGTACGAATATTTTTCCTTTAACACTTTTGAAATTGCATTTGCTTCTTCTAATATACAATATACAAAATTAATTGCGCGTTTCATTGTGGTACTTTCAAATTGGACATTTTTCCTTGCATACCACCCCACTCAACTGCACTTATTTCTTACTTGGAAGGATGGAATCACGAGTTGGCACCACCGGGGTGGCAGGAAACCTAACAGTCATATTTGTAAAGCGCACGTTCCCCAAGGATATATTTGCGCTGAATAACAGATGTTTATTGTTACCCCCCACTCTCTGGTACTGATTTTATTGACCTCGAATACCTGCCCAGAATCTTTGCTTTTAACTAACTGTGTTCCGCTTGCGTTTCATCGGATAAGAGTGCGAGCTTCTGTCCCTCTCTGGACTCTGGCACCCTTCCGCCCCAGCTGACATTTTATCTTTCATTAAAACCTGGCACACTTCAGCCCCAGCCGAGATCTATCTTACATTACAGTAAACATACTAACTGCAGTTCCGTCGCTTAGCTTAGCCAGAAAAATAGGTATGATGAAGGCAGTAAATGCTGGAGGGCACTGTTGTCCATAATACCTTTTCTTTCTTCCCCTTCGTGCCGATAACCCGGCAGCTTCTTCCTGGACTGCAGGGCTGCAGGATGTTTTCGAATCTAAAATATTTTCTTTTTGTTGCAGTTTTGTTTCGCGCGAAATCGTTAGGCCACATAGTTTATCATTTTGTCTTAGTAAATAATTGGCGTTTGCTATCACCAATTGGGTAATTTGGGAAGAAATATTGGCAATGCTAAGAGCACATGAGCCCAACAATGTTTGCGCTCATCACAGCGCCTGGTATTCCTAGGCGGTCTCCCATCCAAGTCCTAACCAGGCCCGACCCTGCTTAGTTTACGAGATCAGGCACCTTCAGGGGTGGTATGGCCATCGGCTGTAAAGTCACTAAGGGGCATATTATCAAGGGCCTTATCTCCGCTTTTTTGGCTTTAAAAGCCAAAAAAGCGGAGATAATGTTTTCGCCCTATTAACAAGAGGGTGATAACATGCATTAGCGCATGTTAGCACCCTTTTACCCGACGCCTCCCTCTGCATCTCTAATGAGATGCAAAGTGGGCGTCACTGGGCAGAACAACCTTGTAAATATCGCTGATGTGCACATCGCGATATTTACAAGGAGGCCAGGCATTTTTGCAGACGTTAGTTTTTGGCGAAAACCGCGGTTTTCGCCAAAACTAACGTCTGCAAAAATGCTGACTTACCTATACTTTATATTGGAGGTGGATTATGCTGATACGACCACAGGGTCGTATCAGCAAGGTTATCGCCATTTTCCATGGAACATCGCTGGAAAACCAGCGATGTTCCATGGAAAACAAGCTATCGCAGGAATAATTAGCGCCATTGCGCTATGCGTTGTTAATACAGCGCTAGCATGGCGATAATTATCTGCGGTAGCCGGAGATAACAATTCTCACGCTGTGAACGGCCAGCGATAATTATCGCTGGCCGTTGATAATATGCCCCCAAATTACTTTATTCGGCGGCTGTAGGCACATTGTTCCGTGCTTTATATTGCGCTACATGGTTGCGAGTACCATCATTCCCTGAAAATGACGGCCTGCTCTCCGCTGGACCTCAGCTCAGCCCAATTGTTTCCTTTAACCATATCCTGTTGCACTAGAGACACCCATAGGCAGAAGCTTGTGTCGTTTTAGTGTAAGGTTATGCAGGCTAGACCAACTTCAGTAATGCACGGCCACCACGTGAGAGTGGCCCAAGCTTCAGAGTTAGGTAGCAGGATGGTCGCAGGAATTGAAAAATTACCGGGACCTGATAAGACTTTGAAAGGCGCCCTTCCGCCTATCAAATCTCCCTCACCAGGAGATTAAGTGGTTTGACCCGACACACAGGATATTAAGCATGAAACTTTCCGCTCACTTTTTTTTTGGGGTATTGTAACATTATCTCCAATGGGTAGGCGTGCACAGCTTTATCTGGCGTGGACTCGGACCGCGGGTATGAAAGCGTTTTACACGCGCACCGGCAGCGTTATACAAAGGGCCCATTCCTTACTGTTAGTCCCGGGGGTGATTACATGATTTGTCCCAAATCACTGGGTGCTGAGCCAACGCCGTGGATCAACCTGGTTCCCCCGCTCCCAAAGGCATACCGAAGGGGCGCACGTTGCGTCACCAGGCACCAGCTATCCTGTGCTACATGATGTGGTAGCTAAGTTGAAGTATTTGAAAGAGGCGACTGGAGCCCAAATCTCGGCTCCATCACTCGATCGTCTGGAAACAAGCATCCTAGGACCGGTTTCGGGCTTTCAGCCCTCATCAGCCAGGATAGCTTGACTCCAGTAGCATGGAGAGCACGGGACCCATGTCTGGGCATACCCGTCACACTCGGGGTGACAAATGCAAAAACAACAATTGAAGGACAGAATGCAGAACAATGTCGTACATTCACCCCAGTACAGAGATCTGGGCCTAAATCCATCGTTTTTCCCACTCGGGGTGACAAATGCAAAAACAACAGTTATGCCCAGACGTGGGTCCCGTGCTCTCCATGCCACTGGAATCAAGCTATCCTGGCTGAAGAGGGGTGAAACCCCGAAACCGGTCCTAGGATGCTTGTTTCCAGTCCAGGGAGGACCTGGCCTGGCAGTTCGGGATGGACTGTTCCCATTGGGCACAGGGTCAAGACTGATTTGCATATGGCTGGGTTCAAACTGGAATGGCGTGGTGAGCAAAAACGATGGATTTAGGCCCAGATCTCTGTACTGGGGTGAATGTATGACATTGTTCTGCATTCTGTCCATCAATTGTTGTTTTTGCATTTGTCACCCCGAGTGGGACGGGTATGCCCAGACGTGGGTCCCGTGCTCTCCATGCCACTGGAATCAAGCTATCCTGGCTGAAGAGGGTGAAACCCCGAAACCGGTCCTAGGATGCTTGTTTCCAGTCCTGGGAGGACCTGTCCTGGCAGTTCGGGCTGGACTGTTCCCATTGGGCACAGGGTCAAGACTGATTTGCATATGGCTGGGTTCAAACTGGAATGGCGTGGTGAGCAAAAAACGATGGATTTAGGCCCAGATCTCTGTACTGGGGTGAATGTATGACATTGTTCTGCATTCTGTCCATCAATTGTTGTTTTTGCATTTGTCACCCCGAGTGGGACGGGTATGCCCAGACGTGGGTCCCGTGCTCTCCATCCCACTGGAATCAAGCTATCCTGGCTGAAGAGGGGTGAAACCCCGAAACCGGTCCTAGGATGCTTGTTTCCAGTCCAGGGAGGACCTGGCCTGGCAGTTCGGGCTGGACTGTTCCCATGGGGCACAGGGTCAAGACTGATTTGCATATGGCTGGGTTCAAACTGGAATGGCGTGGTGAGCAAAAACGATGGATTTAGGCCCAGATCTCTGTACTGGGGTGAATGTATGACATTGTTCTGCATTCTGTCCATCAATTGTTGTTTTTGCATTTGTCACCCCGAGTGGGACGGGTACGCCCAGACTTGGGTCCCGTGCTCTCCATGCCACTGGAATCAATCTATCCTGGCTGAAGAGGAGTGAAACCCCGAAACCGGTCCTAGGATGCTTGTTTCCAGTCCAGGGAGGACCTGGCCTGGCAGTTCGGGCTGGACTGTTCCCATTGGGCACAGGGTCAAGACTGATTTGCATATGGCTGGGTTCAAACTGGAATGGCGTGGTGAGCAAAAAAACGATGGATTTAGGCCCAGATCTCTGTACTGGGGTGAATGTATGACATTGTTCTGCATTCTGTCCATCAATTGTTGTTTTTACATTTGTCACTCCGAGTGGGACGGGTATGCCCAGACGTGGGTCCCGTGCTCTCCATGCCACTGGAATCAAGCTATCCTGGCTGAAGAGGGGTGAAACTCCGAAACCGGTCCTACGATGCTTGTTTCCAGTCCAGGGAGGACCTGGCCTGGCAGTTCGGGCTGGACTGTTCCCATTGGGCACAGGGTCAAGACTGATTTGCATATGGCTGGGTTCAAACTGGAATGGCGTGGTGAGCAAAAAAACGATGGATTTAGGCCCAGATCTCTGTACTGGGGTGAATGTATGACATTGTTCTGCATTCTGTCCATCAATTGTTGTTTTTGCATTTGTCACCCCGAGTGGGACTGGTATGCATTCTGTCCATCAATTGTTGTTTTGCATTTGCCACCTTCCGAGTGGAGGACTGGTATGCCCAGACGTGGGTCCCGTGCTCTCCATGCCACTGGAATCAAGCTATCCTGGCTGAAGAGGGTGAAACCCGAAACCGGTCCTAGGATGCTTGTTTCCAGTCCAGGGAGGACCTGGCCTGGCAGTTCGGGCTGGACTGTTCCCATTGGGTACAGGGTCAAGACTGATTTGCATATGGCTGGGTTCAAACTGGAATGGCGTGGTGAGCAAAAAAACGATGGATTTAGGCCCAGATCTCTGTACTGGGGTGAATGTATGACATTGTTCTGCATTCTGTCCATCAATTGTTGTTTTTACATTTGTCACCCCGAGTGGGACGGGTATGCCCAGACGTGGGTCCCGTGCTCTCCATGCCACTGGAATCAAGCTATCCTGGCTGAAGAGGGGTGAAACTCCGAAACCGGTCCTAGGATGCTTGTTTCCAGTCCAGGGAGGACCTGGCCTGGCAGTTCGGGCTGGACTGTTCCCATTGGGCGCAGGGTCAAGACTGATTTGCATATGGCTGGGTTCAAACTGGAATGGCGTGGTGAGCAAAAAAACGATGGATTTAGGCCCAGATCTCTGTACTGGGGTGAATGTATGACAACGTTCTGCATTCTGTCCATCAATTGTTGTTTTTGCATTTGTCACCCCGAGTGGGACGGGTATGCCCAGACGTGGGTCCCGTGCTCTCCATGCCACTGGAATCAAGCTATCCTGGCTGAAGAGGGGTGAAACCCCGAAACCGGTCCTAGGATGCTTGTTTCCAGTCCAGGGAGGACCTGGCCTGGCAGTTCGGGCTGGACTGTTCCCATTGGGCACAGGGTCAAGACTGATTTGCATATGGCTGGGTTCAAACTGGAATGGCGTGGTGAGCAAAAAAACGATGGATTTAGGCCCAGATCTCTGTACTAGGGTGAATGTATGACATTGTTCTGCATTCTGTCCATCAATTATTTTTTTTTGCATTTATCACCTTGAGTGGGACGGGTATGCACAGACGTGGGTCCCGTGCTCTCCATGCCGCTGGAATCAAGCTATCCTGGCTGAAGATGGGTGAAACCCTGAAACCGGTCCTAGGATGCTTGTTTCTAGTCCAGGGAGGACCTGGCCTGGCAGTTCGGGAGGGACTGTTCCCATTGGGCACAGAGTCAAGACTGATTTGCATATGGCTGGGTTCAAACTGGAATGGCGTGGTGAGCAAAAAAACGATGGATTTAGGCCCAGATCTGTACTGGGGTGAATGTATGACATTGTTCTGCATTCTGTCCATCAATTGTTGTTTTTGCATTTGTCACCCCGAGTGGGACGGGTATGCCCAGACGTGGGTCCCGTGCTCTCCATGCCACTGGAATCAAGCTATCCTGGCTGAAGAGGGGTGAAACCCCGAAACCGGTCCTAGGATGCTTGTTTCCAGTCCAGGGAGGACCTGGCCTGGCAGTTCGGGCTGGACTGTTCCCATTGGGCACAGGGTCAAGACTGATTTGCATATGGCTGGGTTCAAACTGGAATGGCGTGGTGAGCAAAAAAACGATGGATTTAGGCCCAGATCTCTGTACTGGGGTGAATGTATGACATTGTTCTGCATTCTGTCCATCAATTGTTGTTTTTGCATTTGTCACCCCGAGTGGGACGGGTATGCCCAGACGTGGGTCCCGTGCTCTCCATGCCACTGGAATCAAGCTATCCTGGCTGAAGAGGGGTGAATTCCCGAAACCGGTCCTAGGATGCTTGTTTCCAGTCCAGGGAGGACCTGTCCTGGCAGTTCGGGCTGGACTGTTCCCATTGGGCACAGGGTCAAGACTGATTTGCATATGGCTGGGTTCAAACTGGAATGGCGTGGTGAGCAAAAAAACCATGGATTTAGGCCCAGATCTCTGTACTGGGGTGAATGTATGACATTGTTCTGCATTCTGTCCATCAATTGTTGTTTTTGCGCCTGTAGTGGGCGCCACCCTAGAACATTAATTTCATGTGCTCGGCTCTTCCTTATAACAACTTTACTCCAAATTATTTTTTTTGGTTGAAGGCTGCAGTCTCTCAGAGAAGCAGCAACACACTCCCTATCTGCTAGCGCCAGAGCTCCTGCTTTAACTATTCACCCCTGCTGGATTGCTGCCTTTCCGCAGGTGATCATTTTTAAACTTGCAGTACAGCCCTCGAGTTCCAAGGGTTGTTCTGCCACTCTGTGCCGGGGAGTTACCAAACGTACTGACCCAACCGGGTAAGGCCGACCTTTATCGGTGCACATCCGGGTTATGTGTAAGGGGGGAGGGAGTCCCCCTGCACATAGTCTCTGAGTGTATATCTAGCACTTTGGAAGGCATGCCTTTCCTTTTGCCACAAAACAGCTTCTGCTGCCAGCGAAATCAGGCCGCTTTGATTCCACTCCAATCCTACTCCTGCGATGCAGTGAAAATGCGCATAGCAGCGCGGCCTTCGAATTCAATCCCCCACGCAGGGCCTTTAACCAAAAATTGGTGCGGCGAGTGTTGCCTTGTAAATTGCGTGCTTAGAATGCACTCTCTTCCGATTATGGCTCTATTTGAATAGGCTACATTGCGCCCCCACCACCCTGGCCGACCTGTGCTCACCTCCATTGTTCTCTCATCCGTTGTCTCGGGGGCACCACTGACTCACCATGCGGGATCTGACCGCCTGGTCCTCGTACCTCCAGGCCGGAGCTCCCGCTTCCTCCCCCCCGGCACCGCCGTGATGGCTGCAGGTGCCGGTAATTCCGAAAATCTCGTCGTCTTGAATATTTCTGAATTGCCGCCCGCAACATCAGAAGAGTCCTTCGGTAAGGCGCCGCGTGTACCGTGACTCGCTGCGTAGCACACCGGCCCTTCGGCGCATTCTCTAGTCCGGTTGGGTGGGATAAAGTCCCACTGACGACAAACCAGGAGCCTGGGGAGAGCTTGCGCTGCGCCGACACCGGTAAACCACATCCACTCGAAATTCGTTGGCGCCGCTCCCCCAGCTCCCTGATCTAAAGGTGAGCTGCCCAGGGGGAGCATCACCTTATATCCCCCTTCCTCTTTCCTTTGTCCTTGGAAGGGGGGTGGAGAGGGCCTCGGGTGCGTTTCGCCACGCTGCATCTCCGGGCGGCGCAAACCAGCGCAAACAGGATCCGTTCCTTGCGGGCTCTGGCGGCCGTAATGGCGCCGGCCCTCGAGGCCCCCTTCGGTGGCGGCCTTTGCTAAACCTAACTCTGCTTTCATGCTGCTGAAAGCAGCGTCAAGATTGGCTTGAACGCTGATGATTTGCACTCCCAGTTAGGCTGGCAGCCTGTGCTTGCTCTCTCCAACCCGGCAACGCAGCTCGGGTTGGAGAGAGCTTCAGTCTATAAAAGGGTTTGGCAAGCCTGAGACGGCCAGCCAGACCATCATGTGCATAGAATGGCAGTGCATAAACACTCCTCCACCAACCTGTCATCTCACTTGCCCCGCCCCCAAGCCTTGTCTCCGAGAGCAAAAATAAAATGATAATAAAGAAAGGTTTATTATTGTTTTATTTTTCATTTTGTTGGCTGCTGGCAGATGGGGCGATGCTCCTCCACCATAGCGGAGGAGCCGCGACTGCAAGTCCCGGCATGTTAAGCGCTGATACGTCAAAGCTGGCTGAAACTTCGCCTCACGGGCAAGAGCTGCTTGGTAGCTATTATCAAATAGTAGCTATTATCAATAGTAGCTATTGTACACATTTATTTATAATTTTGGTTTGTGTGTCTGTACTATTGTTTTCTAACTTTGATAGTCAGATTTGTCTGGCACAGGGAGTGCACCGCAGACCACCATTGATGTGGAAAGCAATATACTGTATCGCTTCCTTTACATAAATACCTTTATAGTAAGTTTTTGCTGGAGTAAAGTTACTTCTGTGTTTTTTGGTGTATTAATCAAAGAGACCAGAGCAATGTCATGCTCTTAATGTAATAGCACTTCACGTGGAGCTTTGTTATTGAATTTGTATAGCACTTACTACTCCTGATGAGGCGTTCAAGCGCTTTATGATGAGTAGCACGCTACTCGGGAACCCAAGAGTTAATCACGTGGTTACTTTGATTAGTCATGTCGCCTCAAGAATAAAAATGCATGTATTTACTCCGGTTACTATGTTATAGATTATATTAATACCAGTTAGGTGCCTGGGGGTGACATAGGCTGGCTGCTATTAGGTGATGTTATCTTACAGGAATAGGGCTTTTAAAGTGGGGGGTGTTAGCGGTCTATGAAATGAGGTGTCAGTCCATTGCAGAAATCCAGTAAGAGAGATTAAGGCAGACAGATACGAGATTGGGTGAAGGGGATACTCATAAATCGAACGCGTGCAGAGGATGGGAGATGAGAAGAGGGTCACTCTGAAGAAAGAAAGAGGAATCATGCTGGAGTTACCCAAAGTCAATTTTTCATGTAGGGGTTTAGAGGAATAGTGGGAGAAGGTTTTCTGAGACAGCAAACAAAGATTGCCATCTGAAATGTACCACTGATGTGTTTGTCTTGGGCTCCTCGTTGTGATGCTGTTGTCATGCAATTCAATTCACTGGTATGATGAATGAAAACAAGAACCACGTGCTGTAGTGCACACAGCAAGCATCAAACACAACCACAGCCCCTTGCATTGAAAATCCTGGTAATGAAAGTGCACGACGCACTCCTCGGCCCCCTTCTTCCACAAATTATGAACGACAATCATCAGTGAAAGGACTAGAGAGCGCAATCAGAAGGGTAATGGGAGGGGCCGATCAATGGCCGAGCACATTTATAGTAAGACCTTGAGCTCTTAGGTCGCCTGTTCCAATCCACTCAGGTCAGCAGGGTTAAAAGGTCAATGTCATTTTCTTGCTTGCATTTGGCCTTTGTAAAAAGAGACAGAGCAGTCTGGGTCAATGTCTCACATATCCACTTCACTAAAAAACGCTACTCTTATTGGCAGGCATCGACCCCCTTGTCAGCGGCGGCAGGAGCGGGGTCAAGCAATGATGCACTCATGACGCGAGCTGCCCTGGCCGCCAGGGAGGTCCCTGCAGTAAAGTAACTGGCCCTGCAGTACTGCAGATAAGGCAGCTCATGCTATAATTTATTAATAGACGTAGGACTCTGGCATTAAGTAAACAGTCACTCCTCAGCGGAGTGGAACAGGTGCAACTTGTGATGGGTGGTGCTGTGTGTAAAGTAGCGGGCTCTAGGCCCACATACTTAGAAAATGATGGACACCGACACTGTGGTATTGATAACGCCGATTCTTATCTAATTATCTATAAGAACCTTCTGGCCGCCAAGATCTTTTTACCTGTTGAATAGTGTAAAGGAGAGAATCTCATCAGGTTAGATATCAACATTCATTTTGTCTGAAAGGACCACGGACTCCGAATTCAAGTTTGAGAATTTATTATCGCCAAAAATAACTGAACGTGCAAGCACCTCAACACGAGGTTAAAGAAATAGATGGGCACTAATACAAATAATAATCTACGCAGGAGTCTCATCCGACTCAGAATAAGAAGAATAGAAAGTTCTAGGAGGACCAACCAGACTATGATTGCTCCTATTTCTAAGTTGCTCTTCATGGGCCTAAACAAGCTTAAAATCAATTGCTGTCCCTACACTAACGCTAAGTGACATCCCTGCATAACGATTTTCCCAGGCAAGAAAGAATAAAAGGTGTCAGCTGTGAAGACTTCCTAAGAAGTGCAATCACTATATACCTAAGCTCAGCTCTGTCCTTCTCTCAGGTCTCCCCTACCGCTTCTCTGGCCTCCTCCCTCAGGGCACTATCCCTAATACAAAACCATACTACAAAGGTACACGCCTTGTTTACGCCCTCTTGGCCAGGTCTTCTTTCTTGTGCTTTTCCATTGAAACGGTGACTTCATCCTGGACGGTTTCGTTGACCTTGAGTCCCAGGCGCCTTCTCCGCTGAAAGTATCATCCCTAAATTCCATTGCACTCCCCGTACCATGCCTCCCATCTTTCTAACTTTTGAAAACAAAGAGTTAGTCTTTACTAACGAGACATGTGTCCTTGCACCTGCAACAAAAGATACGTTCAACAGAAACCTTCTACTGTGCTAATTAAATCTACTGTTTGTGCCCAGAGAGCCTTTACAAGAGAAACCCTTTTCGGCCTACATTATAAGCTAACATAAGAATATACCAGGCCTTCCTTAAGCATATGTAGTCAGGCCCTTACATATAACTTTTGAACACACATCTTACTTTTCCCTATAAGCATATTCATTACGATTCTTTATGCAAACAATGAATTACATGTGCAACTTTAATATGGTGCACGTTTAAACTACTGCAATTACATTACATCCACGAACTAATTTCTCTATGCATTATGTTCACACAATTCAATAAGCATTGTATTACATCATTATCCTAACACCATTATACTGCTGAGTTCACTTCGTCTCAGTGAACTATTCATTCTTTGCTAAACATGCATGAGTATACAATGGAATATAAACGAATATATGTCTGAATACACATGGGTGCGGTCTATCAGTGATTATGATGCACCCCTACAATTCACAAGAACGTTTCGCTCTATCAGTTCCCCCTTTGATGACTCCTGTCATCATATCTCATTCTACTCCCTCGGAGAAGGAACCGACCTAAACAGAACTTGTTCCCATCTTCCCTGATCTGAAATTCTCCATGCTCTTGAGCCTTTGATACTGATTGTCTTGCAATCTTGCCAATTTCATGTCATTTTCCCTCAAAGCTCGCTTGACTCTGCCTGCTCGATACCATTTGTAGGCCTTGATCAGAATCCACAAGCCAGCCACACAAACCACCAAGATAAGGAGTGGTCTCAGGAAGTACCCAAGGAATCCCTTTCCTAGGTTTGCAAACCAACCTCCCACTTGACCAAAACCCTTTCCGACCTTTTCCCAGGCCCCTTCCTCGGTCAAATCCGCTATCTTTGTGTGGACCATAGTGATGTTACTTATATATTTCTCCAGATCCTTGCTACGGTCTGGTATATAAGTGCAGCACTCTTGAACCTTCAGCATTTTACAGACTCCGCCCTCTTTTGCCAATAGGACATCCAAAGCAAGGCGATTCTGCAAAACCATTCCCCTTATCGACAACATCTCTCCTTCCACCAACACCAACGATTTTGCTGTGTTCATCGAAAATTCATCCACCACAGTCGCTAACCTCCGGATCTTCACATCATTCAAGACTACTCCTAGACTAGGTATCATAGCTCCAAAGATATCCCCCACAACGATTCCTGCACTTGCAGCTCTTCTCGTTCTTGAATGCTCTCCACCCTCCAGAAGATTTAAGTCTTCTGTATGGTAAATCTTTGGAAATATTATTGACAAATAACATGTTCCATACCAATTTGCAGGCAACCTCACATAAGCATTCTTCCCACATACGTAATACACCGTAGGTATCACTTGTACAGGACCTTGGAGAAAATCTTTTGCCTCATCTGCCATGGTGAAAACGTGATCACAAGTACTCTGTCCCACTGGAACCTTTTCGTAGTAAGTCTGATAACGCCTTATACACAACTTACCCCTCTGCTCCTTATCTAACGCTATAGGACCATAGCTTCCCTTGGTCTTATGCAACCGTTCTTCCTCCGTCCAATCTGTCCTGTGATGCCCTAAGTCTCGGGATTCAGTCAGCTTTCTATACCTATCTTCAACCTGATCTACAAACTTTCTCTCTACATCCGACATCAAGCAAGTCAGATTGTGTCTGTGTGCGAATGCTGTATCCAATTCCAAACTCGGTATGAAGTACTTCCTCAGTCTGTCCTCGGTCTTATAATAGTCATACTTATTCAAATGCTTGTAAGCTGGGACTTCAGGAAGTACTGCGTCGAAATTGGAAAAGAAATACTCGAACTGATCTCTCTCATAAAACAAACTAAGCAAAAGACTACAAGAAATACCATAAGTCAGTGGAAGATGATGATATCTAATACCCTCATCCACCGAAGTAGGCAACTGCATACACACATAACAATCTTTCGCATCCATCACGTCAACATACTCATACAACAACTTAGCATACGCATTAAGCTTAAAATCACCCTTAGACAAATCTACATGTAATCTACGACTTTCTTCTAATATCATAGCTCTATCAGCTGCCCTGTCTACCCCCTTCTGACTAGGTGTGATAGGTGTAGGTGTCCCTGTCACCTCCTCTACTTCTGGCTCGTGCGAACCAGTATATGAGACTACAACTACTATGATTATAAAAATTATCACACTACTTATAAGGATGCCTATAATCCACTTTGCTCTACGATTGGGATCTCCCGGTTCCATGATTTCGAAAGTTCTCAAAAAGTCTTGGTTATCGCAAAGAACTCAGAAAAGTCTCTGTCCTTTATTTATGACTTGCTTAACCAGCTCGAGCAACCATGAAATCTCCGGGCTTTCCCTTTCCGATCACAACTTATTTACACAGTCCAGAAAAAGACTTCCCTAGTTTTCGTTCCTCTTCTTGTGGAAAGTCCCTAAGTTTATTCTTCTTCCACTCGGACCTAGGTTATCTTCTTCTTTTAGACTTTTATTTACAGTTCATTACTGATCCATAATGAGATCCTCATTAAGCACGACCAGAACGTGATACAAAAGTTCAAGACGCAAAAGCAGCACTTCGTGTGAAAACGGCTCAGCTCCGAAAGGCGGGAATTCGACCCGATGCAAAAGCAAGTTTCGGACTTCACTCAGAAGTGGGGGATTCGGAATCGTGAGTGTCAGTGTTCCGTCTATCTCGAACCCTGGCATCCGCAGCACCACCTTCACCACCAGTTTCGGGCTCCGACTGAACACTTCCACTGACCTCAGTCTCCCTGTATTCACCACCCCCTGCATCAAACACAGTGTAAGTCCACTCAGGGGTAGAGTATCTGCGACAAGGCACTCTTGTTCTCTTGGACCTTCGCCGACTGTCTTGTGCTTGGTCTTCGTCGCTTGCTTCAGTTTCAGATACTTCGGACACTGGAGCAAGGTCTCTCTCAGGTGCTAACCTCAGGTTCAGTCGCCTCTGTCTTTCAGGCCAACTTTCAGCACTTCTGTTCGTTCGTCTGCCTTCCCCTTCTATACCCAGTGCACTATTTCCTCTTTCTGCTGCATTTGACTCTTCTCCGCCCACTGCACCTTCTCTTTCTTCGGTGCCTGAGTCAGGGTTCGAGATGTGGAAACCCCCTTCTGCTTGCTCTAGTGCACCACCAGCTGTGTCAGCGACCCTTACAGCTTGGCTTGTCCTCTCATGTGGCCCTGCCACATCAGCTGGATTTTCATTTGCGAGAGGAGCTGTTTCTTCCAAGGGTGCTGGAACTCTGCGGGTATGGGAAGCATGCACCCAGTTCGGCAATCCTCCACACTTTACTGCTGTGTTCGTGATAAGTATCACCTGATACGGGCCACGCCAACGGGCATCCAAGCAACTCTTCCTCACGTGCTTCCGGACGAGCACCCAGTCACCGGGACACAAGTCGTGGCACAGATCACTCGAGGCTGGAACCACAGCTGCTTGCACCTGCTGGGATACAGAACGGACCACATCAGAGAGTCCTTTACAGTAATCGAGAATCAAATCATCAGTGATGCTTATCAAGGCTGTAGCTGGTACTGCTGGCAGTCTCATTGCCCTCCCCATTATTATTTCATGGGGGGACAACCCGGTCTTTCTGTCTGGGACACTTCGCATGCTCATGAGCACCAGTGGCAAGGCGTCGGGCCAATTCAGGGATGTTGAAGAACACATTTTTGCCATCCGGGCTTTCAAAGTTCCATTAACTTGTTCCACCATCCCAGAAGCCTCTGGTCTGTAGCTACAGTGGAGTCTCTGGTCAATGTTCAATGCTGCACAAAGTAACTTCATGATTTCGCTATGGAAGTGCCCACCTCTATCTGATTCCAAAGAGGTCGGGATCCCGAATCTAGGGATAAGCTCCCTCAGCAGTAATTTAGCCACTGTCAGAGTGTCACACCTTCGTGTGGGGTATGCCTCCACCCACCGTGAGAATACACATACTATCACTAGAATGTACCTCAAGCCATTGCACCTAGGCATCTCCACGAAATCCAGCTGTAATCTATTGAAGGGCCCTCCTGACCTTCCAATATGACTCAGTGTAACTACAGTTTTCTTTCCAGCATTCATCTGTTGACATGTAACACACCTCTGACATACCGTCTCAGCCATTGCTCGGAACCGTGGGTTATACCACGTCTGTCTGAACACCCTCATCATTGCGTCTCTACCCAGGTGTGCCTGTCCATGTATCAATCTTGCCATCGGACTCAGCAATTCTTCCGGCAACACAGCTCTCCCATCGTTTGATACCCACACATCCACGTCTCCTTTCTCACACCCAGCTTTGATCCAGCACTCTCTTTCCTTGGTTGAGACTTCATCTTGTAATCTCTTAAGCTCTTCCCAAGTGTCTGCCATGGTCAACATTATGCTGAGATCGGTTCCCTCTTGGCTCTCTTCTATCTCCCTGCCTGTGTATATGCATCCTTGTTCTGCGCAGAAGCGGGCTACCTCATCTGCGTAGTTATTACCCAAGGATACAAAGTCCTCCCCCTTCCCATGGGCCGAACACTTTACAACAGCAATTTCTTTCGGATGCTGTAATGCTTCTAACAATTGTCTTACATATTCTCCATTACGAATGGGTGAGCCAGATGATGTCAAAAATCCCCTCTGAGACCATAACTGCCCGAAGTCATGCACCACGCCAAAGCCGTATTGGCTGTCTGTGTAAATCGTGATTCGAATTCGATCAGCGGCCAAACAGGCACGGGTCAAGGCAATGATCTCAGCTACCTGCGCGGAGCGTACTCCTTCTAGGCAAGCGGCGTCGACCACTCCTGAAATGGTACATACAGCAAACGCTGCTCTTAATTGCCCCACACTGTCTCTTAAGCATGAACCATCGACCAAGAAAATTTCATCTGGGTCGGCCAATGGCTCATCGACAATGTCAGGTCTCGGTTTGGTGCAAAGTTCGGTCACATCGAGACAATCATGGTCCTCACAATCTTCATCATCTGTGTTCGGTATAGGCATCAATGTCGCAGGGTTCAAGATGGAGCACCTTTTCAGAGTCACATTCTCTGCGGCAAGTATGACTTGCTCGTACCTCGTTAACCTATTGTTCGTTAGGTGCTGGGTCTTGGTCCTGGTCATTAATAACTCAACCGAATGTGGTACATGTACAGTCAATGGATGTCCCATTACAATGCTTTCACATCTTTCAATGCTGACACCTGTTGCAGCAACGGATCTTAGACATCCGGGCAACGCAGAAGCTACTGGATCTAAAGTAGCTGAAAAATAGGCAACTGGTCTACGGACACCTCCATGGTTCTGAGCTAACACTGCTAATGCACATCCTCCTCTCTCGTAACAAAACAATGAAAAGGCCTTGTTGTAATCAGGCATTCCCAGTGCGGGAGCCCTGCACAAATCATCTCTCAACTTCAGGAATGACATCAAGCACTCCTCGTCCCATGGTACCGGATCACTCACATCCTTGTGTGTAAGCCTCTGCAGAGGCTTTGCTCTCAAGGAGAAACTAGGAATCCACTGTCGACAATAGCCAACCATTCCCAGAAACATCCTAACTTCCCTCTGTGTAGTGGGTACCGCCATGCTCATTATTGCCTCAATTCGATCTGGTGACACCTTCCTCTTGCCTTTTTCTAATCTGTGTCCCAAGTACTGTACCTCATTCAAACAGTACTGCAGCTTGTTCGGGGACACCTTATGTCCATTCTCTGCTAAGTGGTTCAACAAGGCTACTGTGTCAATTCTGCAAGCATCTTCTGTTTCTGAGGCAATGAGCAAGTCATCTATGTACTGCACGAGAACTGAGTTCTGCGGCAACACAAGACTCTCAAGGTTCTTCTTCAGGATCTGGTTAAAGATCGATGGACTTTCCGTATACCCTTGAGGGATACGACACCATGTTAACACGCGATTTTCTAGCCTAAACGCAAAAAGAAATTGGCTTTCCTCGTGGAGCGGTATCGAAAAGAAAGCTTGACACAAATCGATGACCGTAAACCACTCGGCTTCACATGGGATCTGGAACAGTATTACTGAAGGATTCGGTACCACTGGACAACAAGGGACAACTATCATGTTGACCTTTCGCAGGTCTTGCACGATCCTGTATTTCCCGCTCGGTTTCTGTAGTCCCATTATGGGCGAATTACAGGGACTACCTCTGATCTCTTTTAAAATACCCTTCTCAATGAAAGTCTCGATCACAGGTTTTATTCCTGCAATCGTTTCTGTCGATAAATTGTATTGAGGTGTTCTTGGGAAATCAACATTCTGTTTCACCTCAATCCGCACTGGTTCAACCCCTCTGATTAAACCTATTTCGTCTCCTGCGAAATCCCACACCACAGGCGACACTGCGTCTCTCAGATCAGGTGGAAGTTCTTCCACCGTCACCATTGGGTACAGATCTATACACAAATGCTGATTGGCAATCTTAAAGTCAGCATCATCATCTCTCGTCTGGACCTCCACTCCTCGTGGTGTACAATAAATCGTGCAGTTCAACTTGCACAACAGATCTCTTCCCAAAAGACAAACTGGACTCGTGTCACATACTACAAACTGATGTCTAGTTTGGAAAGTACCTATCTTTACTAAGATCGGTTCTGTCAATGGGCTGCTCATCTTCTTGTTCGCTACTCCAACAACCTGGATCGATTGTCCCGAGAGGGGTAGGTTAGGGACTACTGCAGATCTTACAGTAGACCGGGTAGCTCCAGTATCAACCAAAAGTGTTGCAGGATTGCCCTCAATCTCTGCCTCTACAAAAGGTCCTCTCTGGTCTACCTCCAAGACCGCTCCAAGTGTGCAGTCTTCCTCCCCCTCAGGCACCGTCAGGATATAGGGTCTAAGCTATCCTCAGCATAGCGTTCGAACAGGGGCATCTGTTGGTACGTTCGTGTTCCTTGTGAAAACCTTGGAGCTTGGGGAATCTGAGCATGAGAATTGTAAACCCCCCTTTCATCGTTCTAGGTCTCGTTATTGTGTTAACCACCTCTTGCGCGGGTGCCTGAGCCCCTCTTCCTCTTCCTGTACCTGATTAGCTGGGTTCAAAGGACACTCGCGTTTCCAATGTCCGACCTGACGACAAAGATGACACGCAGTGGTCTTCTTTAGTGTAGCCACGTCCACTCCTGTCTTGGGGTCTACTGGTTTTCCCTTTCCCTGTACCTGCCCATTCTGGTTTCCCTGGAAATTTCCTTGCTTTCTTCCTAAGGTCCCTCCACTAGGCTGACTCTGTGCTGTCTGCATCTGGACAAGCATCAATTTGTCTTTTAGCTTTCGGTGTTTCGAATCCACCTCATCACTACAGTATCTCGCGTACCGCAGAATTTCATCTAGTGGCTTGTTCTGCCAGCAGATCAAATGGTGCTGTATCATGAGGCTGATTTCCACTCTCAGACCCGTTACAAACTTTGAGACAAACTGTCCCATATCCTTAGGGTCCAAAACATCTAACCCACTATACTGTTTAAAAACTTGCAGAAGTCTTTCATAGTATTCATGCACCGTTTCCTTGGGTTCTTGTACAGTCCGATCTATCTTAACCCAATCTATATCCTGAGGTGAAATCTTCGACTTCAACCATGTAATCACCTGCTCATACTTTTTCATGACATCAGGTGATGGACCATTTGTAACCGCCTCTCTTTTCGGTTCCGAAGTCGGCCACTCAATAGCGACTTTACATGCTGTCCACAAATCTCCTGGTACCACTATGTCAAACAAAGTGTTCAAATCAATCCACAATACTTTTGAAATCTTCACAAACCGCTCAACCTGCTTGTACCACTCCACCGGTTTTTCCCTCAGCCGAGGAAAATCATTTGTAAATGCAGCCAAATCACCTCTATTCCACGGCACATGCACGTACCCTCCATTCTGTACTTCCCGTAAAGGAAAATTTCCTACACCCGTCGCCCCCCCTCCTGGCGGCGGCGTTTCCCCTTCTGCTCTCTTTACTGGTTTCTTTTTGGACCACCTTTCTTCCCATTTGTCCAACAAAATCCATATTCTCATTCCTATGATCAGGTCTCTGGTGTGCGTCTTCAACCCTGTAATTCTTTTCTCCTCCAACTCCTGATCACTGTAATGCAATCTATGTGGTCCCTGTAACGCTTTAGTTTTATTCAGGTCCACCTCATATCTTTTGGCCAAATCCCTCAATCTATCATGTGCCATTCTAGCTTTTCGAGTCACATCTTTTGCTACAAACAGCAGCTCATCTGATCCATAGATTTCTATCCTTTCCAAAGGCAGACCCCCACTGATCATTTCGTCTACCTCTGCTTTCAGCCTCACTACGTCTAGCAACCTTGCCTGTACTGCACTCCTCAGTACCTCTCGACAACCTGAGCCGTCCCGCTCATCACAGTCACTATTCTGTCCTTGTGACCTATTCCCTTCCATATTCCTGGAACCTGGTCTGTCTTCCGAGACATTTTGTGCCCTATCTCTTTGCATCCTATCCTCTTGGTTCGTCACTGTTGGTGTCCACTCCCTCAAAGCTGACTTAGATTCCCGTAAAGACCTCGGTCTTTCCGGTCTCTCCTCTTCTCGCCCACATGAAGAGTCCGCAGTAGCCGGTAACGGCGTACTTGTGTCTATTGGTCTTGGGAAATGAACCACCCTTACTCCAAACCCATTCCCACTCTCACTGTTTCCTTCTTCCCTTCTCATCGGTACGGAACTCCCTTCTCTCACTCGGTCTGGGTCATATACCGATACTATAGGGCCAATGGTAACCGGTACTGTCAAGGAGTCCGGTAACCTTGTGTTCCCCCAGGAGGCTGTGTTATCATAGACGCCGTAGCCCCCTCCGTTCCTGTGGAAATTCTTCCCACTACTCTCATGCTAGTCTGGTTCTGGCTCTCATCAACTATTGCCACTGCTGGGGTTGTCTTTCCCTCTTCTGAATCTGGATTAAATGGTGGTGGCCTCTCCGCCAACATCCTATCCAACAGACTGTCATCTAAATCACTGTCGTCCTCATCGACTCTTGTTATCTTCCCATTTTGTATTAACAATGGGTACAACTTATCTCCGTCGATCGTATCCGCTCTCCACTTTTTCTCCAATGCATCCCACCTTGCATCTTGGAATGCCCTGACCGATTTCTTCACCCTTTCTTGACACCTTTCCTTCTTTCTATCATACGCTGCTCTTATCCACGCATGTAGTGCCTCAAACTGTGTCGGTCTAGGTAGTGGTCGTAATGAAGCCATTACACTCTTGAGCTGGTACAGCACCTCTAACCTGAAAGTACCATATCGAGGGAACGACAAATCTCCTTCTGTTTCTGTCATTTTATGCCAATTCTCGAGCCAAATTATAGTATGCAATCCTACATTCTTTGCCATATAATGTGCTGGTGTGTCCTCAGGAGGAGCTTCCTCTCCCTCCCGAACAACCACATGTCTATCACCTCTACAAAGTTCTCGTAAAGCTTTAAAACATTTCATGATGAATCAACTTTGTTATTCGTACTCAAAATGTCCGCTTTTACTTCCTGATTTCAATCCTCCAATCCCAGCGCGGCTCACACCAACCGGCCTATCGCAGCGCGGCTCTTGTCTGACGTCACTTTTCCTCCGCTCGCAGCAGTTCCCCTCCTTTCTAATTCTCTTGTTCTCACTCGCATTCGTCCCAATTATACTCTGAAATAATGTCCGTCCTACCGAACAATTACCTCTCTGACCGTCAGTCTTACCAATGACCGATCAGTCTCTTGAGCTTGTTGACCTCAATCTGGCAACCGTCTGTCCACGAACGACCGGACAATCGCCTCTAATACACTCGATAGGATTCAATCACTCGATATTCTGCACACAATAACCTACGACCTGCGTTGGTTATTCACACACTCACACATGTGTCCCTATCTTCTGTGGGTCTGTCAATGACGTCTCGTGACCCCCACAACTCTGGTCAACGTTCTCAACTCTGGGTGTATTCTACACCACAATAAATCTCCCGGTCCCGCGCGCGCTCACGGTCCGTTTCTCAATCACACAACTTTCGTTCCAACTCCGCAAGACATCACACAACAATATAACACCGCAATCTACCAAACATCACTCTTTTCATACTCACTCTACTACGAACTGCTACTTCCGCCGCACCGTCACTCTCCGTCAGTTTTCCACGACTTCCGACATCCGTCTCTCGCGGTTCTCTGGATCTGTGTCACTCGGGCTCTATGGGGCAACTTAATCTCCTATCTTGCTCTAGATCTCCCCTTACCATCAAAGGTAACCATCCTACTCTGCTACCAACTGATAACGCCGATTCTTATCTAATTATCTATAAGAACCTTCTGGCCGCCAAGATCTTTTTACCTGTTGAATAGTGTAAAGGAGAGAATCTCATCAGGTTAGATATCAACATTCATTTTGTCTGAAAGGACCACGGACTCCGAATTCAAGTTTGAGAATTTATTATCGCCAAAAATAACTGAACGTGCAAGCACCTCAACACGAGGTTAAAGAAATAGATGGGCACTAA
Source organism: Calotriton arnoldi (assembly GCA_963921515.1). NCBI lineage: Eukaryota > Metazoa > Chordata > Amphibia > Caudata > Salamandridae > Calotriton > Calotriton arnoldi. Next base: position 846,946 of record CAWUFW010004367.1, on the reverse strand, counting down.
TACAAATAATAATCTACGCAGGAGTCTCATCCGACTCAGAATAAGAAGAATAGAAAGTTCTAGGAGGACCAACCAGACTATGATTGCTCCTATTTCTAAGTTGCTCTTCATGGGCCTAAACAAGCTTAAAATCAATTGCTGTCCCTACACTAACGCTAAGTGACATCCCTGCATAACGATTTTCCCAGGCAAGAAAGAATAAAAGGTGTCAGCTGTGAAGACTTCCTAAGAAGTGCAATCACTATATACCTAAGCTCAGCTCTGTCCTTCTCTCAGGTCTCCCCTACCGCTTCTCTGGCCTCCTCCCTCAGTGCACTATCCCTAATACAAAACCATACTACAAAGGTACACGCCTTGTTTACGCCCTCTTGGCCAGGTCTTCTTTCTTGTGCTTTTCCATTGAAACGGTGACTTCATCCTGGACGGTTTCGTTGACCTTGAGTCCCAGGCGCCTTCTCCGCTGAAAGTATCATCCCTAAATTCCATTGCACTCCCCGTACCATGCCTCCCATCTTTCTAACTTTTGAAAACAAAGAGTTAGTCTTTACTAACGAGACATGTGTCCTTGCACCTGCAACAAAAGATACGTTCAACCGAAACCTTCTACTGTGCTAATTAAATCTACCGTTTGTGCCCAGAGAGCCTTTACAAGAGAAACCCTTTTCGGCCTACATTATAAGCTAACATAAGAATATACCAGGCCTTCCTTAAGCATATGTAGTCAGGCCCTTACATATAACTTTTGAACACACATCTTACTTTTCCCTATAAGCATATTCATTACGATTCTTTATGCAAACAATGAATTACATGTGCAACTTTAATATGGTGCACGTTTAAACTACTGCAATTACATTACATCCACGAACTAATTTCTCTATGCATTATGTTCACACAATTCAATAAGCATTGTATTACATCATTATCCTAACACCATTATACTGCTGAGTTCACTTCGTCTCAGTGAACTATTCATTCTTTGCTAAACATGCATGAGTATACAATGGAATATAAACGAATATATGTCTGAATACACATGGGTGCGGTCTATCAGTGATTATGATGCACCCCTACAATTCACAAGAACGTTTCGCTCTATCAGTATAGTACTGATTACTGGCCCTGGGCACGTGCGCTCGCACCTTTTATTAGCAGGGTCCCCTGACTGGTGACGCCTGTGATGGGTGGGTGTGGTAGCCAGCCCTCAAGGAGCAGCTAGTGGAAACACTACATGTACATACACTAGAACGTGTCCTGCAGGACACTCCACTGTGCACATGGGCAGCCCTTGAGGTATGCAGACTGTGGTAGGCCTCCAGGCTTCTGCACCCTGAATACCCTATGTAAAAAAGTCTCCAATATAAAATGTATCTACTTCTTTGGAGCTCTAAGACACTAATTCAAAACCTTTGACAGTGTACACTCAGAGCCTTTTGTACTAAAAGTACATTTCCCAGTTCCTAAATAAAAAATAGCTACCAGTACAGATTCACTATTTAAAAATTGTAAAATGTTATATGCTGTCAGTCCAGTGTCTTAAAAAGTGATATCTTAGGATTCGCCATGTAATAATAGTATAAAACCATGCCTCATGTACGAAAATGCAGTTGATAAAAGGGGTCCTATTTGCAAATAAACTTTTTATCCACTGTTACTATGTATTATTATTTACTCCATATGTAACTTGTGTAATTGCTGCTGTGCCAGATCTGTAAAGTGCTCTGTTACCTTCGGGTCAAGTTTACGCTATACAAAACTCGATAAATATATAAACTTTTACCAAATGCACTTGTTTTTTGCAAACCAACGTAGTGGCCACATGTACTAAACACTGGTCGCACAATAATGATCCCGATTTGAGACCATTGTTTTTGTGACCAATGTGGTAATTTTCAAACCAACCTATGTTCTAATAGGTAAGTTTGCAAACTACTAACTGTAGTGGGTTGCAAGTCGCAATTCTACCTTCCTAATATATATTAATTAAGTAAGTCGCAAATTGAGACCCACTATGATTCGCTACCATCACAGGAATGGTGGCTTGCTGGGTTAAGCAGACCATCCTGTCTGTGTTTGCTGTTAAATAAGGCAATCATTTCTTTAAAATTAGATTTGGACTATTTTCCTCAAAGGAAAATAGAATATGTTTAAAAAGAAAAAAATCGGTTTTTTTGTTTAAGGAGTGCTGCAGGATGGGAATTGCTTTAAAACATTTTTTTTTTTTAAGTTTAACATTTTTTAAGAGTTAAAAAATGTTTTGTCAATATCCACAAAGGAAAAGGTTTCCCTCAGGTACCCCATCCTGTTTGGAAATGGCTCACCACTAGTTTTTAGTAGTCAATAAAATATTTATGTTTTGCATGTGGATTTCGGACACAAAGATTGATACATCCCATTCCGAATTGCTGTTTGGAAATGGCACCCTAAACATGACTTTTCTAAAAAAGAGACTCAGTATATAATCACAAACCAAAATTACGATTCAGTAATGAGTTACTGAATTGCAATTTTGCTTTGTTGCATATTAAAAGAACATTTTGCGGTCACCAATGGTCCGATTTTGCGAATCAGACCCAGTGTGACCGCAAAAGCCTTAGTACATCTGGCCCAAAATACAGAATTGTAGTAGGTCACTGTTGGACCTGGCCCTTTTTGCAGATTCATCTCCAAAGTTTTTGCCTTCCTCCTCCCCTTTTTGCTGAATTCATTTTTGTTGGCCTTAGGACTGTTTGCCACTGCTAGGCAGTTCTAAAGTGCTTGTACACTTTCCCTAAAACATGGTAACATTAGCTTGTCACCAATTAGCATATTTAATTTACTTATAAGTCCCTATTAAAGTGCACTACATGTGCCCAGGGCCTGTAAATTAAATGCTACTAGTGGGCCTGCCACACTCATTGTGCCACCCACGTAAAAAGTAATTTGAACATGTCTCAGGCCCACCATTGCAGAACCTATGTGTGCAGTTTTCACTTGATTGCAGCTACTGTGGCAGGCTAAGCAGAACCATCAGTGTAAATAATGTTGTCATAGAGATCTAGAGAGGCATGATTTAATTAGACAGAGGATATTCCTGCTTGTACTGGAGAAATACTTGTGTTTGTAGTGTAGGGTCAAATCTGTACGAATCTGTTAAGCTCTACATCTGTTGCAGTAAGTGAATTTGCCCAGGGTGTGCATCTTGAATGTAGAGCTTTAGCATTCGGAACGCTTGCTCTGGTAAGCGCATCTAAGGTCGGTACTGGGGTCACAACAATGATTCGCTTCCCTTGAGCTAGGGCACGCTCTCTCACTACAGTAGTCTGAACTGCTGTCAGTATTTTTTCAGTGGGTGCAAAACACATTTCTGCATTAGTATAGAGATGCGATTTATATGCAATTGGTACTGTCACCTTCATTGAACATGACGTCTGTGTACCTTGATGTACCCGCGATTACACGGATCACCAGGTTTGTTGTATTGACACGTGTGCAAACGTTTGGAAGCTATCATGTCAGTTTGGGCGGAACATTACATTTTCATGTGTTCTTAGTCCAATGTATGCTTGAAAAGTTAGGATGAATGAGATCGTAGAATGGCTTTACCCCTTCTGCATAATCTAGAATGTATGTTCTGCCAAAATTCAGAAATCCTAATATGGATTGTAATCATTCAGAGTCGTTGGAGGCTGGAGCAACGCACATTTTTCTACAAAATGAGTCTCCAGGCTTTTGCCCTTACTTAACAGCTCGAATTCCAAAAACAGGACACTAAGGTGGCCGAGCTATGATTTTTTTAAAATTGAATCTATAGCCCATGTGAGCAAAACCCAAGATTATGTGGTCTACTCTTGTCCAGTGTTCCGTCAGTTCATTGTCTGTATATGTCTTTGACATTTGACAATGCCTGATCATCAAAATTTTCAAGTAGTTCTGTAACTCTGGCTGAAAACAGCCCGGGGCTATTCTTATACCACTGTGGTAAATGGCAAATTGTTTCTGAGAACTGAGCGCCATGAATGCTGCAAGATATCTGCTTCCAAACACTATATCTTGGCAGAAATATCCATTCGAGATGTCTGGTGGTTTTTTATTTCTTCTGCACAATGTTATTCATTAGTGCGACACTATGTGCATTTTGCACTGCAAATGTGCAAGTAGGCTAGTTTAGGTGTCTGTAATCTAATACTAGAAGATATGATTGATCTGGTTGCATTACAGGAAACAGAGGATTATTCATTGAAGAGTTGCAACTTTCTATCACACCCTGATATTCAAGTTGTTCTAGGATTTCCCTAACTTGTTGTTTTGCTTCATTCTTTATCGGATATTGTCTTTGAGGTTGTGGGATTGTCCACAATGGAATGTCATGATTAGGTGAACCATCATCCCACCCCACATGGTTGCAGTATAATGCAGGAGCTGGCACTAATGCCCACTCCCTGGCGTATGAGTTTTTAATTGATTCTGGAACGAGGTCGGAAAAGGCTTGTAAAATCACATTTTCTCCCTTTGGGCAATCCATCACGAAGTCAGATGACCAATCTTTTTTATTGGCCAGTATTATATCTTAACCTTGAGTGAGTGCTTCCCAAAAGAGGATAATACTAAATCTGGGCACCTGCCTTCCAACCGTAGTTGCACTGCGTATAAACGTACCCTGGTATCCAGTGTTTCCATCGTGATATACTCACTCAGCGCTAATCCCACCAAACAATCCATCAGGTTCTGGTGAACTATCATAACTACTGCCGTGCCATCCAGCATTGTCAATGCCCATTCCCCGTTCAGGAGCAGTCCTCAAGATCCAGGGCATGCCTGACCTGGAGTCTGGCTACCTTCTTTTTAAATTGAGGGTTTGATGTTTTAGGATTGTCTTCCTGTTTAATTATGTATTCAGACGAGTGTTGTGACTCCTTTCCTGGTTTCACATGCTCTTCTGATCTGCGCTCTACCCATCCTCCTCTCTCAGAACCTCTATAGAATGAATCCTGGAAGGAACGAGAGGTACGTCTATCAGTATCCTGATAACTATCAGACAGTTTAACATTAACGCGGTTAGGTAAGTTGTAAAAAATTTCGGTAGATTGCTGTGTAGGAGACCCACCCAGTGATTTTGTTTTGTCTAATTGTCCCACTTTTGTGGTTTTCCAGGTCTGCCTTCCAAATTATCTCAACCCATCGTGGCATAGGATTCTTTGATAATTTTAAGTAATTCACACTCCTGCTGTGCAGGAGGCAAATCCCTTAGGCATTGGCGTATGTATAACGCTGCTACTACCCCTTTAATGTTACTCAACATTATGGCGGATACTGCAGTAAAATTGCCCATCAGCTTCATCCCTACATCCAGGGCAGGTGCTGCCTTGTGCGCATTCTGAACGTGTTTTAATACTTCAGGTAGGACAGCCAAAGAAGGGGTGCCATGTGTTCTGGTACATACTGCAGCAAAGCCCGTGCCCCAAGTGGCACAGTCCTCCACAGGGGGAGCCATCTCCATTGGCAAGCAAATTGTTAGTATCCTGTGTTTTTCCTGCGGTCCCGTATGGGAAAATACTGCTTCAAGTTGGTTTGTTTTCTGTGCGATCCAAAACTGAATTTCTCCCCTTTTGTAGTGAACTTTTACAATTACTGGATTCATTTTTTGTGGGTTTTCTGTGGTGCTACTGCTTGAACAATCCACGTAGGTGTAAGAGTTAATGTTCGCATTGTAAATTGTGTCAGGCTCCTGTAGATTGTTACTGGATTATCATATAATCCCCGCAACTGGCTTCGGGTCAAGTTGTTGATACCGGGATGGGGTATGTAATGCGAGGACTGGCCATGTCGGCCCCTCATTGCTGAGTGGGCCCAGTCTCACGTCTTGCAATCTATGGGGGAGGGCGCATTTAAACCAATTAGCATGTTCTTGGAAAGTGAGAGGAACTTCTATTTCCTCATATGGAGTGTATTCATTTGGTATTTTGCCTGCTTCATATTCGTGAAATACCTGTGTAGCATCATCTGCAGCAGGGAATATAACCCAGGAGTAAAATACCTCTGTTCTATATGCTTTATGTGCCTCGCCCACGAAGGTAACCTCCCCACCATTTCGTTTGAGGCCATGTTATAGTAATTTTTGAGTGAATGCATATCTGCAGTTTTCAGAAATGCTTTGTGCTATGATATTTAAGAAATGGATGACAGAATTCGGCTAACACAGTGGGAACTATATCCTTTCAAGCTTGAATTACCTACAGCCAATACATAGAGTATACCAACTCAGCAGAGGAGGATATTCCCTACCACCACAAACGGCTCCGGTTAAAAGGTGTGTAGAGATCTCCAAGAAAGCACGATTGAGCTACTCAGTTGATCCATACAAAATAAGAAACCAACCAACATTGGCTGCAACCAGTGCTTAATTTGAGCAGGTGGTTTCTGGTGCTCAGCACCCGCACTTAATTGTCAGCACCGGCACTTAATTGTCAACACCGTCACCTATGACAGTCTGCCACATGGTGGCGCTGTTTGACTAATTTATAGATTAGCACAACATCAGTTGTTTAATAATTCAATATGTTTTAAAAATAACTAATACCTGCTACCCAAGCCATTCTTATAGCTTTGAGGGCCTGGAATCGTCTGACTTGTCAGAATTGTAGGGGTGTGATGGTTGGTAATTGTATTGGTTCTGTCTTTGGCAGTGCTGTAGGGGCAATGGGCGATGCCAGCTCCAATGGCATCCTGACAAGGTCCCTGGCACATATAGTTTTACAAATTAAGCACTGGCGGCAACATGTTGTTTAGTTTCCACCAATCAGTAGGATCTGCACGTTTGTGGATGTCATAAACTTAGGAAGGTGCCAGACTGATTCCATGCACCCCTGCAAGGTATGTAAAACCTTGGACCAGCTAGTTCACAGTGCCACTGTTAGCCCCTTAACCTAGACAGGGAGTGAACAGTTCTGGCAACCACTGAACATGACAACCCTGTTCCCACAGGAACCGTGATGAGAGTTCTAGAACATTTCGCTCACACACTCGTGCTCTCTTTTGCTCAGAGAAATATACAGAGAATACATGAAGGGAAGTTTTTTAATATTTATTAAACCGAAGTGATTCTTGTATAGAAAATATGTGCTACAATGATCAATAGACAGAAGCAGACAAGAGTTATAATAAGTGTCAAGACAGTGAATAAAAAGAAGAGCTCCACCATCTTTTTGAGACAACTTATATATGCATTCATATACAGTCTATCGTACTCCTACGATGCAAACTCTAACCTACGTGTCTAAGGTATAAATGTATGGTCTGCCAAGAAATCAAATTCTGGATGATCTAACCCCTTTACGTGGTGAGTAGGAGTGTAGGACCCCGTCTTGATCATGAACTCGACACTCCTCACGGAGATGTCAGTCAGCTGCTGGGCGAAAGCTTCAGCATTCAGGGACCCCTCTAAGTCAGCAGAAGTGTCTCCTCTAATTACACTTGGGAAACAAAAGGTTATATATAGAAAAAGGCATCCTTGCCTTGGGCCGAGATTGTGATCAGGCTGCTATTGTTTGTATTCCACAGATAGCTGTGTCGCCATATGGACGTAATAACAAACACATTTGTATAACGCACGTGAGGGCCTTGTACACAATGCCAAGGCAGTGTGATAGTGATCTCACGAAGTTCTCTGTGCCAGCAAGGTCGATGTTTCCAAGAAACTAACTCAAGTGTCACATATGCAAATGTGTGTCAAAAGTTGATGTGCCAAAGTGAAGGCAACCTTAGGAAAAACCTGTATACATGTAAAAATGGCACTGTTTCCTACCAGGCCGAACTTGGGCACATGGCAGTATGTTGATATTTGAAGTGTATTTTATCAGAATCTTCAAAGTAAATCTTTTGCCAGGCCTAAACATTCCGTTTTAATACATACGTCACCCCTAGGGTAGGCTCTGGACAGCCCCAAGAGCTAGGTACAGTGTACAGGGTACAGAGTATTTAAAATATTGGAAATGTACTTTTAAGTTAAATTTCCTGTTAGGGTGAAACTCTTAAATTAATTTTTCACTAGTGCAAGGCCTATCTCTCCAATAGGTTTACATTGGAATTACCTTATTACATTTTATAAGTGTTATTTCCAAATAATGGTAAGAAATCATAGGTTCAAGTTTGGTGTCTGGGGAATTACAATTTAAAATCTTAAGTAAGGGTTAAGTTGGATTTTAGAAAGTTGGCATTTACTTGCTTTAGCCGTTTGGTGCCTGCAGCCTGTCTCTAGTCAAATGACTGGGTGGAATTGGCAGTGGGGTGTTGTGTATTCCTCCTAGACAGCCACACACAATGGGAGCTTAGGTGTGAGTGAATGGGCCATCACTGGCAGGATGGGTGGGGGGAGCTGGGTCCAGGCTCACTTACACCTGAATAATCTGTGTCCTGTCTACACACAAAGGGCCTAACGACCCAGCATTCTTACTTCAGCCAACTTGGAGCTAGGGCAGCGGAGGTAGAGAATCCCAGGCACTTCAAAAACACTGTCTAGATGCTTCTCCCACCTTCCAGAAACAGGGCACTAGAGTATAAAAAGGAGACTTCAGACACCCCCTCTTTAGGACACTTCTGGATCTGTGGATACTCTGCCAGGAATACGGACTGCTGTGCTGCTGAAAGGACGACTGCCACTCTTCTGGACTGCTGTCCTAAAGACGCTTCTGCCCTGTTGTGCTTACTTGCTGCTTGCTGCTCTTTTGCCTGGGTGAGAAGGACTTGACCTGCATCTCTTGAAACCACAACCCAGAGTGACTCCAAGGGCTAGTTGGCTATCCTCTTGATCTGAAGCCTAAAGGGCATAACAGGCTTCCAACAACCTTGCACCTGCACCTAAACTCTGCCATCTGTGAGTCTTCCCTGCTAAGTGGTGCCACCCAAGTACTGGACCCTTGGAAGTAGGCCTAAGGTAATTGCGGGTGGAACCAATGCATCTTTTCTGCTGAGTGGCACATCCCAAGCAGAACTGATGCATCTTCTCTGCTGAGCAGCACATCTCAGAATAGAAATGATCTATCGCTGCTGCTGCATAGATTGGACCCGTCCCAAGGACTCTCATCATTGCTGCAGCCCACATCACCTTCAGAACCGCCACTGTGCGGCACATCATTAATTCAGGCCCTCGCTTCACTCGGCGGCGGAAGCCTTGATGTGATGCCTCGCAGCTCTTCGTAACCAATCACCACCAACTGTGCACTGCATCCCAAGCACCATCGATGTGATCCTCGATGAAGACGCAACAGGACCTCGCATTGCACTCTTGCCACAACTCGGATCCAGCGCATATCTTCGGCTGTTATATGCTTCTTTGATGCAGATCCACGAAACTCTCCTCAACCCAGGATTTGAGGTACTTTGTTCAGTGGGCCTAACTGGGTCCCTGTAGCCGGCATGTGCTCCATCGTGGTTGGCCTGAACTTGTGACTTTGCCCTGGTCCGGCATGGCCAGATATCCACAGTTGGTGCTTTGTTCTTTTTTGGCACTATTTTCACTAAACTCTTTAAAATTGGATTTTTGTCATTTTGGTCTTGATTTATTTATTAAAAATTACTAAATATGTTGCGGGCTCCTTTTGTGATGTGTTTTCAATGTTTTACTTTTTGTAGTGTTGCACAAATACTTTGCACATTGCCTCTGAGTTAGGCCTGACTGCTCTGTGCCAAACTACCATGTGGTGAGCACAGGTTAATCTAGGGTTTGCTTGTGCCTTACCCTGACAGGGATTGCGGTTGCTGCTCGACCAGGACTTACATCTCAGTCAACCAACAACTCAATTTTTTGAAGTTGCTATTCGACCTACCTCATTAATATGCATGAGGTAGGTTGCAAATAGCACCCCACTAAGAATGGCTACAAAGGGATGAAGGCCTGCTGGAGTCAGCAGACCACTATTTCTGTGATTGCTTTTCAATAAAGCAATTTAAAAAAAAAAAATGCATCCCATTTTCTTGAAAACCTGTGGACCATTGCAGACCCCTAAAAAATATTTTTGTCAACATTCACAAAGGGGTCCCTTGGGGGACAACGTTTCTTTTGCGAATAGGTTACCACCTCCTTTGAGGTGTTGATAAAATGTTAATGATTTGTGACTAGATTTCAGTCTCAAAACGTTAATACATCCCACTGAGAATCACTATTTGGAGGGAACAACTTGAAAATGCCACAAATGTCACCACAAATCTTAACGTCATTTTTTTGAATCTCAAAGGGCTAAACAGTTATGTCAAATAAAAAATAATCTTACTTATCTGGTAAATAAATGACTAGATATTGCTCTCATCCAGGAGACCCATTTATCACATGAGTAATCCCAAAAGCTTAGACGAGACTGGGACAGGCCAGTACTATACTCCATAGGACCATCTTAGAGGATGGTAGGAGTGGTGATACTACTTTAGAAGAATTTGCGGCCTGCATGTACAAATTCTGGTCCGACACAGAGGGCAGATAGGTCTTCGATTAAACTGCCCGTTCATTCTTTCCAAGTAATTTTAGGGTCAATCTAAGCTCCTAATGCTAATAAATCTGTTTTCTTTGCTGATGTGGCTTGGCTACTGATGGTGTTCAGCTGTTTTAAAATTATTCTGGGGGGTGATTGAAATGCTACCAATGATCCAGTAATAGATAGATCTGGCACACCTGAGAAAAGTTGGAACAATGACAGATAATTGCTGCAAGATATGCTTGTCGATCATGCCCTTTCGGACTCATGGTGCATCTTAATTTTAGGGGGCAAGGCTACATGTTTTTGTCGTGTGCTCATGGAACTGAGACGAGGATTAATTCGTTTTTATTATCTGCCTTACTGCCTGTCGAAGTTAGCAGATTGTTGGATATTTGAAGATGGAATTTCTGATCACTCAACCATTCAGTTACAATTTTATCCCGTCCTCTTCCACCCTGGACCTTAGTCGTGGTAGATGCTGTCATTGAAATTTAGATACTCAGAAGAATAAAGACACAGCAATCTTACTTGAAAGACTATCTGGAGATAAACCAGTCCTCGGTGGGCTGTCCACTCATGTTCTGGGCCGCTTGCAAGGCATATAGAAGAGGCCAATTAATTAAGGAATACAATTTATAGCTGAAATTGGAGTCTTAGTTGAGGTGATAATCCACCACCAACAATGATAATAATCCTTGTCAGGGTGAACCACTAAAGTCACTAAAATAAATCTGTGCTTAATGCTCTGGTAGCTTGGCATAAAGCAGTCAGGCTTAACTTAGAGACAATGTGTCAATTATTTATACAATACTCAAACAGTAATAAAGTGAAAAAAGAACACAAGTAAATCCCAAACCAATTTAGAAAAATAGAATTTATTTTAATAAATACAATTACACCAAAAAGACAAAAATCCAATAAGCAAAACAGTAGTTATGAATTTTTGAAACTTAAGGTTCAAATTAGTACCAAATGAACATTAAGCACCAAACAGGGTCCTCTAGTTGCACTTGACCAGGATAAGGGTAAGGTTTAGGATAGACTGCGATAGAGCTCGGGTCAGATACAGGGACCAGATCCGTCCCTGTGAAACGTTTTACATCGGATTTAGCCTCTGGGATGAAAGGCTATAGCCGAAGAGGGGTTCAAGAGGATGGACACCTTCTCTGTGATGTCCCAGCTGCATTCGATTTCCTGCTGAGAAGAAGAATGTAGCAGGAACAAGCTTAACCTTTCGCCGAGCTGTGATGCACCTTTGTCCGATTGGCTTGGCTGGTTGGTCCCGGTTCCCCATCTGTTCTCAGAGCAAGATGCTGACAAAACATGCCTAATTCACAGTTTTCAGGCAACTTTAGGAGTAGTACTATTTGACACCAGCCAAGGGTCCTGGACCTTGGAGCCATCACTTGGGAGTCAAGTTTCACTCTAGCAGAGGCCAGCCGCTGGAGCCAGGGCAGGTCCAATTGAAACTAGTCAGTTAGGTAGTTGCAGGAAAAGGCATCTGGAAGCTTGTTGTGCTCCTGTAGCTGAAACAGATGGTCAGTCAGCCAACTGACTATTGGAGTCACTACTGTCATCCCGGGTTCATGGAAAGAGGTCTAGTCTTCCTTCAGGATCGTCAGATAGCAAGGCAGTCCTTCTTCTGATCTTCATAAGTTCAGGAGTGTTCTATGAGGGTTTTGAGGTTGCCACATTTATCCCCATTGACAGTCTGTGGTGAGGGAAACTCTCAGCCACTCCCTAACCAATGGCAGCACTTCCTCTGTGTTGTACTGTAAACTATCCCCCAGTCCAATCCAACATGGCAGAACCCTTCTTCTCGTGTTCAGTGTTCACTGCGCCTAACCAGAGGTGTGGTTATGGAAGTGGCCAAAACCCTCCTTGTGGTCACTATAAACCAGCTCTGGCCCAGCTTCGCCCTCCAACTGGGTTAGGAGCCAAGCTAACTAGGAAGATAAAGGGAGGAAGGCCTAGATGTGGCATACATATGCAAGTGACAGTGTCGCACCCTTTGAAGCTCAGGAAGGGGCTGGGGGCAGCCTCAGGCCATGTTGCTCAAGGAGGAGAAACACCTGTCCTCACTGGCAAATGTTTATTTTACCAGGTCGAAATGGTAGTTTAAAACTTCATACTCAGGCTGGGGCAGGCCTGGACATGTGTTTTATAGTGCTACTTTAGTGGGTAGCACAATGAGAGCAGCAGCACACTTGTAGCATTTAATTTACTGGCCCTGGGTACCAGTGAGTTTTATAAGTAAATTAAATGTGTCAATAAGGTGTATGCCAATTTTACCATTTTTAAAAGGCAGAGCATAATCACTTCAGCACTCGTTGGCAGGAGTAAAGTGTGCAGAGTCTTATGGGCAACAAAAATGGGTTTAAATGAGAACAAAAAATCTGGGGCACAACCACACAAAAGATGGTAATTTCCAACAGCTGTAACAAACCTAACAGTAATGCCAACTTGAGTAGCAATTTCAAATGTTGACTAAGCAATATAGGGAAACCCCATTCAGTGAGGTTTTAAAAGCCCTGGCTAGAGCTAATCTGGACTGTGAAGCACTCTTCTCCTCTGTGCCAGAGGAAGCTTTCTCACAAATCAAATTCAAACAGTGTGAATAGGGTGAAAGGTCTGGCAAACTCTTGGCCTTATAACTAAAGACGATGCCTGCTCTCTGAACCTGAGAAGTAGAGCTGATTACACTTCCGACCCAGCTCTTGAGTAAACTTGCTGGATGTAGACCTCAGAGACATGTATCAGCAATCTGGTGTTAGAAGATAGTTTCTTAGAAGGATTTTGGCTGCCCAATTTGTGTAGTCACAAAGCAGATAATTTCCAAATGGACATTACTGAAGATGAAATAACTTATGCAATGAAATCCTTGCCATTGGGTAAGGCTAGGGGGTAAGGTGGCTTTCTGGGCTAGTTCTATAAGTGGAATGTGAAGCATATACCCCCACTGTTGAGTAAAGTGTTCAAGCATGCAGCCTAAAGCAATGGCCTGTTACCCTGGAGATTATTAGGGCAATGATTGTTATCCCAGAAGCAAGGAAAGGACCCATCGGACTGTGATGGGTATCTAAACTCTGAAGTGAAGATCCTGGTGAAGGGTCGTGCTCGGTGCCTGCAAAACCACATACCGGCGCTAATCAATAATAAAAACCAAGTCAGCTTTCTCCTGGGGCTTTGCGCCAGTCACAATATGAGACTTCTTTCTCCTGCTCTGGCAAATTAAGAATACACAACAGTCATATTCCTGTGTCACTGTATGTGGGGAAAACTTTTAACAGAGTTGAATGGCCCTATCTCTTAAGGTTGTTAGTTAGAGCTGGCTTCAAGGAGAAGTTGATACAAAAAAGTCCGATAGCTATATGAATCCCTGAATGCTTCTGTCCTGTGAAACATATTTAGATCAGACTACTTTGATGTCAGAGGGGCACCAGGCATCTGTGCCCTTTGTCCAGCTCCTTTTTTTTCTTGCGTTTAAAACTTTGTCAGGAAAGATATGGTCATCCTTACAGGTGTTTGGCATAAAAACGACATTAGGGTAAGTGAAACTGCTTCTTCATGCAACGATAATCTGTCCTTTCTCTTGGACCCTGAGTAATTGTTGCCAGCTCTTAGTATACTGTCTGACTTCAGCATTTTTTTTCTGGATCCAAAATTAACTGGGCCATGAATGATGCCTTACCCTCAAATTTGTATGCTGCCCTCTCTCTGATTGCTGGCCTGAGCTTCCATTGGCCTCTACGCCTGTTTAAAATACCCTGGTGTTTATATTGGAAGGGAAATAAAGGCACAAGGGCAGGAAAACATGACAAATATAATCAACCAGACAGATTCTGACATTGCTAAATGGTCGGGCTTTTGCTTGTCACTTTGAGGCAGGGTGCAGACAATGAAGATGGTCACAGCCCCCAGAATCAATTATATATTTGACAAAATTATTAAGGACTATGTTAGCGGCTACCGATGAGCTCACCTGTGGATCACGAAACCACAAGCCGCAGCATCGTCCAGTGGTCTTCGTCTGCCCCATATTGACCTCTGTTATAGGGAACAGCACTTGGCCCTCTTGACTAATTTCTTCTTTACTATCAAAGTAATACTCAATTGGGTACACTTTGAGAAACAGATAATGAATTCTGATTCCAGACTGGATTTACTGTATATGGATGTGGCAAACTCAAAAGATCCCTTGAATCCACTGTTGTGAGGCACTTTGCAGGTATGTATATGGTGTAAGAAATTGGGTTGTTGGTTGATGGGGGTGAATCCCTACTCAAGCAACAGCCAGAATTCTTGTCAGGGTGAACCACAAAAAGTCACTAAATTAACCTGTGGTTAACTCTCTGGTAGCTTGCCACAAAAGCAGCCAGGCTAAACCTAGAGGCAACGTATTTATGCAGCACTTAATCAGTAATAATGTGAAAACACAACACAAGAAAAATTCCACACCAATTTAGAAAAATAGACTATCAATTATTTTATTGTTTTTAGCTCAACTGGCCAAAACAATTAGAATAACATAAAATCACATTTTTAAATATTTCTTCAATTAAAAATACAGTACAACCAATTATCTGTAAAAGCAATTACATTCTGATCATCTAACCAAAATGCAACATAACTTTTAAAAAGGTCTTTAGTCTCAAGTTGAACAAATACATCTTGGCTAATGCAGTCTCTGTGTTCATAGAAAGGGATTATAGCTAAATAAGGTGGATAAGAAGTATAACTAACAAACAGAGGTACGCTAGGTGTAAAGTGCAGAAATATAATAACTAGATGGCTTTTTAAAGTGCAGTAATCATAAGGTGCTAGTGCAGCACAACTACTATGACAATGCATAGCTTTAAAATCTTGTTGTACTTAGAATGGTAGTATCTATATTCGCTCTCCAACACTAGAGCAAACAGCAGCCATGAATAACAAAATGTCAAACCACCTGAACATAAAAAAGCACGAGTAGACAGGGTGTTAAAAAGTATTATAGATAGGTCAGGTGGATAAGGAATATAACTAACATTCAGAGGTATGCTAAGCATAAAGTGCGAGGAATATTTTAACTAGAGTAAATTTTATTAAATCACTTTAGACCAAATTAGAACAATCCAATCAGTAGAACAGGAGCTATCGATTTTTAAACTTTAGAGTGAAATATAGAGCGTAAAAGATCAACACGCCAACCGTAAACATCTAGTCACCCGAGACCGGGGCAGAGTCGAAAGTCATGGCTGATCTTGATGGCGCGCTGTTCGGATACACGAAGTGGATTAGGCCCAGTCTCCACTTACCTTCAAACTTAGAAGAATTTTTTTGAGAAAATTGTATTAGAAGGTAAAGATAAGTGAAGCAAGGCGACCGTGCCTTCATCGGGGAGCCACTGGATGAAGTTGCGGTGCACATTTCTATGTTTGGATCTAGTCTCTCTTATGGAAGTTGAAAATCTCCAGTGGGACGAAGTTGCAGGCTTAGATGATGAGGGCAACACAAGGCCGGATACTCCTTCTGTGAGAAGCCGCTAAACCAGATTTGCTGCTGCTGACAGAAACATAGTCCCAAGTTTTGGATTTGGGCTATCTGCGAGCTTTTAGTACCACTTCCAAAGGTCCAAGACTGGAGGGACACCATTTGGGGGTTCAGATTTGACTTGGACTGGGTCCAAGTGCCGGTTCAAGATGGTTGTAGCCTTTTCTGTCATTGAGGCTCTGATCAGGAGGCCAGCCAACTAGCCCTTGATGTCACTCTGCAAGTCTAAGGTTCTAGAAGGTAAGCAGGTCTCAAGCAGCAGGGCAGTCCTCTAAGGGCACAGGGCAAGCTACAGGCAGTATGGGAGTCCTCTTGGTGCTGCAGGGAAGTCCTCTGAAGTATACAGCAGGCCACAGGTAGCAGGGCCTTGGAGACTTCTTCTGCGGGTCCAGTAATGATCGGAAGAGTGGGTCTGGGGGTCCTAATTTTATACCTAAGCCAGCTTTGAAGTGAAAGAAACTTCTGATGGGGGATTTACTATGTGGAAGAAACTTCTGGGGGGGGGGGAGATTTACTAACATTTTGCTCTGAGTTAGCGCCACAAAAGTGACACTAACCAGCGCAAAATGTTGTTTTTTGCTATTAACTTTCCAGTGCAAAACTTGTTTTGCTCTGGAGAGCACCCTCAAAGTAGCACAAAGCAGCGCAAAGCACTGCTTTGCGTTACTTAGCACCGAGGGGCATTACATGGGTGGTACATGGGCTTTTCCATGCAACCGCCCATACCTTTTGTAGCAAAATCTTATTTACAATGATTTGCAGACATGGGTTTGCGCCAAAAGTTAACACCCCTTCAAAGGAGGCGCTAACAGGAGAAATGCTTTCATTTCTCCATGCTTTTCCGACTTTGCATGCGTGCTCCACTGTGCAGCAAGCATCCAAAGTAGGGAAAGCTTTACATCATGTCTAGGCATAGTATTTAGGGTACCCTTCCTGTACAAAACCTATGCTAGACTCATGCACACACCATAGCGCTATGGTGCTGAGGTGTGTGCCTGGTGTATGGCAGCTGAAATCAGCACCATCACAAGGGTAAGGGGAGGAGAGAGCCATATCTCTGAACATATGGCACTCTGCTGTTCCCTCCCTGTCGCGCAATGCAGCGCAGTCTCGCAGGGGGCTGCGCTGCGTTGCACGTATCTTTTGAAAAAATCCCCCCCCTGGAGTTTTCCTCCCACAGAAGTGTCTGTCTCCCTACCCTGGTCCTATGATGTTTGCAGTCACAATAGGCTAGTGTGAAATTCTTTGTGTCTGAGCTGAGGCAGTGTATTTGAAGTGCAAGTGGGGCTGTGCACAGCTTTGTCCCTTCATCCAGCCAGGATGGCCCATCCTGTGAATACACAGTCCCTCCATTTCTCAAATGATCATCGTGTTAGGGTAGGGAAATCCCTCCCTCTCATCTGGTCAGACCATCATGCAATACCTTTCTCTCTTGTCCTCCCGGTAACTAAAGAAGGTGCTATAAAGTGGAACTGTAAGATGCTTAAAAGAAACTTCAAAAGCATTAATGAGGAAGCCTTCCCTCGAGCCCTTAAGGAAAAGCAATGGACTGAATGTAGTGACTCTAACTTGGCGGCCATAGAGTATTCTAATTGGCTTGTGGCAGCAATTGACTCTCTTGCCCCTCTTAAAGAAATTTATATAGGTAGAAAAAAGCCTACGTCCCACTGGTTTTCAGAAAAACTTACGTTACATAAGCAATCTTGTTGCCACCAAGAACGCATCTGGCGTAAACATTATGACTTATCAGAAAAAATAAAGTATAAAGCTAGGCTGGCAGAATATAAATCAGCTATTAAATCAGAAGAATCATCTTTTTACACTCAGATGACATCATCTCTCAAGTCTCCTAGAGATATTTTTAGTCTGATTAGTTCATTATCTAACCCTCCCACCTCTGTGCATCACGAGAGCTCACAGGTCTTTTGTGACGGAATGGCTAACTATTTTCATTCCAAGATTGCCAAAATGTATTCCTTCCTGGAGAATCTTCATTCTAAGCCTCTTAACTCTGACCAAAATATTAATCCCTCATCCCACAGCTTTTCTCATATCATGGAAAGGGATCACTGCCTAACAGACCGACCAGCTTCTAGAAGGGGTTAAATCAGGCTCCACATTGGAACCTTGTTCCCCAAAGCTGATGAGGTTGGATAGGAAGATTATTGTCCCCTATTTTACAGCGATGCTCATCTTGGCCATCCCTTTAGGATGCTATCCACTTAATTGGAAAACAGCGGTTATTAAGCCTCTAATAAAAAGACAAGCTTTACTCAACAGAATTTAAAAACTACTGACACATCTCCTTACTCCCTGTTCCTTCTAAGGTTCTGGAGAAACATCTTAATGCACAATTGAGTATGTATTTGGAACAACAGCAACTACTTGATCCTTCTCAGTATGGATTTAGAAGTTGCCATGTGTCTGAAACTGCATTAATAACTGCAGCAAATAACATTTGCACCTTGGTGGATGCTGGGCATACCGTGCTGTTGATCTTAATGGATTTGTCTTCAGCATTTGATACCATCTGGCCAAAAAAGCTGATTGACCGGCTTAAGGAATTCGGGGTAACAGACTCTGCCCTGAAGTTGCTGGCTTCCTTCCTAACCGATAGATCACAGAAAGATAAGATGGACCAATTTTACTCGGACCTCATCCTCAATTATTGTGGAGTTCCACAGGGGTCCTCCTTGAACCCCACCCACTTTAATATATATGTCTCCTCATTGGCAAAACTGGTCAGAATCTTTGGGTTGGAGGTAATATCCTATGCAGATGACATGCAATTAATTGTGTCTATTACAGAAGACATAGAGGCCACAGCCACCAATTTTAACAAATGTATGAAGTTGGTGGCATTCCGGATGAAAAACAACTACCTTCAATTAAACAGGGACAAAACGGAGGTTTTGATGTTTAGTAATCATCACCCCATATGGAGCCATTCATGATGGCCAGAAACGTTGGGATCATGTCTCTGTCCTGTTGACTCAGCAAGGAACCTTGGTGTCATAGTTGACATCAATCTATCTTTCACTCTCTTGGTTAATAGGACTGTCATTGTGCTTTTGGGTCATAAGAACCCTTAGGAAGATATTCCTGTTTCTCTCTTTTGCTGCACGGAAGCACGCAGCAGTAGCACTGATCCTATCTAAGATGGATTACTGTAATGCCCTTTATTTAGACATAAATAGGGCCTTCATCAATAATCTACAACTTGTGCAGAATGCGATGGCAAGACTGGTCTTAGATGTTCCAAAATATCATTCAAGAAAGTACATTGGCTTCCAGTAGAAATAAGAATTTTGTTCAACGACTTGTGTTTTGTGCATAAGGCCCTACATAATTCAGGACCAGAGGGAATCAGGCATATCTTTCAACAACATGTCCCCACTAGACAACCGTGATCGGCTAATAAAAATCAGCTGGTTGTCCCTAGGTACAGAAGGGCACAATGGGGAGGAAGAGCTTTTTCAGTCGCAGAGGCCAAGTTTTAGAATATTCTTCCTCTATCTATTTCCTGTGTAGAGTTACATCTTCCTTTTCGTAGGCCTTGAAGACTTTGCTTTTTGCCTTGTAAAAATGACCAATGAAAATTCTTTGCTCCTATCAGGTAGTTGAACTGTTTTCAGCGCCTTGACGCCTTAGGGTATTTGTTCACGCTATATAAAATGGTCATTCATTCATTCATTCATTCATCCATGTGGCTGTCCGTGTGGAAGGAATACACAAAGGCCAACTGCTAACTACACCTAGTCATGTGACCCAGGAAACAGGCTGCAGGCACCAACTGGTTAGGACACTCTAAAAGTGGCATTTTTAGAATAGTGACTTGAAATCCAACGTTATCATTAAACAGGATTTTAAATTACAATTCCTATGGGAGAGGTAGGCCTCACATTAGTGAAAAACAAAATTGTGGTCATTTTGACTACTACTTAAAATTAAAGATCAATGTCCAACTTTTAAAGGCAATGTACCCTGCCCTATGGGTTCTTTAGGACATACCTTAGAGGTATGTCCTAAAAAAAGGCAGTTTTAGGCCTGGCAATGGGTTTATTTTGCCAGGTCAAATTGTCATTTCAAACTGTTCACAGGCTGCAATGGCAGGCCTGAGACATGTTTCAAAGGGCTACTTAAATTAGTGGCACAAAGAGTGCTGCAGGGTAGCATTTAACTTACCATTCCTGGGTATATGGTATACCGCTTTACTAGGGATTTATAAGTACATTAAATATGCCAATCAGGTGCAAGCCCTTTTTACTATGTTTTAGGGAGTGAGCACAAGCACTTTAGCACTGGTTAGTAGTGGTAAAGTTCACAGAGTCCTAAAGCCAACAAAAACAAATTCAGCAAAACAGGAGGGGAGAAGGAAATATTTAAATATTTAGGGGTGACACTGCAGAGAGGGCCAAGTAGAACATACAGGTTCCTACACACCCATGCACCCCTTTGGCAAAATGTGGAGCTGAAAATAGATCGAAGTATGATATACCGGGTGGAATGGGATGCGATGGGTATCAACCGCTTGCACCATGTCTTGGCGATAGGCAGAATTAAGACATTTGAAGAAATCTAGAATGAATTTCATCTGGATGGGCAACAAAAATGGTGATACCTACAGTTAAAAAATTGCATTAGCTGGAGATTCCCTCATTCCCAGACTCTTTGCCCCACTTTCCCATCTTACTGTATCTCCTCAGATGAAGCAACTTTAGAGAAGCAATTTCTGTCTCTCCACTGTGTCAATAGAAGAAATCCACTCTAAGCATTAATGTTATCACTTAAGGGAACAGTGGTTCATAAAGCTTGATAGAAAAAACACAGAAAAGGACTGGGATGCCTTTTTGGAGACACATGATCAGGAGCTTCAAGAGACAAATTGCAATTCAGGTATTTCGAATTGCTGCACGACTGGCATTGGTCCCCGTAAAGACTGTGACTTGCCAACCTCTCCCAGCCTGCAGATTGTTGAGACTGCTGAGACACAGGTGGGGCATGGTGGATTTCCTATGGTCTTGCGGATCCTTACAAAACGTTTGGCAAGAAGTGGCTAACATCATGAATGCTGCAAGTAACACCAGAATGAATTTTTATCCTGCATTGGTCATTCTACATGACACACTAGACCTCCCAGACCTAACTCAACACAGGAAAAGTTGGATAGATATCTCACTAGCAGTGGCCAAAATGTGTATCTTGACGAGGTGGAAACCATGTCATGCTCCTACTCACTCTGAATGACTGCTACAAATGGCAACAGGAGTGGTACATAAATAATTTATTGTCTAGCAGATCAGATCCTAATCTATGAATCAATATGGTCCTCCTTTTTGTCTATCAAAGTCTGATAACTCCTTGTTATTGTGATCTGGGTGCACCTTTTGCTGTGACTTTGTATATTGCATAGTTTATTATGGGTTTGCTATACATACCACTAGTTTCTTTACTAGCTAAGTAGCAGTGGTGCAGGAACAATTTTCAGAGTGTGGGTGTGGCTATCAGTGTTACATCACTGAAGTCATAGGGACTGTGAAAAATCCAGGTACCGCACAAAGAAAAAGTGTAGAAAATATATTCAGCAGGAGAGTGTCATGGGGGTAGTTGTCGCTGGTGGTGCAGTTTGGAGCACATTGTTGCAAATATATTACTAAACCATGGTTTTGTAGTGCTTTGTCATTTACAGACAATCACAATAAAATAGCCACTACATTTGCACACACATACAGTTGTATTGATGAAAATGTATACAACCGCTAATGCGTGGGAATCTGGTTTCAGCGTATATTTATTTTTCACATTATCCAGCGTATTGGTACGTTTTGATCCTATTAAAATCTTTCTTTCCATCACACTTCAGAATTGCAGAAAATATGCTTCATTTGTGCTTTAACTGCTGGTATATTATGAAATATTTGTACAGTTCATTTACAAGTATTTAAATATTGCTGTGTATGAGAAAAAATGACATCCTGCATCCTTTGCTTTCACATTCTCCTTACTCCAGCAAAATTGTTACATAGTTTACTTTACAAAATCCTCCAATTTTGTAGTCAGAAAAACAAAAGTAAACACCAATCTCAATGTTCAAAGAATAAGCAGGAATTTGCCAGAAGACATAGAGTGATATTTGATCCATCTTTGAAGCACAGAAATTGTGACAAATAAAAACCAAATTTAAAAGCATTTGTATTGCCTATTTACCTTCTGAACTCCAGCAAAGTTATTTTGAGGGTGCAAACTGAAAATTGGGCCATTTTCGACCACTAAAAGGTGTTGTATCATATGCAAACCCTATTTTGCGAGTCAGTAACCTATTACTGACTTGCAAAATAGGGTTTGTGAGTCGCTATTAGGAAGGGGGGTGCCAAAGGCGTCCCTTCCTAATAGCGAGTCGCAGGGGGATAAACAATTGTTTTGCGACCACAAATGCGGTCGTAAAACAATCGCATTTACCACCAATTTTAAATTGGTGGTTAGTCTGTCACAAACTGGAGAGGGGTTCCCCCAGGGACCCCTTCCCCTTTGTGTTTGGCTGCAAGAATGTTTTTTAGGAGCAGGCAGTGGTCCGATGAACCACTGCCTGCCCATAAAAAATGAAAAGAAAACTTTAATTTTTTTTCTTTTAAACGCATCCCGTTTTCCTTTGAGGAAAATGGGCTGCACCTGAAAAACAAAGTTGCTTTATTTAACCCCTTCCATGCGCGGCCGATTTTCGCCCTGTGCGAGGCGTTGCATTAAGCGGACGGGTTCATGACGAGCTCAGCTCGTCATGCGCACACGAGCACTGCGCAGCATGACGAGCTGAGCTCGTCATGAGCATGGAAGGGGTTAAAAAGCAAACACAGACATGGTGGTCTGCAGGGCCGGACTGGCTACCGGGCGTTTTGGAATGCTGCCGAGCTGGGGACTGATGTCACTGCAGTGGGGGCTAATTTCGTTGATGGAGACCTGCGTGTGCTTCGAAATAAACAAGGCAAAACGAATTTCGTTCAGCACACGCAGGTCCCCATCAACGAAATCAGCCCCCAGCTCGGCAGCATTCCAAAACGCCCGGTAGCCAGTCCGGCCCTGGTGGTCTGTTGTCCCCAGCAGGCCATCATCTCTGTGATTGTAGCCGATTTCCAATGGATCGCAAATTGCGACCTGACTCATGAATATTGCTGAGCCAGGTCATGTGCGACCCCATTGGGAATCGATATATGTGTCTGAGACACATTAGTACATTCCATTTTGCGAGTCGCAAATTGCGAGTCGCAGAAAATCGTAATTTGTGACCCGCAAAACGGGATGGTCGTGCATCTGGCCCTAGATCTTTGATCAGATCTCGGTCTATGAACGAGTTTTCTTGCAACGAGTACTGACCCTCACGTGCTAATTTCCTTTTTTATGTTTTTCCTTTTTCTCTTTCTTTGACGGAGATGTACTGGAGATGTATATGTAATAGTACTGAAATATTATTTAAGATATAATGATTAAAAAAACTTCAAAATAGAGGTGAAAGAATTGACCTGTAGATACCCCATAATGCTTATTTTGAGCCGGTCGGTCCCACTGGCACTCATTTTTGGGGACCGACATGTATTTATTTTTTTCATCAGGCATTTACAGCAAGAAAGACAGAGAAAATCACTCAAATGGGAAAGAAAGTGGTAGAGAAAGACGGAAAAAAAAGGCACAAAGGGAGAAAGCAGGGGCTGGCAAGAGTGAGCTAAAGGGGCTGGGGGAGCGTCTGGTAGTGGATTAATAGGACATGAGGTGAATGCAACACTACCCAGCCTTCATATTCTGACTTTTAGCAGCACCGCCGTTCATTCTTTTACAAATTAAGCACCGGAGCCACATAACTGATTTCCTTTCAGAGTTGACCCAAAAGGAGGGAGTGAAAACACGTGTCTTCCTTATCTTAGAAACAACTTAAACCAGATGTGTCTCTAAATTCGGGCTCATATATTCTTTTTAATAAAAGTTGATGGTCTGTTGCCTCGAATGCAGCCGAGAGACTAGCATATACAAGCTAGTAGACGTCAGTTCAAGCATTGCCATGAACAGGGCCCTTTGGATCCTGGATCTGTTGTCTGTGGGTCCTGGGTTCACAGAGCCTGCTTTTCAGATTGCCAAAGTCAGACAATTGGCCTGGAGACAAATTTTGGCAGGTGCAAAGGATGGATAATTGTGATATTATTGTTAGTACAATTAAATATCATAAAACCCTACATACACAGCCCTGTGGGCGAGTATACGTGTGCCCCTAGGACACGAGGTAGGGGTTAACTTCTCTAATATTTTTTTTCAGGCAGGTAGAGGGCACTTCTGACCACTTTTAAATAACTTCTAGCTAACATCTAGCTGCGAAGGGGTTAAAGATAAGCGGATACGACTGGTAAGCTCATGCCATAACCGTGAAGACGGCTGGAGTGTGTGGCTTACAGTATTTCAGTAAAGCACTTTACTTTCTAACCCTCACTGGGAGAGGTAGGGCCTGCCCCACATGGGCCTGACCAAGATTCAGACGTAGAACAGCCTTCTGGGTAATGAGATTCATGAAGCAGATAGAGGGGGCAGGGGTGTGGTAATCCCGGGGCATTACGTTTTAGTTAAACTCTGCAGGAAGTCATTGGTTCTCGGTGAAGCTGACTGCATAATTAAAAGTTTAGTGGGAAATAAAGCAAAGCAAAACATTAAAACTGGCTTTTTATGGCAGTTCATTCACATCCCATAACACTTTCCCTCAGCAGCTGTCACGGCAGATTGCTTAAACATTTCCTATGATTTTGATTTGATATTGTTCTATTATTTCTCCTTGACATTAACAGGACCAGGATTTACATCCTGGTGTGGGAGGTTGGTGCGTGGCAGGAAACGTCGCCTGAGACCCAGGGTCGGACTGGCTACCGGGCGTTTTGGAATGCTGCCGAGCTGGGGGCTGATTTCACTGCAGTGGGGGCTAATTTCGTTGATAGAGACCTGCGTGTGCTTCGAAATAAACAAGGCAAAACGAATTTCGTTCAGCACACGCAGGTCCCCATCAACGAAATCAGCCCCCAGCTCGGCAGCATTCCAAACGCCCGGTAGCCAGTCCGGCCCTGCTGAGACCGGAACACATCATGCTCCCGGCGCCACAGCAGAGTACTCACGAGGCGCGGTTCTCTAAAGATAGATCAGGTTTGGGCTGTCCCGGCTTCCGTTGAGTTTATGCAAGGCCAGGGCCGGACTGGCTACCGGGCGTTTTGGAATGCTGCCGAGCTGGGGGCTGATGTCACTGCAGTGGGGGCTAATTTCGTTGATGGAGACCTGCGTGTGCTTCGAAATAAACAAGGCAAAACGAATTTCGTTCAGCACACGCAGGTCCCCATCAACGAAATCAGCCCCCAGCTCGGCAGCATTCCAAAACGCCCGGTAGCCAGTCCGGCCCTGCTGAGACCGGAACACATCATGCTCCCGGCGCCACAGCAGAGTACTCACGAGGGCGCGGTTCTCTAAAGATAGATCAGGTTTGGGCTGTCCCGGCTTCCGTTGAGTTCATGCAAGGCCAGGGCCGGACTGGCTACCGGGCGTTTTGGAATGCTGCCGAGCTGGGGGCTGATTTCGTTGATGGGGACCTGCGTGTGCTGAACGAAATTCGTTTTGCCTTGTTTATTTCGAAGCACACGCAGGTCTCCATCAACGAAATTAGCCCCCACTGCAGTGACATCAGCCCCCAGCTCGGCAGCATTCCAAAACGCCCGGTAGCCAGTCCGGCCCTGCTGAGACCGGAACACATCATGCTCCCGGCGCCACAGCAGAGTACTCACGAGGGCGCGGTTCTCTAAAGATAGATCAGGTTTGGGCTGTCCCGGCTTCCGTTGAGTTTATGCAAGGCCAGGGCCGGACTGGCTACCGGGCGTTTTGGAATGCTGCCGAGCTGGGGGCTGATGTCACTGCAGTGGGGGCTAATTTCGTTGATGGAGACCTGCGTGTGCTTCGAAATAAACAAGGCAAAGCGAATTTCGTTCAGCACACGCAGGTCCCCATCAACGAAATCAGCCCCCAGCTCGGCAGCATTCCAAAACGCCCGGTAGCCAGTCCGGCCCTGCTGAGACCGGAACACATCATGCTCCCGGCGCCACAGCAGAGTACTCACGAGGGCGCGGTTCTCTAAAGATAGATCAGGTTTGGGCTGTCCCGGCTTCCGTTGAGTTCATGCAAGGCCAGGGCCGGACTGGCTACCGGGCGTTTTGGAATGCTGCCGAGCTGGGGGCTGATTTCGTTGATGGGGACCTGCGTGTGCTGAACGAAATTCGTTTTGCCTTGTTTATTTCGAAGCACACGCAGGTCTCCATCAACGAAATTAGCCCCCACTGCAGTGACATCAGCCCCCAGCTCGGCAGCATTCCAAAACGCCCGGTAGCCAGTCCGGCCCTGCTGAGACCGGAACACATCATGCTCCCGGCGCCACAGCAGAGTACTCACGAGGGCGCGGTTCTCTAAAGATAGATCAGGTTTGGGCTGTCCCGGCTTCCGTTGAGTTTATGCAAGGCCAGGGCCGGACTGGCTACCGGGCGTTTTGGAATGCTGCCGAGCTGGGGGCTGATGTCACTGCAGTGGGGGCTAATTTCGTTGATGGAGACCTGCGTGTGCTTCGAAATAAACAAGGCAAAACGAATTTCGTTCAGCACACGCAGGTCCCCATCAACGAAATCAGCCCCCAGCTCGGCAGCATTCCAAAACGCCCGGTAGCCAGTCCGGCCCTGCTGAGACCGGAACACATCATGCTCCCGGCGCCACAGCAGAGTACTCACGAGGGCGCGGTTCTCTAAAGATAGATCAGGTTTGGGCTGTCCCGGCTTCCGTTGAGTTCATGCAAGGCCAGGGCCGGACTGGCTACCGGGCGTTTTGGAATGCTGCCGAGCTGGGGGCTGATTTCGTTGATGGGGACCTGCGTGTGCTGAACGAAATTCGTTTTGCCTTGTTTATTTCGAAGCACACGCAGGTCTCCATCAACGAAGTTAGCCCCCACTGCAGTGACATCAGCCCCCAGCTCGGCAGCATTCCAAAACTCCCGGTAGCCAGTCCGGCCCTGCTGAGACCGGAACACATCATGCTCCCGGCGCCACAGCAGAGTACTCACGAGGGCGCGGTTCTCTAAAGATAGATCAGGTTTGGGCTGTCCCGGCTTCCGTTGAGTTCATGCAAGGCCAGGGCCGGACTGGCTACCGGGCGTTTTGGAATGCTGCCGAGCTGGGGGCTGATTTCGTTGATGGGGACCTGCGTGTGCTGAGCGAAATTCGTTTTGCCTTGTTTATTTCGAAGCACACGCAGGTCTCCATCAACGAAATTAGCCCCCACTGCAGTGACATCAGCCCCCAGCTCGGCAGCATTCCAAAACGCCCGGTAGCCAGTCCGGCCCTGAACACATGCTCCCGGCGCCACAGCAGAGTACTCACGAGGGCGCGGTTCTCTAAAGATAGATCAGGTTTGGGCTGTCCCGGCTTCCGTTGAGTTCATGCAAGGCCAGGGCCGGACTGGCTACCGGGCGTTTTGGAATGCTGCCGAGCTGGGGGCTGATGTCACTGCAGTGGGGGCTAATTTCGTTGATAGAGACCTGCGTGTGCTTCGAAATAAACAAGGCAAAACGAATTTCGTTCAGCACACGCAGGTCCCCATCAACGAAATCAGCCCCCAGCTCGGCAGCATTCCAAAACGCCCGGTAGCCAGTCCGGCCCTGTGCAAGGCTGAACTGACCATCGGTGTGGCTGGTGGGAGGCTGGAGGGGTGGAGGACACTTGTGTGCGACCTTGTGACTCCCAGATCACAATGAGTCACCAGGTATTAAGTTCTATGTTGTACTGCATTTTTGTCGGGCATGTTAGAAAATTTGCTGTAAAATCCACATATTTGCCAAGGTAAAAACCAATGCTGGAGTGCGGGGGGGGGGATGGAGAGCTTCTCTTTGCATGGGGTGAGGTACCTTGTGTTCAGTGCCACTGATCACTCCTTGCTAGGTGGAGACCTTTATGCCAGGGCTGCTTTTGGCTCACAGTCCACTCCTGACATGATCCTCTTCCGTCTCCTGGTCTTTCATAAGAAGGAGGGCACCCTGTTGCCTAAAAGAAAATTCACAATACAGGTGTAGACATCTCAGTGCCTAAGAGCCTCCCCCTTGGTAGTATGGCCAATGAAGAGCATACTTCCTGTGTTTCATGGCTGCCAAGATGTTTCTTTCCACTGCAAGAGCTCTTTCCTTAGCTGGAGACTTTGTGCTGTGCATCAATTCTTTGTAGTCCCACTGGGTGCCTCCGGCCCACTGCTGTACTGGACCGGGTGGGCAGTGAGCTCCACACCAAGGTGGGAGACCTGCGTATAGCAGTGAAGCAGCCCCTCCCCCCCATATACCAGGATAGGCCACGCCTGGGTCCCTCCAAGGGATCATGGGAAGGCATTAAGTGGGATATAGTGAGTATCCTATGGGTGACATTAACCTACTCTTTAGAGATTTTTCAATGAATGATAACATCCACGGGTTCCAGGTCAGTGCTAATCAAATGCAAAATATTAATACGGCCTTCAAATTGTTTTATGAAGGTGAATAACTTTGCTATTTAATGTAAGTTTGAAGTTTATGACCATACAAAATTTTCATGCAAATCTTTTTTGCAAAAAAATTGTACCCCGCCAAAAATAAAATATTTTTTCTTCAATAAAAGTTGCATCAAACAGTTTTTACTCATTTTTTCCAAAAAAAGACTTGCCAGCTTTATGAAACTGACAAAGCTGAAAAAGGAGGGTAATAGATGAAGCCACAGCTCTTATGCACTCCTTTCTGCAGCCTTGAGGCTGTGATTGATTCACATTGCAGACTTTAGGTTTAGGCACAGACTTAAATTAAACTTTTCTGTCTCATCAGGGCCTTTTCTAGAACGTGATGATCAGGAGATTATGGAACTGAGGTTGAAGCTTTCTGCAGAGCTAGGGCCGAGGAGCAGACATGTTCCCAGGGAGCCTTGGTCTTAGGTCAAGAGAGCCTCAGCATATTACTAGTAGGCTCTGATCTTTCAATAGTTTTTCTCAATCTCCCTCACATTTCGGTGGAACAGATTTCAATCTCTATCATTGCACCTCGCAAGATGCACAACGTAGTATTCTGTCTTGCTTTTGGGGATCATCTTAGAAGATATGATTCTGGAGTCATTGCCCATCATATGTTCAAGTCACGGGTCTCTGAGACTCAAGCCAAAACGTATACCAACATGGTATTCTTTTTGCCATCTTCTGTCAAGCAATTCCCTATCCAGCACCCAATTTAGCCATTCTGTTGTCCATCTAGCTGTCCCACTCCTTTCCTATTGCTGATCCCTCCATTTGTGATCATGACTGAATCCACATAATAGTCATCACCCCTCCTCCCTAGGCCCACCTATCCTGTGCTGATCTAGCTGGTCCTAATTTCACTCCTTGACACTGCATCCTACAAACCATTTAGCAATTGACTTGAGCTAACCATTGGCGCCCAATTTCTCCTCAAAATCTTCATACCTATTACCCATGTCCCCCAGTTACTCTGCATCGGTTACACTTCCACTCACTGAAGGTCTAGATCAGGGGTCTTCGACCTTTTCTGTAATAAGAGCTACTTGTGATCAAAGAAAATCATCCCGAGCTACTACTATTATTAGTGTTGTAACAGTGGCATCAGTGGCCACCACGTGCAAGATTACTTGCAGTGGGCATTTCAGTTCATTGGGCACTGTTGCAAGCACAAATGTAAAAAAAATGCTTTGTCGATGTGGAATGCCTCCCGCGCGAAACATATAACAGCCATAGCTGCAAATGCCCCTGAAACAAAGGTACTAATATTAGTAATGTCTCCTCAAAGTCTCATGATTTATCACTGAAATCAGTTTAAATATATTTTGAACATTCAGTAATTTTTTCCAAACATCAACTAATGAGTTCTGAAAATACAGACCAAAACAAAAATGAAAAGATTCTATTGAAAAAGAAAACATTTTTTTTTCTTTTTTCTTCAGTTCACAGATCGTGCAGGCTTAGTGGTACATATGGGAAATGCATATCGTGATTTGTTTGTGGACTTACTGGTTGAGATCCCTCCTCATCAGAAGACATGTCAACATCGTCGGGCGCATATGCAGTGTAAGCGTGGTCTTGCGGAATCGAAACTGAGCATGCTCATGGTTAACAGTTTGTGTGTTCAAGGGACAAGCAATTGGTTACGGCTCCTCTCCAGAGGCTTAGAAAATAACAAGGAGTCAAGCCATTCATCAAGAGCTGCATCAGAAAGTGCCACTGGTGATACAGCTCTGTCATAGGTAGCATCCTGTATAAGGGACAGGTGCATTGCTTGGAGTTGTTTCTGGTGCTCATGTAGAGGATGAATGATCTTTTCCATATCAAGATAAACCACTGAGGGCTGCTCCAGATGTGAGTCCAAGATGATTTCAGTGTGACAGTTTTCCACTAGCGCACAGGTTTTGTTCTTGTGAATCATTCATTTAGCGGAATGCGAGCATCCAGGGATCGCTGAGTTCAGATAGCCAATCATGGCCCATGTAGCATGCTAGAGTCTCTCTGCAGCTTTGTTCAGCTGGATACGTGTACTCCATGTTGTTGATTTCTTTGTCGGAGCAGAAGAAATAGGATAGTACCACAGCCAATTAGCAATATGATAATTGGCAATCACCCTAAAAGGCTGGACAACAGAGAATGAAAGAATTGCGTAATCAGTTAAAATACTGCTTGAAATCCGGTCACTAGACCAGACCCAATACCCTTTAAAAAAATGCACAACACCAGTGGTTACAGACAAATTAAATATTGTTTGCATGATATATGCAAAATGTTTCCGGTATTGTGTGTGTAACAGCCTCCGAACTTCTGAAGCAGTTGTGGCTGTCTGCAGATGATAATCTTCAACCGCTGAAGTCAAAGGTACTTCTTTCTGTAGGAGAACAGACAAGCATAGATTTCATGCTTATTATAGGCCAAGGGATGCTCCTAATGGCATTTTGAGGCAGAGGATACACGGCCCTTCCACAACACTGTATTGCTTCAGAAACTGTTTATTAGGTATGGCTAGCCGGGTTCCAACCAGCAAGTAACATTTGTTAAAAACAAATAAGTGCTATTGTTCAAAAGTTCATGATGTATGAGAATAAATGTATGGTGGGAAAGAGATAGGATTCAGTTTAACCCTGGCTTCAAAGTTCTACACATTCTGTGCAATAATATGGTGTCACACAGTAGAGAGTGTCCAGGAGGATTTCTGCTATTTGCTGTACTGATATACACAAGTTCATCATAATTTTCATTTAAACAGATGTGGGTAAAAGGACATTTATATGAGTGGGACGGATGCGAATTGTGCATAGTTTCATACCAACAAATAGATTTGGACTTTTCATAGTTGTGAAAATGGAACTTTGTAATGGGCAATAAAATAATACCATGTATAAGGCAGGTAATAGGTGGAGTGTCACTAACCATAAATGGTGCATCTTCAACTTGCTCTATACTTAATTGGCTGTAAGTATATTATTTTTTGGCCATCCATTGTTTTTTGAGTAAGTGTCAAATTGTAGGGTTCAAACAGGGCTGTTTCATTAAGAAGTTTAAGGCACACAACCTGACCGGAGTGTTTGTGGTGCCCAATTTAATTGAATGTTTGCTCTTAATTGAGCCTGCCCACCTTGTAAGAAATTCAAATTCTCTTTCATGGGGCTCAGGATAAAATGAGTCACTCTTTTAGAAAGCCTGTGCATTCCATTCTCAATAACTTTAAAAATTGTTTGCATGTTTTCTTGGTCAATTTGTTGAATTCTTTCTGCAGCTTCTTTCTCAGAATATTTGTTTAATTCATTATAGGTGGCATATATTCCTGTGGCAAGGAATCTTCTATTTCTTTTAGGACGTGGTCCCCGAAGAAAGTCGGAGAAATCCATGTTCTCATCAATTGAGGAAAAGTGTTCCTACTGTAGGAGGGTCCCGTTTTACCATCTAACAGACACCCACACCCCATTCTGCAATACCCTTCAAACCTGGCATCCCTAGATAAGCCCCACCACTGAGGCCTAGATAAAGGGTCTTTAAGTTGTCCACGGTCCTTCACTTTCTTACAAATCCACACATAGGCCCAAGTTCACCTTCTCACAGACCTACATACAAGACCAACCATACCTTTGTAAGAGATATGTATAGGCCCAATAACTTAAGAACTGGTCTCATAGACTTCACTAACCTGACAGCAGAGGCTTGCGCCATCCTCCGCGACAAACTCTCCCCCCTCCCCCTTGTAAATTTCCACAGTTACGAGAATTAGATTAGCCCACACACGTAGGACATTTTTGGTACATCTGGCGGTTTCACAAGTACATGTGCAATATTTTTTAGTTAAGAAACTTTCCGCGCTTGCTTAATCGAACCTGTGAAAGACGGGCTGCGTGACAAAGAATTAATGTATTAAAATGTTAACTCTGAGCTTTCTTATGGTAAAAATTATCCTTTGTTTACTTTTTGCGGTCAGGAGCACTGACCACCTGTCAAAAGCCCCTAATTTCACCATGATACCACTTCTCAGTCCTATGGGTGGAATTTTCCATAGTTACAAGAGGGCGGTCAAGGGCTGCGTCAGGACATACGTCAGAAAGGGTAAAACTTCTGCATTCAAGCATATATAACAGCTGCACCCAGGGTGTGGCATCGAATTCTCTTCAAACCAGCACCCAGGTGCTGTGTGAGGGTTCCCGACTGATCAATCGTTCTCCTGACTGGGCCCAGAGCTCCTATTGCCAAGGTGATAATGCTCCTACTTAATAATTCTGCCTATTGACTTTGTCAGTCTATCTGACTTAATAATTTTGCCTATTGGCTTTGTCAGATTTTGCCTATTGACTTTGTCAGTCTATCTGACTTAATAATTTTGCCTATTGGCTTTGTCAGATTTCGCCTATTGACTTTGTCAGTCTATCTGACTTAATAATTTTGCCTATTGCCTTTGTCAAATTCTGCCCATTGACTTTGTCAGACTATCTGACTCAATAATTCTGCCTTTTGGCTTTGTCAGATTATTTACTTCAGGTCATCTGTACCCAAGCAATTGCATTTATTTCAGTTTAAATGTGTAGACTTGAATATTGTTATTTTATCTCAACAAGAAGCTTGTCCTCTGAATGCTATCATGTGTATCACTCTTGAATTCAGGGCTGCCCCTTGATCGGCTGCTCATGGATTAATTGATAGATATACATTTCTGTTTGAATTGAACCAATTGATCTTTAACATTGTTGATGCAGTTATTTCTGATCTTACCCATATGTTGATGGGCACACTTTAATTGAAGTATTTTCTTTTATGCTTTTGAATTGTTTAATAAACTATGATATTTTAACAAATGGTTCTTTCTTGCCAAGTGACCGAGCAAAGTGTGAAAGAGATTCTGAGAGGGGAGAGGTACGCAGAAGAGTGTGACCAACCACAAACGTTCCCTCTAACACAGTGGCGACCACGAACGGGGGTCTCGGTCGGCGAGTCATCCACAGTGTGGTCTCGGGACACACGCACGGGTTTCCCCTCCAGGCTGCACCTCGGACGCTCCGCTGCCCCCGCCCGCCTGGGTAAGTCAGGGATGGTTTTGTTTTTCTTCCTTGAATTTACCTCAGGTTGTGGCTTGTGGGGTGGTCCGTCCCGGCTGTCGTGTCCTCTGGGGTTTCCCCTGTGGCTGCTCTCTTGTTCCCCTGTGGCTGACTGTCTTGCCACGACGTCCTCTGTGGCTGGTCATATTTTGTGAGGCGTCTTTTTGGTCCTTCCCTCTCTGCTGTCCTATACTTCGTTTTGCTTTCTTTCTGCGTGGGGTCTCTTCACCTTTCTTGTTATTCTGTTGCCATATGTGTCGTGTATTTGCCTTTTTTCATGTATATTGTTATTTGAGGTATTTGCCGCATGATTTGTGTGTTTATTTTTTATTGTGTTTCTTTTTAATTATATAT
Organism: Calotriton arnoldi; assembly: GCA_963921515.1. Lineage (NCBI taxonomy): Eukaryota > Metazoa > Chordata > Amphibia > Caudata > Salamandridae > Calotriton > Calotriton arnoldi. The sequence continues at coordinate 812,982 of CAWUFW010004367.1, read as the reverse complement.
GGCTTGAGGTTTGAGTCCTGCGCCGAGTCTCTCCTATGTGACTGGCCGAATTCTGGCATGTATTTGCTGCGTGATACATGCATTTGAGATATTTACCGCATAATTTGTATGTTTGTTTTTTCTTTCGGTTTTGCCATTAGTGGTTGCTATTTGAGGTTTGAGTCCTGCGCCGAGTCTCTCCTGTGTGACTGGCCGAATTCTGGCATGTATTTGCTGCGTGATACATGCATTTGAGATATTTACCGCATAATTTGTTTGTTTGGTTTTTCTTTCGGTTTTGCCAGTTGTGGTTGCTATTTGAGGTTTGAGTCCTGCGCCGAGTCTCTCCTATGTGACTGGCCGAATTCTGGCGTGTATTTGCTGCGTGATACATGCATTTGAGATATTTACCGCATAATTTGTATGTTTGGTTTTTCTTTCGGTTTTGCCATTTGTGGTTGCTATTTGATGTTTGGGTCCTGTGCCAGCTCTCTTATGTGCCTGGCCGCATTTTTGGCGTGTGTTTGCTGCCTGATACATGCATTTGAGGTCTTTACCGCATAATTTGTGTTTTTTTTTTTTTTTTCTCTTCGATTTTGCTATCAGTGGTGGCTGATATTTGGGGTTTGCGTCGTGTGTTTGTTCTCACTTGGTGAGTTTCTCCGTGGCTGGCTGCCCACCTTCTGGTATGCGGTGGTCATGCATTTGTGGTTCTGAGGGTCTTTGGTTTCGGTGACTGTTGTCCTGCCCTCGGGTCCTCTTGGGGTGTGGTCTGCCCACCATTGTAGGTGGTGTTCATGGGTGTATTCACACATTCATTCTTCACCCTCTCTGATTGGTCCCGTTCTGACTCTTTCCTGCACTGCTTGGGTACTCTTCTCTTTCTGTCTTTTAAGTTTTTTTCGGTCTCTGGTAGGCGCTTTTCTCCTTTGTTAGCTGCGCCACTCCGGATTGAGGAGCTTCCTGTTTCAGATCGTTTGTCACTTTCTGTCGTGCCTTCAGCCTTCTTCGGCTCTCTGCCAACGCGGATAGAGGAAGTCTCTGTCGAACGGTCGCTGCTGCCCTGCAGCTCCCCTAGCCCCGCCTTTTTTCTTTGTTTCCTCGCACTCTGTTCTTCCTCACTTTGATGGTTTTCGTTTTTCTTCTGAAATGCATTTCATTTATTTAATATTTGTTTATTTTTTGTTCGTTGTGTCTGTTTTTTGTGTCTCATCTTTTTGATGATAGTTCTGCCTGTTGTTCCACGCTAGGCCCCCCCAGTTGTTGCCGTTCTGCCACCTTTGTCATCCCTAGCCAAGGTGGCAGACTGCCAGTTACTTTGGTGCTCAGTTGCCCACACACACCTTCTTCGGTCCGGTTTAGCGGCGACTGCGCTAAGTAGCTGTTGTCTGGATTGCTTTGCCTTTTAATTTTAGCTGTGATCCCGCTAAGTAGTTGCATTATTTTTCGGCCCTCATTGCACGCACTTTGCGCCTTTTTTCTGTCTCTCACACATTTTGTCTGCCTCTTGCCTTGCGTCCAGTGGCAGCCAAAAGGAGGGGTGGTGGTGTATCCCCACTCCTCTTGTATTGTCCCCTTTTGATTACCCCCGTTATGTCCCTTGACCCCCCACAGATCATAAGTCTTCTCATTCATTCAGTCCGTGGTACGGCCACCGCTGTCTATCACACCTCCCTGGACCGCTTTACCCCTCTTACACGCCATCAAAGTGACATTCTTGCAGCCGCATGGAATACTTTAGGAATCACCTTTACCCCCAGTACTGAGCTACGCCTTGCCCTTCTGTCTCTCGTAGACTATCCGCCCTCATTCAACGTCTCCTCCCAGTCACTGCCTCCACCAGATACCACCCGCCCGGATCTGCTGTGGCCTGGTCATTCCTCTAATTCCTCTTCATCCTCCCCACCCTCATTAAGTTCGTCTGTTTATTTTGTTAATTCTCCCCCGTCATTTACACAGACGACGAGTCTAACTCCGCACATTCTACAGCACTTTCTGAAGAAGCAACACTCCCTCGTCTTTCCGCTCCTGCATCTCCCACAGCATCAGCATCCAGTAGTGCTCACCCTCAACCATTGTCTTCAACTGATGAGTCCCCACTCCTTGTGGCACTCCTGCAGGACTACTCAGTAGACCTACAGGACCCTGCACCTGACGTTCCCACTGCTCATCCCCCGACCTGTCCATCTCCGCACTTCCACTCATTATAGGGAATGAATGACCCATCCCCTGATACTACAGCCTCTCCCATCATCGTGTATTTAGTGAACAACAACGTGGTAGGTCTCTCCACTGGTCACCCATCGTCTTTTTGTTACGTCACACCTTTAGCAAACACTGTCCTTCTCACTATATTTCAAGCCCTAGGGATCGATTATACTCAAGCACAGCAAATAACGCTTTCGCTTGCACCAGCTTTTCCGCATCCTATCGTCACCAAGGTCAAAGAACAAAAACATTGCAAGCACTGACACTTTAGGAAACACTCTAGTCTCTTCAATTATTATTAGTCCCCATGAACAGAATCCTGAGTACCTCTGTTCATAAAACACCACATTATATTTGCATACGTATTCGTTTAATAGCACCAGGCTTAGAGATACCTACTACCTTAACCTCATCCTACCCCCGCAACCCACTGCAGAGCAAGATCATTGCATCTCTCTCTGACGACCAACTCCAATTTCCTGATTTTTCCCCCAACGGGATATACACCGGACCAGACGAACAGGACTTGAGGAAAGCACTGTGTCACTTTATTATTAGCGCCATAGGAGAGGAGCTAGTAGAAGATGTCCCTACCCCTACCCTTGACACTCACTCTCCTACAGCTGAATACTCACCTGACATCTAAGTGCATCCCTTTCCAACAAAAATTGACCTTCACCCTCAAACACATTGTATTTTTAAAACAACATTCATGAATGGCATTTTGAGCTCTACTGTGTATAAAACTTCTACCCACTTTCACATCTTCTTCATTATACGTCCCCATGGGTCGCTACTGACTGCCATATTATCTAGCACATGGCCAAGGCACCCACTCCAGAGTTATATTGCTGAAGCCTGCTTCGACGGCCAGCTTCGCTTCCCCCTTTATACTCCAGCACAAGAGCGGGACCTACAGGACGGGGTATATGATATTGTCATTCAGGCAGTACAGCAAGAACTCATCAGAGACATTGTCCCTAGCACCTGAGAAAACGCGCTCCTGTAATTTAGGCCTTGCCTAAAGCGCCTAGGATTACGCATATCCACATGGCGACTCCACTCCAACATGTTTCAAGAACATTCGGAGGCCAGGAACACCATATCTTAAAGCACTGCAGTGAGCTTCATAAGCATACGGCAAAAATGACTCATCCTTGGCCGTCAGAGGGAAGCTTTGACCCTATAATATTGGAGCATGCCACCACCTTTCTAGATACAAAGTACTCCGGTACTAAACTACAGAAGAGAAAGGCTACTCTAGACCTTTGGCGCATTTTTAAAGATAAGGTTAGAACACACTCTGACCCCACATCACCGGTTGTACCCAATGCTCCGCCCCCACCACCTTATCACTTTAGCGGTATGTATACCGAGCTCACTAACAAGGAGCAACTGGAACTACCAGTCACCACTAATAATTCCCCGGCTGCAGGTTTTCAGCCATTACTCACCGAGGCATCTTCCTCACCGCACCTCGGCCCAGAATTACACGTCACACAGGTTGAGGAATTTCAGGCTTCCCACACGTCACCTAGTCACCCGTACCACCACATGACCAGATCACTGACCCCACCCATGCCCCCGGGCATGTATACCCTCACCTCACGGAACTGAGCAGCATGCACTTGCCTCTCCCTAACGACACAGTAAGGGACACAGCAGTATCTGGTATCCCAGGTCTTATAGATGCACAACTGTCACTAAAATTTACACCAACAGTCAATACTGCACACCCCCGCCCAGGTGGAGACGATGAGGAAGGCTCTGACTCTGTCTCTCAGACATCATCTCGTCACTCGCATGACTCCGTCTTTCAAGCCCTGCCCTGTCCCTCGCGCTCACCTGTTATTGTCACCTATGATCTCAGCACTAAACAATCCTCTAAATCAAACCCCTTCCGTGACACGGACACTAAACAACAACATGACCCCAACCCATTCCACGACACCGATACACACCTGGGTTCAAATTCGCACCCCCAATTGCAAAATAACATGCCCTTCATGGCTGCTGCCCCCATGCTGAGGTACCAGGATCTGGCCTTATGACAGAGCAGCGACAGTTCATTGAGTTCCCCGACCCGCCACCACTGGACATAACAGACAGACAGTGTGTTCCTCTCACTGGTCTTCCATCCGCGTATGGCAATTATAGACAAAATGCAGACTTGAGCAAAAGCACCAGCCTGGAAAGTATTTCATCACAGCACCTTGAAGAAGAACAGTCACACATGCATCAATCACCTAGTCACGCAGATCAGGTGAACTCCATAAGACGCTTGTCATTTAAATTAGAGAACATGAACAAAAGCGTTGTGGACATGCTCCATAAGGTCAACACCCCAACATCACCCTCACCCACGCTGCACCGCCTCGTGAAACACCACCCAAAGACAAATATCAGTAGGAATGGGGAAGGGAGCAGACAATATCGCTTTAATGAGCACCCCTCCCACCGTGACGCTGCCGTCTCTGGAATGACACAAACATTCACTAACATACACCAAGACCTCCAATTCCCAACAGCATTAGGGCGGGAAAAGACACCTCCACGGGTGCTAGAAGGCCACAATCCAATGTTTGGTGACATCCCAATATATTGTGAACACCCGCAGGAACATGACCCAGTGGTAAGAAGAAAGGAAAGGACCACCGAGGCACAGAGACTTAAAGTCTTGGGGACACATGGACACCCCGACGACATACTATATGACGTCTCGGGCTCTGCTTCCTTACGCACCATTAGGATGAAAAATAGACGTAACATGATGTATCTCAGTAGACCCCTTCCACCAAAAGCTAGTAATGACCTCACTCCCAATGAGATAGTGACATTGGGGGAAGGTTCAGATTATGCAGTTAACCCTTTTACAGACGATTTGGCAGGTTGGTCAGAGCCCTTGGCGCCACAAATGCGCCCTTGGCCAAGGGAAGGCTCTTTTGAACCTCAGGACATGGCAACAGCAGTTGAATGCATCCTCAAAGGATTAGGAGATCAGGATTGGGACTATGACTACATGAGGGAGAGCCTCAAAGTCTGGCAGAGATATGCTCGCCAGTATGATTCTACAGGACCCACAGCGCAACGCCCTGGGGTAACACGCCAGATGCCACTGATCTATAAAAACATCATTGATCCCCCCATCTATATCCCCTGGTCTACATTAGACAAAGAAAATGTCAAAAAGGCGCTCCCACCCCTCACAGAGGGTGCGGGAAAATGGATTGCAGCTTTTGAAAATTGCACCACGGGCAACAACATAGCAATAGGAGATGTAAAAAGCTTGCTGATCTCCCTCATTGGAGAAGATGCAGAAGATCTTTTCATACGTATTCATAAAAATCTTACCAAGACAAACACCAAACATGATGGTGTTTCCTTCAACGAGATTAGAACAGTAGCATGGGCTGAGTTGCGCAGGAAATTCCCTGATGTTCCTGACATTGGGGCTCTGTTGTCACAGACTATGCAACCAAATGAAGACCCTGCCAACTATCTTTCTAGAATGAAAGAAAAATGGTACCAGGAGTTAGGGCAACGATGGGACGCAAATGGAGGATATGGGAGACTATTTTACCACACAGTAAAGAAAGGTTTGCCAACTGAAGTACAGGAGAAATTAGATGGCATTGTAGCAATGGAATGCAAGCCATGGGCAGAGATACAAGATCACATTGTACATTACTGTAAAAAGAGACAGGAACAGGAGAAGAATAGACAGCTAGCAATAGAGAATGCCGCTGCCAAACTAGTACAGCAGAAACTTAATAAGAAAAAAGACAATGTTGACACAGTCATGCTCGCGGCACCCGTCACTCAAATGACAGCAGTAACATCCTTCCCTCAGGCTGCCATGAATGCTCTTGCAGGCAATGCCCAACTTGCACCTCAGCAGGTACAAGCACCACCTGCAGTACAGTACATACAAGCTCAACCCCAACAAGCCATACAGTATGTCCAGCAGCCACAACAGGCAATGACACAATACATGCCAGCACCACCTGAGTACAGCACCAACATACAGCCCTATTACAATAACAGACCGAATATGAACTGGAACACGGGTGGACAAGGAAGGGGGCGAGGGATGGGACAGCAAAGGTTTCCACAACAGCCAGGACAAGGGGCACCACCAATAATCTGTTACTATTGCCAGAAACAAGGCCATATCCAGAGAGACTGTAACAGTAAAAAGCGCGATATGGGTCAGCAATATATGCGTCCTGGCTACCAAGCACAGGCACCATTCCAACAACAACAGCGCACACAGCAACCCCCCAGCAGCCCCAAGTACTATACTCATATGTGCAACCAACACAGCAACAGCAAGTGCAGCTCCAAGCGCCCCCAATGCTTCAGGTTCAGCCAGCGGTCCAACAAATGCAGATTCCAATGCAACAATCACAGCCACAGCAACAGGCTACTTACCAGATGATCCCCCAAACACAAAACAATGTACCTCTAGGAGGAACAATTGTTGCCTCCAGCAACCCCTTTACTCAGGGCACCATCCAGCAATATCAGCATGGAGGATACACTGGCTAGGACAGCCCACAGACAACTCTTGTGTGCCCAATTTTGTCATGCACAAGCAATACTGAAGAGGACCCTATTGCAAGTGTTATGATAAATAACAAAATATACAGTTTTCTTGTTGACACAGGTGCCACATACTCCTGCATTACAGGTGGCCCTCTGCCCATTTCAAACAAAACAGCGGACACACAGGGATTTTCTGGGGCAATAGCAAGGGTCCCCTTCACCAAGCCAGTTTCAATGGAGATAGGAGGCCATACAGTGGAGCAGCCTCTGCTCTATTCACCCAGCTCCCCAGTCAATCTTTTAGGACGCGACCTCATGGCCAAACTAAACATGACCATCCACTTTGATGACAATGGAACAATGATTTGCTCCATTCCAGGTACTCCACTAACTAGGATGATGGCAGTCACTGCACAGTCTTCCTTAGATAGCCAAGTCAGAGCACGCCCAGTGAATGAGCAGGCCTTCTCTGCAGCTGTTCACACGATTGTCGCCACCACTCCCGAATTACAAGGTCGCACAGTTCAGCTACCAAAAGAATTTCTCTTTAGACCCCAAGTTCCAGACTCCCCGGCGTTAGATAAAAACTTGATTTTTGACATCTGCGCCCTTGAAATAACACCCACCTATGGTGCTTTCCTGGCATGCGATGACAATGCTCACACATGGGCTTGTGTCATCTTCCTTGAACAGGAAGGATTGGTCAGACACATTTCAGATGCTCAGCTATTTGGATCCCCTGAGGAATATTCTAAAACCGAGATTATCTATGATAACAATGTGCCCGTCTCAGTGATAGTGGAAATTAGAACACCAACGATCACCCCTGACTATGATTCTGTGCGAGAAGCTGATTTGGCTCAGGTACCACCACATCTTTGGACAACAAACCCAAATGATGTGGGCCTTATTAGATCTGCCAGGCCATTTAAGATAACACTCAAACAAGGTGCTATCCTGCCCAGAATAAAACAGTACCCCTTGTCTAAAGCAGCAGAGGAGGGCATAGCCCCCACTATACAGGCCTTACTAGAACAGGGAGTAATTTATCCTTGTATCTCTCCGTGTAACACAGCCCTTTTCCCTGTGAGGAAGGGGAAAACAAATCAATGGCGTTTGATACACGATCTTCGCGCAATTAACAGCATAGTTATACCAGAATTCCCTATTGTCCCAGACCCCTCTGTCATTCTCACCAATGTCCCCCGGATGCACAGTACTTTTCTGTCATCGACCTGAAAAATGCCTTTTTCAGCATTCCTTTGCACCCAGATAGTCAATACCTCCTGGCGTTCTCATTCAGAAATGTGCAATTTTCATACACAAGGTTAGCTCAAGGGTACTGTGAGTCCCCTAGTGTTTTTAACAGGGTCGTCAAAGAAGACTTGTCCAATTTCCAATGTGACAGCACCTTACTGCAATATGTCGATGACATACTGCTTTGCAGCCCCACCGAACAACAATGTAGGAAAGACACCATCCTCTTGCTCACCACGCTGGCACAAAGAGGATATAAAGTTGACAAACAAAAAGTACAGTATTGTCAGGAAGAGGTACACTACCTAGGACAGCTACTGTCTGCATCAGGCAGGCGAGTGACTCCAGGTCGAGTTGAGGCAATAAAAGGCACTCCTGAACCCCAGACAGTTAAAGACATGCAAAAATTCCTCGGCTTGGTTAATTATGTCCGCCAATGGGTTTTTGATTTCGCAACAATAACTGCCCCATTGCTGAAAGCTGTGAAAATGGGCAAAGACAGACATAATAAAATTGAATGGACACCTGAAATGAGAACAGCCTACACCCAGCTCAAAGATGAGATAACAAATGCACCAGTGTTAGGATCACCTGATTACACAAAAGAATTCTACCTCTTCACTCACTGTGATGGGTTAGTCATGACAGCAGTACTCACTCAAAAATACCCCATGGGCCATAAGCCAATTGCTTATTTCAGCGGAATGCTGGACTCTGTCATGAAAGGCCATTACCCTTGCGAACAGGCCCTTGCTGCCGCAGCATTTGCTGTTGAAAAAGTACCCCCATTGTGATGGGTTCCCCACTAACAATGTACACTGAACATGCTGTTTTTGCAATAATACAGAAAGCTAAAACAACACTGACAACGCAAAGAGTGTCAGGCTACGAAGTCATACTGTCATTACCTTCTCTGAAAATTGTCAAATGTCACACCGTAAACCCCGCCACATTTTTTGCCCATCCAATTGTCACCTCAGATGATGACAACCATGATTGTGCCACTTATTCACCAGATGAGTCAGGAGCAGCAAAAGAAGATCCCTTACCGAATAGTACTGTATACTTTGTTGATGGTTCCTCTACCATTGATCAAGAAACAGGCATAAGATACACAGGAGCAGCAGTAGTTAAAGCACAGCAAAATGACTCCTCTGATTCCTTAGACATCGTGCAGCAGCTTACACTCCCATCACATTATTCTGCCCAGGCAGCAGAACTGGTAGCACTCATAGCTGCCCTAAACATTGGAGCTGAGGACCGCGTTACAATTTATTCAGATTCTGCATATGTCACTACAACAACTCACTCCAGCATCCTCCGCTGGAGAAGGCGCGGCTTCCTTAAATCAGATGGTACACCTGTCATTCACAAAATGTTACTTGAAGAACTTATTGAGGCCCTTACACTACCAGCTGAAGTAGCCGTAGTAAAATGCACAGCGCACACTAATGGCCAAGATTTTGTCTCCAGAGGTAACGCTCTGGCTGATTGGGCAGCTAAAGCTGCAGCCAGAGGCCCCTCAGTAGCAGGCCCATCAATCCAAACAGCACCGGAAGTCCAACTTGCACCTATCTTTTTGTCCCAAACAGTACCTCCGACAGAGCACGACACCAGCAGTGAACACAGTTCAGACACACCATCCCAATTACCAACACCATTTGATATTGACAAAACGCGACAATACGATCATACTGCACAACTACACCTCAGAGAAATGCAAGAAAGTGCACCAGATCAAGAGAAAGAGTTATGGAAGAAGAGGGGAGTACAGCAGGACTCCGCCGACTTCGTATACAGACAAACAGTAACAGGGAAACCTGTGATGCCACAGGCTTTGTTACAAGTGGCATTAGATCAACTCCACCTTCCCACACATGTCACCCGAGACAATATGTCTGTCACCTTGCAAACAGACTGGTTCATCCCCAATGCCTATGAACAGATACAATTGTATGTTAATAAATGTCTCATTTGCCAACAATACTCCCCAGCCCCTACGCTCAAAACTGTTGTCTCTACAATTCCTAGACCATCAGGCCCCTTCAAAGAGTTACACATTGACTATGTCGATATGATCGATCGCTGCCAAAACTATCGCTATCTCATTGTGGTAGTATGTCCATTCTCACGCTGGATCGAAAGTGGACCTTGCGTCCACTGCGATGCCAAAGCAGCTGCCACATTTCTATTACGTGATGTCATTCCTCGCTGGGGCATCCCAGACTCCATCCGGACCGATAACGGCAGTCATTTTTCAAATGCCATCTTTTCCTTCCTGACCACAATGCTAGGCATCAAACACAAGCTGACCTCAGCTTACCACCCACAAAGCAACGGCATTTGTGAGCGCCTTAACGGCTTGCTCAAAAACAAAATAAGTAAAATAAGTGCCACAATAGGAAAGAAATGGCTTTATTGCCTGCCCATAGCACTGTTTGCATTAAGAAACTCCCCAAGTTCGGATCATCACCTCACACCCCACCAGCTTGTCACTGGACGATCCATAAATGTAACAGTTCCATCCACACGCCCCAAATCAGATAGTGAGTCATCATCTGAGATAGTTAAGGCAGAACTTTACCACTATCTGTGCCAACTAACCAGCGCAGCGCAGTTCCTTTCTATCCAGATATCCAAGAGAAAGGGGAAGGGCCCCACCGATCCTGAGCTCCCACCAATCTGTCCCGGGACGCAGATCTTCATCCGGAAAAACGTCAGACGCTGGAGGGACCCTAAATTCGAGGGCCCATTCCAGGTGGTCGACTCGTCACCAACTGCAGTACGAATAGCTGAAAGAAAAGCATGGATCCATCGCAGTCACGTCCGCTTGGACCCCGCACCACCTCCGCCAATCGACTAGAGGAGGGACAGGACATACCCTTGGTACAGCTCCACGAGGACAGCGGGTTTCCATCCTCCTTTGATGACGAAGATAATAACCGCCATGAGCATAATATCGAGGACCTGAGTGGGAATGCAAAGTTATGTATTTCACTTGTCTTAACATTTTGCCTTTTTTCCACTATAACGTTGGCCGCACTTAACTGGTACTTGTTTTATGTTGCAACTTTTAAGCCACATTTGTCTGCTAAAATTATTGTACCATTCTCAAAACAACCAGTTGTGCCAGAAAATACAACTGCACACAAACACTTCCCGCCCCACACTGAAGATTCATCACTTCCACAGCATACCACTGATAGTGCACACACTAGTACACACCCCACACGCATAGCTACTTTCACAGACCCAAGTATTACTACTACTCCGTGGGATAGGCTCCTAGAGATTACAGTAGGTCCCCCAGTGAACCGCAGTCCCAACTCCCGCAACATTCGCAGATTTAGAAGAGGTAGACCAAGGTTCTGGAGGAGTCATAGACCAACAAAAGATAATGACAAACAAGATTTGGCCACCGCTCTCCAGGACACTATGGTCCACGTTGCACGCCAACATCCCAGACCTGATTTCCACTCCATACGTCCTGACACACCTAATAACGAAAATGAAGCCCATAGTGCCCTGCTAGATAACATGTGGTACCGGCACATGTTTCAAATAGGGAAAAAGGTAACAAAAGAAGCATGCTTTGTGTGCTCACACATCCCGCATGCAGTTGGCGCAGACAAAATGGTGTTCCCACAAGAAATACCACCCCCAACGGCCAAATGCCTCCTCCATTTGTTTCTTTGCCGTATCTACGGCCAAATACAGCTTTTCTCAGCAGAGATAGACACTGTGTTTGTAAACACCACCGCGTGGGATTCTAACTATCTAACACACATGGTTGTCACTAATGCATTGCAATTCGAGACAGAAAATGAGAATTTGTATAGATGGGAATCACCTAGATGGGAGACACCGCTCACAACTCATGAGCATGAATTCAAAGCATCAGGGTTTTTTATGTTCACATCCCCCCGGCACTATGTAAGGAGACAATAAACAAACAACTCCATAACAAACCCCCGATACACGAAAATAACAGTTCACACGTTGCCAACTGTCCATGTCAATATAGGTCTGTGCTGCTCTTGCAGGCCCATGTGTATTTTGATAACAAATGGCATGGCCCAGACGCCCTGGTATGTAAGGCAGCTTCCTTGGGAGAACCCTTTGCAAAAACAGAATATCAACAGAATATTGATTGGGATGTTGAGACTCAGTGTGAGGAGGTGTGGGCAGAGGAAACTAGACGGTACACCTTTGGGAAGGGAACAGCTTACAAATGGAAGAGAGCATATAAACTAAAACATCCTCTTCTTTGCTTCCTAGGTAACGGTACTCGCCCTGTGGGCAGCAACACAAACTGTAACACAACAATTTTTAATTTGGACCTCCAAGACGGCACCGCCAGCCTCATGGACATCTTTTGGGCATGCGGAGAACGCATCTACCCCCAGTTGCCTCCTCGATGGAAGGGCCTATGCACCATGGTTACCATGCACGAGCTGCATCTCGTTGTCCCGGCATCCAACATCTCTCAAGTGTTTGAGCACCCCATGACAAATGACGTCACCCTGCTTCACCGGCACCGAAGGAAGGCTCAATACTTCGCTAACGATGCCTTCGCCGAAATTCCTGAAGAATTTCGCCTGTTCAATGGTGCCCAGGAATTCTTTGGAGGCCTGTGGCCCATTTGGCAAACATCAGCTAATGCCAGGTGGCTACAGGTCACCCGATACGAACTAATGACTCTGATAAATAACACCCGAGATGGGTTCAACGCCATACAGGAAGAGTTAAGGCCTTTAAGGCTTATGGTTCTAGAGCATAGATATGTTCTAGATCAACTCACAGCTATGCAGGGTGGTGTATGCAGTGCCCTTGGAAAGAGCTGCTGCACTTTCATACCGGCTAATGATGCCACAAACGGGTCGCTCGCTAAGGCCATTGAGGACTTGGGCAACCTGGGAAAAAGATGCGTGACGAAAGCGGTGCCGCTGCAGATCCTATCACGGACTGGTTCAACTTGAACTGGATGCCTTCATGGCTATCTGCTATCTTGAAAATTGTGCTACCTATTTGTTGTGTTGTCCTGGTAATGTGTTGCGGTGCACAGCTAGTAATTAAATGTGTCAACAGATGCAGCACCAAAGCAGTAGGAATGAATTACGTTCACACTGGAATTAATAACAATGCACAGTATCAGGACATGGACCGTGCTCCCGGGGATGGGAATGGGCAGATCCATGTGCAACTCTTAGAACAACCTGCCCCTCATGCCTCTTCAAACACACCTACAGCTCCACCGGTACCACCACCTAGATACGCCTTAAGGGAGGAGCATGACATTAACGGGTATGATGAGTTAGCTCCCGAGGATGGGGGAGAATACGTTACTATAACACCCGAATTGTCACCACAGACAGCATGCATGTATATTAGTGACCCACTCGGTATGCACCAAGCCCCTGAGGGTCCAGCAAAGTACTGTGTCACAGAAGTGTTCAATAATGAACAAGAGAAGGGATGTGTAGGAGGGTCCCGTTTTACCATCTAACAGACACCCACACCCCATTCTGCAATACCCTTCAAACCTGGCATCCCTAGATAAGCCCCACCACTGAGGCCTAGATAAAGGGTCTTTAAGTTGTCCACGGTCCTTCACTTTCTTACAAATCCACACATAGGCCCAAGTTCACCTTCTCACAGACCTACATACAAGACCAACCATACCTTTGTAAGAGATATGTATAGGCCCAATAACTTAAGAACTGGTCTCATAGACTTCACTAACCTGACAGCAGAGGCTTGCGCCATCCTCCGCGACAAACTCTCCCCCCTCCCCCTTGTAAATTTCCACAGTTACGAGAATTAGATTAGCCCACACACGTAGGACATTTTTGGTACATCTGGCGGTTTCACAAGTACATGTGCAATATTTTTTAGTTAAGAAACTTTCCGCGCTTGCTTAATCGAACCTGTGAAAGACGGGCTGCGTGACAAAGAATTAATGTATTAAAATGTTAACTCTGAGCTTTCTTATGGTAAAAATTATCCTTTGTTTACTTTTTGCGGTCAGGAGCACTGACCACCTGTCAAAAGCCCCTAATTTCACCATGATACCACTTCTCAGTCCTATGGGTGGAATTTTCCATAGTTACAAGAGGGCGGTCAAGGGCTGCGTCAGGACATACGTCAGAAAGGGTAAAACTTCTGCATTCAAGCATATATAACAGCTGCACCCAGGGTGTGGCATCGAATTCTCTTCAAACCAGCACCCAGGTGCTGTGTGAGGGTTCCCGACTGATCAATCGTTCTCCTGACTGGGCCCAGAGCTCCTATTGCCAAGGTGATAATGCTCCTACTTAATAATTCTGCCTATTGACTTTGTCAGTCTATCTGACTTAATAATTTTGCCTATTGGCTTTGTCAGATTTTGCCTATTGACTTTGTCAGTCTATCTGACTTAATAATTTTGCCTATTGGCTTTGTCAGATTTCGCCTATTGACTTTGTCAGTCTATCTGACTTAATAATTTTGCCTATTGCCTTTGTCAAATTCTGCCCATTGACTTTGTCAGACTATCTGACTCAATAATTCTGCCTTTTGGCTTTGTCAGATTATTTACTTCAGGTCATCTGTACCCAAGCAATTGCATTTATTTCAGTTTAAATGTGTAGACTTGAATATTGTTATTTTATCTCAACAAGAAGCTTGTCCTCTGAATGCTATCATGTGTATCACTCTTGAATTCAGGGCTGCCCCTTGATCGGCTGCTCATGGATTAATTGATAGATATACATTTCTGTTTGAATTGAACCAATTGATCTTTAACATTGTTGATGCAGTTATTTCTGATCTTACCCATATGTTGATGGGCACACTTTAATTGAAGTATTTTCTTTTATGCTTTTGAATTGTTTAATAAACTATGATATTTTAACAAATGGTTCTTTCTTGCCAAGTGACCGAGCAAAGTGTGAAAGAGATTCTGAGAGGGGAGAAGTACGCAGAAGAGTGTGACCAACCACAAACGTTCCCTCTAACACTACGCAGCTGAAAGACTGGAGTGTTCCAACCGTCGTTAACACAGCTGTCCTACACTATGGGGTCGATTCCGATTCGGGCCGGAAAAAGCACCGACCGACTCGGATCCGGAAATAATACCGACCGACACGTACCCGTGGCGCCCGACACGCCAAGTACGATGCAAGGCGTGAAAAATCCGACCGACACGTACCGAAACCAAGTCGACCGACCGAGCCGCAAGGAAAACAGCAATCCGGCCGGAAAAACACGCGAATCCAACCGACCGACACGCACCCGGAACAAATCCGACCGAAACGTACACGCGAACTCCAAACCGCAAAGTACGATGCAAGGCGCGAAAACCACGAGCGAGTCGGACGGAGGCCAAGCCGTACGACCGACACGCATACAAAACCGAGCCGAAGCAACACAAAACACCGCGACCGACGCGTACGCAGCATAGAAAACTGCACAAACACAGCGTGAGCGAAACGGAGAACACCGTACGAGACAAATGCAGGGTCCGACTCGGTCACAAGAACGTTTCCAACATACACAAACAGCACAAAGGAAAAATCACCCAAAAAAGGCCAAACAAGCAATTACCAAGCCAATAAATACTGGGGGGGTGGGGACAGAGAACAAAGACACACCCACAACTCCACCTATATAAAGGACACAAATCACAACCATGAGCCTTTGCAAATGCCATTCCACTGCCAGCACCCAAGAGAAAGCAACCACACACCCACAGCTCATCCCTCACACAAGCCACACACCATCAGCACACCAACAAATACCTACCTCACATACACCCAGCAAAACACACACTCACACACCCTCACCTGCACACCAACACACACATCACTCACCATCACCACCCATCACCATGCCCCCAAGAAGAATCCCAAGTTCCTAGATAGTGAATTGGAAGTCATGGTAGACGAGATCCTCAGGGTAGAGCCACAGCTGTTTGGCACACTGGTCCAACAGACCCCCATCTCCCAGAAAACCAAGATGTGGGAGAGGATCATCAACAGGGTGAACGCACAATCACCATGTCGGCGCACAAAGAGCGACATCCAGAACAGGTGGTATGACGTGCGCAGGAGGGTACGGGACCTGCTGAAGAAAGACTACATCAACAGCCAATACACCGGCAGTGGCCCTCCTGCCAAGCCAATATACCTCAGGCCCTGGGAGGAGAAGGTGCGGGCCATCCTTCCGCCAGTGAGCGTATATGGACTAGAGGACATCCCAGAGCCTGGTGAGTACACAACAAATGTACACAATATACTGCCACAAAACACACACATCACTGTCAAGGGGAGAGTCAAACCATGCACTCATAGCAATTACACAGCAACCAGAACAGAATCATCCCAAAATGTGTATGTCAGTCAGATAAACACAACACATGCCATCAAAAAAGTCACATCCAACTGTGCCAACACATGTACAAACACAACTACAACTACAGCTAGGCAGTGGCACAAATAGAACTAACAAACACATCCAGACATGTAGCCACCACAACAACACCAACACACAGTGAAGACCACTCAAAGGAAGGAATTCTGTGTATGCTGGCCAAGTCAGTGTAGCCAATAGCATCATGGGAGTCGCAGTCACACATATTGCCCCCCACAACTGTCCCATCAACACCACCCTGAACCATGCTCACATCACAGGGAGTGGAGAAGGACTCACAAGATGGCTGACACTGGCTACTGCTGTGGGGAGCACAAGGCCCTGCTGCCAACTGTGCACCAACAGACAGCAGGACACCACTGACTGACATCCTGAGAGACAACTTACACTCCCTTCAATGCAAGCACGTACCATGGTGGGATATCTGGCTAGCTGGGTGGGAAGGAGGACTTGCAGCACTGACCATAGTCACAAGCACCTCCCCTCACACACACCCCAACACAAACTCCACAGAACCCACCTGGTAGAATGCAATGCCCCCATCCTAACACAAGATCCCACAAAGAACCACCACCTTGGGTTATGTTGTGTGAAGCACAGGGACACTCTTGGGACTTTTAGCCAAACAACTGCCAGGACAACACTCCCAGCCATCCTGTCAGCACAGCCAGCCCACCCCACAGGGAAGCAGAGTCAAAAGGAAGGAAGCATGGGCATGCTGGGAAGGGGGTGGAGGCAATAGCATGATGGGAGTCGTAGTCACTGATATTGGTCACCCCCACAACTGTCCCATCAACACCACCCTGAACCATGCTCACATCACAGGAAGTGGAGAAGGACTCACAAGATGGCTGACACTGGCTACTGCTGTGGGGAGCACAAGGCCCTGCTGGCAACTGTGCACCAACAAACAGCAGGACACCACTGACTGACATCCTGAGAGACAACTTACACTCCCTGCAATGCAAGCACGTTCCATGGTGGGATATCTGGCTAGCTGGGTGGGAAGGGGGACTTGCAGCACTGACCATAGTCACAAGCACCTCCCCTCACACACACCCCAACACAAACTCCACAGAACCCACCTGGTAGAATGCAATGCCCCCATCCTAACACAAGATCCCACAAAGAACCACCACCCTGGGTTATGTTGTGTGAAGCACAGGGACACTCTTGGGACTTTTAGCCAAACAACTGCCAGGACAACACTCCCAGCCATCCTGTCAGCACAGCCAGCCCACCCCACAGGGAAGCAGAGTCAAAAGGAAGGAAGCATGGGCATGCTGGGAAGGGGGTGGAGGCAATAGCATGATGGGAGTCGTAGTCACTGATATTGGTCACCCCCACAACTGTCCCATCAACACCACCCTGAACCATGCTCACATCACAGGAAGTGGAGAAGGACTCACAAGATGGCTGACACTGGCTACTGCTGTGGGGAGCACAAGGCCCTGCTGGCAACTGTGCACCAACAAACAGCAGGACACCACTGACTGACATCCTGAGAGACAACTTACACTCCCTGCAATGCAAGCACGTTCCATGGTGGGATATCTGGCTAGCTGGGTGGGAAGGAGGACTTGCAGCACTGACCATAGTCACAAGCACCTCCCCTCACACACACCCCAACACAAACTCGACAGAACCCACCTGGTAGAATGCAATGCCCCCATCCTAACACAAGATCCCACAAAGAACCACCACCCTGGGTTATGTTGTGTGAAGCACAGGGCCACTCTTGGGACTTCTAGCCAAACAACTGCCAGGACAACACTCCCAGCCATCCTGTCAGCACAGCCAGCCCACCCCACAGGGAAGCAGAGTCAAAAGGAAGGAAGCATGGGCATGCTGGGAAGGGGGAGGAGGCAATAGCATGATGGGAGTCGTAGTCACAGCTCTACATCCCCCACCACATGGCCCAGCAAGCTCACACTCACGCATGCACATCCCACAGAGAGTGGAAAGGCCCATCAAAGATGTCTGACACTGTTGCTGTGTCGTGGGGAGCACAAGGGCATGCTGGGTACTGCACACCAACCAACAGCAGGACACCACTGTCAGCCATCTTGCCATTGCTCTCACACCCACACACACTGAACTCCCCACAAAAGCAAGTAAGTATGGGAATGCTGGGAAGTGGGGTGGAGGCAATAGCATGATGGGAGTCGTAGTCACAGACATAGCTCACCCCCACAACTGTCCCATCAACACCACCCTGAACCATGCTCACATCACAGGAAGTGGAGAAGGACTCACAAGATGGCTGACACTGGCTACTGCTGTGGGGAGCACAAGGCCCTGCTGGCAACTGTGCACCAACAAACAGCAGGACACCACTGACTGACATCCTGAGAGACAACTTACACTCCCTGCAATGCAAGCACGTTCCATGGTGGGATATCTGGCTAGCTGGGTGGGAAGGAGGACTTGCAGCACTGACCATAGTCACAAGCACCTCCCCTCACACACACCCCAACACAAACTCCACAGAACCCACCTGGTAGAATGCAATGCCCCCATCCTAACACAAGATCCCACAAAGAACCACCACCCTGGGTTATGTTGTGTGAAGCACAGGGCCACTCTTGGGACTTCTAGCCAAACAACTGCCAGGACAACACTCCCAGCCATCCTGTCAGCACAGCCAGCCCACCCCACAGGGAAGCAGAGTCAAAAGGAAGGAAGCATGGGCATGCTGGGAAGGGGGGAGGAGGCAATAGCATGATGGGAGTCGTAGTCACAGCTCTACATCCCCCACCACATGGCCCAGCAAGCTCACACTCACGCATGCACATCCCACAGAGAGTGGAAAGGCCCATCAAAGATGTCTGACACTGTTGCTGTGTCGTGGGGAGCACAAGGGCATGCTGGGTACTGCACACCAACCAACAGCAGGACACCACTGTCAGCCATCTTGCCATTGCTCTCACACCCACACACACTGAACTCCCCACAAAAGCAAGTAAGTATGGGAATGCTGGGAAGTGGGGTGGAGGCAATAGCATGATGGGAGTCGTAGTCACAGACATAGCTCACCCCCACAACTGTCCCATCAACACCACCCTGAACCATGCTCACATCACAGGAAGTGGAGAAGGACTCACAAGATGGCTGACACTGGCTACTGCTGTGGGGAGCACAAGGCCCTGCTGGCAACTGTGCACCAACAAACAGCAGGACACCACTGACTGACATCCTGAGAGACAACTTACACTCCCTGCAACGCAAGCACGTTCCATGGTGGGATAACTGACTGGCTGGGTGGGTGGGAAGGAGGGCCGGCTGTCAACCAAACACAACCAATGCAGACCATGTTCACACCCCAGAAAATACATAGAAATGCCCAAATAATGCAGGACAATGTGCCACACCAATATCAACCCCTGACTGTGACGACTTAGGACAATGCAATGTACAGGCCCGCACCCAGAGGCACAGTCACAACTGTCATGTGTGTCAACCATTGATGCCTGCAGAAACATAACATACATTGTTTGTGTCTCCCAAAAACAGGTGATGATGGGGACACAGCAGCAGACGCTGAGGAGTCCCAGTCCCAGGCTCAAGAGGATGCGGAGCTCACTGGCGTCGTACAGCCTCTGTCCTCCTCGGACGATGAAGACCAACCTGGCACATCCGGTGCAAGTCAACATGCAGCACCAGCAGGACCACCAGCTGCAGCACCAGCAGGACCACCAGCTGCACCCCCTGCACCCACCCCTCCAACGACTGTCACCACAAATACCATCCCTGCCGACATGGACAGAACAAGGAACAACACCAGCACAGGGACCCTGGACCAACCTGGGGCCATGGACACCACCACCACCACCAACCCCAAGGTGGACCAGGGTTATCTGTGCGTGCCACTGCACACACTGCACATGTCAGCAGGGGTGGTGGGAGGGGTGGGAGACAGAGGTCGCTGCTTGCAGACGTTGCTGGTGTGCATGATGACCCACAACTGGTACGCATAGCTGATGCGTACCAGTCCAGCACCGGAGAGCTCAGCCAGGTAGTGGGGCTCCTCAGAGACATGAAACAGCAGCAGGCTGCCCATCATGCCCGCTTGGACTCCCACATGTCCCACGTGGAGTCACACATGTCCCGCGTGGACTCACACATGTCCCGCGTGGAGTCCAAGTGGGATGCACTGCATGAGATGACGGCGGTGCACAGGGACATTTTACAATGCCTCCGCCAGATGAACAGCAACCAGTCCACACCTCCCTGTGTGCCAACAACATCTGGTGCCGAACAAACTGCAACTGCCACAGGGAGGGAGGAGGACTCTGGCGGAGAGTCCCCTGCACCGCAGCAGCCTGTACTTGAGGGCCCCCCCAAGAAGAGGGGTCGTCCGAGGAGGGAAAAGTGAGAGGCCGATGGCCAAGCGCAACTCCCAGGAAGCCTGAACCTGTTCTGGATGTTCGCCTTTGTGCACAGACTGTTCACCCTGTTGACGGCAACACTACTCCCACACATTGCATGGGGAGTACAAGTTGGACCAATGTGTCAGACAACTGTGGCCCCGATACTGGGGATCCTGTCTACCAGGACTTTCAATTCACCTAGGAACTTCGGATTGCAAGATTTATGTACAGCACTACCCATCCTATGCACTATTAACACAAATGTATCACAATAAACACACTAATACACCATACTTGCCTCTGTCGTGATTCCAACGTGGGTGCTGTTATGGGGATGATGAACTGCAAAATTACACTGTGTATGCGAACTGCAACAGCAAGGACAACACAGGCATGTGAGTAAAGGCAACGTGACACATATGAGGGAGACACACCACCAGGGCTACACAACACATACACACCTAGGCCATCTGACTCATTGCCTACACTGATGTTGCCAGGGAAGACGGTGCAATGCACAGACACCACACCCATTCCCAGTTGTAGTCAAGTAGCCCACAGGTGCAGTAAGCAAATGGCAGTCAAATGTGTGACCACAGACAACGCACATCACAAAGTGAAGCACAGGTTTATTACACAGTTGCAACATGTCGTAACCACTACAGATGCAAGGTAATCCCACCTGGCAGCGGGCACACAGTCAACAACTCTAGACGGAAGGAAGTCCATGGGTGTGGCGCACATCACCTGTAGGGACACAACAGCTACCACCCTGGATGTGCAATCACGTCGTCGGTGGACACAGTTGACCAAACGAATCTGAAAGTACCCTGTGAAGGACAGAAATGACACACAGTCAAAAGCAATGGAGTACAGGACAGAACAGCAAAACTCATGCACAATACATGTTACAAGATACCCACCCAGAACCAAGTTAGCATGTCAACACTGTTGGGGAGTACAGCCCACCTGTTAGCACACATCGCAACACACATCCAGTCAAGTAGCACATGGACACACTCCAACAGCACCAGAGCACCACCCACACATCATGCCAACTCACATCATTGACATGACACCTCAGGATACTCACATTCAGCTAAAGAAGTTGGTGATGAGCTGTGTGCGGACATCACCATCATCATCATCATCATCATCGTCACTGGCATCGTGGTCCAGGCCAGGATCCTCCACAGGTGGCGGATGTTGGTCATTGTCATCCTGGATGAGAGGCAACTCCTTCCGCACTGCCAGGTTGTGGAGCATGCAGCAGACGATGATAATCTTGCACACTTTCGCAGGGGCATATGGGAGGGACCCTCCGGTCTTGTCCAGGCAGCGGAAGCGGCTCTTCAGGAGACCAAATGTCCGCTCAATCACTCTCCTGGTCCGACCATGTGCCTCATTGTAGCGCATCTGGGCTGGTGTCACAGGGTTCCTGAGGGGTGTCAGCAACCACGGCATGTTGGGGTATCCCGAGTCACCTACGGACAGACAAGTGCACATTAGCTGACTTGGAAAAGTGGGCGGAATACTACAGATCAGATCACACACAATGGCACAAAGTCAGTACACACCGACAAGCCAGGCACGCTGGTTCTGCATCTGTGCCATCATCCTGGGGATGCGACTACTCCTCATCACAAAGGCATCGTGTGCTGAACCAGGGAAACGGGCACACACGTGTGTGATGGTCATGTCTGCAAGACACACCACCAGTGCATTGACCGAGTGGTAGTGCTTGCGGTTCCTGTAGGCCTGCTCCTGGGCCTGTGGTGGTACCAAAGCCACATGTGTCCCATCAATGGAGCCAATGACATGCGGCATCCTCCCCAGGGCATAAAAGTCACTCTTCACGTCAGTGAGTCGTCGCAGTCTAGGGAAATAGATGTACCGGTTCAGGAATAGCAACATTGCCGCCAAAACATCGCGGAGCACACGGCTCAACATGGTCTGTGACATCCCACCAGCAGTCGCCACAGTATGTTGGAAGGTACCGGTGGCAAAGAAGTGTAGGGCTGCCATCACCTTCACCTTGGGGGTCAGCGCTGTAGGATACGGCCGGCCAGGCTGCAAATGTGGGGACAACTGCACTGCCAAATCCTCAATCAGCTGCCTGGTGAAGCGGTACCGTCGGATGCTGTCCCGTTCCACCATCGTTGCCAGGTCTGGGAATGGTCGATGGACAGCAGGAGCCCTGCAGTGCAGAGGAGAAGTAAGCAAGATTGTCAGTCACCCCACATATGCGGCATTGAACACACTCAAGATCCCAACATACATCATTATGAGGCACAACTACATGAAGTGTGCAGTTCCGGAAGGACATGTATGGTACATACATGGCCAACATCTGTCAACACGGTCCAACAGGTGGCATCAATTAGTCCCAGGTTGGCCCATTGGATATCATGAGGCCGTGTCACAGTTCCCATCTCCTGCTGCCGTGTCACAATAACCCCCA
Organism: Calotriton arnoldi; assembly: GCA_963921515.1. Taxonomy (NCBI): domain Eukaryota; kingdom Metazoa; phylum Chordata; class Amphibia; order Caudata; family Salamandridae; genus Calotriton; species Calotriton arnoldi. Next base: position 789,753 of record CAWUFW010004367.1, on the reverse strand, counting down.
CAGTGACATGTGAGGACAGATGTGCCCCAGGCACCACAGCTCAACGACAGGTACATTCCCAGGGACCCTGTATTGCCACATGGACACTGGCATTACATGGAGTATCATGTATACACCACAGCAAAACAACCATGACCCCCACAGGTAGTGGCCCCACTTGCCACGGCAGGACAGACATGGACGTCTGTGACACACACACGCACAACATCAAAGTCCATGCACACACAACCTGGATGTGGAGACTGTCTCCCATTGTGCACATGAAATCAGAGACATTGTAAACACTACATGCACAAAGACTGTGGAGGACCATCACTATTGTGCCACTGGGACACCCTGGCTCAAACATACCGTCCCACATGGGACTCACGGGGTATGTGACATGACATACACATACACCACCGTGAAATGTGACCATGGCACATGCACAGATATGAACAGTTGCACATCACAGTGGTCATGTACACGTAACACCCAGGATCCTGTCCCCATGAACACGTGCACAGCCTGGGGGTGGCTGCCCACAGGTGACACCCACAGGACAACATGTACACCAACATACACACAATAGGAAATGCAGCCTTACATGCCTTATGATAAAGTTTGGACAGGCTGTCGTGATGTAGGTGTGCCCCTCACTCCCTGGGAGCTATCTGTGGCTGGCATATGTCCATCTGAGACAGGCATGCTGACATATGCCAGTCACATGTACAGTGATGCGTTGTACTGCAATGGACCGATCGGTGCCTCCGGCCGGCCCATTGCATTCAATGTGTGCGGGTACGCGTTGTACCCCTGTACGCGTTGTACTGCAATGGACCGATCGGTGCCTCCGGCCGGCCCATTGCATTCAATGTGTGCGGGTACGCGTTGTACCCCTGTACGCGTTGTACTGCAATGGACCGATCGGTGCCTCCGGCCGGCCCATTGCATTCAATGTGTCGCGGTACGCGTTGTACCCCTGTGCGCGTTGTACTGCAATGGACCGATCGGTGCCTCCGGCCGGCCCATTGCAATCAATGTGTGCGGGTACGCGTTGTACCCCTGTACGCGTTGTACTGCAATGGACCGATCGGTGCCTCCGGCCGGCACCCATTGCATTCAATGTGTGCGGGTACGCGCTGTACCCCTGTACGCGTTGTACTGCAATGGACCGATCGGTGCCTCCGGCCGGCCCATTGCATTCAATGTGTGCGGGTGCGCGTTGTACCCCTGTACGCGTTGAACTGCAATGGACCGATCGGTGCCTCCGGCCGGCCCATTGCATTCAATGTGTGCGGGTACGCGTTGTACCCCTGTACGCGTTGAACTGCAATGGACCGATCGGTGCCACCGGCCGGCCCATTGCATTCAATGTGTGCGGGTACGCGTTGTACCCCTGTACGCGTTGTACTGCAATGGACCGATCGGTGCCTCCGGCCGGCCCATTGCATTCAATGTGTGCGGGTACGCGTTGTACCCCTGTACGCGTTGAACCGCAATGGACCGATCGGTGCGCACCCATAGACAATGGGCTTGCCTGGCAACGGACGCGTTTTCGAATTTCGAACGAGTCGGTTGCTGGAAAATCAGTTGGTCACCCACAACAATGTTGCAAAATCATGTATGTCATGAAGTTGAAGATTTGAAGGATGCTTTGGGCGTGTTTTGGTGCTGCTATTCCATGGATTGGCCAGATTCAGAAGATGCAAACGACTTGGACCTATCACTTTGGACACAAGGGACAGTATCTGCCTCTCCAGCACATATATATTGCTGGCTGTTCCCCTGAGAGCTCACTTGCCTGCACTACATGCTCCAGGACGACATCTGCCACTGCACTGCTGCTGTCTCTGCCCCTCTGGACCCTGCAATGGCACGTACTGTGGAGAGAGCCCCAGCCTTCAGCCTTGAAGAGAACCAGGCCCTGCTGGACAGCCTACTTCCACAGTACAGCAAGCTGTATGGGACACCAGGGGAGCAGGTGAGTGTTCTGTGCACTGCCTTTCTGAATGTGCATTTTGTCTGACTAGCAAGGCTGAAAGTCTGCACGCCACTGGCTAGCAGGCTCACTGAGTAGTTGTCACCCCCATAGTGTGTAGTGACATGCACTGGACAGGTATGGTGCAGTGACAGTGCATTTGAACAAGGTTTTACTTCCCATGCAATGATACCATGTAGTGACGTCTGGCAAACTGTCCATGGGCAGCTTTGCACTGCCTGTGTACATCATGTGCCCCTGTGATTGAGACATGTATATACAACTGTGTCATGCACGGATATGTTGCATGTGTGGTAATGGCCTTTTCACTTTGTCATCCTGACAGGTTAATGCCCATCGGAAGCAGGAGATCTGGAAGGACATCGTCCGGGCCGTCCGGTCCGTGGGGGTCTACAAGCGCCGGATCCGCAACTGCCAGAAGAGGTGGCAGGACCTTCGGGGCTGGACCCGGAGGATTGCACGGGTCCAGCTGAAGCTGTCGCCTCCTCGCAGGAGGGGCGGAACACGGACCCTGACCCCCACATGCTCCAGATCCTGGCGGTGGTGTTTCCAGACCTGGATGGGCAGCTGAAGGCCAGACAGCAGCAAGGAGGGGGTGAGTCAAAGACTGCACTGTGAACTCTGTATTACATGCTTTGTGCCCTCCTCTGGCCTGGTTCAACTGCCACAGTGCAGCAGTCATGTTGTCCAGGAGCCATGTCCCTCTATTGTGCACTGCCCACTGCTCATCTGATACCCAGGTGTGGCCCTTACATTCAGGGAATTGTGTCACTTGGGACTGTGTCCTTGCAGTTTGCTTCACTAAAGGTGGGGGACAGCATCTGTTTCCCTAACTCTGTTGTGGGCATCATGGGTGGGTCCATTGTTCACACAACGCCTGTGTTTGGACATGTGATCTGCGTGTTGCTTTGATATGCGGTCCACTTGCTGAGCTGAGCCACCACATGTGCCTGGGGTATGTGGCACATGCCCATGCAGCGGGTGGGAACAATGTTTGGGCCCCAGGAGTGTGCAGATTACGTGTGTCACACATACATAGCCAGCTATCCACTGTCCAGGGCACATCCCTCATTCATGTGGAGCAGGACAGTCATGCCTACTCCAGGCCATGCAATGCACTCTGTACTCCCACTCCCGTGTATCAGCTGACACATTGTGCACAGTGATTTGACCCCTCAGGTGTCTGCCTCTGTGTCAGTGTGCTGTGGATTAGTTGCCAGGACTGCTGGGGTGTTTCTTGGTAGGGGCTCAGCATGCCCCTGGAGATGTGACCATAGGAGACGATACTTGTGTGTCACATAGGTGTTTGATCAGCTGCCCGTGCAGACTGGGGTATGCGAATGTGAAGTTCAGGCAGCTGTTCCCCATTCACAGCAAATTGTGAGGGCTCAGGTTCAGAGGGTAGTGTCACAGGTCTCCCATATGTCCAATAGGTATGACCTGGACAGATGAGGGTTAAGATGATGTGTTGTGTGGGGGATGTACATGTGCACTTGTGCAGCTCCAGGACTTGCATTCCCCATGACCTACTATTGTGACACAGTGCATAGTGTTGTTGTCTGGCTGCCAAGTCATACATCACTGAGACAGTGATGTATGACTTAGCAGTCATGCCTCTGCCATGGCATGTGTCAACTTATTGGTGGTCCTGCAGGGGAGTGACATGTGCTACATGCACACCATTGTGGCGATGGCTATCAGGACATGGGTGCATCATGGTGTCTGTCGCTGGTATGCATCACATGCATTTCCTATTTGACTCTGGGCATCCCTTTCATCCGGAAACCTGTACTGACTCAGTGGCAAGAGCTGTGATGTGTGCATGTCCACATGCCACACCGTGTCCTCTGCACTGTCCAACTACTGTGTACTTGGTGCATGTGTCCACACTGGGGTGTTGCAATCCAACAGACACCAGACAGATGGGTGCAAGGCCATGTGGGATGTGAGTGCCATGCTTGGCATCAGACTGACAATTGGCTTCTCCTGTTCAGTTAGGGCACTTTTAGCAATGTACAACTAATGATGCCAGGGCTTGCTCTGTAATGTGCTGTGCTCACAGTGGTGTGTGCGTTTGGTGCAGGTGACTGATGTCTGTCTGTTTCCCCATTGTTTGCAGATACATCCACGGCCACGGAAGGGGACAGCTCCACGGACCAGGAGGAGCCAGAGAGCCAGACTGGGTCAGCAGCCGAGGAGTGGTCGGAGGGACCCAGTGGCACGGAGGGCGAGGGGAGCCACACCGAGGAGTCCTCAGCACCATCCACCTCAGCTGAGGACCAGAGCAACTCGGAGGATGACTCCCTTGTGGAGGCGGGTGTCAGCAGCCACCACACCCCAGCTAGTGTTGCTGTCCCCGCCACCACCAGCACCACCACCGCCCTCCCATCGGCTCCCATTCCCCAGGTCCGTGGAGGCTCCCATGTTCGGGAGCGTGTCTCCTTTGGGCCAGGCACCGCACCCCTGCCCCTGTGTCCCCTGCTGCCCTGAGTGAGGAGTCTGTGTACCTCCTTCGCCAGCTCCATGTAGGGCAGACAGCCATGCTGAGTGTCCTCCATGCGCACACCGCACTGTTGACTCAGCTGGTGTCGTTCATGGAGGGCATCTCATCGGGCATGTCTGACCTACAGAGGGGCAATAGGTCCATGGACTCCTCCCTGACGGCAGCAGTGTCCCTCCTCAGACAGTCCCTCACCCCTCCTGCCTCTGCTCCATCCACACTCCCCAGCACCTTACCCGTCCCAAGCACACACACACCGGCACAGGCACACACCAGCACACACACGTCCAGCACACAGACACACACGCCACAAACAAAACGCACACGCACGCACAGTCAGGGGACTGAAACCAGACTCACAGGGGATGGGGCCCTGGTACACACACACGCATCCACGGGCACTGCGCAGTCCTCAGTTGCCTCTCCCTCCAAAGCACCCTCCCTTGCCTCACCTGCAACCCCAAAGACCCAGCGCCTCTTCCTCAGTGACCTCGGCCTCTTCCCCTCCGATCCAGCTGCTCCAGCATCCAGGGTGAAGAGGAAGCCCCCACACGGAGCAGAGTGCCCCTCGCCCCCGGACACCCTCCCCCAGGCGCAGACAGACTGAGGCCCCCACCCGCAAGTCCCCCGGAGTGCTAAGAGCAAGACCCCGCCGCCGCCCTGCAGCTCAAGCACCAGGTCTCCTTCCTCCATCCCTCAGGCCCCCACTCCACAGGTGCCCCCACCACACCCTGCCCCAGGTTCCCCCACCCACAGATATACCATCCCCAAGAGGCTCCGGCCTTCTCCCCCTGCCACTTGCTCTCCCGGCACCACACCCCCCGCTGCGCTTGTCTGTGCCACTGATGTGGTGAGGGTGTCCTCCCCTCTGTCCAGCCCACCTTGCCTGTTCCCCATTCTCCTCCCCTGGTGGTAGGCACTGCAGTGGAGTCCACTACCACCCTGTCTGACTTGGGCACTGCAGTGGCGGACCTGTCCACTCCATCTGCAGGGTCCACTGCAGTCGTGCCGGCACCCACAACATCTGAGCCATGCCCCCAGTTGTGCCGGCACACACCATGTCAGACACCTCCACTGCAGTTGTCAGTGGCTCTCCAGCACCCACCACCCCTTCCCTGCTTCCTCCTGGTGAGCCCTGATCCTGTCCCTGCGGTGCCTGGCCTACCCCCGGTTGCCCCTCCTAGTGGATTGTCCCTGGTTTTGTGCAGGCATGTGTAGGGTGGCATCTGCCACTGTCACCCACTTGTGACTTTGTTGATGGACTGGCCATTGGCCTTTGTTTATGTTCTACCGGACTTCTACTTTTAATGCCACATATGCTGAATAAAGCAACTTTCTGTTCTCTAGTGCTTTTGCTTCTGATGTACATGATGTTGATGATGCTAACCATGCCCTTGCTGCAGTGATGGTGATATTTGGTCTCATGATAATGAAGTGTTACTGTGCAGGAACCCATGTGGTCCAGGGGGAATGTGTCCTATCCTGTGGTGTATCCATGTCATCCATAGCAGCATCTGAGGGTGTCATGTGTTCAGTATTTGGCAATGGGATTTCCTACTTAGATTGGCTATTTCACATCTGTGGCTTCCACCCCTGCACATCTGTTGTGCCTGCCATTGTTCAATTCGTCTACTTCCCTGACTGTGTGGCCATCTCCAGTGGACATGCAGGTTTGGGCATCAATGGGGAAGGACTCATCTGTGTTGTCAGTGCAACATTGCTATACAAGTGTGTTGGATCTGTGCTGATGATTCCGTTGGCACTTCCATGACCAGGCTGATGTGACGGGAGCCCTCATTTGGTGCTAATTGTTGATTGTGTGACCAAGTGCTCAGCTGACATGATGGGGCCCTACTGAGGCAACATATGGCACAGCTTTCCTCACACAGGAGTGGAGTCCCCTCATGGCAGTGTGTACTCCTGTGACATTGCCTGCGCCCAAGGTGTGTGTTGTATGTGCATGTCTGTGTGTTCACTTCCGTTTAGCTGTGCATGCTGTGATCCCTAGTGTTGTACCTGTTTGTGATGCTAGCTGAGTTGAGCTATGTTCCCCCAAAGTCTTCTCCCTGGGTTCTCTGTGATGTGGGTGCATGGCACATTACTGGTCATCAGGGTGTCACCCATAGGTGTGCTTGCTGTCAGGGCTGAGTTTGTGTGCAGACGCAGATGGGTCACAGTCAGGTTTCCCCTTGGCACTTGTTGTTTGCCCCTGTCATGTGATTTCCAGTTTGTGTTATCTTTCAGTGATTGTGACACGTTGTGTGTGTGACTGCTGGCACTCCTCAGGGTCCGGGCTGCAATGTTGGTTGTTGTCTATGTGTGTTCTTTGTGGGTGACCTTGGCTTCTTCATTGGTGTGTGACTGTGGCTGTGATCCCATTGGTTGGTGTGGTATTGCCGTCATGTCCATGTACAGCGTAGTGTGCAGTGTGTCAGACAGTCAGGAGTCTTGTTGAGTGTCCATGTGTGATGTGTTTCTGCACCTTGGTTCCCACCCACCACCCTGGAATAGTCATGGGTGCATGTGCAATGTCACCAGTGCATGTGTGCTTCACTGCTGCACATTGTTGGAGGTCGAGGGTGTGGTGTTGAGTGTGTGCAGATGAGAGTTGTTGCCCGGCTAGGCCCCTGCCTCCATGTTGGCCTTGGCTTACTGGCCATGCTGTTTGATTTGTGCTTGTGTAGGTGTGATGGTAGTTAGTTGCTCAGTACACATGACTGTGGTTCACAGTGTGAACCACATTTAGCTTTGTCATCACAGTGGGATTGTAATGCAGCCCAGGGTCACCACATTGTGGGGGCCCTGGGGGTGGTGCTGTGGTGTGTCTGTGTCTTGCTGTGTCAGTTGCTGTCCCTACGTGCCTGTGTGACATGTGTGATTTGTGCTCCCTCTCATCTGACAATGCCTGCTTGCCCACATAGGGGATTTGGATCCATGAGTTACCTTTGTGTGGCACTGTATGCACATCTGTATGATTGGTATTCAGGTCTCCTCATGTGTTGTGTGGTTGCCTGGGGACACTGGCACCCCCTCACCTGTTGTGTATGATGTGCAGTGTGGGTCTGCCTGTTTGTGTTTGTGCATCTGCACCACTGCATTGGCATATCTTGGGTGTGCCATTGGCTGTATGTAGTTTGGTGGGTTTCCCCTGCTGTCCCTGGGACTCCTAGGTCATCGGTCAGCACAATGATCATGGTTTGTGTGTCCCATTGCTGCCATGGTATGGTATCTGTTCACCTCACATCTGCAGTCTCCACAGGGTATCTGCATGTGTGTGCCCATTGGTGCAAATATGTGGGTCTGCATTCTGATGGTCACTTCTGTCATTGTGTCATTGATGATTGTTGACGGTGTCAGCCCCCATGGGTGTTGTTTGTCTGCACATGGCCAAAGGTATGTCTTATTTGCACTGCAGGATTTGGCTCCCCCAATTTATGTTGCAATGGGACACATACACTACTTTGCCACTGATGTGTTTGTTGTTCTGTGACCAGGAATCATCCATGCAGTTTGGCAGTTGCACCTCTTTCTTTGTCAACACTTACCTTTTGGTCACTGTGATGATGGGTGTTTGGACCCCATTGCCACAATGTTCAAAATGTGCTTCAGCTATGGACCCCACACTTACCTTTTGGTCACTGTGATGATGGGGGTTTGGACCCCATTGCCACATTGTTCAAAATGTGCTTCAGCTATGGACCCCACACTTACATTTTGGTCACTGTGATGATGGGGGTTTGGACCCCATTGCCACAATGTTCGAAATGTGCTTCAGCTATGGACCCCACACTTACATTTTGGTCACTGTGATGATGGGGGTTTGGACCCCATTGCCACAATGTTCAAAATGTGCTTCAGCTATGGACCCCACACTTACCTTTTGGTCACTGTGATGATGGGGGTTTGGACCCCATTGCCACATTGTTCAAAGTGTGCTTCAGCTATGGACCCCACACTTACATTTTGGTCACTGTGATGATGGGGGTTTGGACCCCATTGCCACAATGGTCATGGCCTGCTTGCATTGTGGGTGCCACCCACATATATGTGTGGCACATGTGCTAGGGGGTCACATTGTATGTTCAAAGTCATGTTCGGTGTTGTAGGCATTTGACACAGTCTACACACGCTTGTCATGGTGTTGGGGGATGTCTTCTTCTTGCATTCCCTAGGTTGTGGTGTGCTGGTTGTGTCATGCATTGTCCATCCTATGAGTGGGGGTGGTAGTAGTGGTAGGCATCCAGCCCCCCTGGGTGAGGGTGGTAGTAGTGGTAGGCATCCAGCCCCCTGGCTAAGGGTGGTAGTAGTGGTAGGCATCCAGCCCCCTGGGTGAGGGTGGTAGTAGTGGTTGGCATCCTGCCCCCTGGCTAAGGGTGGTGGTAGGCATCCAGCCCCCTGGGTGAGGGTGGTAGTAGTGGTAGGCATCCTGCCCCCCTGGCTAAGGGTGGTAGTAGTTGTAGGCATCCTGCCCCCTGGCTAAGGGTGGTGGTGAGGCATCCAGCCCCCCTGGGTGAGGGTGGTAGTAGTGGTAGGCATCCAGCCCCCCTGGCTAAGGGTGGTAGTAGTGGTAGGCATCCAGCCCCCCTGGGTGAGGGTGGTAGTAGTGGTAGGCATCCTGCCCCCCTGGCTAAGGGTGGTGGTAGGCATCCAGCCCCCTGGGTGAGGGTGGTAGTAGTGGTAGGCATCCTGCCCCCCTGGCTAAGGGTGGTAGTAGTGGTAGGCATCCAGCCCCCCTGGGTGAGGGTGGTAGTAGTGGTAGGCATCCAGCCCCCTGGGTAAGGGTGGTAGTAGTGGTAGGCATCCTGCCCCCCTGGGTGAGGGTGGTAGTAGTGGTAGGCATCCAGCCCCCCTGGCTAAGGGTGGTAGTAGTGGTAGGCATCCAGCCCCCCTGGCTAAGGGTGGTAGTAGTGGTAGGCATCCTGCCCCCCTGGGTGAGGGTGGTAGTGGTGGTAGGCATCCAGCCCCCCTGGCTAAGGGTGGTAGTAGTGGTAGGCATCCTGCCCCCCTGGGTAAGGGTGGTAGTAGTGGTAGGCATCCTGCCCCCCTGGGTAAGGGTGGTAGTAGTGGTAGGCATCCTGCCCCCCTGGGTGAGGGTGGTAGTGGTGGTAGGCATACAGCCCACCCTGGCTAAGGGTGGTGGTGGTAGGCATCCAGCCCCCCTGGCTAAGGGTGGTAGTAGTGGTAGGCATCCAGCCCCCCTGGCTAAGGGTGGTAGTAGTGGTAGGCATCCTGCCCCCTGGGTGAGGGTGGTAGTGGTGGTAGGCATCCAGCCCCCCTGGCTAAGGGTGGTAGTAGTGGTAGGCATCCTGCCCCCCTGGGTAAGGGTGGTAGTAGTGGTAGGCATCCTGCCCCCTGGGTGAGGGTGGTAGTAGTGGTAGGCATCCTGCCCACCCTGGGTGAGGGTGGTAGTGGTGGTAGGCATCCAGCCCACCCTGGCTAAGGGTGAGTGGTAGGCATCCAGCCCCCCTGGGTGAGGGTGGTAGTAGTGGTAGGCATCCTGCCCCCTGGCTGAGGGTGGTAGTAGTGGTAGGCATCCTGCCCCCCTGGCTAAGGGTGGTGGTGAGGCATCCAGCCCCCCTGGGTGAGGGTGGTAGTAGTGGTAGGCATCCAGCCCCCTGGGTAGGGGTGGTGGTGCGCATTCAGGCCCCTGTGTGCATATGTGGCATTGGTGATGGGCATCCCGCCCCTATGGTGCTGCTGTTGCAAGTATATTCTGCATCCCTCTGTGTGTGTGTGATGTGTCGTGTACGTGTTGTATGTGTTTTGTGGTTGGTGTCTGGCTTACCTTCTGCGCCGTACGCGTCCGTGCCTGTTCCGGTAGTAAATGTAGAATATTGGTATGATCGGGACGAAGGGATTCATGGTTGGTTCGTGTCGTTCGTCCTTCTCGTTGCTTCGCGTCGTCCTCGTCGCTTCGCCTCGTCCTCATCGCTTCGCGTCGTCCTCGTCGCTGCCGTGTTCGTCTCGGAGCCGTGGATCGTGTTGTGGCGCGAATCGGAGCTTATGTGCGCCTCTCCCGGATGCTTTGACGTGCCGTGCGTAGCGACGGGTTCGGCGCGTACGGAAAGCGCATCGTACTCGTTCGGCCGGACGGAGCTGCATTTTCCCTTCCGTGCGACTCGATTCAGCGTTTCCGGATTCGCCTCGGTCGGGAAACAGGACCTGGTTTGGGTGAGTACGGCTCGGCCGGATTCTTTGCTGTTGTGCGCATCGTACTTACTCGTTCGGTGTGCTGTACGGATCGGTCGGGAAACAGGCATTCCCATGGCTTTTTTCCCGACCGAATGGTGTTGGGTACGCCTCTGACCGAGATCGGAATCGGCCCCAATATGTAGTAACTACTACAGGTGTTTATGTATTGTAACATGGATCAGGATGATTGAGTTTGGGTCCAGGAGTGTTAGAAAGGAAACACTGCATGCCTGTTTTAGAATTATAAGGCCCAACCTTCAACATAATTTTGTGTTGAATTTTAGGTTCCATTCTGTATCATATAACTTATGTCTGATTTAGACATATTCATTTGAAATTGGCAATTATTAATCATAGTCAGATTGACTTTTGGAATATCATTGTCCTTCATTGTTCCGAATCCCAGACAGATAGTCTGCTAGATAGTTTTGTATAGAAAGATCATTTCTTTTGGTATTATACAGGCGTGAAATAAGGTTTCTTTACCTAGGATCAGCCAGAATTTGGGTCCCCAAATACTTTTTCGTCAGCCTTTGCTTTCCAATACTTGTATCCTTGAATAGCCAGGTATACACTAAACTCAGTGGTGTAAATCAGCTTGTTGGTAGTGATTAGATTATTTGGAAGCAGCTGTGGCTTCTATGTGAAATAGAAGGCTGAAGGGTGTGACCTGTCAGCACTCTGAAAGTAAGGGAATTCCTCAAGAAATTAGAAAGACTATTGAGAGATGGGGGCCTCACAATGTTCCCATTGTGTATAATTGTAGATTTCTCTAGGATAGCTAGTCCCAAGTATGAAATTAGTGTATAATAGTGATAGCAATACATTTCTTTGTAATTTGCTGAACTCAAATAAGAATCTTTATTATTCAAAGTAGCATATGCCTGTAATTCAGACGTAGTTCTTTTAACAGCCTCAGTGTCCTAATCATCTGAAATGAACTGGGAATTAGAACATCATTAATTGAAATTTTTATCACATAAAGCAATTGCAAAGTCCCAGTGGCCCCATAATCTGATATGGAACCTTTTCCCAGGCTATGCCCTTGGGAACAGGATAAGCTGTAATGTTTTCAGCGTAGAGACTTCTTCCGGCTCTGTGGGATGAAAAATGAGGCGGTAGTTTATGAACCACGGTGATGCAATTGTCCTGGCAGAAACAAAGCGTTGAGTAGCGTTGAGTACCAGTATCACTACAAATACTGTGGACAACCACATGATGAAAAGAAAAGTTCACAATGCACTCCAGGTATGGATATGTGACGTTACAACGCATGCCATTACATCGCATGCCATTGCATCGCCAAACTTTACCCCGACTTTCTGTCGGGGGAGCGCTGGAAGTTGGAATAGATTAATTTTCTATTCCAACTCCAGTGTGTGCAACAGTAGGGAAGGTGTTGGAGTTAAATCCACACCTTCTACCCACTGCTGCACACCTTTTTCGTTGCAACGGCATGCAATGTAACTGCATGCATTGTAACGGTTGCGTTGTAAAGGCTGGTACCCTCCAGGTATAGGAGCACAGTGGAATTATATACTGGTCATCAAAACCATTGCAATGCATCCAACAGTGTCTGGCGGTGAGTAACTTTAAAAGGGATTAAATCTCCAGTAATTTTCAATGTTGTTGGTCTCTCTCTCTCTCTCTCTCTCTCTCTCTCTCTCTCTCTCGGTTCTCGAAAGGGTACCAGCTCAAATGACATAGCGACAGGTGGAATTTCATAGTAAACCATGTAATTACATTGGATAGTAGCCACTGTCATATCGGTAGCATCAGCTGTGTTTGTTGCACTCAATATTCTCCATAGAGCATGGGCACTCGCAAACATTTTCTCAGGGGCCACAAAGTATGGCCTGTAGTGTACCTGATGGCCGCATTGATGCCCAGCCTACCTCAACAGACGACTCTTCTTCTACGTCCCCAACCGCCAGCTCCGCTCCGCCGACCTCTCCCTCGCCACCGTCCCGCGCATTCGAAGAACAACCACCGGCGGCAGATCCTTCTCACACCTCGCCGCCAAGACCTGGAACACCCTTCCACTAAGCCTACGAAAGACCCAAGACCTGCTGACCTTCAGGAGGCTACTCAAGACCTGGCTGTTCGACCAGTAGCAGCATCCCCCCCCCCATCCCTCTCCCCAGCGCCTTGAGACCCTCGCGGGTAAGTAGTGCGCTCTACAAATTCTGTGATTGATTGATTGATTGGAGTAGTGATTTGCGGGCCGGGATGGTGGTAAGGTGGGCATCGGGGAAGCTGAGCATGCACATGGTGTGGTCCTTGGTTTATGGAGTTATTTTGAAGGTTTGCTTCCATACTGCCTTTTCAAACCAATCAAAACGGCATTTGTAAAGCGCAACACTGTCACCCCTGGGGGTATCTGGGCATTGAGTCTCTGTCGAAAAGCCAAGTCTTTATTCTCTTTCTGAAGTCTGCCAGCAAGGAGGCTGTACGGAGCTGGAGGGGATGATCGTTCGATGTCTTGGCAGCGATGTAGGAGAAGGTGTGACCATCACTGCGGCTGCGACGGATACGGGAGTGTGTGCGAGGGCAAGTGAAGAGGAGTGCAGGTGTCTAGCGGGTTGGTCAAAGTTCCTTTGTGTGGTTGGCCGCGGAGTCGATGTGGGTGGTGATGGCTGCTTTCTTGGCCTCTTTGATGTGCCGGTGATAGTTGCTGAGGGCTATTTTGTGAGCTGCTCTGTCGGCAGGGTTCTTGCTGGTGCGCCATCGTTTCTCCAGTAGGTGGAGGTTGAACTTGGGGTGGTCCTGAGTTCTGATGTGTACCAGCTGGCATGTTTGGGGCTCTTGTTGGATTTTGTAGGTTTCAGTCTGGCAACTCTGTCGGTGATGTCGGTGATCCAGGTGTCAAAGTTTTTGACGGCATGGTAAAGGTCTGTTGAGGCCTCTGGTTGAAAGGTGGTGAGCGCCTGTGACCACTGAGTTTCAGTGACCTTGCTCCAGCTGCAGAGGGAGGAGATCGGACGTCTGGTGATGGTGTGATGGGCGTCGGTGATGGTGAAGTGTATGATGGTGTGGTCAGTCCAGGTGTGTTCTGTGGTATGGCTGAATTTGATTCTGTCACTGGAGGTGAAAATGGGGTTGAGTGTGTGTCAGGCTTTGTGCATGGGTTCGGTGACCAGTTGGGTGCGGCCGATGTTGTTCAGGTTCTCCAGGAGTGTGATAGAGTTGACGTCTTTGGGGTCATCGATGTGGAAGTTGAGGTCGCCGAGTAGGACATAGTGGTGAGAGTCGATTGCTGGTGGGGCAATGAGCTTGGGGATGGCGTTGCAGAATGTTGCTCGGGGTCCTAGGGGTCTATAGGCGAGGGTGCCTTTTATCGCGGTCTTCGCGTCAGTTTGTAGTAGAAAGTTGAGGTGTGCCATGAGCGGTGTGGGGTCGTTGTTAGTGATGGTGCATCTGATGGTTTCCTTGAAGATGATGACAATGCCTCCGCCTTGTTTCTTGGCGCAGTCATGGTGTATCATCTTGTAGCCTTCAGGAGTGGTGGTGGTGATTTTGGGGTTCGATGAGGGGTTGAGCCATGTTTTGGTGATGAAGGCAATGTCCGTGGAGAGGGTAGTGATGGTGTCCCAGATTTCCGTGGTGTGTTTGCAGAGTGGGCAGGCCTTGAGCAGGATACAATGGTTTGGTGGCGAGGTGTTCTTGGTGTTCTTTAAAAAAAAACTGTAGAAGTCTCTAGAAGATTCATAGATTTGAAAATACTGTATTATGCAGTATTTGTGTCGATATCACTCTACCATACCTTGGCGTAAGCCTTCTGTACTTACTATCACTACATTGGGAGAGTCAAGTGTGAAAAAAAGAAGTAACTTCATTACTGAATTGGAATAAAATGGACTTACAGAATGTGGAACCAGAAGACCCACGATCAGTTCCGGCTTTCCCACTTGATCAAATTGTGTGATCTAAGCAGTTGTTTTATTTCAAATTGCCTCCCTTTTCTTCATTATCACATGTAAGAGCAACTTGATACATATGTGTTCAGGATACACACTGTACAAAGCCATCTCTTGTGTTTGATTTAATAAACTATAATGTTGCTCATGTATAATAACCACCCAGCCCACCCAGAGGGGTCCACACGACAACTGACTCGCCTCCTAGCTCACTATTGCCATTGTTGTCAGGGTTGAAGGAGTCATGAATGCTTCTATGTTCATTTTTTAAAACTATCACTTTGAAAAAATACTTCTCAGTGCACTGATGTCAGTTGAAGCTTGTGCATATCAATGAAATAAATGTTTTTGAATTGCGATGAGACTTTGTCATTTTTATACACATTTGTTACAAGAGTTCTTTCTGAAAGTTAGTGCTCTCTTAATTAAACAGCAGACTAGTACATAGGAACTCTGTAGAGGACCTCGTATGGAATGCGTCCTCCCAATACTCGTCTAGGCAAGTTATTTAATGCTCTTTTAACTCCATAAAGATTATGGTATCAACTAAGTCCTGAACTTAGCACCCTAGCAGTCAAAGCTTGCTTAATCATGCCATTGGCCCTCTCTACAGCGTTGTTTGATTCAGCTTGGAACAGGTTTCTGAATTGCAGAAAAACTCCCCAGATATTGAATCCATGTAAGCCTTGGAGACGACTGTAGGGCCGTTATCTGAATGAAATGAATGAACTGCCCCCACTGACACTAGGCACTGCAAATCTTTTAGTACTGCTGAAGTGCTTGATTTTCTCTGTAGCCAAACCCATAGGAAATGAGAACATGAATCAATAACCACCAATATGTACTTATATCGCTTAGCTGTATTTAGCGGATTGATTTGGTGCAAACAAATCACCCGGAAGGAGATATTTGAAATCATGAGGGAAGTCGGCGAGGGTCTTTTGACAGTGGAGGGTTTAATCTGCTGACAGATGCTACACTGCCTGAAACAACCCCTAGTCTGTTTATATAAGCTAGGCCACTAGAAGCGTTGCTGTAGCACTGCTAAAATTGTGTTAATTCCTGCATGTGTAGAGGTCAACCCCTTGTGGGCTTCTTTGATTAATTCTAATCTAGACAGACCATTAGGTATTAATCTGTCTCCCACTCCTGGTATCATGACTACATGAATGTTATCTGAATTAAGGGTGTAGGAGTATTTAAGAGGAAATCCTGCTGGAGGTCTCCCAGCTTGCTTGGCTGTATTTATGGCTGTAAAGATGTCTGTGTCTATCTTTGCTTGGGAACGGGTTAGAACTGCTACTCTGACAGTCTGAATTGCAGCCTTTGCAGCTAAGTCGGCTGTACAGTTCCCTTTAGCATGAATACCGTCATGCTGAAGACCCAAAGTGTGCCTCACTTGGATCAATGGAAGCTTGTCTTGTAAGACAGCTACCTTTCCCCAGTGCTGTTTATATAGGCTTTCCCTTTGAATCCTTGACTACATTAAACTTCCGGTGTTGCAAATCAATAAACCTCACATAGTGAAGGCTGAGTCAAACACAATGAGTGTTGGAACTGATGAGTCTACCTTTTGTAATACAAGTAGCAGGGCATGTAATTCTGAATGTTGCCCAGTACTATCACCTAATTGTTTAGTGTGGGTACGTTGTGGGATGAATTTGCCAACCTTCACTACACCTTGTACTGCGGTGCATACTGCAGAGTATTTGCATTTTATTCCTACCGCAGGTTGGGCAGAGCAATCTGTATAAAGATGCTCTGATAAAACTCAATGGGTAATGTACCTGGAGTTGGCACAACATCCTGTTCGTATTGGAGAAAAGCTTGTGTACGAAGAGAAGGATCATACTGAAAGTTTAAATCCACTACACTAATCAAAGAGGCCCACTGTACCAATCTTGGGTGTAGGGCACATGGATTAGGAATGCTGGCTATTGTGGCCGTTTGTAATGCTGGTACGGTAGAAACAATGATGATCTGTTTTCTCAGCGCCAAAGGGCCCCCCTTCAAGGTAGCTGTTTGCACAGCCTACAAGAGTTTTTCAATGGAAGCAAATCGTGCTTTAACCAGGGAATAAAAGTGAGACTTGAAAGCAATAGGAACTGTGTGCCTTGGATGTAGGTCACTTAGGTGTAACCATAGTGACTGGGTATGACTCTGATAACTAGGTTGAGTTTATTGTTCCTAGTTTGTAAATATTTAGTCTCAAGCATGTAGGCTTGCAGAGCTTGTAAGATATCAATGAGCGTGCTCAGACATTGTTTAGGTGAACACGTGGAAGAAATGAGGTCATACAAGGGCTTCACTCTTTCAGCATATTGAGGCAAGTAGGCTCGTCCAAAGTTAAGACATTCCAGCTGGAACTACACCTTTTTCAGAGTGTCTGGAGGCTGTAGGGTGGTGCATTTCTGGAAGAAGTCCAGCGCTAGACCCTTGCCCTCACTGGATAACTCGTATCCTAAGATGGTCACTATCAGATAGGCATTCTTCGATTTTTTCTTTTCTTTTTTTTATTTACTTAGTAACCATGTTCTGTTAATATGGTCACCACTCTGTCAACCCTAGTTAGGTGTAGATTTAAATAATCATCAGTATCGGGATCTGGTTGTAAGATCTCCATGATTCACGCTGAGAACAAGCCAAGATTATTCATATAGCCCAGTGTTAAAAGTTGGAATGAAAATTGCACTCCTTTGAATTGAAGGTAGTTAGATACTCACTTTCAGGTGCTATGTTTTGACTAAAAAACCCAATAGAGATATCCAGGGTTGTTTTGTATTTTTTCCGCACAGGTTGGTCATTAAACCTGTGCTATGCGTATTCTGTACTGCATATGTTCGAGTATGCACAATTCAATTCTTATTGTCTTAAACTATTCTATAGGAGCCATCTGACTTGAAGACAGGAAAAAGGGGCGTGTTCATTGGTGAAAGACAAGGCGCTATTATGCCCTAGTACTGCAATTGCTCTAAAATTGCTTTGATGCCACGTTTTGCTTCTGGATTTAAAGGGTATTATGCTTGTGGTCGTGGTTCACTGTGTAATGGAATAACATGTGGACTAGAGTGTTCTTTCAAACCCACTTGGTTTTTATATAAGGCGGAGCTTGTCTCACAACTGATTCGCTGGCATAAATTTCCCTGATATCCTCAGGTACTATGGGAGAGAAAGCTACCTTTATGACTTCTTCCCCCACCAGGGTGATTCCCTACTAAAAGCTGGAAGCCAGTTTTCTTCAGCTAGGGTGATGTCAAAAAAATGAGACTGTTTTGTCCAAAAGACCAGGCGCGGTCGGTGGTAGGAGTGCCGGTCGGGCGGTGACGTGGGGCGGGGGAGGGGCAGGGTGGGGGGTAGTAAACTACGGATTAAGGCCTAATACAGGTAAGTAAACATTTAAATAAATAAAACGAATTTCGTTGTGAGCGCTGCATTGCCAAATGCGATGAAGTGGGCGCAACAAAATTCGTTTTATTTATTTAAATGTTTGCTTACCTGTATTAGGCCTAATCCGTAGTTCTACCCCCACCCTGCCCTCCCCCGCCCCACGTCACCGCCCGACCGGCACTCCTACCACCGACTCGCCTGCAAGACTGCTTTAATAATATGCGGTCTGTCCCCTTCAGTTTATATTTTTAAATTATAAACCTTATCAGGAGGATTTAAGTGTTGATCTGGAGTCTCGATCTGTATGAAATCATCAGTTGGACTCACATCCAGAAATCTCTGAAGCGTCTGATGTACTTTCGTGATTTCTGTGGTGCTGTCTAGAAGCACTCTCACCTGAATACTACTGCACATGAGAACTCGTAGCTGGATCAGCATGTTTTATAGAAAGTCCTGCTACTTTCTTCTTCTTTACTGGGGTTTTAGAGTCCAATTCTTTCACTTCTCTCTTTATGCTGAAGTCAGTCTTGCGTCCTGCTTCACGTTTCCAGCTGTACTCCTCTTTTCTTCGGTACTTGGATCGGCTCGCCATTTTGATTTTACTAATTTTACAGGGACAGAGCAGTTTCCGATTGCTCGATCTAAGTTGGTGTACAGGGACATAAGGGAATAACTTCTTCCTTAGGTACGCCGGGCCAGTCCCCTGCAGTGCTTTAAACATTATAGTCAAGAGCTTGAACACTGCTCTCTTCCTAATGGGCAGCCAGTGCAGTTGTTGCAAGAGAGGTAGTGACGGGGTGCGAACTGGTTTGCTGAGAGCCAGCCGCGCTGCTGTGTTTTGAACAACTTGTAGCCTCGATGCAAGATCCTCCCTAATTCCCACTAGTAGTAAATTACCGTAATCAAGTCTACTAACTAGTAGTGCCTGTATTAAGGTCTTTCTGGCCTCCAGGGGGATCCACGGAAAAATCTTCCACAACATCCGCATTATACCAAAGCATGTACCCGAGACCGATTTCACATGATCCTCCAGAGAAATTTATTATTGATCATGATTCCCAGGTTCCTTGCCTGCTTTTTTGGACTGGGTGCCTCACCAAGTTCCCCAGGCCACCAGTCCGCCGACCATAAATCCACAGCCTTCCCAAACAAGAGAATCTCCGTTTTGTTGGAGTTTAGCTGAAGGAAATTCTTGCTCATCCACGTGGCTATTTTCAACATACAGGACTTAAACTTTGCTCTGGTTGCCGCGGGATCCAACTCGATGGGGATTATCACCTGAGTGTCGTACGCATACAAGATCGTCTCAAAACCGCAAGATCTAATAATGGCAGCCACTGTTATTAGTACTGGAATAAATATTTCCAGTACTATGGGAGCCACTAGATAATAAGAAGTTATATATGCAGCTGACCAGATCTGTGACGGTCAATGGGATCAGCTTCATAACAACAACTATAGAATCTGGGTGAATACTGCCTTGAAAGAGAGATACTTACACTATTGTCCTGAAGAAGGTGGCTTTATAATATTGTTCCACCGAAACGCGTCGACGCCCTCTGATTTTGTTAAATTTGAGAAACAATAAATCATTTGTGACACTTTGCACTTTCTCGTATTGATTTCTTCAAATTACCAGCCTTTTATGACGAAATTTGATGTCTGGAAGCTTGTCTCTCTCATTTGTGATGTTTTGTTATCTGTTTGTAGAATGTCTTATTATGAAAATGGTTTTAAGCAAATGAATTTTATCTATTGTGATACGGTTCTGTAATTTTTGTATCATTGAAACAGATTTTATTTAATTGTCCTTTGGGTCCTTTTGAGATTTATATCGAGTGATGCCTGTGAGTTGATATAGTGGTGTGTGATTGAGTTGATTGATGATTTCTCCAAGAGAATTCTTCTGTTTACTATTGGTTCAAGGAATCCTGTCTCTTGCAGTAGTGGGGCCACTCTCCCTTTCTATAGACAATACGTTGTTGTCTTGGATCATCATGCCTCACCAAAATTAACGGAATTGATGGATTAGGGGTGGAACACCCCATAACAGGTAAGGCTGAAGGGAAAGGAGTTCCCTGCATCCTGCCCCCTCCCCAAGCCCAAATGGGCCCAAAGGGACCCCATATACCGGGGCCAAAAGTTAACTATGGGGGAAGGAGCATGTGGTCCCCCTCCGTCAGCCTTAAATGACCCCATCAACTGAGGCCAAAGAATAATAAGGGAGAGGGCACATGGCCCCCGTCCCGAAGGCTTAAGAGGCCCCAGGGATGCCAGCCCGAGGCCAAAACCAGGTATTTTGGGGTGGGCATGTGCCCCCCATCTCCAAGCTTTAAGAGGCCCTAGGGACCCCATCCCCCGTGGCCAACCACTAATAATAGTGGAAGGGGTGCACAGCCCCACTCCTGAGATTTATTAGACCCTAGGGACCCATCTCTCAGGGTCAAATATCATTAAAAAAAGGGAAAGAAGGCTGTGTGGCGGCCCTTCCCAAGCTTTGCTAGGCCCTGGGGACCCCATTCCCTGTGGCTGAATCCTATTATTAAGGGAAGGGGGCATATGGCCCCCTCTTCCCGGGGCTTATTAGGCCCGGAGCCCCATCCCCTGGGGTCAGATGCAATGAAAAAGAGGAGGCCTCACGACACACCCCCAGCTTATTAGGCCCTAGCAACTGCCTCCCCAAGGCCATATCGAATTATTAAGGGGAGGAGGTGTGCAGCCCCCTCCCCAAACCTTCTAGGGCCCCAAGGAGCCCATTCCCCGGAGCCAGAGGTGGGTGCCCAGGTGCCCTCCCGGGCACCCACAAACCACAAGTTGGGGTCCGTGGGGGAGCCTCAGGGACCCCACAGCCCTAGCGGACTCCCCGCATAATGCAGGGGCTGGCATTGCTCCTACTTGGAGGAAGCGGTTGTTTATGCTTGCTCATTCTGGGAGATAGCAATTTCTGTTTCCCTGCCCACAGGAGTGCGATCAGGGAAACAGGAGTCTGCTCCTACCCGGCAGGAGCATGTATAAATCTCCAGTCGGATGTAGCAGACATGCCTCCTCTGCCCGCAATGCTAGAGGTATGGTAGGCATATTTGCTGTTGCCTGGTAGAAGTTCTCCCGCCAGCAGGAGCAAATATGTTTCACTGCCCACATGGATGCAGGTAGAGATCCTACTCTGTTTCGGGGCTGGGCTCCCTGGGAGAGAGTACTTGAGCCAGCCCTGGGACATGGGGTTCCTGGGGCATTTCGAGGCTTGGGAGGTGGGCCATGCAGCCCCCCTCCCCATTTTATGAATTTGGCCACTGGTGTATGGGGTCCAGGGGCCTTTTATTGCTAGGGGTTGGGGGCCACGGGTACCCTCTCCCCTTTATTTATCCCTACCCTGCCCTATTATATTATTTTTATTTTCAAACTTTAGAATGGAAGACTGAGTCCCAGAGTCCTGTAATGACTGCCAGCAACATTTTTCTCATGCTGGCAGCCAATCAGAGCGCTCGCTCCCGCAGGAGCCTGATGCCATGGAGCGAATTGGCCCAAGGGAAAAAAAATTCCTTGGGCCTATCAGAACACTCTATTTTTAGGTTGAGCATCAGCACGCATGCGCTGTATGCAAGACCTGCTGTTATGACTAAAACCACGCGATTCCCACCTCCTGCTTACCATTGGCTCATTCCAGGTCATTCTTCTTTGCAACCTCCTGTTTTGTTCTGCCAGCCGATACTTCACTTCCTTTCAGCCTTCCTTTCAGCTGAAGAGCATCAGTAAAGTACGGTGTACATACACAGGCCTTCTTGATCTCCTGTTTGGGAGAACTTTTTGTTTTATTGATTCTTCCGTCGCTGCATGTTTCATTTTACTTTGTCTCTCCCCCCAACACTCCGAGATCGCTGTTTTTTTATTTAAATTAGATCCAGTGATTTGTGTATTTAAATGAATAGATTAAGGGATTTGCTAAGAATCACAGAACGTTGTGCCAATGACAAGGGTCAAACTCTGGTCTCCAGCTCCCGAGTGTGCAACTCTGACCGCTGAGCCACATCAATGAATAGAGTAAGGGAATTGCTAAGAATCACAGAATGTTGTGCCAATGACGAGGGTCGAATTCTGGTCTCTAGCTCTTGAGTCTGCAGCTTTGACCGCTGAGCCACATCCTCTCCCTCTAGGGACAGCACAATATTCTGTATATATGCTTGTTATGCAAACACGTTCCGTTAGAACTACACACGGGCAAATTACAATGAAGAAATGTTAATAACCAAAGCTTGGAAAAACATTAAGGCATTCGGGCATTGGTTATTAACATTTCTCCATTGTAATTTGCCCCTGTGTAGTTTCTATTGGAATGTGTTTGCCTAGAAAAGAAATTTCTTTCACAAAGGAAAGGGCGCAGTACCTCAGTCTGTTACTAGGTGTCCCTAGAATTTAGTAACAGCCTGTGGCACTGCGCCCATTTTTTCGTGACAGAAATTTCTTTACTTAATATGCTGGTATAATTTGAAAGGGAAAAAAACTGTTAGCATCTCCAATGCCAATAGCTCACATTTAGATTAATGTGAAACCTACTGCATTGCAAATGCTTGTATAATTTGTCAGTCCGGAGGGTCTGGTCCACTTAGTGGTGGGAGCTGTTTGAGGGTTACGTGTTCTCTCACTGATGAGTTTCTCCACGGCTGAGTTTTCGACCTTTTAGTGTACGAATGTTGTGTTTTAGAATTTCACCAATTTCCAGATCAAGATGATATCGTTGTGTTGTAACCTATAGTATCAGTTTCCTGCCATTTAGGGTAAATAAAATAATTTAAAAAGGCAAGAACCCTCGACTGTGCTGCCACAGAGACCGTATTTCACCAGATCTTACTACCAGCTGGGTGAGCCAGTAAGTCATTGCTGTGTTCATACACTAACGTAAGTCACAGACCGTGGAGTCCATTTACAAGCTGTATTCCATGCCTGTTGTCACTTTTTGTCCGCTGTATGTTGGAGTTTGCTTGTGTGGCTTGCCTAGTTCATTCAGCTCCATTCATATTTGGGGTGTGTTTGACATATTCTTCCTGCTAGTGTGTTGTGAGGCAGTCACTATGCTCTGTCCAGGCTATGCAGCCGAGTCTGATTGATTAAGGGTTCTGCTTCTACCTACGAGGCTTCAGTTTGTACCGTGGGGGTTGTTTGCATATTAGCAAAGCAACTCAGTTTTCTATTTTCTGAGGTCGAGAACATGCATTTATGCTACGAGTCTCTCCAATTCGTTCTGTGCCACCTTACCCCTGGGTGCCAAGGATCTTCTGACCGTCCTTGAATGTTCCCACTTTAGCTATAGTCTTGTATCGACTTGAAACTCTGTTCAGTGACATGGAGATACAAAGATCTCTCAAACAAGTGGAAGGTTAATACTGTATCATTTTATCCTGCTTGGGTCCTGCCAGTGTTGTGCTGTGCTACTTGTGCTATCAGCGTGTCTCCTCGTTTTGGCCTGTGGACCCCCAATCTTCTTTTTAGGTCTGGCCTTCGAGACAGCATTCTGTCTTCCCAGACTTGTTTTTACAAAAATAAGTCATACATAATATACATACAGAGAGTGAACTTCATGCATTAGCCTTTTAAATTGTCATTCACATTGTGCTTCTGCTCGCTTGCAGCATACTGCGTGGCACAAAAGTTCAGCCCATTTTACCCACTGGCTCCATTCACTTAGAGTAATTGCACGATGCTAGTGCACATTGTTCACACCCACCTAAAATAATCCCTTTCTCTTCAATAACAAAGCTGATTTAAAGTGTGCTTTGTTTAATTAATTTTTATATTAACTTTAAATTGCCTATTTATTTTGCCTTCACTTTAGGTGCTAATTGGATGGCAATTTATTTTCAATCTACTTTTTAAAGATGATTAAAGTGTTTAAGTGACTCTGTTGTTGGCAGCAGCTTCCGCTTCTGTGTTCCTGGTGGGTCTTCTGCTGTTCTTCTGGACCCTCTGGTTGAGCTTCTCCTTCTGATGTAAGAGGCAGCCTGTTGGATGTGCTTTTGGGGATGGTTCCTGTGTATAGGATTCTACAAGGTAGCCTACTTTAATGCCCTCTGATTGAGATAGTCTTCCTGGATAAGCTTTCACCTCTTTGGCTTCATGCGCTCATTGTCTGGCACTTATGCTATCTTTGAGTGTCTTTGCTTCTCTCCTAGTTTGGTCTTCACAATGCTGGCCATCCTTGTAGCTTGCTTTTGATCACTGATCAGCGTGCTCGCTTTGGGTCTTCTATGGTTTCACCTATCCTCTTAACTGGTATTCTTACCACTCTTCTTTGCTGTATCCCGTCTGCAGTTCTTCCTGGTTAGTTGGGTGTTTCTTTTTCCCAGCTCACCCTAGCCAGTTTACCTTCCTTCCCTTGCCTCTGTACTTTGCGTTGTGGTGGGCCTCTTCCCAGTGGCATTAGTCCACCAGTGAAGGTTTACCTGATTTCGGTTTTAGGTTGGTTTGGGTAGTTTCTCCATCGTCTCACGGAGGGTGATTTTCAATTAATCTCTGTTGGTAGTTTATTGACCATTCTCGTGGATTTGACCTGCCCTCCTGTTCTGCTTCATCCTTTTTAGGTCTCGCTTAAGCAGCGCTTGCGCTGTCTCGTCGAGACCTTGAAGCTCCATCCATTTTCCAACCATCTTTTCAATTGGCTCTTGTTACTGTCCATTCTAAATAGCTGCTTTTGATTTGTGAATGGGCTTAGTAGTCCCTCCTTAGTACTGCCTTTTCTTCTTTTGTAACCTCCCAAGAAGACTGGCCCTTTTACTTGTGTTGTTACTCCCTATTTTTCATTTACAGTCTGTGAGCACTATTTTCTTAAATAATTTTCTCCTATTGCATGCAGGACATGCTTTTTCTGCAACGGTGCCTGCTTTTCCACTCATCGCTGTCCTGCCTCCAGGCTCCATGCTGTAGGTTTCAGCAGGGTGCAGGTGTTTATATTTTTATTATTAGTAATGCGGCCACGTGTGATTGCGGATCATACAACTTTCACCTTTGCAGCACGGCTCAAGCAGCATGCTGCGCTGCTTACAAAAAGCTTACAATATTGAAAAAATAGACTTTGGTGAGCCGCACCTTTCTTTTCGTTGGTGCGGCTCGCCAAAGTCTATGCAATAGGTCTCACATTTGAAGTTATTGGCATTATAAATACCAATGTTTTTTACCTAGCTATGTTGCAGTACCATATGTGGCCAACCTCTTTTGATCACATAGGTTACTGCACCCTGCAACATGGCTAGGTAAAAATAATTGCCATTTATAATGCCAATAGCTCCAACTCCAACAATTGCGAGACCTATTGCATTGGCAATGCTTGTTTAACTTTGGGTTCGAGGGACTCCATGAGAGTCCCTCGAACCCAAAAGTCCAGATATACAAATATTTTTACATCTTAAATTCCCAAAACCACTGAACGGATTTACCCCAAATCACAAAAAGCACGCCTTCTGGATCAAAATCTAGCTTCCTGACGGCTCACCCAGAAACTTTCCAAGAAGGAGCTGAGGTGTTAGAACATGAGTACTCGCAAACATTTTCCCAGGGGCCAAAAAGTATGGTCTGTGATGTGACCGAGGGCCGCATTGATGCCAGTGGGGCGGTCGGGTGGGTCAAAGATTGGTGGTAACATGGGTGTAGGGTAAGCGAAGCATATACGTCTAGAAGCTGAAGTGCACAATATGAAACTAAAAAACTTGGTATTAATCCTGGCTTCCCCACTTTACCGAATTGTGTGATCCTAGGTTGTTTTATTTCACTTTCCCTTCTTTTTTTTACATTATCACATATATAAAATACACGACTTCAGGATGTGCACTGTACAAAACCTTCTCCTGTGTTTCATTTTATAAACGATAATGTTGTCTATGTACCAACCGGTTTGCCTCTTTAGTTCACTACTGGCATTGTAGTCAGGGTGGGGAAATAATGGATGTTTCTAAATTCATGTTTGAAAACTATCATTCTTAAAATAATACTATTCAATGCACTGATATAATTGGATGTACTAAGGTGAAAAGGTTATGCATGATAATTAAATTCACACTTCAAATTTTGAACAGACTGGATCATATTTTTACACTATTGCTGCAAGAAGTGCGGGGCTCCCTAGTTACCTTCTTTAACACCAATGAACCTTTAAATAAATGCTTTCCTGTTTATTTAACATAATTGTGTTTGCTCTGAGTGGAGTATACAGCAGCCCAGTGCTGCTGTTAGTCAGGGGGCCCATGTAAATGTCAAGAAGGCTGCATGCAGCCCCCCCACGCCCCAATAGTCTGAGTATAAATGTGTTAGAACTTTGTTTTGGAAAGTTTGTGAAGATTCGGCAAACTTCACCAAAGCTATTAATAAACCAAAAAGTATTCTGTCTATTGAAAAGCAGACCTGGCTATAAATACTCAGTGGCGTCTGCCAGTGCGTAATATTGATATATATATATATGTCACCCCACACCACCCACAGTATGTGCGTTACATACTAAAGGAGAGAAATAAAAGAACTGCAAATGATACAAATCTCTTACTGCCGCTTTAGCACTTAAGACAAGGCTTTCAGTCGAAAGGGACAATTAAGGCACGTTCTGATGGCAGATTGCATGAGTGGACTTGCAGAAGAACACACAGTTCATTTCACAAGCTGCAAGTAGCAATGAATTCAACACTCACACGATACACTCATGAACCCGGAACCGTTTAAAGGCTATATACCATCTTCCTAAACTCTTTACACCCCTCAATGTTCCTGCCAGAAGGGGGCCTACATGATTACATCCAGCACAGACCGTAAGATAGCTCACTAGGTTAATGAACCTAGTGCAGCTATGTGTAACTAGACCATAACCCAGGCTTCGTTTCCAAATGGATCTTCCGTAAGGATCAAGGGGCATATTTACGTTCCCTGGCGCATCCCTGCAAATCAGCAGGGATGCGCCAGGGAAAATGCGTCACGCAAGTTTACCCTTGCGCCACCTCCGATGCGCCGCATTTACAATGCGGCGCATCGTGGCATGAGGATAAGCAGATGCGTGACGCATCTGCCGACGAAAGGTTGGCGCAGTGCTGAAGTTAGTGTCGCAAGCGCGACGCAACTCCAGCACTGTGCCAACCTTCCCTATCCTAACATGGTGCGTCAATCCTTACGCCTGCTTCAAGCAGGCGTAAGGATTTGACACCAGCGTCGAAAAAGTGACTGAGTGAAATCTTGTAGATTTCACTCCAGCCACTTTTCTGAGGCGTTCCTGCGCCGAACGCCCCCACCTGCGCCAGAACGCCCACATGAAACCTGACGCAGGTTTCATGTGGCGCAGGGGTTTACTACGTGACGCATCTCCCTAGATGCGTCACGTTGTAAATATTGCGCAACGCTGCGCATGGTTTGCGTCGCCGCTGCATCACATGCGTGACGCAACGGCGGCGCAAAAGTGGCGCAAGGGGCTTGTAAATATGCCCCCAAGTGTTTGGGAAGGGTGGCTTTCTAGTTTTTGGTAACTTTGTAAAGCGCCTTGACACTCCAGAGGAAGTACTGTTCTATATGGAGGATGGACAGACATTATTAGTTCACTGAAATTAGACAATAACAGGTTGCACTTATGTTGGAATGGGGCCTCTTCTTTCCTGATTCAATTGAACCGAATTTAGAATGTGTATTTTACTTTCCTGGAAAAGACTTAATGGCCTGTGATAGGACCAGCAATCAGAGTGTAATTGAGACCTATAAATAGCACGGTTGTTGTGATCAATTTGGCTACCACAGCTGAGTAGCTGAGGGCGATAGTACACAGCATGGCTCTGATGAAAGAGCATCTTTTTGTCAGTTGCTGTTAATCGAATGGATTCGGGGTTTGAACTAGGCCAAAGTGTAGCAGCAGCACTCTGCTCGAGCGACTACAGCTCACACGTTTTGGACTGAAAGTTAAAGTTAGTTCGCTTTTTTATTGCAGGTAACACCAAACCCAGTTAATGTCACAGTAGGTCTCAAACCCCAGCTGACGTCATCAAACAAGCCAACAGCTATTGTTCGCGATGGGTAAAGAGCCTTTCAGGGGGCCCCTGATAGATCTGGCTCTGTTCTCCACACAGTCCTGCCCTGATAACCTTGAATAATTCTTAAACATAGATGGTTTTAAATACCATTTTCATTTAAAAAGAAAATTAATATAGGTAATATGTGGGAGTTTGTTACAGACATTTTGTAGCTAAATGTTGTGTTTATTTTTTTACAATACCATGCAACAGCCAAAAAAAAAATCCCTTTTAGATCAAAACGGAACCGCACGTGTGGAAAATGGCAGTGGGTTGCAGAGATTATTTACAATAATATTAGTGAGCTGCTGCTATATTACAATATTGAAAAGACAAATTACCATCCCTGAATATTAGATGGAAACACATTTAGAATTTGAACCGATGTGACTCTGCAGTGTCAGCGACCTGGCCAAGGAGGGTATGAAAAAGCTGGAATTGGATCATAAATGAAGAGCTGATCTGAGCAGGGGACCCCAAAATATGTTTGGACCAGGACCCCCAAATTTTTAAGATGTCCCTGCCCTCAAGTCCGGTCCAGCAATTTAAAATCCATAAGTGCCAGGGCTCAAAGTACTTTTCAGAATGCGACTGCAGCTCACCTCCAATCAACTCAAACTCAACGCAAAGAAAACAGAATTTCTCCTAATCTCCCCTCCAAAAACCAATCCTGAGATGCAGATATGGATCAAGGCTATCACAGCCTTAGATTGCCCACCGACCATCGTGGACTCAGCAAAATCGCTGGGAATAACCCTGGACAGCAAATTGAACATGCGGGACCACATCAAATCGATGGCCAAATCAGCCAGCTTCCATTTGAGCTACCTCAGGAAACTGAAACCCTTCCTCGACGCTGCCGACCTAAAAAGTGCAGTCCAAGCGCTAGTAATCTCCAGACTGGAGTATGGCTGCTCCACCCTCTCCCAAGATCTCCCTGGCACCTTTAAAAGCTTGCCTCAACGCTGCCGCCAGACTTCTTACAAGTTCAAGAAAATTCGACCATATCTCTCCACACTTGAAAGCCTTGAACTGGCTTCCCCTGGAGGCTAGAATACAACTTAAACTGGCCTGCATCACACATAAGGCTTTATACTCAAACTCCCGGCTTATCTTGCACAGAAACTTGTGGTATCCGGCAGAATCAGAAACTCCCGGTCCGCCAAAGACCTCTTACTCCAACCTGCACGTTTCCGAAAAAAAAAACTTCCAATCGGGCTTTCTCTGGGGCTGCTCCAAGAATATGGAACTCTCTCCCGCCCGCCATCAGAAGAATCCCTTCTCTTGCACGTTTCAAAAAGGAGGCCAAAACTTTCCTTATGGGTAAATTCCTCTCCTAAATGTTGCCTCCTACCAACACAGAGACCCTGACCAACTACCGACCATCGCCACCCATCTGAGTATCGAGCTACCTCACCAAGAATCCTGGGGCCTTATCTCAAGTAATCATAAATGTAATCTGTACATACATGTCCTCTATCCCCTATGTACCCTGCACCCCCGCCCCCTCTTTATCCTTTGTATTTTGTGTTTCCAGGCCCATTGTACACTTTTTGATCCATGTAAAGCGCTCTGATACCCTAACTGGTCAAGTTCGCGCTCTATAAAACAAAATAAATAAAAAAATAAATAAAAATAAAGCTTACACCACCTAGTGCCACTGTGAGCACTGCCAAAGTTCAGTAACAACACAAGCACCAACCATCACATTATTCCTACAAGTCTAGCAATTTCAGATAATGCATAGATGTAGAATCATTATTTTAAATCTATATTTAACTGTCAAACACTCTGTTATAAGTGCCACTGTTGAGAATTGAGTTCTGGAACACCGGTTCAAATTAAACCTGGCACACTACCCCGTCCAAATACATCCCTCAGATTCACTGGGTAATTTCACATGGATTTGGCGGAAAAAGAGTCCATAAGGAATGTTTTATGATTCACTTAGTGCGAAAATATAGAACTGGCTCACTAGTAGAAAGTGTGTCCACATTTTGTCCTCCGTAAAAACAGAGGGAACATTTTGCAACCCCTTTATGTCAGTGTCCTACACTAACCACCAATGGAAATATTACCAGTCTCATTTTAAGGTACTCTTTCTCATCAGTCTTTTGCCTAATTTTTAGATAAAGTTGACCATCCACATGCCAGTTATTTGTTTTATCTCAAGATGAGAGGGGTGAGAATAGTGGGTGCAATGTTCATATACTCCACCCTTCCTTTCCTGAGAACATCAGGAGGTCTCACATGCCCATCACCGCAGCCCCAGCCCACACTCTTTCTATACGACCTGGCCTTGGGAAACAGGAATCTCCCAGCATGCTTCACAGATCTCTAGCCTTGGGAGACAGGAATCTCCCAGCATGCTACACAGATCTCTGGACTTTGGAGACAGGAATCTCCCAGCATGCTTCACAGATCTCTGGCCTTGGAAGACACAAATCTACCAGCATGCCTCACAGATCTCTGGCCTTGGGAGACAGGAATCTCCCAGCATGCTTCCCAGATGTATGTCCTGTGGAGACAAGAAAAGAATGTAGATGGCGTGTTGCGCTCCCATCTTATGGATGGTTCACGCGTAAACTCATAGGACATTCAAACCAGGAAGCAGAAAGGATGAAGATAAGATGGGAGTGCAACATGCCATCTAGTGGTACAAAATTGAATCTATGAGGATTTATGAGATAACAGTAGCCAACACTGGGTGGATGACAACATTAGGATATTGATCGAAACGCGTTGGCTGGGCCGAATGGATTGCTTCTGTCAAACTGGCATTTTTTGAATAAAATTGGAATCATAGCAACTCGCAAGACTCGTGAATAACTTTTATTCGTCACATCATGACTACTTGATCTATTGCTGGAGAACAGTTTAACCATCTGTTGATTTTGTAACAGATAATCCTGCAAATAATTGAACGCTCCTTTTCATTTGGTATTTCTTGACCTTGTGTTGGGGTGGCCTCTTGGCAATGGGGTCACAAAAGTAGAGCGTTGGGGGAAACAGAATTGGTATTAATTACACACCAGTGCGCCGTTTGGAGTCCACATTGCCAGTGTGCTTTTTTTCTAGTACCTGGGCATGCACCCTATGCAGACGCTGTGTTTGTGCACGACGTGCACGCCCTCACAGAGCGGTAGAATCACCGGCCACACTTTGGTGTAATTTGCCAATATATTTTACACCTGATAAATAACAATAGCCTGGAATTCGTTATGTATCTCATGCAATAAATTATGGCAAGTTTTGCTCTGAAAATAGGACATAATACATGGAGCTTGATGCTTACCGTACCAAAATCCGCATGCCTCGTATTTACTGACCCTTTTTCATCCTGTAAATTTAGGGAGGTGTGAGATACCAATTGTTATCGAATTCTGACTGTCCAAAAAATTCAACATGCACATAACTCTGATATCTTTGGCGTGCATGTGTGTTGTAATTTTAGAGGACTAAGGGGCATGTTTACAAAGAAGTGACGTGCTGCGACGTTAGCCTTCTTGGGTTAAAGTCGCGCTCCGTCACTTCTAAAACGCAGGACTGCACCGTATTTACAACAAAAAACACCAGTAAAGTGGTACTACATGTACTTAGGACCAGTAAATTAAATTCTAATAGTGGTTCTGCAGCACTGATTGTGCCTTCCACTCAAGTAGCCCTTCAAACATGTCTTAGGTTTGCTATTGCAGCCTGTGTGTACAGTTTTAAAACTGCCATTTCACCCTTCCCAAAGCTTCTTTTTTAATACATATGTCACCCCCTATAGTAGGCCCTGAACAGCCCAGAGGGCAGGGTGCAGTGTATTTAAAAATCTGGACATGTACGTTTAAGTTTTACATGTGCTGGTAGTGAAAAACTCTAAAATTCATTTTTCACTACTGAAAAAGCACACCTTTCCCATAGGATAACATTGAAGTTACCTTATATTTAACAAGCTGTAACTTCCAAATGGAAACAGATACCCAGTTAATGTTTGGTATCTTTGGAATTTTAATGAAAAATCCTTTTTATGGTAAAGTCAAATATTAAATTACAATTCTGAATATGCCTCTTTTAGAAAGCTGCCATTTTCCTGCCTTAGCCATTTAGTGACTGCAGCCTGTCTCTGGGTAACATGACCAGGTGTAGCTGACATTTGGGCAATGTGTATTCCTCCTAGACATCCCCACACATTAGAGCCATCACAGCAGGATGGGAAGGCGAAGCTGGGCACAGCCCTACTGAATAGGCTGTGGCTTGCCGCCACACAAAGGGCTGCATACCCCCTAGAGTCAGTCTGGAAGCAGGACAGGGGAGTCAGGAAACCTGTGCACTTTAAAGGGAAACTTCTAGAACCTTCTCCCATTTCAAAGGAGGAACTCTGCAGTACACCTCTGGACTTGTGGAGACTGTGCCAGGAAGAAGGACTTATGATGCTGAAAGGACTACCACCCTGCTGGACTGCTGCTCTGCTGGACTGCGGCATTGCAGACTGCTGCCTTGTTTGATTCCTGTACTCCTGCCCTGCTACCCTCCTGTCTGAGTCAGAGTGATTTGGACCTGCACCTGAACCCAGGACTCCCAGAGTGACTCCAAGAGCAAGTCTGCTGACCTCCTGTTCAAAGCCACAGGGACATAACAGGCTCCCAACTACCTGAACCAACACCCAGATCCAACTGGAGTCAGCCTCGGCCCCCCAAGTGGTGCCCTTGATGTGGCCTCCGTGGAGCTGAATTTAAGTTTTTTGGCTCTTTGCAACCGCAAACAAGCCATTGGTGCCAAACCCTCGTTGCTCGCATGGCCAGGCAACGTGAGGTTCTGTCATACTAACCCTTCACGCTACAGCATCGACTGCTTGCGGAGAGCACTACTACGAATCTAATGGCCCGACAGTTCTTTATGACATTAGGATCTTCACGCTACAGATACGTCCATCCATGAAACTAGGCCTGCTCTTCGTGATACGTCAACGACCATCCGGGACGTTTCCTTGCTCCTCGCAGTGCCCTCTACCACGACCAGGAGTCTTTGCGCTGGACTGAGAAAGTAAGTTTTCAGTAGGACTTACTTAGCCCTTATATCTCCATTGCGGTCAGCCTGAACTTGCGATTTTCTCCCGGTCCCACACGACCAGATAGCTGCGAATAGTGTTTCGGGATTTTGGTGCTACTTTCACTTAAATCTTTAAAATTGCATTTCTCAAGTTCTGCTGATTGGATGTTTGTTATTTTGGTCTTGATTTATTTGTTATATTTTGGTCTATGTTTCTAAATTGGTGTGAGATTTGTCTTTGTTGTGTTTTCACTTTATTACTGTTTGAAGTGTTTCATAAATACTTCACACATTGCCTCTAAGTTAGGCCTGACTGCTCAGTGCCAATCTGCCAGAGGGTTTGAGCACAGGTTAATTTGGGGTTTGTTTGTGCCTCACCCTGACAAGGATTGTGGTTAGTGCTTCAGTAGGGTTTCACCACACTCAACCAGGAACCCTATGTCTCACAGTCTAGTTATCAGAGTCAAAAGCATATTCCAGGGCCAGGGCGGCCAGTGCATAATCGATGCCTGACTCTGCCAAGGCACTCCCATAAAATGCACTAAATGCCAAATATTACATAGGACTGAATGACTCCCAGGAGTCTGTTGGACAGCACTTTACTCAGTAGCTTAACATCTCTATTTTGTAAGGAGATTGGATGACCCCCCCTTAGGCACCAAGACTATCAGAGCCTCCTGCATCCTGGGCGGTGTTGGACTTGGCCCTTTTTGCAGGGTTATCCCCAAACTTGTTGCTTCTTCCTCCTATTTTTCCTGACCTGTTGTTGTTGGTTTTAGGACTCTGGGCAGTTTACCACTGCTAATCAGTTCTAAAGTGCATACGCTCTCTGTGTAAATTGTGAACATGATTGGTTATCCATGATTGGCATACTTGACTTACTGGTCAGTCCCTTGTAAAGTGCACTAAGTGTGCCAGGGCTGGTAAATCAAATGCTACTAGTGGGCCTACAGCACTGATTGTGCCACCCACACGAGTAGCTCTGAAAAGGTACCCCAGACCTGCCACTGCAGTGTCTGTGCGCAGTTGTTAACTGCCATGTCGACTTGGCAAGTGCACCCACTTACCAGGCCCTTACCTTCCCTTTTCTTACATATAGGACACCCCTATGGTAGGCCCAAGGTACTCCCCTGGGCAGGGTGCAGTGTATGTGAAAGGTAGGACATGTACTGATGTGTGTAACATGTCCTGATAGTGAAATACTGCCAATTTCGTTTTTCACTATTGTAAGGCTATCTGTCCACATAGGAAAGCATGAGAGTTAGTTATTAACATCTTATAAATATAACTTACCATTGGGACCAGCTAGGAAAATAAAGTTTAGTATGCCTGAACTCAGAAACTAAAGGTGCTTCTTTTAGTAAAAGGGATTTTTACATTCTGAGTTTGAAAATACCACTTTTAGAAAGTGGCTATTTTCTTGTTCAACCATCCTGTGTGCCTCTGCCTGTTTGTGGATTGACTGTCTGGCTTTGGAGTGACAGGTGCTGGGGAGGTGCAGTGGCTCCAGGAGTCTGGATGAGTCAGCACTAGGCTGAATAGGCCTGATTTGCATTTGGAGTGGTGGGAGGAGTAGCACCTGTACCTAAATAGGCCTGTGTCTGCCTTCCACAATGCTGGCTCCGCCCCCCTGTGGTGTGTCTGGAGCCAAGGCTCACACTGACAATGGATGTTGTTGTGCACTTGCAGAGTGCCCCCCAGAACTGGTTTGAACTGGGCTCAGAGCCCCTTGCACAAAGAAAACAAAGACATTTTGGGGTATAAGTATTAGAGCTAAAACCCCTGAACTTTAGACTACTTCTGGAATCAAGAGGAACCTTTGCCAAGGAGAAGAGCTGGAGAGACTGAGGAGAAGTACTGCCCTTGCTGTGTGTCTGGGGTTGGCCTGCAGTTTCTGTTTCTGCCAAGGAAAGGAGAAGGACTTTGCTGTGTGCTGTGTCCCCTGCTTGAGGAAAGTCTCCAAGGGCTTGAGTAGAGCTTGCCTCCTGTATTGAAGTCTCAGGAACACAAAGACTTCACCCCCAGCTCCCATGAACTTCCTTGCTAGGAGTTCTGACCTGCCAAGAAGTGCCTGTGACTGTGTGGGGCCTCTGGAGGTTGTTTCTGCTGCTGGGACGCAACGCAACAACAAGAAAATCGACGCATCGCTCTTCTTGCGACAGTTTTTCCGATGCAATGCCGTGGTGCAAGAAGAATCTCCCTGCACCGCTGTTGAAACTGACGCAGCGACTGTCACCGCTGCAAGAATCGACGCATCGAGGGATCGCGGTGAAGAAACCGACGCAGAGCCGCTCAACGCCACCGCATTGTTCGCGACGCATCCAGGAATTACACGCATCGTCCCTGTGTGCCAAGTTTTCCCCAACGCATCACCCGCAAATCGGAGTCGTCTCAGAATCGACGCATTGCTTTCCCCTACAGACCGGACCCGATGCACCGCTCCCCTGTGTCCAGCGGAACTGTCGCATCGCATCCATGAAGGTCTCAGGAATCGAATCATCTCTTTGTTTTTCGGCGCTTCCCATCACTGCGGCTGTTTGGCTTGGTGAATATTGTCGCATCTACAGGTACTTTGCAAGAAATCACGCATCCATGGTTTTCTATGGGCTCAGTTGCGAAAAACCTTTTTAAAGTCATTTTTCCGAATACTTGTATGTTGGATTTTTGTTGTTTTGGTCTTGTTAAGTTTAGATAAAGATATTTAATTTTTCTAAACCGGTGTGGTGTCCATTTGTGGTGTTATCACTGTGTTACTGTGAGTGTTGGTACAAATACTTTACACATTGCCTTTGGGATAAGTCTGTCTGCTCGTGCCAAGCTACCAAGCCGGTGAGCAGGGGTTATCCCCCTTACCCTGACTAGAAGCAAGGGTCCCTATTTGGACAAAGGTACCTACCTCTGCCAACTAGAGACCCCCATTTCTAACATTTGTGGGCAGCGGTGAGGATTTGAACATGTATTTGTACTTGACCCACAGTGATTGGTGTACTTCATTAGTTTAGCGCAGACCACTACGCAACCACATACTGTGTTTTATTTTTGTTCTATTTTTGATCTGACCCATGAGTATCCACGTACCATGTCTCTGAGTAGTAAACCAGCAAGTGAGGCTGCAGAATTGGAGTTTGAAATTGAAATGTTAAGTAGTTACAAAGTAGAGTAACTCAAGACGTTCTGCAGGAGTTTTGGATGTCCCATGAAGAGCAACTCTAGGAAAGAGGAGCTACAGAAGGCCTCAGGGGCCTTCTGTGAGGCCAAAGAAGCTGGGGAGACACATGATGCAGATGTGGATGGGTGTGTGCCAGAAGGTCGTTTCATATCCCAGGATTTGCCTGTCGGGAGAGCAGCCTCTAGGGCTGGCAGCAATCAGTCTTCCAGGAATTTTTCTCCAGAGGATTTGGAGGAAAGGCAAAAGGCCAGAGATCATGAGTTAGAGGTCATGAGAATAAAGGCAGAGGAGAGCAGGAGAGCTTATGCCTTGTAAGAAAAGAAATTGATCTTGGCATATGAGCTGAGAATGAGAGAGCTCGATGAGGAGTTCGCGAGGCTTGAGGCCCTGAGTGTCTCAACCAAGCAAAAAGAAATGTGTGCAGCTCATGAAGTGAGCTTGACTGGGTTGGAGGTGGAGTCCAGCTCAGATGGTGGCAGAAAAAATGTAGTGTCTAGTGCTGAGGGAGAAGTACGCACACCCAGAGATG
Source organism: Calotriton arnoldi (assembly GCA_963921515.1). Classification (NCBI taxonomy): domain Eukaryota; kingdom Metazoa; phylum Chordata; class Amphibia; order Caudata; family Salamandridae; genus Calotriton; species Calotriton arnoldi. Next base: position 753,019 of record CAWUFW010004367.1, on the reverse strand, counting down.
TGGCGCCTGACCTGAAGGAGGGGGTTAACATACACCAGGGGGTTCAGGTTTATGAGGTAGCTCCAGTGGTATGCAGTGTCCCTGAAGTGGATTGGGGAACTGGCACCTGGGATCATATTTCTAGTGGTGGGAGGGACACTCTACTGACTCTAGATGAGAGGTGCAGGGAGAGGGGTTCCCCCATGGTAGGAGTCCTGGTGTGTGAGTGTGGAGACCGCCCAGAAGAGTGTGGGTTGAGTGAGAGAGACAGTCAGACACTGTCTTGCCATTCTCAGGAGAGTGGTGTGGGGTACGTGTGTGAGGCACTGGATGGTTGGGCAAAGGGTAGCTTGGTTAACAACTATGGGGGGCTGTGTGATTCAATTGTTGGAGAGCATATTTTAAGTCCCTGTTTTCCAGAGCTATGCCAACACCCGGTGGAGTGTGATTGCTCTGATTCCAGGGAGCTTGCGCTGGAGGCAGACCTTTTGGTGGATTCCCGAGGGTCTGAAGAAGCTTTTGGGAGTGGTCCTGAAGGGGGAGGCTCAGGTTTTCCCCAACCAAGTTAGGTAGGGGAGGTTTGTGGTAGCCCAGATAGGTTCCTGTGTAGTGCGAGGGGTGTAGTGTCCCAGGTCCTGTCTCAGAGGAGAAGGAGTTGGAGTGGACTGTGTCCCAAAGTGCCCAAAACCCAGTCTCAGGACCTGGTTGGTTCCATAAGGGAACACCAGGAGGAGGGCCTAGTCTGTACCAGGAGGCCATTTCCTGAGGTGGATACCAAAGTGTCAGGTGAACTGGGGAGGACTGCTGCATCCAGCATCCCACCAGTTCTGGTGTCTGGCAGCACCGCTCCAGTAGGGAGGGTGCATGAGTCCAGGGAAAAGGGTGAGGGGGGGACACAGTCCCCAGTGGAAGGTCCAGTGGGTCAGGGGTTGCCAGCTCTGAGGTCAGAGCACCCCAGGACTGACCCTGGTGTGGCCACTTCTGGCCTGGGGGTCTACATGCTCTGTCAAGTGGACAGGAGGCTGGAGACCTGCGCCAGGCAGACTCTCGTACCACTCATGAGTGTGTTTCCCTTGGGGGGGTTGGTGTACTCCCCCGGAAGTCCTGGGTTGCTAGGCACAGGTCCAGCCTAAGGGTACAGACCCTGGGTTGGAGGACCAGGTTCAGGGTGTCCCTGTGACCTGGAGGAAGGGGTGACTGCTAACAGTGCCCCTACCAACTTGTCTCCTGGCAGTACCGCTCCAGGTGGGAGGGTGCAGAGCCCTCAGGGAGGAAGACAGGGTTTGGGAGAGCCCACCCCAGTCTCTTACCCAACCGCAGGGTACATACCCTTGGCTGGTGGGCCAGTGTCAGGATGACATACCTGACTTAGCTAGAGGGAGAGTGGAGAAAAGGTGTCAGGCACCTGGGGCTAATGCCCCCCACTTTCTGATGCCACAGAGGTTAGAGAGGCTTGAAAGGCATGAGGCCTGGCTCTCATCACTGACAGCTGTCAGTGGCCACTGTGGCTGGTTATCCTGGTGGACAGAGTTGCCCCTGGGAGGGGGCAGGGGTCACACCCCGGGGGTGGACTGGGCCACACCACTGTGTTGGCCATGTGTGTCCCAACATCCGTGAGCAAAGTAAGTTTAGGCGCTGCACAGATGGGGTCCACAGGTGAGGAGAAGGGTTACCCATGGGTTAGCTTAGTGGGCCCTGAGAGTATGGACAGAGGTATCCAACTAGGTTCAGGAAGGCGTAGAACGGGAATAGACACCAGCTTTTGCGGGCCAGGTTCCATGTTCTATTGCCCCAAGCAGGGAAGCCCATCGAGGTATGGATTGGTCTACCCTGGCTTTAGGCTGGAAGGGGGTTGTGTTGGACTTGGCCCTTTTTGCAGGGTTATTCCCAAACTTTTTGCTTCTTCCTCCTATTTTTTCCTGACCTGTTGTTATTGTTGTTGTTGGTTTTAGGACTCTGGGCAGTTTACCACTGCTAATCAGTGCTGAAGTGCATACGCTCTCTGTGTAAATTGTGAACATGATTGGTTATCCATGATTGGCATAGAGAAACACAAGAGGGTCCCTGGTTATAAAAATAGTGAGGAGAAGAAGCAGGGAAAACACAAAAAGTAACAACAAACACTTCTCCTAATTAATACTTTAAAGTAAGGTGATACATCCAAAAATATACATACCCCAAAAACCAGTGATTTTCAGAATTTATTATCAAAAAGTATAAATCATTTTTATAAATTGATTTTGTTAACATATATACATAAAATTATTGTAAAAACCATCAACATTGCACATCAATTGTTGAGGAGCCCCGTTAACATGATGAGGAACCGTGAACGTGATGTACACATCAAAAGAAAAAAGAAACAAACATCAGAAAAAACAACATCAATATGTCAATACAATTAATCCCAAAAGGAACAAAAACCATGGAGACAGACAATAACATACATGTACAAAGTTTACAATACAAAATTCTCATAATACATACATATAAAAGAGAAAAAGAAAGAAAAGAAAAAAAGAAAAGGCGCATTTCTTTTTCTTTTCTCTTTTATATGTATGTATTTTGAGAATTTTGTATTGTAAACTTTGTACATGTATATTGATGTTGTTTTTTCTAATGTTTGTTTCTTTTTTCATTTGATTCTTTTTTCTTTTGATGTGTACATCACGTTCACGGTTCCTCATCATGTTAACAGGGCTCCTCAACAATTGATGTGCAATGTTGATGGTCTTTACAATAATTTTATGTATATATGATAACAAAAATCAATTTATAAAAATGATTTATACTTTTGATAATAAATTCTGAAAATCACTGGTCTTTGGGGTATGTATATTTTTGGATGTATCACCTTACTTTAAAGTATTAGTTAGGGAGAAGTGGTTGTTGTTACTTTTTTTTCAGTCCTTAGTAAAGTGCACTAAGTGTGCCAGGGCTGGTAAATCAAATGCTACTAGTGGGCCTGCAGCACTGATTGTGCCACCCACATGAGTAGCTCTGAAAAGGTAACTCAGACCTGCCACTGCAGTGTCTGTGCGCAGTTGTTAACTGCCATGTCGACTTGGCAAGTGCACCCACTTGCCAGGCCCTAACCTTCCCTTTTCTTACATATAGGACACCCCTATGGGCGGCCCAAGGTACCCCCCTGGACAGGGTGCAGTGTATGTGAAAGTTAGGACATGTACTGATGTGTGTAACATGTCCTGATAGTGAAATACTGCCAATTTCGTTTTTCACTATTGTAAGGCCATCTGTCCCCATAAGAAAGCATGGGAGTTAATTATTAACATCTTATAAATATAATTTACCTTTGGGACCAGCTAGGAAAATAAAGTTTAGTATGCCTGAACGCAGAATATAAAGATGCTTCTTTTAGCAAATGTGATTTTTACATTGTGAGTTTGAAAATACCACTTTTAGAAAGTGGCTATTTTCTTGTTGAACCATCCTGTGTGCCGCTGCCTGTTTGTGGATTGACTGTCTGGCTTTGGAGTGACAGGGGCTGGGGAGGTGCAGTGGCTCCAGGAGTCTGGATGAGTCAGCACTAGGCTGAATACGCCTGATCTGCATTTGGAGTGGTGGGAGGAGTAGCACCTGTACCTGAATAGGACTGTGCCTGCCTTCCACAATGCTGGCTCTGCGCCCCTCTGCTGTGTCTGGAGCCAATGCTCACACTGACAATGGATGTTGTTGTGCACATGCAGAGTGCCCCCCAGAACTGGTTTGAACTGGACTCAGAGCCCCTTGCACAAAGAGAACAAAGACATTTTGGGGTATAAGTATTAGAGCTAAAAACCCTGAACTTTAGACTACTTCTGGAATCAAGAGGAAACTTTGCCAAGGAGAAGAGCTGGAGAAACTGAGGAGAAGTACTGCCCTTGCTGTGTGTCTGGGGTTGGCCTGCATTTGCTGGTTCTGCCAAGGAAAGGAGAAGGACTTTGCTGTGTGCTGTGTCCCCTGCTTGAGGAAAGTCTCCAAGGGCTTGAGTAGAGCTTGCCTCCTGTTTTGAAGACTCAGGAACACAAAGACTTCACCCCCAGCTCCCCTGAACTTCCTTGCTGGGAGTTCTGACCTGCCAAGAAGTGCCTGTGACTGTGTGGGGCCTCTGGAGGTTCTTTCGGCTGCTGGGAGCTGGGACGCAACGCAACAACAAGAAAATCGAAGCATCGCTCTTCTTGCGACAGTTTTTCTGATGCAACGCCGTGGTGCGAGAAGAATCTCCCCGCACCGATGTGCCGCTGCTGAAACCGACGCAGCGACTGTCACCGCTGCAAAAATCGGCGCATGGAGGGATCGCTGCTGAAGAAACCGACGCAGCGCCGCTCGACGCCACCGCATCGTTCGCGACGTATCCCGGAATTACACGCATCATCCCTGTGTGCCAAGTTTTCCCCAACGCATCACCCGCAGATCGGAGTCGTCTCAGAATCGACGCATCGCTTTCCCCTACAGACCAGACCTGACGCACAGCTCCCCTGTGTCCAGCGGAACTGTCGCATCGCATCCACGAAGGTCTCAGGAATCGAAGCATCTCTTTGTTTTTCGACGCTTCCCATCGCTGCGGCTGTTTGGCTTGGTGAATTCTGTCGCAACTACAGGTACTTAGCAAGAAATCACGCATCCATAGTTTTCTAGGGGCTCAGTTGCAACAAACCTTTTTAAAGTCATTTTTCTTAATACTTGTATGTTGGATATTTGTTGTTTTGGTCTTGTTAAGTTTAGATAAAGATACTTTATTTTCTAAACCGGTGTGGTGTCCATTTGTGATGTTATCTCTGTGTTACTGTGAGTGTTGGTACAAATACTTTACACATTGCCTTTGGGATAAGCCTGTCTGCTCGTGCCAAGCTACCAAGGGGGTGAACAAGGGTTATCTAAAGTGTGTATCCCACTTACCCTGACTAGAAGCAAGGGTACCTATTTGGACAAAGGTACATACATCTGCCAACTAGAGAACCCCATTTCTAACAGGCGGCAACCGACCAGACCTTCTGGCATCATCAAATATGTCCAACAGTTTATCGAGCAGCAAGGACATTTCCAGATATAAATCCATCTAGTCCAGGGGTTTTACCTCTGACTCTCCCAGCCAAAGATTCCTTCATCTTGGGCCTACCAAGCGTGGCCTCAAGGGCCACCTGTTTCATGGGCGCTAGCTGTGCTTACACCCCCCCAAAAAAGTCTCTAATCTCCTGTTCAGATGCTGCAAAAGTATTACCTTCCTCTCTCTCCAAGTAGTTCTGCAGAGGTCATTAATGTTTTCCCTGAACCATACCTCACTCCCATCGCTGTTTTGTAAGGATAATACATGAGTGTTGGGCTTCTCTCAGTTTAATAGCCATGCCAAAAAGCATTTAAACTTTTACTAATCCCGAAGCAGTCTGTGTCTTTGGTACCTATGAGTGTACCTTTGAAGCTGGAACCAGGTTACTTCAGTCGACATTTTGTATCCAACAATTATTGGGAACACCCTGGATCCATCACCACCCATGCCTTTAAACCAGCCAAAATGTTTTCCTCATCTAACAGGGCTGACTCCAACTGATCCCATACTCCAAAGATCCACAATACACATTCTCCCTGAAGAGCTATTTTATAGGCCTCCCACTGTAACACTCTACTGTCTGTTGACCCCTGGTCATCCAGGAAGTAGTGCCTAGTAAAATCCCTAGAGTGTGGGAAGAAGGCATCATATGTTAAATCCTCTGTCCGCAATCGCTACAGTGGTACCGGAGGCCTGCCAAACATATCATAATGTAAAAAAGCAGTGGGGAATGGTCTGATAGGATTCTATTCAAGTATAATGTAGTGCGAAATACCTCTATATCCCCACACTTATTGTGCACAAAATCTTTTCTGCTATGGGTACCGTGCACCGGAAAATTAAACAAATAGATCTTGTCAGTAGGGTGCCGATGTCTCTAAATATTCATCCGATCAAATTCTGTGGTTATTTTCAAGAAGTCTATTTCCATTCAAGGTTTAAGTCCTGGTTTAGGGTGATGATTATCCAACATCTAGTCCTATAAACAATCAAAATCACCAGCCTAAATAAATTATGCATCAATGTACCGGGAGGCAATTTACATAAGAGTGGGAAAAAATTATGAATTACCTGCGTTAGGGGCATAGGTGCTCACCAGGCAGGTCTCCCTCCCACCCCGTATCCAGCACCATGATTACCACCACAAACTGCGTACCATGAACACCACCACAAACTGCACACCATGAATACCACCACATCCTATTCTTGCTGATTTTGTACTTCTACCCTCAAGTCAAATGGGACCCCGTTGCTACCCAGATCAGGACTCCTTTAGTGTATTTAGATTCGCTTGTAGCATAAACATGGCCCCACCATTTCTTCCACAGGCTGGTTAATTCCCCTCTTAATAAGAGTGTTACCTTTATCATTAAGAGGTTTTAGAAAAGTATAGGCCCTCTGGGACTCATTTACAAGCCCATTACGCCACCGGTGCATCACTTTTTTTGATGCACTGGCGGCGCAGTGTGCCTACCCATATTTATAAGATCGTGTAAAGCCATCCTGAATGGTTTTTCATGACCTTGTAAATATGGCCTCCTTTAACCCATTACTCAGCATGAATGGGTGTTCCCACGCAACATCCATGGAACCTGACACATGCCCAGATTTACAATGCTTGTTTCCGGTCCAGGGAAGACATGGCTTGGCAGTTCGGGCTGGACTGTTCCCATGAGGCACAGGGTCAGACTGATTTGCATATGGCCATGTCTGAACTGGGGTGGGGGAGTAAGCTAAAGAATGATGATGGATTAAACCCAGATCAGTTGACTGGGAGTGAGTGTTTGATTTGCTCTAACGCTCCGTCCATCATCCCCTTTGGTATCAGATTTACAAAGTGTCGTAAACCTGGGAATGCGGCAGAATCCTACACCTACCCAGGGTAGGCATAAGAGTAGTGCAACGTGGAGAAACACTTTTATTTCGCCTAATTTTTTTCTCTTTCTATCTGTGCTGCATTGTGCAGCACACATAGAAAGAGCAAAACGCCATTAATGACTGTTTGTGTGCAGGAGGTGTCCCTTCCTGCACAACAGCAATCATCCCTGCAACGCAGGCAACCTTGCACCAAGGGTGTCGGCAATGGCGCACGGCTGCTGTTTGTGCGGCGGGGCAGGGGAGGACAGGAATACAACATATCTTGTAGATGTGGCGCATTCCTGCCCTTTTATGTTGATGCATGGCAGCACAGCAGGAAGGCTTGCTACGCTGCTGTGCATCAAAATATAGTAAATGAGAACCTGTAACTTTTGGCAAAGGCATTCAGCCATCAGACATTCCAGGAGGCAACCTTCCTAGTTAATGCTGCCATTGTGTAAGCGAGCAAAAGCCTGCATCTATACAAATGCAAAGCAAACACAAGGAGATGATGGACGGAGCACTGAAACTTTTCAGACACTCACCCCCAGTCACAGATCTGGGTTGAATCCATCATCGTTCTTTGCTCACTTTGCCACCCCAGTTCAGACACAGCTATATGCAACTGCCAAGCCATGTCTTCCCTGGACCGGAAACAAGCATCCTGGGACTGATTTGCATATGGCTGTGTTCAAACTGGAATGGCATTGTGAGCAAAAAAACGATGAATTTAGGCCCAGATCTCTGTACTGGGGTGAATATATGACATTGTTCTGCATTCTGTCCATCAATTGTTGTTTTTGCATTTGTCACCCTGAGTGGGACGGGTATGCCCAGACGTGTTTCCCGTGCTCTCTATGCCACTGGAGTCAAGCTATCCTGGCTGATGAGGGGGTAAAACCCCGAAACAGGTCCGAGGATGCTTGTTTCCAGCCCAGGGAGGATCTGGCCTGGCAGTTCGGGCTGGACTGTTCCCATTGGGCACAGGGTCAAGACTGATTTGCATATGGCTGGGTTCAAACTGGAATGGCATGGTGAGCAAAAAACGATGGATTTAGGCCCAGATCTCTGTACCGGGGTGAATGTAGGACATTGTTCTGCATTCTGTCCATCAATTGTTGTTTTTGCATTTGTCACCCTGAGTGAGACGGGTATGTCCAGATGTGGGTCCCATGCTCTCCATGCCACTGGAGTCAAGCTATCCTGGCTGATGAGGGGGGAAACCCCAAAACCGGTCCTAGGATGCTTGTTTCCAGGCCAGGGAGGACCTGGCCTGGCAGTTCGGGCTGGACTGTTCCCATTGGGCACAGGGTCAAGACTGATTTGCATATGGCTGGGTTAATACTGAAATCGCATCGTGAGCAAAAAAACGATGAATTTAGACCCAGATCTCTGTAGTGGGGTGAATGTATGACATTGTTCTGCATTCTTCCATCAATTGTTGTTTTTGTATTTGTGACCCTGAGTAGGACGGGTATGCCCAGACGTGGGTCCCGTGCTCTCCATGCCACTGGAGTCAAGCTATCCTGGCTGATGAGGGGGGAAACCCCGAAACCGGTCCTAGGATGCTTGGTTCCAGTCCAGGGAGGACCTGGCCTGGCAGTTCGGGCTGGACTGGTCCCATTGGGCACAGGGTGAAGACTGATTTGCATATGGCTGGGTTCAAACTGGAATGACATGGTGAGCAAAAAAAGGATGGATTTAGGCCCAGATCTCTGTACTGGGGTGAATGTTAGACATTGTTCTGCATTCTGTCCATCAATTGTTGTTTTTGCATTTGTCACCCTGAGTGGGACGGGTATGCCCAGACGTGTGTCCCGTGCTCTCCATGCCACTGGAGTCAAGCTATCCTGGCTGATCAGGGGGTGAAACCCCAAAACTGGTCCGAGGATGCTTGTTTCCAGCCCAAGGAGGACCTGGCCTGGCAGTTCGGGCTGGACTGTTCCCATTGGGCACAGGGTCAAGACTGATTTGCATATGGCTGGGTTCAAACTGGAATGGCATGGTGAGCAAAAAACGATGGATTTAGGCCAAGATCTCTGTACTGGGGTGAATGTAGGACATTGTTCTGCATTCTGTACATCAATTGTTGTATTTCCATTTGTCACCCTGAGTGGGACGGGTATGTCCAGACGTGGGTCCTGTGCTCTCCATGCCACTGGAGTCAAGCTATCCTGGCTGATGAGGGGGGAAACCCCGAAACCGGTCCTAGGATGCTTGTTTCCAGTCCAGGGAGGACCTGCCCTGGCAGTACGGGCTGGACTGTTCCCATTGGACACAGGGTCAAGACTGATTTGCATATGGCTGGGTTAATACTGAGATCGCATCGTGAGCAAAAAAATGATGGATTTAGACCCAGATCTCTGTACTGGGGTGAATGTATGACATTGTTCTGCATTCTGTCCATCAATTGTTGTTTTTGTATTTGTCACCCTGAGTGGGACGGGTATGCCCAGACGTGGGTCCCGTGCTCTCCATGCCACTGGAGTCAAGCTATTCTGGCTGATGAGGGGTGAAACCCCGAAACCGGTCCTAGGATGCTTGTTTCCAGCCCAGGGAGGACCTGGCCTGGCATTTCGGGCTGGACTGGTCCCATTGGGCACAGGGTCAAGACTGATTTGCATATGGCTGGGTTCAAACTGGAATGACATGGTGAGCAAAAAAAGGATGGATTTAGGCCCAGATCTCTGTACTCTGGTGAATGTTAGACATTGTTCTGCATTCTGTCCATCAATTGTTGTTTTTGCATTTGTCACCCTGAGTGGGACGGGTATGACCAGACGTGGGTCCCGTGCTCTCCATGCCACTGGAGTCAAGCTATTCTGGCTGATGAGGGGTGAAACCCCGAAACCGGTCCTAGGATGCTTGTTTCCAGTCCAGGGAGGACCTGGCCTGGCAGTTCGGGCTGGACTTTTCCCATTGGGCACAGGGTCAAGACTGATTTGCATATGGCTGGGTTCAAACTGGAATGGCATGGTGAGCAAAAAAATGATGGATTTATGCCCAGATCGCTGTACTGGGGTGAATGTATGACATTGTTCTGCATTCTGTCCATCCATTGTTGTTTTTGCATTTGTCACCCTGAGTGGGACGGGTATGCCCAGATGTGGGTCCCGTGCTCTTCATGCCACTGGAGTTAAGCTATCCTGGCTGATGAGGGGTGAAACCCCGAAACCAGTCCTAGGATTAACCCTGGGCGGTGAACTACGCTACGCTCGCGGAGTTTGCGTAGTTTCGGTAACTTCGCAATTCACGTAGAGCGCGAAGTTACCAAGCACTACGCAATTTGCGGCGTAGCGTAGCTGTTTTTCTTCTTCGCGCGCTCAATATGCGTTCTCGCACGCGCGGTAATGAGCTACAGTGATTCTGCGTTCGCCGACGCGATTTCCTATCCGTTCGCGGGCGCCACGAGATTTGGAATCCGGCCGCACGATCCCGCGAGAGTGTGCGAACGCGAACACGTCATTCGGACGCGCAATCTGACTTCCGGCGGCAGTGTTGGTAAGATCGCGATCCCGAACATGAAGAAACTACAATCTGGCGAAGAATATCTCTCGAGCATCATAAAACCTTCTCGAAAATGATTATTTTGCTCAAAAAAACTCCTCAGATTGTGATTTGGCTGTAGTTTTTTGTGCAAGGTGTCCTTTTTCTTTTTTTACTTTTTTTTCAAGAGGAAGGAAGTGCCCCTGAGTCTCAAACTTCCTGTTCCTGTCCAGCAGGCTCCTCCCAGTGCTTTGTCCATGTGCTGTTCACTTTCATTTGGATTTGGAGCTGGAAGGATCACTTTTTGTGTCTGTCTGCTGCATCATATCATTGGATTGGATTTGAGGACTTTTGGATTTGAGATTTTACAAGTAAGTTGGAGAATTGGTGTACTTGTTTGTTTGATTGGGGCTTGTTTGTACCTACATTTTTTGGGGATTTTCATCGTTTTTAAAATTTATTGTTGTGGCCTGTAGTTTCAGTAGGGGCCTAATTGTTTTTCTTTGATTGGAATTTCAGCCAGTAGGCCCAGAGGTACCCATGGGTGCATGTTTCTGTGGTGTCTGTTGAATCTAAACATCATGTAGGGCATGGATGGCATTGTATTGAATTGGTAAATGTGGTTTTTGGGGTGTATTTCACTTTTTGGGTGTGTGTTAATAAATAAATACCTTTGTTGGATGTGTGTGTGTGCTTGTTGTGTAACTTTCCAACCTTTCGTAGCCCTGTGGATTTTCGTTTTTGCATTTTTGTATTAAAGCTGTGTTGTTTAGCAGGCCTACTTTGTCTGGTCATATTATAGGCCTGCTTGAACTCATTGTTTTCCATGGCCTGTTGTGACTGTGAGTGACCATGTGGCTTGGGGCCATTTTGTGGTGGTAGTTTAGTAGTGTGCTGCTTTTTCCATATAGGCCTGCATGTCTTTTCTTTGTTCCCCTTGGCTTATGCTTGTTGTTGTGGCCTGGCCATGTGGGTGGCGGCCATTTTGTGAAGGCAGGCATTGTGCTTTTGCCATAGGCTTGCATTGTCTGTGTTCCATTTCTTTTTGTTGTGGGTGGCTAGCGGCCATTTTGTGGAGCCATCCAGGCAGTGTGCTTTTGCCTTAGGCCTGCATTGATTGTCTGTCTTCACTTTCTTGTTATTATTTGTGGGTGGCCTGGCCATGTGGGTGGCGGCCATTTTGTGGAGCAAGGCAGTGTGCTTGCTTTTGCCATAGGCTTAAGCTTGTGGCCTAGTCTGCCAGTAGGCCCAGAGGTAGTCATCATGGGTGCATAAAAACTGTTTCTGTGTTGTCTGTTGAATTTTAACATCATTTAGGGCATGGATGGCATTGGATTGAATTGCAAAATGTGGTTTTTGGGGTGGTATTTCAGTTTTTTGGTGTGTGTTAAATAAATAGGCCTTTTCAGCCAGTAGGTATCCCTGGGCATTCAGCTCGCGGACTTTTGGCAACTCCGCACTGCGCGACAACGATGACTTACACTTTTTTTCTTCTTCGCGCTCTCAATATACGTTTTTGCGCGCGCGATAACGACTTTTTGTGACGATCGCGATGCCGAACACGCAGAATTTACAATCTGGCGAAGAATATCTCTCGAGCAGCATAAAACCTTCTCGAAAATGATGATTTTGTTTATTTTGCTCAAAAAACTCCTCAGGTTGTCATTTAGATATAGTTTTGTGAGCAAGGAGTCATTTTTCTTTTTTTTACAATTTTTTTAAAGAGGAAGGAAGTTACCCAGAGTCTCCAACTTCCTGGTCCTGTCCTTTGTCTTCACTTTCTTGTTATTGTGGGTGGCCTGGCCATGTGGGTGGCGGCCATTTTGTGAAGCCAGGCATTGTGCTTTTGCCATAGGCCTGCATTGTCTGTCTTGTCTTCCTTTTCTTGTTGTTGTGGGTGGCCTGGCCATGTGGTGGCGGCCATTTTGTGGGACCATCCACTGTGCTTTTGCCATAGGCCTCCAAGCTTGCGGCCTAGTCTGCCAGTAGGCCCAGAGGTAGTCATCATGGGTGCATAAAAACTGTTTCTGTGTTGTCTGTTGAATTTTAACATCATTTAGGGCATGGATGGCATTGGATTGAATTGCAAAATGTGGTTTTTTTGGGGGGTCTATTTCACTTTTTGGGTGTGTTAAATAAATGCCTTTTTTGCGTGTGTATGTGTTGTTGTTGTGGTTGTTGTGTAACTTTCCAACCTGTTTTTAGCCATGTGGATTTTAGTTTTTGCATTAAAGCTGTGTGTGTTTTATCAGGCATCCTTTGTCTGGCCATATAGGCCTGCTTGAGTTCATTGTTTGCCGTGCCTTGTGCCTGTGAGTGACCATGTGGCTGGGGGCCATTTTGTGGTGGTAGTTAGTAGTGTGCTGTTTTTGCCACATAGGCCTGCGTGTCTTTCCATTGTTCCTCTTGTCTTACTGCTTCCAAATCCATCCCCAGTGCCAGCTGCAGCTCCCTGATGCTGCATCCATCGCACGTGATGCACAAATTTAGGCCAAGCAGGCTCCACTACATTTTTGTTTTTGTTCTTTGCTATTCTTATTCTTCCTGAGTGTACACACTACACAGTACACCAGGAAAGCCCTGGCCTTGTTGTCAAAGTCTCATAAATGGCTACACTGTTGTTGTTCACTGAGTTTCTAAAATTTAATAATTGAGACAACCACACACTAAGTTATATATTATATTAGTTTGATTTGTGCTATCGTTTGACTGATGTTCTTCTGGCTTTTTTGCTTTTAGGTGCACAAAAGACTGAGGAGGAGGTGTGTCATCATTGCCCGTTGTACTGCCAGACAGACATCCTGCTGCTGTACACGACGTGACGTGTGACCTGACCAGACATCTCTGCAACTTGTGCAACTGAGTGCTGCTGACATCTGAAGAAGATGGGCCCAAAGAAAGCAGGTACCAGGTCCTCCAGTACCAAGAAAGTTGCTATTGAGAAGAAGGAACAGAAGAAGGAAGTGACACTTAAGTCTGGTGTGCCGCCCAATACCTTTTTTGGGGAAAATAAATTACGCCTGCAGCAGCGGTGTCCGGGGGGTAAGCTGGGGGCAGCACCTCCGCATCAGTGGGCCCAACCCACCAACCCAGGCCCAAGCACATGAGTGTGGAAGAGGTAGCCAGCCTAATGGTGGAAAGCAGTGATGCTGAGCCTGAGATAAACTTATCGCTATCTCAAAGTAGTACCCAATCAACGCAGGAGGAAACACAGCAGATAAGTGGTCAACAACAACAACAGCCGCAACCACCGCCCGCAATAGTAGTTGTTGTTCCTCCCGAAGTAGGGGCAGTTCAGGAAATTGAGCCTCATGCAGAGGTAGAAGAAGAAGCCACTCATTCAGAAGATCCATTGTCTTCCAAATCTCCAGCAAGGAAAAGGAGGGTTAGTCCATCAAGTTCTTCGCCAAGCCCCCCTTCTGATGATTTAGATGCCACTTGGAAGCCACAAACTGAGTCTGAGAGGGAGACACGTCCCAAGACCAAGCTAGGGAAAAGGAAGGTTCCAGAAAGCCTTACACTTATGGAGGTTGATGTAGAACAGCAGGATTATGATGATGAGCCAGTCATCACGAACATCACTCCCGGCCCCGAGGAGATGGAGACCAACATTATTACCCTATCCAAAATCGCTGCAAGGGATGTAGCACGCATACCTCCACAGGTAACACCAACACGACCTACAGCTTCCATATTTACCATAGCAAAGGCCCGGCAGCGACCTACATCCAGCACAACCACCACCTCAGTAGAAGTAGGTAGTGGTACAGCACAGAGTCAAATTCAACACACACCCTCCAGTTCATCCAGCATTGGAAGTGGCACCTCCAGCAGGAGGCAAAAGTTAAGCTCCCCAGTTTGGGACTTCTTTACGGTTAGCGAAAAGGAGGAGAACATTGCTATATGCTCCATTTGTAATACCTCTGTTAGTCGTGGTAAGCTTGGTACAAACTATGGTACCGGAGGCAAAATAACCCATCTGAAAAAACACCACTTGATCAGCTGGGAGGACCACCTTCGCGGCATAAAAACTGCAACCATTGGTGTTGGTGGGGATAAAGGAGTAGAAGATCCGATCACGGTGGAAGAGGAAGGACAGGGAGACTTTCTCTCTGGTAGTGGTACACAAAGTCGCCATGTCCCCAGCAGTGCAGTGTTAACGTCGCCCACATCTGCAGCAACATCTCAGTGGCACAAGAGTAAGAGTCAGACTGAGACAGCAAGGAGTACCGCAATGAAAAAAAGTGCGTTGTTGAGCCTAAGAGAAAGGAAAACCATGCAGCCTACCATTATCATCATGTTTGGGGGGGAGAGGCAGTACGAACGCAACCACCCAATAGCACGTTTGTACAATGCGAAGCTGGCTAAAATGTTAGCACTGGACCTTCTCCCTTTTTCTTTTGTTGAAGGGGTGGGTTTTCTGGAATTTGTGACAGCCATCTGCCCAAAATGGCATGTTCCCAGTCGCTACTATTTTGCCAGAGTTGCTGTTCCAGCACTACATCACGACGTGCTGGAATTGCTTGGGAAAGACTTGAAGCAGAGTGCTGTTCAGAGTATCCACCTGACAACAGACATGTGGACCAGTTGCCAAGCCACTGATTACATGTGCATCACTGCACACTGGATCTCTTTGTGGGGGTTAGAGAACAGATATCTGCTGGTGTTGACGCTGCTGAGATTTTCATGCCACTCGCAAACATGCAACTGTAGCCATGTTTGCCATGGAGAAATCTCATACTGCTGCAAACATTTTGGAAGAGTTTAACAGCAAGGTCTTTGAGTGGCTGCGCCCAAGAGGGCTTAAGATTGGTTTTGTTGCCACGGACAATGGCAGTAATGTAGTTAAGGCCATGGGCGATGGTGGCTATTTCAGGGTCCCGTGTTTGGCACACTGCATTAACATTGTTGTTCAAGACTTTCTGAAAAATGAATACAAAGTCAGCAACTTACTGGCCACCTGCAGAAGAATATGCACACATTTCAGCCATTCTTTTAAAGCCCGGAAGCAGCTGAGGGTCATTCAACGTGAGCATAAAATGCCAGTCAAAGCACTCATCCAGGAGGTGCCAACACGTTGGAACTCAACTTATTACATGCTTGATCGTCTGATTGACCTGTACATACCACTCAATGCTTATGTCATGCAAAGATTAGGGGAACCTACTGTGAGAGGCATGACCGTTGAGATGGGTCAATGGGACCTCATTAAATGCCTGACAGAGATGCTACTTCCTTTTGAGATCTTCACACGTGAAGTCAGCAGGGAGGACTGTACTATGGGCCAAGCTATCCCATTGCTGCACATGCTAGAGCAACAGCTGAAGGAGGTGTCTGAAACGTACGCAGGTGTGGATGACAAACAAGACGCATATCATTTGGCGGAGTCCTTAGCCGCTCGCTTATCTGAAAATACAAGGATTCAAAATAACATTGTGTCACAACAACATTACATTACTGCCACAATTTTGGATCCACGGTACAAAGTATTTCTGAACAGTAAGGCAGTAATTCCTTTTTCGGAAGTGGAGGTTGCCAACTACAAAACTTTGATAGCTGAGGAAGCCACTAAGTTTGAAAACGAACGGCTGGTAATTACAGGCCCCCCGCCCCAGGCCATAACAAGTAATACAGGGCATCCAGAGTCAAGTTCTACTTCGGAGCCTGAGGGCAGTGCGTTTGCCTCCCAGCAGTCACCGACACCAACACTACCAATAACATCAACAACAGCAAGAACAGGATCATCCACAGTACAATCGGCAACTGATTGGTTTCTACGGCAGGGGTATGGTAAGTCCAGTGCTGATGCAAAGGCAAAACAGGCCGAGCATATCGGAGCACCCCTGAGCATTGAGCGGATGTCCAGGCCTATCTGGATGACCCAACAGAGGTCTTCATGGATCGAAACCCATTGGTGTATTGGTATGGGAAAAAAAGCCAATGGACAGTGCTCAGCAGGCTGGCGATAAAGTATCTGGCTTCCCCTGTCGCAAGTGTCTCTTCTGAGCGTGTTTTCAGTGCTGCTGGTGCCATTGTAACTTTGAAAAGGACCAGTCTCTCGCCCAAAAGTGTGGAGAGGTTAACCATGATCAAAATGAATCAGCACTTTATACCACCGGATTACAAAATACGTGAATCACAGCAGGAAGAGGAGAGCGACTTCGATGACGTAAGTAGTGGGTTACAGGATCTACTTCTGTCCGAACCACCAGAGTTTGAGGACGAGCTCCTCTTCCCTGACAACTAGGCTTTCAAATTGTTACTTTCTTCCTTCCTTTATTTGTCTGTGTATCTGTCTTGCTGGTTCAAATCAAATCACAACAAATCCATCACCACCGTCTTCTCTTTTATTTCCCTATTGGAGTTGCACGTCTGTGCATTTAACTGTCCACTCCTCAGAGTCCTGCTCCATCTTCCTGACTCGCCCTAATTACATTTCCATCAAGCCAGACATTGGAGTACAAGAAATGTTGCCTCTAACAGTCCCTCCATAAGAAGTGAAACGTGACTATAGCTATCCTCCGTTTTGTTTCCGAGCCGAAACTCATCACTGGCCGAAGGCTATCGCCTCTGCAGGCATCCACAACTCTTCACTGTCAGAACTTGGGCAGGCATCCAAAAGTAAACCCATCACTGTCAGAAGGCTACAGCCTCGGCAGGCATCCAAAGCTCATCACTGTCAGGACAGAAGGTACTTGGCAGAGAAAGACAAGACTCTTCGAAGAAACTTGCTGACATTTCTGCAAACTCAATTGACCAGCAATGACCGCTACCCAGGCCACGGCCCATCACAGCGCTGACCATGTGAACCAACTTAAACTGCGACAAAGTGCCACAGATGAATAAGACGCAAACCGAAACAGCGACTACCAACACTCAAAATGAATGTGGAGTAATAATGAGGCCACTGCCTCGTTAAAAAAAACACACACCTGTCAGAACTAGGCATCTGATGATCTGACAGCCAAAGAGAAGAGCAAGACAGGTAATGATGGCATGCATTGGATGCTTGCTGACTCTGAGCGATTGCTGTTGTTTGTTGTGTTGATGTTGTGCATGAAGTCGAACTCTACTAGTTAATCTACAAAGTGAAAGTGACTCAAGTGACAGTCAATGTTTCCCTTCTTGTTGTTTAATAACCAAATTGTACTCCTACTACTGCAGGTGCAGGCCAATATCCGTTGCAATTTTTTAATATGGAATATGGACTTAATCGGAGACTAGTCACTACAGACTGAGTTGGAGTTGGACAACACGTACCACACCATGATGATGACCATACTACCTTTGCACGCAGTCAGTCAGTTGGATCGGAGATGATTGATGGAATAACTGTGTTTCATGAAGTGGCATAAAAGGTAAACACAACAATTCAACAAGAAAGTAAACACAGCAGACCTACATGTCCATGTAGTGGTGGAGTCGAGTGTAGTCATATGACTGACAGCGGCGCATTGATTTAGTCACTTAATTTTGAAAATGCTAGGTTACTGTATATGCCTTTTGTCTGGCTCTGTCAAAATTTAAGGTAAATGGAGGTTGGGTCACGGGCTGGTGCTGTGGGCCTGTTCTGTCCTGTTGTTGTTGTAGCTTAATGCTGTAAACAGAATAGACACGATATATCCAAGCCGCATCAGTCTGAAAGTGTTCTCTCTTCTCTTCTTGGACTCCACCGTAATTGATGCTTTTTTTTTATTCATTGATTTTTCAATACCCCTTTTGTTTTTCCATCTACACTTACAGGCCGGCCTTTACCCTGTGCTACACTGGGAGAAACAACTCACACTTACCTTACCAATCCGCATCAGGCAGGCAGTGGCACCCAAGATTGATGTGCGGAGCGTCCATGGAAGATAGGACCAAGAGGAATGACGAGATTCAACTCCACAATTTGACCTGGATAATAAAGTCACTTTAGTATCATTCATCATTAGTCTTTTAATTAATTTGATTCCTTTTTTCTCTTCAATCATTACGACTGTGTGTTGTGTTGTTGTTTGTTTGCTAATTGATCCCTACAACTATTTTTTAATTTTCTTTGCTATCTTTAAAAGTAAGCCCGGTACAACATGTAATTTGGGTCTCTCTGAGGGCATACAGGCAAGGCAAATTGCATAGAATATACCGCTGCCCTGTACTGTCTAATTGTCTAGTAGTAGTTAGTAAGTACTACTCATTAACCATCAAGTTATCTTCATCATCATGCATGCATTTCCTTTTTCTCCCTTTATAGATTTATTGGATAAGATCATGGTCGTCTGCCAAGATTGTGCTTTGCTTTTGTTGTGTCCATGCGTACTGTTCTTCTTTGTCAAACCTTTCCCCAAACCCCCTTCCCATCCATTCATCAAACCCTAACCCTCTTCCCCCGGGCTGTGATTTATATTGAGGTGTGATGTGACTACATTAAATGTACACCAATTGATCACACGCTTGCTGGGGCAGATGTGGTGAAAGCAACACTAATTCAATTTCAAGGCAGGGCGAGGATCTTCTTCTGCTTGCCCACCCATGCTCAGTCTATGTGCAAGCCAAATTTTTTTCCAAAGGTACCTAATACATCATAATTAATGTGGATTCATCATCAACATCCTACCACACAGAAGTAAAGGTTACGAATTACGATTGTGTTAAGTTAAGTGACTCACTCGACACAACTACAGTTTGTAACTTCTTGTACTAGGCTGTCCCCGCCACCATTATGTTTTATTTTACTTTAGCAGTTGCAATATTGTTTGTTTGGCAGTCTTCTTCTGTACTGTACTTTACTTCGTTCTACTACTCCTCCCACAGTCGCTCTCAGGCAAGTGACTGTCTCTTTTTTATTTTTTTGCAAATGCTACTGCCAGTGTCTACTACTACCACCACAACCATGGCATCTTCTCCATTCTCTTGGGAAACCATGCAGCGATCGCTGTGCCGAACTTAATCATCATCAATCACAGGTAAGATAAGTTTGGTGGGAGGTATAATGGACTAGGAGGAGAGACTGACAGTACTAGTAGGACAAATAACTCGGTGAGGGGTACCGCATCTGTTTGTGTTACATAATCGGCAGATTATTTAAATCAAACACTGGCTGCGGCCCTGCAGCAGCAAGGAAACCATGTGACGTAAATTCATAAAACAGTAACCCCCCACAAAACATTAACATCGTATGTTTAAGTATAAATATAATGTATTACCCTAACAAAAATAAACTATCCCACACCTGACCCACCCTCTCCCTAACCCCAACCAATGTCCAAAACGAAAAAGTCCAAACAATGTCCATAAACCCCAACGCCCAATTCCCACCCACCAACAAAAGGAATAAAAAAGGGGCAATCCAATGGGGTCCTATAGTTCTTATATTCGGCGGGCTTTCAGGTGTTTGTCCACCAGGATCTTCACCCGCTCCTCTAGTTGCTGCTCTAGGCGTGAAATCCGGAGGAGCATCTGGCGGCGAAATGCCCTGCAGTGGCATCCAGGGTGGGGGCAGCAGTGCTGGCTGTTAATGAATTGCGGCGGCGGGCGGCTGCCTGACCGCGGCGCCATACCACTGGAGGTGGGGCCTGGCTGGGGCCCGGGGCATCGGAGGAGGCTGCAGCTGCTGCCGCCTCCTCCTCCTCCTCCGCCTGAGCCACCAGCCGCCGGTATTCTTCGCAGATGGCCTCCAGTTTCCGACGCCGGGCCCTGGCTGCCAACTCCTTCCGGGATGGTTTTTCTTGGGAAGGAGGATCTATATCAAGAAAGAAAAAGAATATTGTTGTAACCAATACTCTTAGCAAAACAATAACACAAAATTAATTCAACACATAGTGGCACAGTAGCACTAGCAAGAAGCACAGTACATAACATTTGTGGTAATAATCTATCCTCCCACTTCCTCGGCCTCTAACATTTGTGGGAGTTTCAGGCATTATACTAGCACTAGTACACAGTACACCAGTCTTCTTCTTATCTCTAGTTTAGCGAAATTACATAACCTGGTTGTAGCCGGCATGCCAGCTCAGTCAGCTATGCTTGCACCCAAGACAAACATACGAGTCATGACGCAGACTCACGTTAGTTTTATTTACTACTGTCTGCAGGTGGGGAAGCTCGTATTTTTCTATTACGGGTGGCACTGGCCATACTCTCTCTGTTACTTGAAGGGCAATTGCTCAATTTCACTTTCACAGTGCCCTGGCTACTACAAAAAGGCAGATTATATATCTGATCCAATGATCATTGCTTATTTATGGGACGATGACATAAGGTCAGTAGCGGTCGGTGGTGGGAGTGCTGGGCGGTGACGTGGGGAGGGGCAGGGTGGGGGTAGTAAACTATGGATTATGGCCAATTACAGGTAAGTAAACATATAAATAAATAAAACTAATTTGCATGCTGCACTGCATCGCATTTGGCGGTGCAGTGCGCACAATGAAATTCGCTTTATTTATTTTTATGTTTAGTTACCTGTATTTGGCCGTAATCCATTGTTTACTACCCCCCACCCTGCCCCTCCCCACATCACCGCCCGGCAGCACTCCCACCACTGATTGCTACTGCATAAGGTACTTTGTTTTGATTGACTGTGTAACCAACAGATAGGCCACCCTTTGCAAGCTGGCTGACACATTCGAAAATAAATTAACATAGGTAGGGAGTGGTCCTCGGAGTCGAAGGAAGGCGCTTGATAACTAACTATACACAATATATATGATGTGCTTGCAAACTACTGTGAGTCAACTGTATTCTGAAAATACAACTTGTATTCCCCTCGGCTTTGCTATTCTGGCGCAGTTTCTTTTACATTCCCTTCAAACTAAGACTCTGCATCCCATGACAGTCTCCACCTATGCTGTCTATGATGAATACATACAGGCATCCATCCATTCTAAGTAAATGTCTATCATTCTTCTTAATCTCTCCACAAACCTTAGTTTGTTTCACCAACAACCACCCATGCGTCCACTCCTTCCTTGCTTGCCTGGGCTTTGAGTTTAACCCAAACACCGCTGATGATTCTTGCTATCCCCAGTATCCACCCATACTGTGTCGCCCACCCACCCAGGCAGGCATCCATTCTTCTTTCACCTTCCACCCATCCTTCAACAACACATGCATCTGATTCCTATCAGCCACCTATGCATGCTTCCAATGTATCCTTCTCTGCCAGTCATATTACATCTCTCCCGTCCTTCCTCCTTCCACCCTTCTTTCCCTTTTTGTACAACACATCCATCAAGGTCATCTGATCTGACTTTTAGTCTTCTCCATAAAACTTTCACAGCTGAGTTGGAGTCAGATAGAAGAGGCCATTGGTTACTCAACTCACGCTGCTAATGCTATTGCTAATGCACTGCTAATGCTAAGTAAAGGGTGTCTTCTTCAGCCGTTGTATAATGTTCACTACAACTTCATACTTAATAAGTCTCAACAGTACAGTGACTGTGAGTGAAGTGAACACCCTTCCAGCTAGTGCAATGTCAATAAGTAATGAATATAACTTACCACCGCCCTCCACTGCTGCTGCCTCACCCCCTGTAGCTCCTGCAGGTGCAGCATCTCCTGCCCCCTCCGGAATGGCCGCATCGCCATCGCCTCTGGCCCCGCCGGCACTGGTGGTCGGTAGTACGTCTAGAAAAAAACATGACACATTTTTAGATGTCTGTACACCTTGTAGGAAGGTGGAATCTGACTATATGGTTGCCCCCACTTTTTTCCTGGTGTTTTGCTGGTTTATGACTTAGTTGGACTGGGATCCTGCTATTCAGGGCCCCAGTCTATCTGCTTCCTCTAAAATGGTTTCCATGTGCCTTAGGCACATCTCTGATTGGAATCTGGAGTGCCCTTATAAGTCCCTAGTATATGGTATACTATGTACCCAGGGCATAGGTACCTCAGAGGCCTGCCAGGGGCTGAAGCATGTATTGTGCCACCCCTGGAAGGCCAGCCAAAAGGACACCACAGGTCTGCTACTGCATCCTGGGTAAGGTGGTGCATGCACCCCTTACTGTGATATAGGCTACCTATATCACTACATACATACACACATATAAACCTATAAGTCACTCCAATGGCAGGCCTTATCAATCCTGAAGGCAGAGTGCGTGGTTCCTATGTGAAAGGGTGCCCCTGCATGAGCTAGGCCCCTCTGCAGCATTCGGAGACCCTTCTCTGATGCTGTTTGTAGTGCAGCCCGACCATATACTCTTAAGCGCATTATAACCTCGCGTTAAATGCTAACTTTGGTATGGCTGCACGGAAACATGTCATGTTTGGTGTCAAACATCTTGGAATACTACCCCCTGCCAGTTCTGGCGGCGGGGGTAGCATTCCACCCTTCTAGAGGGAGAGACATGTACACACCGGTATACCCGGTACTGACTTTCCAGAGCCCTGGCATCACAAAATGGATGCCGCTGCCACAGACACGAGTCTGGCCTCCTGCTGCTGACCGAAACTCTGGCAGGGGAGGCCTGGACAATAGGTTTCCTGTCCCAAGGAGGTGTAACCACCTCCCCAGACAGGATAGTGTGTATTGGGACTGGGCGGGAGCACTCTCTGGTGCTTTGAAGTCCTGCACTGGGGGCACATTTGGTGTCCCTGTGCATACCCCAGTTCAAACCGGCTCAGGGGCTTCCAGCCCCTGCTCTGGCGCGAAACTGGACAAAGGGAAAGGGGTGTAACCACCCCTCTGCCCTGACCCTCCCATAGGTGGGGCCACAGAGTATGTCCAACCCCCTACCTTAGTATAAGTATGGGACCCCAGTCCTTAGGACTTTAGATTAACCTGGACGAAACTCTGACACAGAATCCTGGACCTTCGACGCTCTACTTCAAGATTAGAGGACTGAAGAATCTCCCTTGGGGTCAAGGAGTGACTCCCCTGCTTGGCAGGCACCAAAGAAGCAATTGTCCGGTCTGCATCGCTGAAGCTCCCGCCGGACGCCGAAGTCTTTGCATCACCAGAAGTGGATTTCCAGACTTCCCCGAGGCTGCCCTGAGTCCCCAGCAAAGCTGAGGCCCGTAGCTGTCATGGGTAACGGGTGACCGTGACCCCTGGACACCAATCGCATTTGCAAGTGCATCCTCTTCTGGGTCTCCCATGAAGTCGTGCTTTGGGCTCCGAGTAGCCCCAGCCTCCAGCACCAACTGCACCGAAGATCACTGGCCTCCACTCCACGAGTGTCCTGTGAGCCAGCTCCACGTGCATCGACTTGAGGCTCTTTCACGGTCGCTAGTCCATTGGCTAGTAGGCCCTCCCGAAGGCCAATATTCTTCTGCTTGGGCTCCCTGGTTGCTCCAGGCGTACCCTGACTTATCCTTGCTGGGTGAGTCCCACAGACCTTGCTGGTCTGCAACATTGTCCTTCTTCCATTTCCACGAGACTTGTGTTGCCAAGGCTTGTTGGGTCCAATCCGGTCGCCGACACCCCTGCAATCGACAGACGTCGTGGGACAGCTCGAATCCAGCTCCTGGTCATCGTCGATGCCTCCTGGACCTCGTGGCTGAAGAGTCAAGATGACCGTCAACCTACCTGAAGCACTCGACATCGGTGGGCATCTGCTCATCGCCTTCCTGGTCACTGGCTAGTGACCCAGACTCTGTCCCCTTTGCTTTCAGGTTCTTCATATCTTCGATCCACCTTTGGATCCACCCGAACACTTTCGACTTGGCCGCCAGCAGCACTTTGCAGCCGATCGCCATTGAAAGCGACGACGAAACCCGACCCCGAAAGACACCTTTGCACCCGGCTCCCCTGGGTGAGGTAACTCGAGTACTCCGGTGCTTCCGTGGGTATTGACACTAGAACAGCCTAGTTCTCAAAGGGTTTGCTCCAAGTCCTCCTCTAAGTGTCCCTTTTCTTTTAAATTCAAATCGCGACTTTCCCCATAGAAGTTAACGGCGATTCGCGGCTGTGTTCATACACTGCACGCGTCCCCCGTGGGTCCCCTGTGTCACTACCTTGGGTGGTTCCTTGTGGTCCAAGCACTTCTACAGGCTCTAGGCCTTGTGTCTAGCTCAGTCGTGGTTCTTATACCACTTTATTGGTATATGGTTTGGTACGCCCCTAGGGCTCAAACGTGTATTTGTGCTATTACTGTAGATAACTAACTTATAAATTTATGTACTTCGAACTCTAGCCTCATAAAGAGACTAGAGGGGTGTGTTTAGCAATAAATACATATATTTCGAATATATACCTGGTGTGGTCCTCTTTCATTTGGTCACTCAAGAGATTATAGACTGGTAAAACAAGCTGCTTTACATTCCTTCAAGACTTAGCCTGAAGGCTGCTCTCCATAGCTACCACTAGGATAGCTTTCAATAAAGGTTGTCTTTAACCTATCTCCAATAAGGGGTTGTTTGGACTGGTGCAAGGTGCCCACTATAATTAGTGGACAGCATATGCCAGGCCAACTTCTCACATTGGTGTGCAGCGTGTGGGATTCCGGCTTGCTATTGTTTTACCAGATAATCTCAATTGAATTGATCAACTGAAAACCACTAAGGGTACCTAAGGTACATATAAATCAAGCTTAGTAATACAGTAAGTTCTACTGAACTTAGAGTTGTGTGTTAAGGGATAGCACACCCTTTCTACAACTCAAGAGAGTTTAGTAGGCCACACTAGAGTAGGTAGTGCATACACCACACCTCACTAGTAATGTCTTCAAAGCCAGGACCCAGTGAGTCCTCGCCAGAAGCCAGTGGGCTTCTTCCCTCCAAGTATGATAAACTCCCATTCTTGGAATTGAGAGCATTATGCAATACTAGGAAGTTGAAGGCAGGCAAAAGTGCCTGCACCCAACACCTCAGGGAGGTGTTACTAGCTGATGATCTCAGCAGGCCCATAGGGTCTGAAGGGGTAGGCAGAGAGGGTGGGGAAGAAGATGAGGAAGGGGCCAGGGGTGAAGAAACCCAGGCCCCCCCCTCTAAAACTGGCCAGGAAGGTGAAAATGACCTTGTCCTGGATAACCCAATTCCTCCTGTGGAGGAGGAGGAGGGGGATCAGAATTACCTCCCCTTTGTCCCCCCAGGAAGAGTACTGAGTGTGCCCAGAAGGTCTAGATCTCCTTCTCAGGAGTCTAACCACTCTGACACCTCAATAGGGACCTCTGTCTCCTCTCATAGGAGGGAATCCTCTCATGAAAGGAGAAAGAGATTGCTTCAGTATGAACAAGCCCAGCTTGAGCTCAGAAAACAGCAATTGGCTATAGACAGGGAGTCCCTAGATCTCTATAGAGAGAGAAAAAGATGGGACTAGAGTCCCATGGTGGCAGCAATTTCCCCAAAGATAGGGAAAGGTCTTATGACCATAGAAACCTGAGCAAGATTGTCCCTCCCTACCAGAGTGGGGATGACATCCACAAATGGATAACTGCTCTAGAGAGGGCCTGTAAAGTACAGAGGGTCCCTCAGGAGCAGTGGGCAGCAATCTTGTGGCTCTCCTTTGCAGACAAAGGTAGAGACAAGCTCCTCACTGTAAGAGAAGAGGATGCTGACAATTACAAAGTCTTGAAGAGTGCTCTGATAGATGGGTTTGGCCTAACCACTGAACAGTATAGGTTGAAGTTCAGAGACACCCAAAAGGCTCAGACTCAAGACTGGGTTGACTTTGTAGATTGTGCTACTAAGGCTCTGGAAGGTTGGATACATGGCAACAAGGTGCATGACTTTTTAGGATTGTACAATTTGATTATGAGGGAGCAAATCCTTAATAATTGTCAAAACCAGCTTTTACGCCAGTACCTGGTGGACTCTGATCTGACCTCTCCCCAAGAATTGGGAAAGAAGGCAGACAAATGGGTCAGAACCAGAGTAAAGACTAAGAATCAGGGTGGTGACCCGAAGAAGGATTCTACCAAGTCCCAAGAGAAAGGTGGGGATAAATCTAAGGATAAATCCACTACAGGGCCCAAAAAGTCCTCTTCTGGGGGTGGGTCCCAAACTCCTTCCTCTCCTGAAAAGAAACCATATTGCCATGTCTGTAAAAAGCCTGGACACTGGAAAACTGATCCCAGTTGCCCCAGGATTGGCAATAAAGAAAATGTTCCTCCAACAACTACTACCACCCCTCCTGGTACTACCAGTAGTAATCCTCCAGTTGGGAGTAGTGTACCCAAAAAGTTAGGTGCTTTTGCAAGAGGAACAGAGGTGGGCCCTAGTTTAGACAGGACCCCCTCAACAGACTCCTCTGACTCTGATGGTGGTATAGGATTTGCCACCTTTACCATGGGTCCCAAGGCATTGGGCAGGTACAGACTGGAGCCAATAATTAATGGTCAGAAAGCTGTGGCATTTAGGGACACAGGGGCTAGTGTCACCATGGTGGCAGGGAAACTAGTCCCCCTCACCAGCTTTTACCTGAGTTTAAATACCAGGTAACCAACATTGATGGTGTCAGAACAGATCACCCCATGGCCATAGTCAATCTCAGCTGGGAAGGGGTCACAGGCCCAAAAAGAGTGGCAGTGTCCCCAACCTTGCCTGTAGATTGCCTGATGGGCAATGATCTGGAAATTTCAGCCTGGGCTGAAGTTGAACACCAAACCCATCTGAGAATGCTGGGCGTCCCTGTAAAGGTTAGTGGGGCTGTGATGGCCACAGCCCAAGCCCAGGGAAATTTTGGAGAGATGGAGCCTGGAAGAATGGCCCACTCTCCCCCAAAAGAGAGCACAAGGGTTGAAGAAAAGTCTTCTTCCCTCCAGACAGTAGGTAAGGGTCAGCCTCCTCAGGGAACTGACCCTACCCCTAGTGAAGGAACTGCCCCAGAGATAGTCAGGCCTGGCCTGGCCCCACCCCTGATGGCAGAGGACCCTTCCAAGGTGGTACCCAGTCTGGAGCAGGTAACCTGCCCCTCTCTACCCTGCCTCAGTCAGCCCAGGGCTGCAGAGGTCAGGGAGGTCAGTGGACCCCCAGGACCCCCTGTCCAGAGGAACCCCCCATCAGCAGATTAGGGGCACCCAGTCTAGTAGCCCTAGCCAGGTGAAAATTCCTCAACACACTGAGGGATCCCCATACCTTTGTGTAGGGACCTCCCCCAGAAGGACTCTGTTAGGCAAGGGCAAACCTGGGACCAAAAGGTTCCAAACCTGCCATGTCCCTCCAGTGGTCCATCCAAAGGGACCCAACCCCCAGCTGTAGGCAGCCATAGGTTGACCCTTAGAGCACAGTGCAACTCAGTCATGAAAAGACAGGCATACATGGTGACCAGTGATCTGAGGAAGCTGAGACCAACCTTCCTAGGGCCTAACTTCCCTTCTCAGACACCTCACCAGCCTTGTACTTTACCAAAGCACACCACAGGTAGTAATTCCCCATGGTGGAGACCCTCTCATACCCTTAGGGTGAGGGATTGCTTAGTGGACCATAAGATAGGGGGCAACCATGCTAGTGCAGGTGCTTCCTTATATGGCCACTTAGTCAATAAAGGCTCAACTGGCCAAGGTTAGCCTTATCTCCTTTTGTTTGGGGGGGGGTTATGTAGGAAGGTGGAATCTGACTATATGGTTGCCCCCACTTTTTTCCTGGTGTTTTGCTGGTTTATGACTTAGTTGGACTGGGATCCTGCTATTCAGGGCCCCAGTCTATCTGCTTCCTCTAAAATGGTTTCCATGTGCCTTAGGCACATCTCTGATTGGAATCTGGAGTGCCCTTATAAGTCCCTAGTATATGGTATACTATGTACCCAGTGCATAGGTACCTCAGAGGCCTGCCAGGGGCTGAAGCATGTATTGTGCCACCCCTGGAAGGCCAGCCAAGATGACACCACAGGTCTGCTACTGCAGCCTGGGTAAGGTGGTGCATGCACCCCTTACTGTGATATAGGCTACCTATATCACTACATACATACACACATATAAACCTATAAGTCACTCCAATGGCAGGCCTTATCAATCCTGAAGGCAGAGTGCGTGGTTCCTATGTGAGAGGGTGCCCCTGCATGAGCTGGGCCCCTCTGCAGCGTTCGGAGACCCTTCTCTGATGCTGTTTGTAGTGCAGCCCGACCATATACTCTTAAGCGCATTATAACCTCGCGTTAAATGCTAACTTTGGGATGGCTGCACGGAAACATGTCGTGTTTGGTGTCAAACATCTTGGAATACTACCCCCCTGCCAGTTCTGGCGGCGGGGGTAGCATTCCACCCTTCTAGAGGGAGAGACATGTACACACCGGTATACCCGGTACTGACTTTCCAGAGCCCTGGCATCACAAAATGGATGCCGCTGCCACAGACACGAGTCTGGCCTCCTGCTGCTGACCGAAACTCTGGCAGGGGAGGCCTGGACAATAGGTTTCCTGTCCCAGGGAGGTGTAACCACCTCCCCAGACAGGATAGTGTGTATTGGGGCTGGGCGGGAGCACTCTCTGGTGCTTTGAAGTCCAGCACTGGGGGCACATTTGGTGTCCCTGTGCATACCCCAGTTCAAACCGGCTCAGGGGCTTCCAGCCCCTCCTCTGGCGTGAAACTGGACAAAGGGAAAGGGGTGTAACCACCCTCTGCCCTGACCCTCCCATAGGTGGGGCCACAGAGTATGTCCAACCCCTACGTTAGTATAAGTATGGGACCCCAGTCCTTAGGACTTTAGATTAACCTGGACGAAACTCTGACACAGAATCCTGGACCTTCGACGCTCTACTTCAAGATTAGAGGACTGAAGAATCTCCCTTGGGGTCAAGGAGTGACTCCCCTGCTTGGCAGGCACCAAAGAAGCAATTGTCCGGTCTGCATTGCTGAAGCTCCCGCCAGACGCCGAAGTCTTTGCATCACCAGATGTAGATTTCCAGACTTCCCCGAGGCTGCCCTGAGTCCCCAGCAAAGTTGAGGCCCGTAGCTGTCATGGGTAACGTGGAACCATGACCCCTGGACACCGATTGCATTTGCAAGTGCATCCTCTTCTGGATCTCCCACGAAGTCGTGCTTTGGGCTACAAGTAGCCCCAGCCTCCAGCACTAACTGCACCGAAGATCACTGTCCTCCACTCCACGAGTGTCCTGTGAGCCAGCTCCACATGCGTCAACTCGAGGCTCCTTTGCGGTCGCTAGTCCATTGGCTAGTAGGCCCTCCCGAAGGCCAATCTTCTTCTGCTTGGGCTCCCTGCTTGCACCAGGCGTGCCCTGACTTACCCTCACTGGGTGAGTCCCACAGACCTTGCTGATCTGCAACATCGTCCTTCTTCCATTTCCACGAGACTTGCCGTTGCCAAGGCTTGTTGGGTTCAATCCGGTCGCCGACACCCCTGCAATCGACAGACGTCGTGGCACAGCTCGAATCCAGCTCCTGGTCATCATCGACACCTCCTGGACCTCGTGGCTGAAGAGTCAAGATGACTGTCAACCTACCTGAAGCACTCGACATCGGTGGGCATCTGCTCATTGCCTTCCTGGTCACTGGCTAGTGACCCAGGCTCTGTCCCCTCTGCTTTCAGGTTCTTCAGATCTTCGATCCACCTTTGGATCCACCCGAACACTTTCGACTTGGCCGCCAGCAGCACTTTGCAGCCGATCGCCATTGAAAGCGACGACGAAACCTGACCCCGAAAGACACCTATGCACCCGGCTCCCCTGGGTGAGGTAACTCGAGTACTCCGGTGCTCCCATGGGTATTGACACTAGAACAGCCTAGTTCTCAAAGGGTTTGCTCCAAGTCCTCCTCTAAGTGTCCCTTTTCTTTTAAATTCAAATCGCGACTTTCCCCATAGAAGTTAACGGCGATTCGCGGCTGTGTTCATACACTGCACGCGTCCCCCGTGGGTCCCCTGTGTCACTACCTTGGGTGGTTCCTTGTGGTCCAAGCACTTCTACAGGCTCTAGGACCTGTGTCTAGCTCAGTCGTGGTTCTTATACCACTTTATTGGTATATGGTTTGGTACGCCCCTAGGGCTCAAACGTGTATTTGTGCTATTACTAAAGATAACTAACTTATAATTTATGTACTTCGAACTCTAGCCTCATAAAGAGACTAGAGGGGTGTGTTTAGCAATAAATACATATATTTTGAATATATACCTGGTGTGGTCCTCTTTCATTTGGTCACTCAAGAGATTATAGACTGGTAAAACAAGCTGCTTTACATTCCTTCAAGACTTAGCCTGAAGGCTGCTCTCCATAGCTACCACTAGGATAGCTTTCAATAAAGGTTGTCTTTAACCTATCTCCAATAAGGGGTTGTTTGGACTGGTGCAAGGTGCCCACTATAATTAGTGGACAGCATATGCCAGGCCAACTTCTCACACACCTCCCCCTATTTATTCGTTTTCACTAGCAAGATTGAAAAAAAAGTTAATACATACATATACAACATATATCACTAGTCCAAATCGGGTACTAGAGTAGAGTCAGTAGACACTAGTAGTGTTATGGTCCCTAGGGTCATTATTATAGTCTACTCTACTCTTTGCAAAGTTAGCCTGAGCCATGCAACCATTTTTCGCTTCATGTCTTTTGCGCATGTTACCTCGCAACTTGTTGTGCAGTAAGATGCCTTTTTGAGCCCACATGAGCTCATACAGCTACTGTCTGAGCGTTGCGTACAAGAGGTCGAAAAACAAGCCACTTTGTTATGGAGTTCGGTTAGTCCGTATTGCTTAGCCATAAGTAACATGTTACACTTTTTGGCATGACTGAGAAATGCTTGCATTATACTATCTAACGTGCACCATTTTTCTCATAACAGGCAGAAGATTCCCTTCTACGAACCAGAGATTTGCAGAGCTTATGAATGATGCATGTAACCAGTACTTCTACGTTCTACGGTGAGGGGTCTCCCAGAATTCGCACAGATCTTTTGTCTTCTATCATGCACTTGTAACAATGTTTATTGTTTTAATCGTATGCATTTTGCTGTTGGAGCTGGCTGTAGTACACTGAATTTTATAGAACAACATACAGAGCTTGTTAGTTGAAAATAAACCTTTTGAACTTACACATAGACTCTGTGGTATTTGGTGTGGTGGTGGTGGTGGACTTACACGAGTGAGTGAGCGAAAGGGTGTTATGTTCTGGGTTGTGTAATCATTGGGTATCTTCGGGTGGGGGTTCGGGGACCTAGTGAGACACTATAGCTAGTCGGTCAGGGGATTGTGGGTTCACTTCTGACTGAGGTGTGAGGAAGGTCCAACCTCCCATCACCAACATCCTATTTTCTTGTGCATAGTTCTATATGTGGCTGTGCAGAATCCCCACAACAGTAGTAGTATGTACTATATCCTATCAAAAATAGTCAAATATCTGGTTGGGCATTTTGTTGGTGGTGATTGTCAAAGCCTCAAGATTAAGAAGACTAGAAGAGGACAACCCAAAGGACTGGACTCAGTGGCTAGAGCCTTGGTCAATCTGAGTTTTATTCAAAACCGTAAAATAAAGAGTGGCAAACTGGGCAAGCTTAGCTACAGACAGACTAATAGTAGTAGTACAGAGAGTCATAGCAGAGGCAGGTAGAACTTAGAGGCAGGGATAACCAGAATTTAGAAACAGATAGTCAAGTCAAGATCAAAGAAGCTTTTGTAAAAAATAGAATTAGGAAGTGGAACCAGAATTAATAGTTCGGAAAAAATAAGGTGCAGTAAAAGTTAGGGAAATATAATTGTTAATATTAACCACTGGAGGACTTACTGGGGCCAGCAGCAGGGCCCTCGGTAGAGGAGCGGTCCTCTGGTTGTCCCGCCGACTCGGACCCCATCTTCTTGCCCCTGGGTGCTGCAGATCAGTGATCATGTAAGATATAATAAAGAAAGAGACAAACATTAATAGTTGCTGTGAAACAAATAAATTATCTAAAAAAACGCTCAAAAAACGTTTTAGGAAACAATAATTGCAATAAAATTGACCTATCTAATCCGATCGACTACTGGCTTGCGGGATTCACGGACCGTCTACTTATTTATAAACACTAATCCAGTGTTCCATTCTGATTGATTCGAATCCAGAACACTAACTAAGCCTAAGTACCACCTGACCTAGCCCACCTATTCCAGACGGGCCAATTGTTCACTAAGTCTGCATTTCCATTTTTTTAGCCCTCAAAAATGCATAGATGAGATGGAGGACACATGCATAAATTTGTGTATACACCAAATTGTTGGTTGGTTGCATCTCATGTTCTGCTACTGACTGACACTGCTAAGCCTACCACTCACTAAACAAACTACAAAAGGTTCTACTAAGGACTGGGGTAAGCAGCACTCAGTGACAGAGGATGCGTCACGCAGACCGCTAAAAAATTATCAACTAATACTAACTAAACCTAGTATCAATCCATCCACCACTATTTGACAGGAGGACAAAGGAAGGACTAGAGTCTCTCTAGCAATAGCATTACCTAACTTAAGTTCTCTAAAGTAAACTCTTACATAATAATCAGCCCAAGCGAGCGCAAAGTTGCAAACAAGTAAGAGTAGCGCCGAGCACCTGTGTCCTACAATCACAGAAGATTTTGAAACGTAATTTACCTGCAATGTAAGCAGCAGTATTCTTGTTATTCATAAAAAAATTATACACAATACTTATACTACTATATATATTAGCTACTCACCAAGCCCCACGACCTCGACACCTAGCAGGTCCAACAGGTCCTGCTCCCGGTCCAGGATGTCTGACCACCGGTGGGCCAGCTGGTTATGGGTGCGCCGGACCCCTGAGCAGCGAAACACTGCCCGGCGCACCTTCGCCCACCGGCGGTGACGCTCCTGGGTAGGGTACCCGGAGCCTGGCCTGCCGCCTGCTGCCAAGGTCAAGGGGAGGTGGCGCTGCACAAAAAAACAAGGGCGGCCACCTCCGCCTCGCTAAAAAGCTGCCGGGCTTGCACCCCTGCAGGGCGCAGTCTGCCGCAAGGCAGGCGGCTCTTGGGCGCACGCGCCTTGCCCTTGGAGCCGGTAGTGCTGCTACCCTTCGCCATGGTTCTGGGGTGTGTGGGAGGAGGCGGAAAAGAAAAGTTAGAAGGAAAAAATAAAGTTAGGGGAAGAAGTAGGAGCTTAAAGAAGAAAGTAATATAAAACAGTAGAAAAGTAAAAAAAACACAGTAAAAAGTAGAAATAAATGCAAAATATAGACTTAGGCACAGAGAGAGATAGATAATAAATTAAAAAAAATTGAAAAACAGTGTAAAAAACTAAGGATTGCAAAGATTGAGGGAGGATAGAAAAGCAGGCCCAGAACCATAGCATAGAGTGAAAAACAAGATGGCCGCGCCCATCGCGACCGCGTGGGTAAGTTCGCGCGATATTTCTCCCCGAGCACGCAAAAAGCGTCGCGAACACGTACGACGCGTTCCCGAACATGAAATGCGCATCGCGAGCACGCTATACGCGACCCGGAACAGGAAATAAGGCATCGCGAACGGGCGGAACAAGTGAAAAACAAGATGGCCGCGCCCATAGGCGACCACATGGGCAAGTTCACGAGATACTATCCCCCGAGCACGCAAACAGCATCCCGAACACGCACAACGCGTTCCCGAAGAAGAAAAACGCATCGCGAACGGGCGCGACAAGCAACTACGCACGCTCGCGTAGCTACGCGTAGTTCGCGTAGTGCTTTAAAGTCTTCACGTAGCTTCATGTAGCGCCACTACACGAACTACGCCCAGGGTTACCTAGGATGCTTGTTTCCAATCCAGGGAGCACCTGGCCTGGCAGTTCGGGCTGGACTGTTCCCATTGGGCATAGGGTCAAGACTGATTTGCATATGGCTGGGTTCAAACTGGAATGTCTTGGTGAGCAAAAAAACGATGGATTTAGGCCCAGATCTCTGTACTGGGGTGAATGTATGACATTGTTCTGCATTCTGTCCATCAATTGTTGTTTTTGCGTTTGTCACCCTGAGTGGGACGGGTATGCCCAGATGTGGGTCCCGTGCTCTCCATGCCACTGGAGTCAAGGTATCCTGGCTGATGAGGGGTGAAACCCCGAAACCGGTCCTAGGATGCTGGTTTCCAGTCCAGGGAGGACCTGGCCTGACAGTTCAGGCTGGACTGTTCCCATTGGGCACAGGGTCAAGACTGATTTGCATATGGCTGGGTTCAAACTGCAAGGGCATGGTGAGCAAAAAACGATGGATTTAGGCCCAGATCTCTGTACTGGGGTGAATGTATGACATTGTTCTGCATTCTGTCCATCAATTGTTGTTTTTGCAACTATCCAAATGCAGGCATCACCTACTCAGGTATTGCTACACCCAAACCATCTTAGCAAACAAAAAGAATGAAAAACTTGTTGTAGCCCATCGCAACGCCCTAACCCTGGGCAGGCGCCATGACCCCAACTTTTGCTTAACTTCTAAATATGATTTCCACTGGGTTTGGACCTTCCGGGTATAATCTGGATAAATGGCAATGGTTTGGTTCTTAAACTGTCAGTGCACTGACTCTCTCACCATGCAGAGAATACAATCCCTGTCTCTATCATTGAGAATGCAAGGGTGGAGCACAAGGCAGCAGGGCTGGGACCAATATCCGGCATGCCCGTTTGGTCACAAAGAGTTCAGAAAACCCCTGTGGCTGCAGGTCTTGCCATATCCTCTCTTCCACAAATTGTTCAGCGGCCATACCTTCTGCTCATTCCTGGAAGCAATCCTCCGCATCCTCTGCTCTGTTTTCCAATATATGCGCCTTGGGCGTCATCTGTGCCATTTGGGCGTTCAAAGTAGTCATCTCAGATTTCAGTTCAGCTATGGAGCATACCATCACCGGCATGCACTCTGCCACCTTGACATCAATGGAAACCGCATCAATATTCCCCTCCAACACAATGCTGGAGTTCTGAATAGCTGCCATAATGTGCGATTGTGAAGGCTCATATGATGTCGGCTCCTGTTCAGCAGATCTATAAGAGTCAGTCTGCCTGGTCGGCCACTGCCAGGCAGCCAGAGGGGTTGTATGATGGTGTTTCCCTGAGGCAGCTTTGGGACTCTGCCCTTGCCCATGGCCCTCAAAACAGGCTGCAGTGGATACCAGAAAGTCTTACTGGCCATGTTTTAGTGCAGTCTCATGCTGAGTTCAGGGTCAGAAATGTCGGAAAAATGCCAACATTGGTGCACTCACTACCACCAGCTAGACATTCAGGATCAGCACAAAGAAAGGGCCATCAGGAGAAGATGTAGGGCCTACTGCATCCGGTCCTCAACCAAGGGCCATGCCTCACCTGCCAATGGTTAATCCCCCAGAGCAGACCAAGAGTCACAGACTCCATGGGCTGGGAGGAAAGAAAAAGGGGAGGCCCTACTCAGGTCTCCATCTCCCTCCCGGCACCAGTCAAGCAGCAACTCCTGCTGAAGCGAGGGGCCTCTATAGCCAATCCTGCTGAGGCGACAAGCTGCAGGTCCACTGCTGCCAGGTGACCAGGCAATCCAGCTGGTGGTCTCCACCCGGACCACTATACAGCACTGTGCACAGCAGCAGTCAGGACCCGTCAGCTAGTCGCAAAGCCCTAGTTCTTCCAGACGGCTACTCCACACTATATGAGTGGGTAGTAGCAGCTGCACACCTCAGGACGGTCACCCCGCACCTGGGTTTCTGGGTGGGAGGGGTGTTGAGATTCATGCCTCTCAGGTAGTGGGGCCGCAACATTAAGCAGGATACAGTCAGATGATCTGGGAGCTCTCTCCAAGAGCGAACATTTGGACATTGTGTCGAGGCAGGCCGGATGTCATCATTCATTCTAAGGGCCTTCAGACAGATTCCTTGTGGGGCCAAATTGACATTCCTCCTTGCTGGTTTAAAGTGCTCCAGCAAAGATTAGCATTGGTGGGTTTTCTCAAGACTTTTCTCCACAAATGGTCTTTGATGCCAAAATCAACCCTTTCCAAGGCCAACCTCTGCCTCTCTATCAAATAAAAGTCGCAGAGTTTCCTCCACTGATGCTCATCAGTGGAGGAATATCTACTGGAATGATGGGTAGTTTTGCTGCCACTCAAACTCTAAATCAGGCTCTTTGATAGGAAAAGGGAGGGAATGATTCAAGATCACACACAACGTTCTGGGGATGAGTGTGAGGGTGAGCTCTATGTTTTCTGTGTGAAATGTGCCCGGTCGTCACTCCCTTGCATGAGTATGCAGTAAATTTATCAACATGATGCCTAATACTGAGGCTGAAGTATAAAGATCTAGAGACTGATGCACAAAAACATGTCAGACAAGTAGTACTACTACAGGAGTACTCTTTTACATAGTCTTCATAAATTTGTGAATCGCCTCTCAAACACTGAACTCTTTATTAGTAAAAGCATAAAGAGGGCACAGTCCTTCGTGTGTAAAAAAAATTGTATATTACTGTATTCTAAATATTCCCTTTTTAGGTCGAGCATGCATTCGAGACCTCTTGTATATACTTTAGTATATACTTATATGTGTATGTACTTTGTGGGCTCTGGAGATCAGCCCTAGGACTTGTCTGCTTCCGCTTAGAAACTTTTTTTCTGTTGAACTGCCTCTATTTAACTGTCTTGATAGAAAACGACCAGTAGAGGTCAGTAAAATACCAGAATTGCTTTCTGCTGAGGGACTTTCTTTTTTAATTTTTCTGGCAACTGCCTCTATTTAACTTTCTTGATAGAAAACGACCAGTAGAGGTCAGTAAACTACCAGAATCACTTTAGCATTCTCTAGATTCCAGTCCATAGAAATTGTCTTCCACGATCACCCGTAGACAATAATATTTTTTTCAAATCCTGTATTTTCAGTGATATGACCACCGAAGGCCCTGATTTTTTATTAAAGACAGAGCTTTGGACTATACCATTTCCCGCTGAAAGGCAATATTTCTCTCCATGTTTCCCATACCTGGCGTGTCACGCAGTTTGGTGCTTACTTTCCCTCCCTGTTAAGAACAGTAGATGTTTCAGCACACAGGCTAATGTGCTGCATAGCTAAATACATATAAGGTCTCAAACGTGAGACCGATTGCATTGCAAATGCTTGTTATTTATATTTTGGATACTAAGGTCCATTTCACAAGGGCTCGTAAGCTACAAGAGTACCACTTTATGTTCTCCAAAATGCCTTTGTGAACAGGGCACCCCGAGAGCTGCTCCCCCAGCCAGAGGTATATTCCCTCTGCTAACCCCTGCTGGTAACACTGCATGCCTTGAAAGGATTTACATTGTTGGTACAGAACTCTAAATGATGGTACAACAACTGCCATCGTCTGCATCCACCCCCCACCTTTGTACCTCAATACATAACAAATACATAGAGAATAATCTTGTTTAGATCAGTCCTCTATGTGGGGGCAGACTCTTTTTTCCCCATTCCCTGTTTATTTTTCCGAAGTCATCGCAGTTTCTGTTGCTTGCAGGGGTCATGGAAAGTAGGCGCACAGCCCCAGGCTCGGCTGCCACATTCACAGTTGGACACCAGAGCTCTCGATAAACAACTTTGAACTCATAATCAGTTCGGCAAT
The DNA here is from genome assembly GCA_963921515.1 of Calotriton arnoldi. NCBI lineage: Eukaryota > Metazoa > Chordata > Amphibia > Caudata > Salamandridae > Calotriton > Calotriton arnoldi. The sequence continues at coordinate 715,281 of CAWUFW010004367.1, read as the reverse complement.
GTAAAAAAAAACACACAAAAAAGACCTTCCTGAAGGCAGTTTGTCCACCATTTACATAGTTCACTTCGCTTGCAAAGATCGAAGTAAGTGATAGTAGTGAATTTCTGACCTGCCGTACCACACTGTTCATCCTCTGTTGACAATTAACTGCAGAACAATAAACCTCCGCTATTCTGTAGTTACTAAAGTTATGAGAATGTAGTCGGTTCTCCCAGTCCATTTTGTTTCAATCTCTTGACATGTCAAGCATTTTTTATGATTCGTGTTGTAAATGACACCTGCGTTTGTAATTAAAATATTCCTATAATTTTGTATGTAATAGTTGCAAAGGTTTCCCCTCGGCATTTACATGAAGTCTTTTTCAATTTACAACCTTCATGAACTTCAAAAATTGGCAACATTTAAAACAAGCATTTGCAATGCAATAGGTCTCGCATTTGTGAGAGTTTGAGCTATTGGCATTGTAAATGACAATGCCTTTTATTTATGCATTTTGAAAACCTGCAAGCTGTGCTTAAACACGCACTTTGTACTTATAGTCCTTGCTTACTATAAGCAAGGCTGGCAGTAACTGCACCTCTTTTACTGCCAGCCTTGCTTCTCGTAAGCAAGGACTATCAGTACTAAGTGCGTGTTCATGCACCGCTTACAGGTTTTCAAAACACATGAATAAAAGGCATTGTCATTTACAATGCCAATAGCACAAACTGAAATACAAGACCTATTGCATTGCAAATGCTTGTTTTAAAGGCTTTCTTTTTAGTGATCTGCCCCAATTATAAGTGCGCTCATTTTTGGGGACTAGGACTTATTTTTCAACATCGGACTTTTGCAACTGCACCTTTTACGTATAAGACATGGATACGTGTTTGATAAAATCCTATTAGACTGTTAAGGTTTTATAACAGGGATGTTTATTCTTTCATCTGAATTAATTAGATTAACCATCAGTTTAGCCTCGTGTGTTCTGCTTTTAAGTGAACGAAACGCTTCATGTTAGTTCAAAATGAAGTAGCCAAATAAATGTATAATTAGTAGCGAAACTATGAAAAGTAAAATTGGAGTTATAGTTTCCAGGGCTACCACCCAGGTAGTGTTTTCTGCCCTCCATGAGTGGCTTGTGAGATGTTGGTAGCCTGCACCATGTGTGTGTCATCGTGAAAGAATTTTCCTGCCGGCTGCCTTCAAATTAGCATTAATTCCGTTTGGCCTGTGAACTCGTTAAGTGCGTTAGTGCGCTGAGTAGTTCCAGGGTGACATACTACATTATTAATGTTTAAACTGAAGAAAAGGCTAATGTTCAGAAAGTGAACCTGTTTCACTAATTATTACATTACACATAAAAACGAATTTGGAGAAAGTTACTGCGTGTGCCTTTGAAAATGAAACTTTAACGGAATTACCTTAAAATGTCCACTTTTATTATTTAGAAGAAGCCGAGTCCGGGAGCCACTCAACCACCGCCCCCATGCCCCCGTTGCTGCAGCCCGCCATGTTGAATGGTACAGTACGGCAGGGAAAATATGCAGTGCCAGGAAGTGAGGGCCAAAGCTTCCGGCTTTTGCGAAGTCGTGTGTGCTTAGCTGCAGGACGGGACACGGCTGGCCTTATCTTAATCTCCCCTTGACTGCCCATAAAAGTGAGCACCGTGCTAAATATAAAGCGCGGCGCCCGAATATATACACTTCAATCTGCACTGGAACGACCTCAAGGATCCTCAGGTCAATGCCATCAAAGACCTCCTGGCCGACCTAGCCCTTACCCAAGCCTGCTCACTCCCAACACACTCGTAAGGCGCCATTCTAGACTGGATCATCGCTAAGGAATCTGCAGTCAAGCTTATCTCTATAGACCCATGCGACTGGTCTGACCACCACGCTATCACTTTCCTATTACCTGCCACCCACAAGACAAGGGCACCACAACCAGTGATTTTAAACAATGGGTTAGAGACACCAAGAACCTTGATCACGGAGAACTGGCGGCTCGCTGCAAGTTGGACCTACCCCCACGCCCACCCCCTCATATCACAACGGTCAATGACCTCAATGAACATTACTCCGTGACTATAACTAACATTCTTGATGATCTTGCCCCGCTTAAACTAAAAAGAACCCAAATCAAAGACAGAAACCCCTGGTTCAACGGGTCCCTCAACAGCGAGAGGAGATCCCTCCAGCAGACAGAAAGAAACTGGAGGCAGCACCCTTCAGCCGTACATTTAAAACTTCTCCGCCAGGCCAGAAATGCCATTAATAGGAACATCCTCAACTCAAAAAAAGAATTCTTCAGATCGGAACTGGGGAACGCCAAGAACAGACCTCGCAAGCTTTTCAAAATGGTCAAACACCAATCAAATAAACTGGCCAAATCCTCCAAAGAAACCCCTAAATCCCTAATTTCATCGGACGAATTCTCCTCCTTCTTCTCTGACAAAATCACTACCCTAGGAAACGAACTCGGATCCGCCACCCACTCCCAACCCCTGCCAGATCTGCCCCCTCCCTCCGCGCTGCACCCCCAGGCATCACCCAAAAACCAAGCGCACTGGACCAACTTCAAAGTGTATGACGAACACTCCGTCTCGAAAATTCTATCCTCCCTAAACCCGAACAACCACTTTAATGACCCACTCCCATTCAACTGCCTAGCTGCCGCCGCTCAATCCATCATTCCTAGTTGGACTGCAATAATTAATGCCTCCCTTCTACAGGGGTCGATACCTAATTCTCTGAAAGCCGGCCAAGTCCGCCCCATCCTAAAAAAACAGTCGCTGGATCCTGCTTCCCCTGACAACTTTAGACCTATATCTAATATCCCACTCTTAGCTAAAGTTCTGGAGAAATGTGTGCAACAGCAGCTGAGTCAACACATCACCAACTTCCACCTACTAGATGACTTCCAATCTGGATTCAGGCCTGGGCACAGCACTGAAACCACTATTCTCCACATCGTGGATGATGCCCTTCAAGCCCTTGACCAAGGCAAAACCTGACTCCTAATCCTCCTAGATCTATCCTCGGCTTTCGATACGGTCAACCACGAAAAACTACTTGAACGCCTCAAACTCAGGATGGGACTCGATGGCCCTGTTCTTGAATGGTTTAGGTCCTTCCTCCAAAACCGGTCACAGAGATTCCTAATCAACGGTAACCTGTCCGCTCCCTCTCCGATCACGGTTGGAGTCCCCCAAGGATCAATCCTGTCCCCCACCCTCTTCAACCTTTACCTCGAACCGCTAGCCGAAGTACTACGCACCGCAAATATCTCCTACCACATGTATGCCGACGACACCCAGATCTACATAAAAATCTCTTCTCCTGAGGAGATTCTCTCCCTGAATGAGGCCTTGAAATTGACTGTCCAATGGCTCACCTCTAACCAGCTCAAACTTAACGCAAAAAAAACAGAATTTCTCCTAATCTCCCCACCCAATACCAACCCTGACATTCAGGAATGGATCAAGGCGATCACAGCTTTAAACTGCCCACCAACCATAGTGGACTCTGCCAAATCCCTTGGAATAACCCTTGACTGCAGCTTGAACATGCGTGACCACATCAACTCGAAGGCCAAATCAGCCAGATTTCACCTGAGCTACCTAAGGAAACTGAAACCTTTCCTCAACACTCCCGACCTAAAAATGGCAGGACAGGAACTTGTCATCTCTAGACTGGAAAATGGCTGCTCTACCCTCTCAGGTTTACCCAAGACCTCCCTGGCCACACTGAAAGGCTGCCTCAAAGCGGCCGCCAGACTACTTACAGGCTCAAGGAAAATCGACCATATTTCTCCACACCTGAAAGCTCTGAACTGGCTTCCTCTTGAGGCCAGAATCCAACTTAAATTGGCATGTATCACGCACAAGGCCCTATACTCAAACTCCCCGGCATTTTTTGCCCAGAAACTCGTGATATCCGGAGGAGCCAGAAACTCCTGTTCCGCCAGAGACCTTTTGCTCCAACCAGCACGCTTGCGGAAATAAAAAACTTACAATCGGGCCTTCTCTGGGGCTGCACCAAGAATATGGAACTCACTCCCGCCCGCCATTAGTAGAACTCCATCTCTGGCACGCTTTAAAAAGGATACCAAAACCTTCCTAATGGGCAAATTCCTCTCCTAAATATTGACTTGAAATCACCTCAGCGACCTTGTCCCGCTTCCATTTACTTCCGACTACCACCTTTCATTGGTTGTATCCTGTTGCCATCCACCCGGCACCTTCCTGTGTTTATCCCAAATGTACCCCCCCCCCTAAATCTCTTGTATACATCTTGTGAATCCTATAAAGCGCTCTGATACCCTAACAGGTCAAGTTTACTTGTGTTTATCACAAATGTATCCACCACCCCCCTCGAAGTCTCTTGTATACATCTCGTGAATCCTGTAAAGCGCTCTGATACCCTAATGGGTCAAGTTCGTGCTCTATAAAACACAAATAAATAAATACAAGCTATGTGTGCACCTTAAATAAATGTTTTTAAAAGCGGGCGCCGTGCTGAATATCCGCGGTGCTCCAAAACATACAATGAATGTTCATGACTAAAAAAACAAGTAAATGAAGTATTAAAGCACTAACCTTGGTGTTGCTCAGTGGAGTACTGTGCAGAAGGCATAACCAGGGAAAGCCAACTTAAGAGTCTTGAATGAATTAAAATAATTCACGGAGAGAGCGGAGGGGGCAGAGCGGAGAGACTAAAAAAAGATCTCTTTCGCTGGAGAGGGGGAGGTGTGAGGAAGCTGCGAGTTCTCTCTAAATCTGTGGGAAAGAAATGCGTGCCTAGCGGGAGAGCGGTGGATGAGGGGTGGCAGCTGCTCATGTACTGCAAGCCTGGGGCGGAATATTGTGAACACACAGAAAGCACAAGTCTTGATTACAGAGGAAAGCAGCGGCGCCGGCAGTGCTCCTTACAGTGTGTGTGTGCAATGTGCTGGGAGGACTGGAGCAGAAAATGCGCCGAAAACATCGCTGGGGAAAGGAAGCACACGGGAGAGGGAACGCACGGCAAAAGTTGCTACGGAGTCATGGGACGCTTGGATCGGGTCAGTGCAGCAGAGGGACCCCGCGGCTTCACGTCAAAACAAGTTAATTTAATAACGGCGCATAACAAAATAAAAGCGCAGACCCCATATTAAAAGGTACAACTCAGCATGCTGGGCAGCAACAATTGTATAAAAGAGTTCTCCTCAGCAACACATGAAACATGCAAGCGGACAAAAACTGTAGTTGGGCGGTGCTGCTTCCGGAATAAACGGAAGTGACATAGCGCTGCCTCAACGATTTAGAAAGCACCAAAGAAGAGTGGCACTGCTTTAAACCAATGGGGTGGGAGAAGACGGGAGCAAAGTCCTTTATGGACTACTCCAGGTCTTGCCGACAGCGCATGCGCGCTGTCTAGGCTCGACCTAAAAACAAATTGAGAGACAAAACTTTTTTACAATAGTTGCATGAGGAAAACGCATTTAAAAGCTCTTTTGGCAGAAGAATGGCAAATAAAAACTCAGAGAGAATATTCATTCAGAAGGTTTTTTGTGTGTGGACAACTTCTTGCATAGGCAGAGTGTGATCTGGTAGACTTTGAACTTTGAGAACCTTCCAAACTATATAAATGTCTAGTATTTGTAAAGCGCGAACAATTACCCGAGGGTGTCAAAGCGCTGAGGGCCATCGGGAAGATTAAGCAAGCTATTGCCCAGAGTCACATGGTGCTGGACTGATCTGACGCGGGCGCCGGGGATTGAACTGTGAGCCCCGGGTTCCGGAGTCAGCCGCCCTGGCCGCTGCGCCACACCTCTTCTCTGAATTAGGGAGATCTAATGGCTCCATGTCACCGGGAGAAAGTTCCTCCATTCAGGATATGCTTTTACATAGGCCTCCATCTTCTGGAGAGCCTGCCAACAAGAGCCACTACACTCGCCAGAAGACCTAGGGGCATATTAGCAAGGGCCTTATCGCTGCATTAGCGGCACTTTTTGCCGCTAAAGCGGCGATATTTCTATCGCCCTATTAGCAAGCTGTCGCTAACAGCTGTTAGCAACAGCTTTATGGCGAAAGCGACCGTTTTAGTGCCGCTTTGCATGTCAGCGATATATATCGCTAATGACATGCAAAGTAGGCGTTCCCAACTAAAAGCGACTGAAAACAGTCGCAAACACAACTTCCCCCTATTAGCAATGCCCGCGAAGCCATAAAAAAACTCTCGCTAACCGCGAATATCGCTAGAATCTAACACCTGCTAAAAACCTGACTTAACCATCTTGTCAATGGGAGGTGGATTGTAAGGTTAAGTCCTCACCTGCCTATTAGCAAGCTTTTCATTAGCGCGTTGAATTTATCGCTGGATTTCTCGCGCTATTGCTGGGTTTCGCCGCTATCGCTGGATTTTTTATCGCCTTGGAGATAAGCGTTGATAATAACGCGTTATCTCCGCAATGAAATCCATCGATAGCCGGCGATAAAAAAAACAGCGCTAAGCGCGCTTTGCGATAATTATCGCAATTCCTTGGCTAGTGTAGAAGAAGGAGGTGGAGGTTGATGCCATCAGTGCACAGGTCCTCTCCAGGCGGCAAGAGTTTAGGGAGCGCATCAGAATAGTTGCACCAAGTAAATTTGAACTGGTTGAAAGACAGAAGGATGCAAGTAGGTGTTTGTAAGTAGACAACAAATTTTATAGCAGAAGGTTTACCACAAGCATGTCTCAGAAAACACCACAGAACCATCAATTCTACTGATTTTCTTCTATGTGATGTTATTTTTAAAAATCTTTTTGATTCAGTTTTCATTCTTGATATCACCATATTTAAACGTGATACACTCTGCAAGAGTACATGCAATTAAGTGTTGGTGAAGAGACTAGCACAGATCAAAAAATTCAGTGAGGGTCCAAAAAGTATCTTTACAATGTACACTTTATTATCAGCAGAAGATGAGTCTACTTTCACACTAATGTGTTCATTGCACCAAAAGGCGGATTTTTCAATCACAAAATGCAAATCTGATTCACAGAGCCAGAATTAACTATTTTTGTGAAACCAAATCCACTCTCTCACGCTGAAAAGTACAGTATCCCGGAAGATTTTTCTGTATGGGAAATTCTATTTTTGGGAAGGCAGAACAGCAACAGTGGAGGAATTTTATAGATGTTCACAAAAATGTTCAGTGGCGTGCCTCAACCTGGAAGCAGAAAGGCGCCCCTTATGAAGACAAGAAAAGGTCTGCCACGATGGTAGAAAATAGAAGGGGGTTGGCAACATGTGGAATTATTTTCCCTGCGAACACAAAAAATAGTTGCATTACGTGGAGGGTAGAAGAAATACTCACCAAAATCCCTGGGATTTGTGAGTCCAATACAAGCAGCGGCAGATCCTCCGCAATGGCTGTGGAGCGTCACCACCCTGCCAGCTGCAACAGCTGCAAAACTTTAAAAACAAAATGATAATAAAGCAGATTTATTATCGTTTTGTTTTTCTTTGCTGGCTGAGTCTTGGCGGCGGCACCAGGAGAGCAGCGTTAGGATTGGCCGCAGGGGAGTCTGGAAGCCAGTGCTTAATTTGTAAAAATATAAGTGCCAGGGCCCTTGTCAAGATGCCATTGGAGCTGGCATCACACATTGCCCCTACAGCACTGCCATAGACAGAACCAATACAATTACCAACCGTCACACCCCTACAATTCTGACAAGTCAGACGATTCCAGGCCCTCAAAGCTATGAGAATGGCTTGGGTAGCAGGCATTAGTTATTTTTAAAACATATTGAATTATTAAACATCTGATGTTGTGCTAATCTATAAATTAGACAAACAGTGCTACCATGTGGCAGACCGTCATAGGTGCCGGTGTTGAGAATTAAGTGCTGAGCACCAGAAACCACCTGCTCAAATTAAGCACTACTGGAAGCATGTGCTGCAATGGAGCCAGAAGAGGGGCTTTGCAGCAGGTATTCAGGTAAGATTTTTGTTTCTATTTTTGGTGTTGTTATTGTTGTCCCCCCACCTTCTCCTGCCCTGCCACTTTGCTCCGACCCCAGCCACAATTGAATACAAGTTGAAAATCCACTACAAAAGTGAAGGAAATTGTTTGAGTACACATTTTCAATTTTTAAATACATTTATTTCAAAGAAGGCCTAACAAATCAATAAAAGGTGTGAACAAAATGAAAAATCAATGAGATAAGATTTTATCAAAGCAGTTCAAAACCGAATAGAATGAAAGGAAAAGTGCACTTAAAATTAGTATTGAGTAGAAGCATTGCTGATCATTAGAGAGGAACGTTTCTGAGGTAAATTCTCTGTTTTGAGGCAACGTTTATTGAAATTATGGATGCAGCAGTCAAGGTAAACACAAGACAGGGCATCATATTGAATCGAATTGGCTATTTGTATATCACAGAGCTGCTTTGAGCGCTTGTCGGCAGGGTATTTCAAGGAGTCTTACTTATCAGCAAAGAGGAAGGTCTTTAATCTGTTTTTGAACAGCAGCTGTTATCCCATTCCACAGCTTGGAAGCTAAAAGCACAAAGGGGCGTCTGCCCACCCTATCTTTGTTAAATCTTGGTATTTGGCAAAAACCTTGACTAGAGGAACAAAGGGCTCTTGTTGGTTGGCATTCCCAGAACCTACTGCTGAGACATGCAAGTCTTTTTTTCTCAGTCACCTGGAACATAATTAGCAAAGCCATAAATTTGATTTGCTCATTAACAGGCAGCTAATAAAGTAACTTTAGGTCAACACTGATAGATTGTATCTTAGGGCAGTTTAGGATTGACCACACTGCTGCATTTTGGACCACGTGTAGTTTATTGATTAAATGTGAGGAAGCTCCTAGGTAAAGGGATTTGGCATATTCTAGTCTAGAAGTAATGGATTTGGACTGATAAAATATTCAGAATCTTTTTAAAGATTTTAATATACCAAACAGTCCCCTGTCACAGCTCTAATTTGTGGTTTGAAAGATAGCTCTTGATCGAACTTCTACACCTGGTGTCTTACCTCTTTGGACGGTGCAAAGAGTTCACCAAGACCAATCGGCCACCATCGCAAAAGGCCAAAAGGGTCATAACTCCTGAAAAAAAAGAAGCTCTGATTTAATGGAGTTAAGCTTTAAGCCATTATCTTTCATCCAGTCTCTACAGCAGACCTGGAACCTGTCAGCCAGGGCCACATCAATCTGCTCAAAGGAAAGCATTAATTGAGGGTCATCTGCATAAGACACAAAATTAAAACTCCCTATGCTCAACTACATTGGCCAACGGGGCCAAGTTGATACTCAATAGTGTCAGGCTAAGAGCTGAGCCTTGAGGAACCCCTTGTCAAAGTTCTTTGGTAAATTGAAGTGAAAAGGAAAGAAAGACAGCCTGCACTCTGTTGGTCAAGTAGAATTGAAGCCAGTGATTGGATTTGCCAGATATATCTGCTGACTCAGGGTGTACTAGCAGGATGTCAAGGGAAACACTGGCAAAAACTGTAAAGAGATCTAAAAGTATCACAACAGCTTTCTTCCCTTGATCAAGGTTAACTTTTGTGAATTCTGAAACCTCCAAAAGGCTGTCTCCATACTGTAACCAGGGCGAAAACCTGATTGAGTGGCATTAAAAATGTTATTATTTTCAGTAAACTCTGAGAGCTGCTTCTTTACCAGTTTTTCCATCATTTCCCTAATGACGGATGCAGTGAAGTCAGTCTAAAACTAACTCAGAGTGGCTGGATCAGTAATCCGTTACTTAAGGAGGGGTGAGATATGTGCTTTTTTCCAGTCTGAGGGAAAGATGCCTTTTTGTAAGGACTGATTAAACAACTCGTTAATTACCAGGTTCACAGTTGAAACCACTAGTTTTTAAACGTGGTGTGGGCAGGGGTCCAATGTGGAACCAGCAGTAGCTTTCTCAATAGCTGTTTCAGAGCCAGCGAAAGATATAGATTCAAAAGTGGACCAAGAAGGGTCATCCAGCTTCCTATGATCACTGGATTCAAAATCAGAAGTGACAACCTTCCTCTGTGGAATGCCGTGGCCTGAGCACACCTTGTTTAAAACTTTCAATGCTGCTTTAGATGCTGTTTGGTTTCACATCATTAAACGTCCTCCATTTCCTTTCCAGTTGTTTACAAAATCTTTTTCTCCCTGTAATGTAGGGGAGAACCAGCAAGCAGAGGGAAGCTGGCTTTTAGTTGAACCCTTTCTTAAAGTGGTCAACATGCCCATAGCATGTATTAGGGAAGAATAAAAGAGGAAACATCAGATTTTAAATTCCCAAAGCTCATCTCAGAGAGATCCATAGCCTGAGTTAAATTGTTCCCTGTAATGTTATGCCAAGGGCATGTTAGAATTAATGACTAACATTCACGCAATAAGGTTTCAGAGAGCACCATCAAAAAAGGGGCCAGAGAATGATCAAACCAAGTCATTAGAAGTGGTTTATTGGCTGCTAAATTGGAGCAATTAGAAAAGATCAGACCTAGAGTATGTCTCCTTCTGTGAGTAGGGCCAACCACCTTTGTTGGAGGTTAAGTTCATCCATTGCTTCAGTCAATGTAAGAGCTGCTTAACACACCAGCTCATTACCATGCACATTAGAATCATCTATCATCTCGAAATTAGAAAACTGTTGCAGAAAAGGAGCAGCTGCATTAGCTGGTGCCTCACCAAACTTTACCCCATATCCGGGGTATGGTAGATTAAAGCTCCAGAGAATAAGAAATTATCGGACAATTTAATAGAAAATAATAACCCCTCCACCTTATCCAGCCCCCAATTTTCTGAGTAGTACAGGTAGTGGACGACTGATGAATGATAGCGACTCCTCCACCCTTTTGAGAGTCCTGATCATGGTGAGAAATGGAATAGCCATCTAGAATAGTTTAAGCAATGTCTGGGCCATAAGACGCACCGAGTCAAGTTTTGGTAAGAAATAAAACCTGCCACTTTCCTCTGTCATGAAACTCCACTTATTGCACTTGATTATACCGAAGCACACACTCGTATATAGTCCAAATTCTATATGTAGAGTCCAAGAATTCTCAGTAGAAGGGAAGTGATGCAAAACAAAATCTTTTCATTAATGAACTCTTCCTAACGTCCATCAAATCCTTACAATGTAGGTTGAATGGTGCATACAAAAGATCACAGTCCGCCAACACATGTTTCGTCTACTCAACTTTTTCGAGGCTAGAATATAGTACATATGGATGAGTTGTCATATAAAAAGAAAGGATGACCATAGGATGGTTAAGGATAGGACACCAGTCTTATCACCCGTGGTAGTGGAGAAACTTGAGGTGAAGAGACCATATGTTGTAAAGTATAACACCGATATCCGTGTCTAGGAACCCAATTTATTGATGTAAAGATTGCAAAATATAAGCAAACCAGTGAGACCAATTGCGTGAAACACACTCTCCCAGCAGCTCGTGTACCAAAACCACATGTGGGGAGATGAGGCCAAAGTGAATATATCCAAAGAAAGTGAAATAGCTATAAGTGCCTGATCTATTGTGGTGTATCCACAATGAAGTGAAAGCAAAAAACGCAAGCACTGACTCTCCGTTGTGTAAAAAATCTATAATAAGTATAAGGCTACCATTATGTACACCCATAAGTTCTGTGCATTGTAGGAAAAAAGAAGTGTAATAGATCATGTCCCATACCTGCTGGTGGGGTATGTGCTGTGCTAGAGACGTCTGCGACATACTGTATCCAGCGTAACTCAAGATTGTAAATGCTGAGGGGGGTCGTGATAAACCTGTAATAAAGCGAATAACATTTTGTAGATGCTCAATGAATACATATGATCCCCAGCCATGTAAAAATACATCAAATAACATTTGTAGTTACTGAAGGAAAGCATGTGGTCCATAGCCACGAAGGAAATACTTATCAATTGAGAACGAATATTGATTAACAGTGTAGTCCAATTACATTTATTCATGTGATATGAGAAATGTGTTGCATAATAGATGCATATGTTTTTTATAAGAATGGAAGGATGCAGTGAGGGGAGTGATAGTTGATGTGTAGGATGAATAATATAGAGCATGGGTACTCACAAACTTTCTCTCGGTGGCCAAATTTACAGTGTGGTTTGTGGCCAAGGTCGCACCGGTGGGGGCGGGGTCAGTGGGGGAGGGGGGCGTGGCTAGAGCAAAAAAAATAACTATGACCATGAGGTTGAACACAGGCCCCTGCTGCGGACGCCTTCGTCCACTGGGCCACCAGACCCGGCATACACACATCTCTCTATCTATCTCTCTCTCTCGCTCTGTCTCCCTCTCCCTCTCCCTCTCTGTCTCCCTCTCCGTCTCCGTCTCCCTCTCCATCTCCCTCTCCGTCTCCCTCTCCCTCTCTGTCTCCCTCTCCCTCTCTGTCTCCCTCTCCCTCTCTGTCTCCCTCTCTGTCTCCGTCTCCCTCTCTGTCTCCCTCTCTGTCTATGTCTCCCTCTCCCTCTCTGTCTCCCTCTCCCTCTCTGTCTCCCTCTCCCTCTCTGTCTCCCTCCCTCTCCGTCTCCCTCCCTCTCTGTCTCCCTCCCTCTCCATCTCCCTCCCTCTCCGTCTCCCTCTGTCTCCCTCTCTGTCTCCCACTCTGTCTCCCTCTCTGTCTCCCTCTCTGTCTCCCTCTCTGTCCCTCTCTGTCTCCCTCTCTGTATCCCTCTGTCTCCCTCTCTCTCTCTGTCTCCCTCTCCCTCTCTGTCTACCTCTCCCTCTCTGTCTCCCTCTCCCTCTCTGTCTCCCTCCCTCTGTCTGTCTCCCTCTCTGTCTCCCTCTCTGTCACCCTCTCTGTCACCCTCTCTGTCACCCTCTCTGTCACCCTCTGTCTCCCCCTCTCTGTCTCCCTCCCTCTGTCTGTCTCCCTCTGTCTGTCTCCCTCTGTCTGTCACCCTCTGTCTCCCCCTCTCTGTCTCCCTCTCTCTCTCTGTCTCCCTCTCTCTCGGTCTCCCTCTCTCTCGGTCTCCCTCTCTGTCTCCCTCCCTCTGTCTCCCTCCCTCTGTCTCCCTCCCTCGGTCTGTCTCCCTCTCTGTCACCCTCTGTCTCCCCCTCTCTATCTCCCTCCCTCTGTCTGTCTCCCTCTGTCACCCTCTGTCTCCCCCTCTCTGTCTCCCTCCCTCTATCTGTCTCCCTCTCTCTGTCACCCTCTGTCTCCCCCTCTATGTCTCCCTCCCTCTGTCTGTCTCCCTCCCTCTGTCTGTCTCCCTCTCTCTGTCACCCTCTGTCTCCCCCTCTCTGTCTCCCTCCCTCTGTCTGTCTCCCTCTGTCACCCTCTGTCTCCCCCTCTCTGTCTACCTCCCTCCCTCTGTCTGTCTCCCTCTCTCTGTCACCCTCTGTCTCCCCCTCTCTGTCTCCCTCCCTCTGTCTGTCTCCCTCCCTCTGTCTGTTTCCCTCTCTCTGTCACCCTCTGTCTCCCCCTCTCTGTCTCCCTCCCTCTGTCTCCCTCCCTCGGTCTGTCTCCCTCTCTGTCACCCTCTGTCTCCCTCTCTGTCTCCCTCCCTCTGTCTGTCTCCCTCTGTCACCCTCTGTCTCCCCCTCTCTGTCTCCCTCCCTCTGTCTGTCTCCCTCTCTCTGTCACCCTCTGTCTCCCCTCTCTGTCTCCCTCCCTCCCTCTGTCTGTCTCCCTCCCTCTGTCTGTCTCCCTCTCTCTGTCACCCTCTGTCTCCCCCTCTCTGTCTCCCTCCCTCTGTCTGTCTCCCTCTGTCACCCTCTGTCTCCCCCTCTCTGTCTCCCTCCCTCTGTCTGTCTCCCTCTCTCTGTCACCCGCTGTCTCCCCCTCTCTGTCTGTCTCCCTCCCTCTGTCTGTCTCCCTCTGTCTGTCTCCCTCTCTCTGTCACCCTCTGTCTCCCCCTCTCTGTCTCCCTCCCTCTGTCTCCCTCCCTCTGTCTGTCTCCCTCCCTCGCTCTATCTGTCTCCCTCGCTCTGTCTGTTTCCCTCGCTCTGTCACCTCACCCGCGTGTGTGTCAGTGTGCTGTTTTTAGTATAGCGCGATCCAGGTCTTAGGTGGGCGTCAGGGCGCGTTATAGCAACTAGAACAATTTGTGTACAGCAAGAAGGAAAACAGAAGGTGTGACAGAGCTCTAAGGTAGTACTGCATACTAAGCCTATTAATAAATAGCATGAGGTCTGCATGAACAAAACAGAGACAAGTATATACACATAATCTCAAAATGCTGCAGAGCAATAACAGCGACGCACTTGCTGGAGTTTGGAGCAGATTAGGTGAACTACCAATTGATAACAGCCGTACCTGCTGCCTGTCTCAATGATATATATCAGTGATTGACAAGGTCAGGTATTTTTTCGTGGTGCAGAGAAAATATATTCACAGAGGTTCATAACGATATAAAAGCAAAAACATAGCAGGCACTATATAGATAGGGGATCGGGCTAATACAGCCGCCAACAGATTACCAGCATGTCTGGACCTAATGGGGATAAAGTTTCCTTAGGACTCTGTCTGTCTCCCTCGCTCTGTCACTCACCCGCATGTGTGTCAGCCCGGGCTGGGCTGAGACAGCTTCCCGGGCACACACACAGCCGCACCCGAGTACTTCACAGGTCTTAAAAGACCATTCACTTGTTAATGAGGCTTTGTTGTATTTCACCTCTTCTTAGCGCCCCTGCATCTCCACTCAGAGTGGAGATGCAGGGGCGCTAAGAAGAGGTGAAATACAACAAAGCCTCATTAACAAGTGAATGGTCTTTTAAAGAATCGTCCGGCCCCTATAGAGCGCTGCTGAAACCGGCGGTGTTTGCGGACACTTAAAAAAACAAGCATTGGCATAGCCAATAGGTCTCGCCTTTGGGACCTTATAAGTTTAGCCATGCAGCAGATTATCCCCAATTAGCATGCCCACACACTCAACACTCGACCTAATGACTGGCTAAAAAACATTTTTCAGGGTCTCAAAAAGCAGACATTGCTAAAGTGGTCCCTGGCACTGAATGAAACTACTTTGGATGAGCTCCTGGTGAAATGTGCAGAATGCTGTCACTCACAGAGAAGTTAGTCAGTGGCTGAAGTTGGCTGTCCAGTGCCACCTGCTGTCTGCTGCAGTGAAATGTGAGTGGTGCAACAACAGATCAATATAAGAGGGACGGCTGAAAGTCCCTGTGAGAGATAGATAGAATTTATACATATATTTATTTTAGCAAAATCAAAATGTCTTGGCTAACGCCGGACCTAATAAAAAGAGGGCTACCCTGGAGGCAGTAATACGTTATCTACCAGAGGGGAGGGTAGGCAGTTTCTGGTAATCGCGGTCGGAGTGGGACGGCTAGAAGGTTGAAACAGTCACATGTTCTCTCTTGCTCCTGGGTACAGCTGTGTGTGCCTTTTATTTGCCTGCTTGTGTGCTCCGCCCGCCTTTCATCTGCTAACAGCGCCCTCTATGTAAAGAGGACTGGCCGCAGGGACAGGGCGCGGCACCATGCCCTGTGTGTGACCCAGATCACACAGCGTTAAGTGGCGAGCGAGACGGGAGTCTGGAATTGGTCTGCTAAAGTTCTGTTACACAGACTCTTGGCAGAAGGCAGCTCAGTACGAACAACAGAACACGCCCGAAGGAGCGTGAAGAGGCAGGCGGGCCCAGGTGGCAGGAGCGTCTCACAGCTGGGCTGAATTACTGGAAACTTCGCCTCTCGGTTTCTGGGACCTGGTTCTGCGGCTGGTGGCCGAGCACGGTACCGCTTGGGTCAACGGCCCACCAGCACCCCGCCAATTGCATCCACATTCAAGGACACTGCGCCAACAACGGTGGCAGCAGGCACTGACACAGAGCACTGAGGCAGGAGACACTGATATAGCGCACTGAGGCAGGAAACACTGACACAGCACACTGAGGCAGGAGACACGCGGCACGATTCAACAGGGGCTTCACAGTGGATACGGAGACTGCACAGTTCGACAGGGAAGGCTGACAGCGCCTCACGACAGTGACACTGCTTTACACTAGGTAAGGAGCACCTGACGAGTGCGCTGGGACAGGAGATAAACGGGGACGGGAAGTCACTGAGTGGTACCCTAAGGCAGTGAGGCCTCAGGGTACCTGACTGTGAGGAGAGACATTGGCTCGCCCAGGGCAGCAGCCTCGGTGTCATGGGTCCGACTGCAGGAAGGAGACGCCCCAGACTGCCGTGTGATCTGCGGAACACAGGCCCCTAGTCCGCGGTGCCACTGCACTTGCTGCACCAATGGATGTTACACCCCTGGGTTTGCCAGGACAAAGAAAAACTGACGTGCACGGAGGCAGGGGGCACTGACATGGTGCAGTGGAACAGGGATCACTGCTACTGGCACGGGAGGCGCTCACATGATGCACAATAAAAACAAGCGCGCGCGCCTCCCACGGCAGCAGGGGGAGGGGGGAGAGGAGGGAGCCTGCATGATTCACTTGCGGGAGCGAGCGGCGCCAGGAGCGATAATTGCTACCATATGGCGCCGCTCGCTCCCGCAAGTGAATAAGAACGTGCACGCTGCCATTGCAGGCAATGGAACGCGTGCACGTTTTAGGCTGAAAAGCCGAATTGATGGCAAAAGGTCTTTTTGCCTAGGCAGCGCATGCGCGCTGCGTAGGCGAGACCTAAAAAAAGAAAAAACACAGGTAGGATAGCTGCAAGGTCCGCGGGCCGCCAAGGAAGGCTTGCCGGGCCGCTGGCGGCCCGCGGGCCGTACTATGAGTACCCGTGATATAGAGTGTAATATAATAAGTTTTAAGATACTGCGCAATATTTAGTAACAAATTGTAATATTATTTGAGAGAAATTGAGCAATATTCTTGACATATAGAATGAATTCGAAAAGGAATATCAAATAAAATGTATATTTAACGAATGCGTCTTTCTGAGCATAAATATTTCCTTGACATTAATGCATGAGTATATTATGGGAAGACAGGGGGTTTTCTTTAATATGTTGTATTTTCCTTGCCCCAGTACCCTATTGATGCAGATGTTCCTTTACTTTTGACCTGCTCTATTTCTATACATTTCTACCATTTTTAGCTCTGCTTCCGAGGGTTGCGGGATCAGCTATTGATGATATTTGAATGGACATTTCCAGAAAAGATCACTGGGTGTGTGGCAAGTATCTGTCATACAAGTGCAAAAAGAAGGATCCAGGGTTTTCTTGTAGGCCATTTGTAAGTGGTCGACAGTCAAGCAGCTTCCCATCCGCTCAGAGTAGCATCACCTTTTGTGGACTGCCTGCTCACACCACATGGAGAGTCTTACAGGATCTCTGCAAAAAAAGAGGGAAGTAGTGGAAGAAATTGAGGGATTGAGGATGAGACAAGACCCCTTGAAATCGGAGGGTTAAAGGACGAACTAAACAATGAGTTCTACTTTATGCTCATGACTAGAACCCACCACTTTGGTTGTGTGCTGGCACTTCACCTCAACGGGACAACCTAGATGTGTAAGCATGCATAGAAGGCAACAGCATTTGTAGATTGTAACTTCTTGACCACCAAGAGACGTCCGTCATCTAGGCTGACTATGTGTTATCAACGTGTTTATTTTTAAAGTTTCAATGACAGGGTTACATACAATACATCAGTCAATAAAAGCACTGTGTCAAGAAAGGATGACTGTGGAGGATAAAGTGCCAAACAAGCAGGTGCTACAAACACTGTTACGTTCCCCGCCCTGCATTCGAATGGCTTCCTCGCCGTTGAAGGCGGTCCCCCATGCACACGTTTTAAACCACATAACTCCCAGTATAACAAAAAACAACCCCCACCCATTCCACCCTCACCCACCCCCTTAGCTTCTGATCATGTACAGAAATAGCGCATTGGGAGAAGTACTCCACAAAAGGCAACGTGTTGTTCCACAAAGTCAAACAATTGCAAGTAAACAGGGTAGTCAAGGAGCAGAGTCCTGGATTATGTAAATCCCTCACCCCTCCTCCCTCCGCCTCAATAATCTCCAAGATGGCAGACTCATCTGAGGGTTCTAACAGCATTTGCATCATGGCGCCCCAGGCCATTAAGGCTTCATCAGCCTTCTCGTCTCTTCGGATTTACCATAGGTACTATAGTATACTGGATTTCATTGAATCTGGCACAGACTGATACCCGACGTACCCCTGCATGAATCTTAGATCAGTCCTTAAGGGTTATTGGGTCGTCACTGACCTTCTGCCAGGCCTCTTCCAAATTAAGCCGTTATAACCTCCGGTCGGCGCGTAGTGCCCTGTATATATGTGTGATGAGTTGACAGCCTCTCGCGATTGACAACAGCGCCACCAGTGTATGCAAAGTGTCAGTAGTCTCGGGACAGGCTGGCCATGGTCTACCTGTCGTAGCTGCTATTTTTGCATTTTGCAAATGTTGTCCCCCTCGCATACCAAAGGAGCCCTACCCCTCCTGCATAGTGATAAAACGACCCTCCAGATAGCGATCAGATAACATTATGCAGCCACCTGTCTGCCATTGATCAGCCAGCATGATGTCAGCTCTTTGGGCAAAAGGGTGCACAATCCAAAGATCTAGATCAGGAGAGTACAGGGTGGAACAGATTATTCATTCAGCAGTTTTACTCCATGAGCCGAATCAAGTGAGGAAAAGAATCCGGGATATCTTAGCCGCGCAGCAGGACCGCACCGAGTTGATGCCCATCATGGTTGCCCTTACCAACAGAGATCTCTCCCAGTTCGGCTTGCCATCCAACCAATGCATTACATGTTGTATCTGTGCCGCCAAGTAGTAAAGTTATAGGCCCAGTACCTCCATCCCCCTGATCCCATTCCCTGTGTTGAGGGCCGCTTTGCACCGCTTACCAGTCCAAAGGAGCTCCACCAGCAGGGACTCCAATTTCTGAAGCACATCTCTGGAGATCTTGGACATGGCCCCCTGGAAGACTTATAAACACCTAGGCAACAGCAGCGTCTTGATCAGCAGAATTTTTCCTCTCAGGGGCAGCATCAGAGTGTTCCAGAATGAGGGTTGGAGACCGCGGAGCACCCGACCCATATTCAGGTAAAACACTCGCTGTTCGCAATGTGTAATGTGCATCCCCAGATATTTAACTTGGTCGACATTACAGGGCAGTCCCACCAGCAGTGGGCTGGGCACTGGGGACCGTCTGTAAGAGACCAAATGGGAAAAGCATCAATTTAGCACTATTAACCCATAGTCCAGAATACTCTCGAAAGTCTTCCAAGCTGTTGAGCAATATTGGGTGTGATGTCTCAGGTACACCTTAGAGTCATCAGCATAGCGAGACACTATATGTTCCGTTTTGCCAGCCCCGATATCCCAATCATGCAGGGCTTGCCAGAGTCTACAGGCATGCGGCTCCATCAGAATAGCAAAGATCAACGGGGATGCCCCTTTGTAAGGTTACGATCTCGGAAACAAACCCAGCCTGTCCTGACCCTGGCCGTGGGGGAGCAAGACAGCAGCTGGATACACTTGATGTAATTGCGACCGCATCTCATACTCTCCAGTCCCAGATGTAGTCTAATTTCACTTAGTCAAAAGCCTGTTCAATATCAAGAAAGGCAAGCGCATAAGAATCGTCAGCCAGCTCAGGGGGGTGCAGCACATGGGTCAGTCGGCGCAAATACTGCAACGTATTCCGGTTGGTCAGCATTAATCAGGTGTGGAAGTAATCTCGCCACAAGAGCATGACTGAGCACCTTGCAATCCACATTTAAGATGGAGAGGGTCTATTTGAAGACACCGCAAGGGGGTCCTTAACTGGATTTTCAACATTACTATTGAGGCCTCTCGCATACATTCTGGGAGTACACCTTTTGCAAGGGCCTTCATGTATACAGTTAATATCTTATTGGTCAGGATGTCAGGAAAGAGTTTATAAAATTCTGCCGTGAGCCCATCACCTCCCGGTGACTTAGCCGACTTTAGTGCCTGCACCGTGTTCAGCAGTTCTTGTTTTATGAGGAACGCATTCGACTTCAACTTCTTCAGACGAGAGGGTCGGTAAGGACAGTGCCCATAGATATGTAGCGAGCACACCAACGAGATGGGTACTAAGGGCTTCCCTATAGACTGACCGCAAATGCATCACAAATGACAAATCAATAACTAGTTGAGTATGCACCATGCAGCTCTTCTGATCATGAATCACCAATTTGGGGTGCACATCAGCATCAGATCAGATAGGGGGGGCCACGATGCCCCCGGGCTTATAGCCATCCATATACTAGTGACGGCGTTCCGCCACGTGACATGCTTTTCGAGCTGGTCCCATAACTTGCAGACTTTATGACGTTGCTTTTCCCACTCGGCCATTGCTTTTTCCAGTGATACCAGCCCAGCTTCCTGTCAAGTAAGGTCCCCCTCTATCATTTGGCATACACCAACCGTGGTGGCCATACATATTCCACGAAACATTACTTTCAGGGTGTCCCGCTCTATTGCCCTGCTGCCAGCGCTTTCCCAGTTATTCTCAAAATATTGGACCAGGGATTCCCCCAGTGTGCCCGCAAGAGCCTGATCAGTAAGTGACTCCACACTAAGCCTCCATAAGTGCACCCCAGGGCGAGCACACTGCAAAGAATATGTGGCCAGCGGCGGCGAGTGGCCCAAAATGTAGCGGGCCAAATAGCAGACATTGTGGACCCTATGTGCCGTCGAGGCAGAGATAACGAAGTAATCTAGGCTGCTATAAGTACCTGACGCGGGAGAGTGGCATGAATACACTTGTACCCTCGAGTTGTTGACCCACCCGGCATCAATCAGAGACAAACCATGCAAAGTCTGGTGAAGGGCAGAGGGTATGTGCAGTTTGGTGCCAGGGTGTGGAAGGGTTCTGTCTAGCTGGCCATCCAGCACACAATTTAAGTCGCCCACCAGAACGATCTCCGCCTCAGAAATGCAGGTACCTGCTACCAGGCTACGAAAAAAACCGCAGTCATCCACATTAGGAGCATGTATATTGAGTAAGCAGAGGTCATGCGCATCAAGGGAACCCTCCAGTAGGACATATCGGCCCTCCCCATCAAGAAGCGCTCAGCTGTGTTTAAATGGTACCCCCGCAGCTATCAAAATCAGGTACCCCAGCATAGCTGGAATAAGATGCTGCATATACCTGACCCCCCAGTGCCTCTGGATACTTTTAATACAGACTCCCCATAGGTGCGTTTTCTGCAGGAAGGCTATTGCTATGTTATATCTGAGCAGATCAGCATGCACCCTAGTCCCCCTCAGTGGACGATTCAGGCCTAGACATTCCAAGACAACATGTTATCTGTAATGCCACGAGACATGTTGGAAGAGGAGAAGGAATGAGACTAGCACCTCCAAAGGAGGACATGACCTCGGTATAAGCTGACCATTTCCATGATGCTTTGAAGTTATCGTCTCCTGTATCCCAACCTTTGAAAAATAGCAGTAAACAAGAACAAGAAATCACCATGCCATAACCCACCTATGGACAGTCTGATCATCCCCCCTCCAGGAACCAGTAGGCAAGAGGTAACTGATCCCCCCTCATGCACCCACCCAGACCCTCTGTTGTGTCACCTAAAAAGGAAAAAGAGTTATTGCAAAAAGAAAAATTTGAACTTCAGTCCGAGGAACCCAGACCCACTGAGATCACGAGCCCACAAGAATCTCAGCAATATACGTAGGCCTAGTCCTCAGTGCACCACCCGCCGAGGGTAGGAAATCGGCCAAACTGGCATAACTATAAATAATACAAACATAAAGTAGCACACACATCATTGATGGTACCAGCCATCGTAAGTCGCAGGAGCCCCCACCAACCCCACGGGAAATTAGCCAAGCCCTCCAGAGTCCAGCAGCCCCTGTGGACGCCAGTATCAATTGTGCCTCAAGAGGAGTTATTGTCTAGACTTAGCCAGTATCAGCCACACCATTCTGAGTTCCAATCACCAAGCACAAGGGTGAGAAGGAGTTCTGGGTGGTCAATGTTTCAGAGCCAGCTGGCAGTGTACCGTCCGAATAAACCAAGATACGATCATGCCCCAACAATTCGGGACTGCTTGGGCGATCGGCGGGTGTGAGGCATCGTTGATCTGATCTACGCCCTCCCGCCTTTTGTGCTCCTCCTGTCCAATGGTTGCTATTCCACATCAATGCCTAGGGACTCCAGCCAGTCTGCAGCTTCTTGAGGGGATTCATTGAAATGAAGTTTATTCTGGTATTGGACCGGAGCCTTGCAGGGAAGAGCAGACTGTATTTAATATAATTCAGTATTTAATATTCTGCGCACATAATTGTTGTTTAACAGCCAGGAAAGATTTCCAAAGGTTGTACACCTTTCTTGTGTAATCAGGAAATATTTGAATGGCTTTGTCTCTGTACATAGGGGGGCCATGTGCACATACTTGTTGAAGAAAGGAATCTCGGTCCCTATAATTAAGAAACCTTGCAATAAGAGCGCGGGCGAAGTGCCAAGGATAGGAGCAATGTAGGGTATCCCTGCACGTTGTGGAGTGGGCAGATGGCACAGAGTCATAAAGGCGCAACCAGGGCCGGACTGGCCGTAGCAGGCACCGGGCGTTTCCTCGGTGGGCCGCCAGGGTGGGGGCCGGTTTTGGGCCCCTGGGGGGCCGTTTTTGTTACCGGGGGCCTGCAATATCGCTCCCCTGTAAAAAAAAGCAGCTGAAACCGGCCCTAGCAAACCCCAGGGGTCCGGCCGACTAGTTTGCCAGGGCCGGTTTCGGTTCCCAGTCTGGCCCTGGGCACAACCATTGGGAACATCAGGGCCACCCCCAACTGTACAATTCTGGGCAAGCTAGGCACCACCATGGCTCCCCTAGCCGCGCCGACGCACTTGCAGGCAAATAGTGAACGGCAGAGACCCACAGTCAATAATCAAGTTTCCAGGGTCTGCTGGGGCCAGTGCCAGAGGGCAAAAACCAGTACTGGATCCGTTGCTGTGTAAGGACCTGCCAGGAGATCCCTGAACAATGTAGAAGGCATTTGTCCAGCATTAGTCCAGAAAGGAGAGGTGAGGACTGCGGGGAAAGTCACCCAAATGAACCATTAGTTGGCCTCATCGGCCATGACGTAGTCCGAATTCAACACGAGCTGGCCCCCAGACCTCGGAGACAAGCCGGCTGCAGCAGCAGGAATTTCGGCACCTCCCTCACCTGTGACAATGCGAGAGGAGTCCCCACTCAGCAGAGCGCCAGGCACCAAGACACCAGCCAGCCTGAGCACCGATGGTCAGGGCACCAAGCAGATCCATCCTCTTGAGGGGGCCCTCAAGACAGGCCCCCCAGCATGCTTCACCGCGCCTGCCCAGAATCCCCACAGTGGCCGAGTAAGGAGCAGTGAGCCAGAACACCTGCACCCATAATGTGTCAGGTCATATCTCGGGCTGCACCGCAGCTAAGCTCCCAGTCCTGTGCCCCGCACATGCGGCATCAGCAGTCCGGAGAACCTCTCGTCTGCCAGGAGCCTTTGTGAGGGGGAAGGGGAACACTGCCCAGGGAGCTCTCAACAGGCTCCAATCCCGGGCCTCTCACTGCGTATCAATGGTTATGCCCGCAGGAGCCATCAACTGGGTGCCACCATTTTCATTTTTCAGGCCCAGTCGCCCGCTCCATCTACTGCCGCCTCCAGCCGTCCACAACACCGGGGAGAATACTGCAGCAGAGCAGGCCACCACAGCCCCCCGGGCGGCCACCCGTAACTCCCCAGCTGTGCAGGTAGGGACCGGGCTTGGATCTCTGCAGCCCAGTGCCCGCAGCGCCGCACCACACCGCAAGCCGCTCAGCTTACTGCCCACCTAGGCCTTCAACGTTCAGGTGGGTGCCAAGGACCTTGTAATCGACACCTACAGGCCGCCAGGGGACCGGACGGATCTCACCTGCATGCGATGCCCTCCACAGAGCAATTCTGAGGCCCAGAGGCACAGGATAAGGTAGGATATTTTGCTCCTCAGAGGGAGCTGTCTAAAGGGGCGTCTATTCAGCCTTGTGGTCTATAAGGCTCTGTGTTATTGTGTTTGCTAACACCTTCAATTTGTGTAAAAGGTACACAGAACCTCGCACTCTGCCATTCCTGTCTCATGCATCGGAGGCAGGGAATTCTCAAGTGCATCTCCTGACATGTTGAGTGTCTTCCTCTGAATAAAAGATCACCCCAGCCAGATAAATGACCCAAGTCTGCTGCTTGAAATTATCTTAATTGTGTTCAACCACATGTTACACTTAAAAAATTGGGGGGTGGGGGGCGTGGCCAGCAGCTGAGGAATATGGCCACATACTAGCGCAGCTTCTACGATCCACACCTGACACCCTGTACTATCCGTTACATAATCCACATACAAGGTGATGCAGTTGTACTCCAACCCACCTGGCGGCCACTGCGGACCCAAAATGAGAAAAATGGGAACCGCATCAACACGGGCTGGCCCAGATATGATGTGGGGACTAAACGCTGAGTGAGGCCAGGCAGTGTCAGTGAGCGTGCACCCATGGAAGTGGTTATGTTTGCTCCCTGAGGGTGGTGTCGGGCCACGGCAGCTGCCGACCTCACGATTGCTGCCGCAGCATCGAAGAAAACTGGGCAACCCAGAGACGGCAGAAGAGAAGTGAGGCATTAGCAGGAATAGCGAAGGGCGGAGAGGAGATCTGGGGGGGCCCGAGATGGTTGCCAACTCTTCCTGAGCTTTCTGCAAGTAAGTGAAGCGGCATGGAGGGGAAGCCGTGCTGCGGCAGATTGATACAAGCAGCGCACCCGGAGTGCCTCCAGATGCACCAGGGAGTGAGCCACGGCCCACACCAACACTGGGGACCGACAGGACGGCCAGCAGCTGGTAAGGGACTGTGCAGAGTTCATTGGGGCACTATTACTGAGGGCTACACAATGCTGCTGACTATTCAGCCTACTCGGAACCTATCCCACTCAGCTTGTTTGAGACCACGGTGGACGTCCAGTAGCCCCGGCGCCGATAGACCCACTTGTGGGTGCTGCGGACAGTGAGTGGCCCGAGAACTGAGGTCGGCCGCTCCGCTCAGGAATAAACCAGCCACAGCTCAGCTACTGAAGTGAGCCCTTTGATTGTTTGGTGGGTAACCGTTGAGCACTGACGATCCACTCCCACCTCACCTCCTTGAAACCTCATTGGATTGAGATCTACAAGGAGGATAGGAGGGGCATCCGCCCTCAGAAGTACCAAGCTGTTGGTAGGTGGAAGACGAGGATTGAGTGACGCTGCCATGACGTGCGGGGCCACTCGCGCTGACTACAGCAGGCGCTACCTAGGGAACATTGTACTAAGTGCCGGCTCAGAGGTCTTGGCATAGGTTGACATCAAATTACAGTGTCTCCCTTGCAGACGTTCACTTACTGCAGTGAGGGAAATGGAATAGAGGTGGGTGGCAGCCCCCGTGACAGAGGAGGGGGAAGCGCCCCACCTGAGATGGTTGGGAGAGGTGACGGAGGAACCATACTGGGGGAAAAACGACAGGTCGCAAGAGAGTGCCTACCCTTGGCAGGCAGCGGGTGAATACCCTATACTGGGGCACTTATTTACCGCCTCCGTCCACAAAGCTGCACCATGACGGGTGGAAAAGGGGCATGCCACTCCCACCAGACCTAATTAGGCAAAGTTTCATGGCAGAAAGGCCAGGAGGTCTCAGACAGCCATCCAGGACCACCATAAACCCTGGCACAAGCATCAACGGAACAAGCTGACCTCACCCTACATGACATTATGGCAGCTATCACCACTGTGCATACCTTGCTTGAATCACGTATGGACTCAGTATCTACCGAAGTCTCCCTAATCAGTGTGGACAAGCGCAACATGGATACCAGAGTCAAGGAGGTAGAGGATACAACACACAGTATTACGGCAGACACATCTACCCTCAAGAAGCAAGTTAGTGAACCACAGGCCATGAGCAAATTACTTGCAGCTCAACTGCATGACTACGACTGCAGGTCAAGAAGAAGCAACGTGCAGACCTCTTTGTTGAAGAACTGATTTTAAAGCACCTGCAGCGGGGGTCTCTGGAACTACTTCTCGATAGAGAGAGGCCATCGAGTACCAGGTGGTAAATAAAAACCAGGGGCGCCCCAAGGCCAATATTGGCCAGAGTCTTCAACTTCAGAGATAGAGACGCCATTCTGCAGACCGCTCGTAGTGCCCCGTCCGTCCAATACGACAACAGTACCATCACCTCCTTCCCAGACTTCACCATTAAGGGGCAAAAACAGAGGCAAAGCTTTATTGTAGTCAAGAAGGCACTCAGAGACAGAGAATTGAAATATGCTATGTTATTCCTGGCCAAACTGAGGGTAGAGGCAGAGGACAAAATCTGGCTTTTCACCAGCCCAGAGGAAACATGGGTATGGTTGGATGGGGGAGAGTTGGAGGCCCAGGTACCTCAGACAGACGAGCAAAGCGAGTATGGAAATCACCAAAACTTGTGGACCCCAGCTCTGCAGAAACGCAGCCTGTTAAAGATGGAACTTTCGAGGACTATTAGTGAACAAAACTGTGACACCACTAGTCTACTGGTAATGTTCGGAAGTGGAAACTACTAAATCAAACTGCCCCATTCCATGGACATTGAGACAGTCACTGCCAGACCTAAAAGGACATTCCCGGACAATGGTTCGAGGTGGGTGGCTACTTATTTGAACACTCAACCATTATGAGTAGCGAGACGCCATGAGAAGTAAATGCGGTTAAATGTATAACGTTACAGTACCATGCTTTTTTACAATATGATTTTGGGGTGGAGGGGTGGGAACAGCAGGGCCACAATACCCTGTATTACAGAGGGGGAGGGCGACAGGGACTCGGAAATGTTGGGGAGGTTGGTAGTTCAGAAACTGTCATCCACGTAGGAAGGGTGGGGGTGGGGTTGTATCATGTTATAGGGGGTAGTTGTAGTTATGATTCAGTCAGCGAGGAGTCAAGACTATCATAAGCATTCCAAACAACACCACAGTACATGACCCAAGGCATAACACATTACCCTGACCGGTGGATGCGACTTACCCGAGACAATTGGCGGGGGACCCGAATCGGTCGCCTCCTGCACAAGAGACCAGCAGCCTCTCGTGCACGAGAGACCGGCGGAGGTGAGGGTCGGCCCACACCGACTTATCCAAGATTGATAGAGGGATAGAGACGTCACTCTGACTGCTCTCCTGGAATGTCAATGGGCTGGGAGACAAACTCAAGAGGGGGATAGTGCTTCAATACATAAAGTCTCATGCACCAGCCTTCGTCCTCTTATAGGAAATGCACCTAGTGGGAAACACCTGCAAGGCACTCGATAGATGGGGACATATATTAATAGCACACGCGGTATTCACCTCCAAGTCCAGAGGGACGGTAATACCGAAGCGTAAGATAATTTCTTTAAAACCTTGGTATCTCAAGGTCCCACATATTAGAACATGTCTCATACAGTCCGCGGAATATTATTTTAAAGAAAATGTAAGGTCAGTCACCTCCACCAGACTCTCTGGGAAGTTTTCAAAACTGTACTCAAGGGTCAGGCGCTCTTGCTTATAGTGGGCCATAAAAAAGACAAATGGGCGAATCTGGAGAAGCTGGAGAGAGAAATACTGGATGGGAATCAAGTCTGGTGCGCACTAATGACGAAACTGCCTGACATACCTTGGACACAAAGCACCAAGAATATAAAATAAAGGCAGCCAGGACTCAACACTTAGCGACACAATACAAAATATACAAACTGGGGTTTAGGGCAGGGAAACTCCTAGCCTGGCTCGACAGGTGGGAAACGGGCGGACCGCTGGGTAAACACTTTAAAATCAAATACGGGAGAAATATGGAAAGATCCGCAGGCAATAGAGGAGGCCTTCACATCCCATTTCGTGCAATTGTAGTCTTCTGCCACCTTGGCCACAGCCAACAAGTCCAAGGTTTTACTGGCTGATCTACCCATCCTGACCCTCTCTCCAGATGATCGACTGACACTGGAGACTGACCCAACAGAAGATGAAATAATAATACATTTTCAGTATACAATCCGGAAAGGCGATGTGACCGAATTGTCTCCCGATAGAATTCTTTAAACTCACTGCCACCAAAATAGCACCACATCTGCATCAGATATATCTGGAAAGCAGGCAAAGAGGTATATCGCCGGAGGAGCAAAGGTAGGCCTCCATAGCAGTAATACATGAGAAGGGTAAGCCCGCGGAGACCTGTAGCTCTTACCGGCTCAATTTCTAATTCAGTGCTGAGGTTAAAATCCTGTCTAAACTACTTTCGTCTCATCTACTTCAATTTGTCACCAAACTGGGCCACCCAGACCAATCCGGCTTCATGCCGAGGTGCAACATGGCCCTCAACCTGTGCCGCCTCCAGGGAGTGCTGAGAAGAATAGGGAGGATCGTAGAGGACGCAGTGATATTGTTTCTTGACGCCCGCATGGCTTCAATACCATATAGTGGCCCTATCAGTTTGCAGTCCTGGAGCACATGGGATTTGGCCCAAACTTCTTGGTATGGATTAAACTGCTATATGCCAAGCCTTTGGCACAGGTGGTGGTAAATAGCCATACCTCACGGGCATTTCCTCTAAGACAAGGGACACGGCAGGGCTGCCCCCTGTCACCGCTGATATTTGCTCCGATTCTAGAGCCCTTGGCAACCTGGATAAGAGGGGACCCACTGAGGCGGGGACTACTATGGGCTGAAGGGTGGAAAGACAAAATCTCGTTATATGCATACGATGGATACGATGTTTAAAAGGATGGCGTTGCCACGCTTCCTTTATGCTCTGCAAGACACACCATGCAAGGTCGCAGACACTTATTTCAACACGATAGAGGGTGAGGTTAGGGCCTTACTTTGGGATGGGTGGCCCCCGCGCATTATGACACATAAACTCACTAGGGGGTGGTAGGACAGCAGAATTGCATTACCCAACATTCAAGCATATTATTGGGCAACCCAACTGTCGGTAACAAACCAATGGGTTCATCGACCACACGACGAACCAGCGTATCAGATGGATAGATGGCTCTTAGGCCCTGGGGGCTACAGAACAGCCCTGCACACAAATCCTAGGCGTCAACACCTCAGTAGCCCAACAGCCCAGACTGTCGCCCTGTGGCATCAAGTAACTAAGAGATTAGGATGGCACAATAAAGTGAATCAGGCTATGTCCCTTTGGGAGGCGGAGAGGTTGGGCAGACTCAGCTCCTGCCCGGACTTTGATAAATGGGACACCATAGGTATCTCGAAAGTGGGAGACCTGTGGGTAAGGGGAGGAATAAGCCCATTCTTTGATTTATAGAAAGAGTACGAAATGTCAAGCGCGCAAACATTCAGATACTTACAAATACGGCACACCCTTATGGCTGCCATCCCACCTGACGAGGACCTGCCAGAGGCCTCTCCACTGGAAAATAGACTCCTGACAGACTACATGGACTGAAGGGCAATCTCCATGACATACAAAAAGATAGTCAACAACCTACCTGACCCCCTTTTGTGCCTTCGCAAACTTTGGCAGAAAGACCATGGGAACTTAGAAGATGAGGACTGGCAGGAAGCGCTTTCCTCTCAACGGCAAGTAGCCATAACATCACGACTTAGGCTGATCCAGCTTAAGCTACTTATCCTATTTTTCCTGTGGTACTCTGGCAAAAATGGGAAGGAGGACACTAGGTATAGAAGGCTCTGCATGCAGGATGGTATGTTCTACCATATATTATGGGAGTGCCTTGCCACAAAACTCTATTTGGAGGCTGTGGTGTCTCAGATGCGGAGAGTGTGTGGGGGAGAACTTTATCCTATGCCCAAACTATGTCTCCTCAACGTTTGGGAAGCAACAGACATGGATCGCAGAGGAGATGAGGGGCGCCAGAGACGCCAACTATGGAGGAATGAGAATGAGACATGGACTGGTGCATGTTAGCAGAAAGGGTCGTCTACAAAAGCAGAGGGTGTCCCCGGAAATTGGACCAGGTGTGAGGCAAATGGAATGCCCACAGAGGTAGTATATGTGTCTCGCCCTCCAGCCGGAAGGGCAAAACCTGCTGGGAAGTGAACACTATGGAGGAAAATGGCGAAGAATTGTAATGGGTCACTGATGGTTTAAATCGTAAACTGTAAGCTAAATCTTATCCAGATTACTTGTCATAAATGTGGTTATATTTAACACCTACTGTATAACTGACAGTGTTCAATAAACAGAGTTTATATGGGGCATAGTTACCAAAATGTCATGCAGCGCAGCAAGTCACCTTGCTGCGCTGCATGACAGGGAAAGGGCAGGAGTGAGCCACATTTAATAAAATATGGCTCATTTCTGTCTTTTCCGAGTGCTGATGCACCATGTGCTGCTTAGCGCCAACGCAGGCACCCTTGCACCATGGTGCAAGGAGGCCTGTGTTGTAAGCAGGATTGTTTGTGTGCACAAAGGTACCTTCCTGCATAAAAACAATCCCTTGATGCATTTTCCTCTTTCTATGTATGCTGCAGAATGCAGTGCACACAGAAAGAGGAAGTAACGAGGAGAAATAAAGATATTTCTCCTAGTTATACCTCACCTTGGAAGGCGTAGCATGCTGAACCATTCCCAGGTCTACCAGAACTGGTAAATCTAGGAATGCTTCAGAATCCATGGGTGGAACACCCATGCTCCATCCATGGAACGCCTTCCCAGGGCAGAGTAACGCAACACAGCATTACGCAACATGGTGCTGCATTGCATTACTCTGGATTTATCATGTCACTCAGGGTCATGCAAGGTGGACTTTCATGGCTTGATAAATCAAACTTAAGGGTTGCATCTCTTTTGCACACCATTGTGCAGGGCAAAAGCAATGCAACCCTATGATAAAGATGCCCCATAATGTGCGCCACAAAGACCTTGAGTGGTGGTCCTTTCTAAAGTAATGAAAACAATTAAATGATCCCTTATAAGCCAGGCCTATTGGCTATGCTGATGCTTTGTAGTGAAATTAATTGATAAACGGAAACAAGAAAGTATTTCATAGAGAAAAGTTAGAAGTCATAAAGGGGTGAATAGGGACTAGAAGGGAAGCACTGTGAAAGACACTGGAAAGCGTAGGCAGAGAAAGTATGTGCTTCTGAAGCAGCAAAGGACAGGACTGCATGGGAGGCTTTGGTGGGATGCACTTAGATGTGTAAGGCCTTAGATGAAAACTGGAGATAGGTGAAAATTAACAATAGAACCTCATTTCATTAAAAAACTATTTGAACAGAGAAGATATTCATTCAATTAACTCTAAAGGCAAAACTAAATTAGATTTGATAAGATAACGAGTTTTTAGAGTGCTTCCGAACTCGCAGTGAGATTAAGGACTGCAAAATGAAAAGGTAGGTTTAGCTTAGAACTCCTAGAGTGTGTGAAAGTATAACTTTGCAAGCAAAATTAAAAAGTGTGTATCTTCTGTAATTAATGAGATGCAGGTACTCTGCAAAACATCTGATATGTTGATGCTGTAAAAGTAGGGTTTGCTGAGTTTGTCCTGGAAAAAACAGGGTGTGTGAAATTTGTCTACTTTGCTTCAGCGTAATTGCCTAAAATTACTCAAAATTATACATAATCACACTAAATGCAAATTCATCATTTCATAGTATAGTGTAGCACAAAAACAATCCTCTTGAGCATTTTTGATGCAAGGGTGCATTTTATGTTAAGAAAGAGCAACAAAACAAAAGTAACACAAACAAAAGCCACTTGCATTCTACTGTTCCCATGCATTTGCGTTAAATTTTTATCGCGAATGGCGCATTTGCGGTAATTTTTTTCAGTGAATGGCATTAAATTTAGTGAAGTGCTCAAATGGTATGATTTCACGTAACAAATGCAACATGAAATTCCTAAAATGATGAATTTTATGACATCGTAATTTAAAATATGCCCATGCCTGTATTTGTTTATCTTTGCTTTTCTTAAAAAGTCACTAACTTTTTGAAGTATTACAAAATGTTCATAAAATAGGAATAGACAAAGGGGCAGATTTACAAAGAGGTCACACAATGCAATGCAGCAACACCACTTGCTGCTCGGCATTACATGATAGGGAGAGAGTAGAAATGTGCCATACCTACTAAGATATGACGTATTCCTTCTCTCTCCCTGCGCAGGCGCACTGAGTGCTGCCTAGAGCCAACACAGGCACTCTTGTGCCCAGGTAAATGTGCCTGCATTACAGGCAGGATTATTTTTGTGCAGGAAGGGACACTCCTGCACAAAAACAATCCTTTCGGGCATTTTCCTCCTTCCACTTTCGCAATAATGAGGAGAAATAAAGGTATTTATTTCTCCTCGTTACACCTCTGTTGCGCCAAAATCAATGGGTGGATGCATGGGGAAGCCCATGGAAAGCCCAAGATAATTGATATATTTGTACCTACATATCCACAAGAAGGCCAAAGTCTGCACTGCCTATCAAGAGGTAAATTGTAGATCTTCAAGAGGTCTGAAAAATACATAATTTAAAAGGACAAACACTATGATAAAAATCCTAAAATGTAATTGACCTCAACAATCGTCATATTGCTCAGTACAAAATTCCATTATGATGCAAGATTGGAGGCAGCAAAATGTTGCTTAAAAACAGATAAAATAATATACGACCGGATCCAGGGGAGTGGGAATATTGGTAAAGACGAGTCTCCCATTAGTAATAGATAGGATTTGGCACAACCCCATAGGACGTTCAGTGGCCCTCACGGGGAAATGGGAGGGACAAATAATTAATATTGTATCAAGTTACATTCCTCCAGAGCTACGGTCGGAGGCATACACGGCGCTGGGGACCCTGTTAGTTGATCTCCCAGCCGGGTTGCTGATAATGGGTGGCGATATGAACTCCATCATAGATCCAGAGGTAGATAGAGAAACAACTGCCGCTAGAGAGAGGGGGGTTGAACCACTTCGAACATTTACAGAAGCAATGGGACTGACAGATCTTTGGGGGATGCATAACCCTGAGGTTCGCCAATATACCTTTTACTCAGCAGCACATCGTAGCTACTCCCGCCTTGATCACATTTTAACTCACAGAGGGAGTGAACAATGGTTCACCGGTGCCAGAATTGGCCCCCTTGGCATCTCGGACCACTCCCCAGTAGAAGTAGTGGTGAGGGGTCTCAGCCAGACGTTCACTCTACTGCCCAGATTGAACGCATGGTTCTTAAAAAACAAGGAAAATACGCAGAAAGTCAGGGAGCGGGCTCAACTTTACTTCCAGGAAAATGAGGGGACAGTTGCGAGGGCCTGCACACTGTGGGAAGCGTTTAAGTCAGTGATGAGGGGATACGTCCAGGCATGTATAGGGGCTGGTAATAAGGAGAAGAAACTCCAGTGGGATGCGCTAGAGACAGCAGTGATTGAGATGGAGGCAAGCTATCTAGAGGGAGGGCGACAGGATCAGGATCTAGCACATCGTCTGGACCGCAAAAGGCAGGAACTGCAGGACCTAGCAGATAATGCGGCAAGGGCGGCGGCTCTGGCCACGCAACGACGAGTATATGATCTGGGAGACAAAGCAAATAAAATGATAGCCTGGCTCGAAAAGAGAGACAGAGATAGGAGCTGGGTGGCCGAAGTGCGGGACGAAAGCGGACATACATACAACACCGGGGAGGACATAGCGCGAGTATTCGCGGACTATTATGAAAAGATATACACGTCGCCAACCCGAAAGGACAGCAATAGATTGCTGTGAATTATTGGCCGAGATGCGACTACCAGAACTGTCCACTGAAGATAAGGAACAAATAGACAAGGACATTACCACGGAGGAAATAATTGGGGTGATACAAGATCTACAGGCAGGGAAGGCGCCGGGACCAAATGTGCTGCTGGTGGAGCTTTTTAAATGTACAGCGAGTGTAGTGGCCCCGTACCTCCGGGAGATGTTTAATGAAGCAAGAACACAAGGGCGGTTGCCGACGGACCAGCGGACGGCAACGATCGTTGTGATTCCGAAACCGGGCAAGCCTGATGACCATTGTGGCTCGTACCGGCCAATATCTCTGCTGAATATTGAGGTTAAAATACTTGCTAAAGTATTGGTAAATAGGCTGCTGGAACCAATCACAACCTTGATCCACCCACACCAGTCTGGTTTTATGCCCCGTAGGAGCACCAGGCTCAATCTCAGACGTCTATATGGGGTGATGCATCTAGTGAAAACGAATCCGGGGGTGAAGCGGCACTGCTATCCCTTGACGCCCGTATGGCATTCAATAGCATAAAATGGCACTATCTATTTGAAGTTCTGAAGCGATTTGGGTTTGGCCCCCAATTCCAATACTGGATTAAATTGCTTTACACAGCCCCCTTGGCCAGGGTTCGAGTGAATGGTTCGGTGTCTCGATCTTTTGCCCTTCACAAGGGTACCAGACAAGGGTGCCCTCTATCCCCGATATTATTCGCACTAGAGTTGGAACCGTTGGCAGCCTGGGAGAGAGGGGGCCCTGTGACATCCGGTATTTATGGGGGGGATCAATGGGAGGAGAAAATCTCGCTATATGCCGACGATGTTCTCTTCTACGCGACACGGCCAAGATTCACGGTGAACCGGCTCTTACAGATTTTTAAACTATTCGGTGACTACTCGGGATACCAGATTAACTGGGACAAGTCGTTGTTGTGTATGTTGTCAGAGGGTCCCCCACCAATACTAGGGGCGGAAGCCCGACTGCAGGTTAAGGATAGCTTTAAATATTTGGGCATACAAATTACCAAAACAGATGCTGACTTTCTCGCAAAGAACCTACAGCCGCAGCTAGACAGGTTAAAGAGTGATGTTGCCCACTGGAGAACCCTGCCGATCTCCCTTATGGGAAGAGCGGTTCTTTTTAAAATGTTGTCCCTCCCCCGACTACTATACATTCTGCAGAACATGCTGTGTCCAGTTCCAGACAAATTCTTTTAGGAAGTTGAGAGTGAGATACGGACACTATTATGGGATGGTGGGGGTGCAAGGATCGCATTGGCTAAGCTACAGAGAGGCGTGTATGATGGTGGTCTGGCCATACCAGACGTCCGTAAATATTATTGGGCATCACAGTTAATGGTTATCAATGACTGGGTGTTCATGGACAGAAACGACCCAGCGTATCGAGTGGACCATTGGGTGATGGGTGCAAGAGGGTACATGGGGGCGCTCTACAGCCGCGCAGTGAACAAACATATGCCACCACATACGAACACCGTGATCAATGTGTGGACAAAAACCACTAGATTTCTTGGATGGGACAACAGGCTGACGGAACAGACCCCCTTATGGGATAGTGATATGCTCAAGGAAGTAGGTAGGCTACAAGGGTTTGGTAAGTGGAAACTAATAGATATAATGCGTTTAGGAGATGTATGGCGGGGACAGGCCCTGTCCCCGTTCTCTACACTGCAAAAAGAGTTCCAACTAACAGAATCAGAGCGGTACAGATACCTACAATTAGGCATGCGATACATAGGCATATCAAAGAGGGGGAACATCTCCCTGAACACAGCCCACTTGAAGATAGACTAATACTGGACCCAATACCCGAAAAGGCGCTGTCTTGTACATATAAGAAAATCATTAACAATTTGCCTGACCCCCTCGTGAAGTTAAGGGAGGCATGGGAAACCGACATAGGCTTACTTGAGGATGACGACTGGGTGGAAGCGGTGCAAAGCCCCAGGGAGGTGGCAATCAGGCCACGATTTCGACTGGTCCAGTTGAGAATATTACATAGGTCTTATTCCACCAGCACCCTCATGTTCAGGCTGGGTCGCACCCTCACAGAGGACTGCCAGAGGGGCTGTAAACAGAAGGGCACCTTCTTCCATATACTGTGGGACTGTCCGATTATACAACAATTCTGGAGGAAGGTGACGCGAGTAATGTCAGAAGTCCTAGGGCTTACAATACCTATGGAGGCACGATGGCATGTTCTATGTGTAGCTGGGGAACAAACACGGCCTAAGTATCAAAAAATCTGGTTACTAGTGGCTGCAATGGTGGCCAAGAGAAATATTGCGAAGGGCCTGGGGTGCCAGCCAGCCACCGACAGTGGCACGTTGGAAAATGGACATGGATTGGTGCTGTGCAGCGGAAAAAACAATCTATGAGAGTCGAGGCTGCTCGAAGAAATGGGAAAAGGTATGGAAACAGTGGGTGCTGTATAGGGGTATGTAAGGGAAGTCAAGATATATTAACGGGATGGGGTGGGAGAGTACGATAGCTCCAGGGACAGTTCTCCTGGATCTCAGTCCAGTCGGAAAAGACAATATTTTTCAAGAATGTACAATATGTTGCTCTATATGTACTGTCAAAAATGTAATGTGGTAATGTTGCTTCCTAACACTGCTGATGTTTTAATAAAAAGAAGTTAAAAAAAACAAAACAGATAAAATAACGGTATTCAAGAATCTCATATAATATTTATTACTAGCTGACCCTTGATACAACACATCTTAATATAAAGGAGTCTTCAAGCCATCTGTAGGAAATTAAGTTATTAGCCGGATGGCCAGCACAAGTAATAGGTCCACAATTCTTCCTTACTTGGAACCAAGCACCCCGTTTTAGTGCATGACACTGTCAGGGTAGCGAAGCCGAGCAGTCCAAGGCCTACTCAGGGGAGGTGGTGTGGGCTAGTTATCACTGTTCGCTTGCACGCAATATTAACACTCAATAAATGATTGCCTAGCAGGGCTTTTTCTCTAGAAAAAGGAAAGATACATGTATTACATGAACACTACTAAATACTATGTAGTAATTTACAAATGTATACACTGACAGATGGAAAATAACATAGATGACATTACATAACTACCTTTGACCCAATAAAGTGTTATGTTCCATATAGGCACACCAATATAGACTCAGGTAGCAACCTAACCTTTCACCTATATCTCCCCTGCCATTACACTACATAACGGTTCTTGGGACTGACCGTTTACCTAGTTACAGTACTGTTAACAGGACGTGGGGTTTTCCCTGAAAACTAGCCTCATTCATTATGCATGAGGATTCTTGGAAACTCAGCAGGTCTACCATCTCCTGCATAAAAACTATTATACGGGTCATTCCTTCCGTCATCCTAAGTCTGACATGACACAGCGAGGTAGATCCCCTGAGGGTACCAATTTGGGTATATAAACACCATATCTTTGCTGAGGCTGGGAGAGGAGAAAAAGGACTTCCATGATGACACACTGACGCAAGACGCTGAGGTTCCTACATGCCGTCACTCCAGCTTTCAGTGGTCTGACATCCCTCGCGGGGTGTCCATCTCGAGACCAAGACGGTGTCCCACAGTCTCTCACTTCAGCTAATGGGGTTGACTTTATCCTAGAGGGATTCTTGGCTCCACACCTACATACATGCTAGGTACACTTAGGTACATCTAGTTAGTTTATCATCGTAGGAGTACGCATTATTACTGTCATGTATTTTTATACCTTCCTGTATTCATTGTTTTAGCACTATGGTGGAAATCTACCATCCTTTTACTCTGTTGGTGCTTATAATCATTTATATCTGTTTCTGTCTAATGGTTGTTTCAGCACACCTATTTTACACTAGAATGACGCTGGTTCAATAAATGCTTATTGAAAACGTCACCACCGTTTATTCTGTGTATCTCTCTGAGACAAAGTGAGCACGAGTGACTGAGCGAAAAGTACTGTACTGTTTCCAAGTTCCTTGATGGGACAGAGTGGTCATGTTCTATAGTTGCCAAGAACTATTCTCTCCTTGGTAAGAGGGGTTCCTAGTGGCACTGTGAGCTAGCTGGTATACAGGCAAACGTACCTTGTGGGGGTGTCTGGAATCAGTCTGGACACCAATCCCACAGTCTATGTTGTCTAATCACGCAGATCCTACATAGGTTTATAGGAACTACATGACATGGCGCCGCCAACGTTGGTTTGGTACTTATTTAAAGGTCAAATCTGAGTAGTTCAGTCGTGCTATTCTCAGAGACCCCTACTCACATTTTTCCAGAGACGTCTGGAATGGGAAGGGAACTATCCACCACAGCTGAGTAGGCATATCCTATGTATTGGCTGTAGGTTTATCAAGCCTAAAGGACAAATAGTTCCTATTGTGCATAAAACCTTATCTCAGTTTCCTTGAAACTTTTTCCTTCTCCAAAATAATGGCTGACGAAGACGCCAATGCGCCAGCACAACGTGCTGCAGCAAGGGAGGAAGAACAAGAAGATGAGATAAACATTTCAGAAAATGTCAGAACTGCTCTTACTTTAAAACTGGTAGACTATGGAGTCACAGCTAGGGGTGGGACAGTAACATTCGTGTTTGAGGCACACAAAATCATACAGGTATTCTATTCATGGGTTAAATTCTCACAAGCAGATGCACAAACACATACATTTCATTCTTATACTAAAGATGAAACACCAGATGAATACTGTCCATATGAGGGCATTGAAATTCTGCTCAACTACCAGGAGCACATAAACTGGTTTAAAGGCACCCTCCCACACACAAAAGGAAAAGTGAGACTCGGAAGAGATGGAGAACTTGGCCAGTCCTAGCAGCATACACATCGCATCCAGACATTGACACAATGCCAGTAGAATACTTGCGTCCACTTCATAAAGAAATAATAAAACTTTACAGAAACCTGACACAGTTTGTGATGAGAACACTCACACTTCAGCCAGCAAGTTCTACACCAGAAGGACGAATTCAGGGATCTACAACTAAAATAACACCGCAAACGCTATACGCAGTTATGGGTAAAATGCCTACTAGACATGAGCAAATGCCATTCTGAATTACTCAAAAAATAACACAGATGGTGTACAGACAGAACATCGAGTTGTTTATTTCGAACTACAACAATATCGAGTTTGAAATATCGAGGTACAAGAGTATCGACAGCAAGTATATCGTAGCACAGAATATCGACAGTAAGGTAAGAAATTTCGTTTTTTTTATATCGAAGACAGTAATATCGTTTGTAAAAATATCGTTGTTAATAATATCGATATTTATATTAGTGCTCTGTATTTTAGTATGTGTGTTAAAAGTATTTGATGTCATTTTTTGGTTTAAGTGTAGTTATTTTTTTAATGTATGTTTTAAATTTTTAGCAGTAATTACTTTTATGAAAATTAATTTTTGCGTATTTTAGTTCTGTAGTGGGTTGTGGGTTTATGGGGGGAATAGGGTGGCAAGTAATTTAATTATAATAAAGTAATTATTAATTTTTCTTTATTATCATTTCAAAGTAATTTATTATTAATTAATTATTAATTGATTATTAAATAATATTAATTAATTAATAGATAATTATATTAATTGTGTTATTTTTTTAGGAGCGGGCTGTGGGTTTATAGGGGAATAGGGTGGGAAGTAATTTAATTATAAAAAAATAATAATTATTTTTTATTTATTATTATTTATAATTAATTTATTATTAATTAATTATTAATTGGTTATTAATTAATATTAATTAATTAATGGATAATTATATTAATTGTGTTATTTTTTTAGGAGCAGATTGTGGGTTTATAGGGGAATAGGGTGGGAAGTAATTTAAATATAAAAAAGGTAAATATTAATTTTTATATATATCATTAATTTATTATGAATTAATTATTAATTGGTTATTAATTTTTATTAATTAATTAATTAATAATTATATTAATTGTATTTTTTTAGGAGCGGGTTGTGGGTTTATAGGGGAATAGGGTGGGAAGTAATTTAATTATAATAAAGTAATTATTAATATTTATTTATTAGTATTTATAACTAATTTATTATTACTTAAATATTAATTGGTTATTTAATTATAGTAATTATTTAATTGATAAGTATGTTAATTTTAACCCTCTGCTATCCAACACTTTCCCTACTGTTGCACTCACTGGAGTGGGAAAAGTAATTTTTACCCCTCCGCTATCAAACACTTTTCCTACTGTTGCACTCTCTGGAGTGGGAATAGTAATTTTTACCCCTACGCTATCCAACACTTTCCCTACTGTTGCACTTACTGGAGTGGGAATAGTAATTTTTACCCTCCGCTATCCAACACTTTCCCTACTGTTGCACTCTCTGGAGTGGGAATAGTAATTTTATCCCCTCTGCTATCCAATATTTTCTCTACTGTTTTAGTTAATGTAATGTAAAATGTATTTTAAAAAGATTTTAAAAAAAATTATATTTTAATTTGTTATATATGTTTTTTGTTTTTAATTTATAATATTGGTGTATGTGTATATATATGTATTTATAATTTTTTATATGTTTTTTAACAATTTAGAAGTTATTAAAATAATTATTTATAAATATTATTAAGTAAGTATATATATTATATTTTAGACATATATATGTTTAATTTATTTTTACATTATATGTATTACTTATAATTTTAAATATTTTCTAATAATTTTAACTTTGTTTGTTTTAATTATATGTATTATTTACTTTATTTTACATTATTTTTTAACATTAAAAAAAACGATATTTTTAACAACTATATTTTTAACAACGATATTTTTTTTCTCGATAGGAAATTTTGTCCAGGTATCAGCTATTATATTAGCAAACATAAAAGGGGAGGCAGTAGCAGTGGCAATATGCCCAGGCCTGAGGGACTTCACTCCTTTACAACAGGAACGTGAATTACCTAAAATTATCGACGACACCTATGCTGAATTAGGTAAAGATAGTTTGGGAGCTAGAGCAACAAAATCTCAACTCATGGGTGGCCCTGAAAAAGATAACACCAAGCAAGCACCTGATTCTTCCAAGAAGAAATGGGATAACAATAAAAAACAAAAGAATAGAGAGAATAGATCACAATCGAGGGTTGTGTCTCTTCAACAGGAGCCCTACGAAAGGAGGTACAACTTTAGGAATTGTGATAACATTAAAAAAACATGACAGGTATCAGGATACTGATACACGTTCCTCTCGTTCCTTTCAGGGTTCATCAAAAGACACAGACAAGAAGAGCGAACAAAGTCCAGAGACATGCAACGCGCTTCAGACTATACTTCCAAAAAAGAAGAGAAACCAAAATAAAAACCTCACTTTAAAAAGAAGAAGGTAGCCGGTATTAAAGTTAAATATGCCCAGAATTCTGAGGACTCAACTTCTGAATGGGGAATGGGCTCTGACGATGCTAGACAGCGCAGCAGAAGTAACAATAGCTTGCAAGAACCTGTTGGGATTTCTGGTGACAGCGGAGTTGAATGAACATATCACGGTGGAGACACCTGATATGAGGGTAAGTGTCCCACATAGGTTACATGAAATAACACTCCAAATTGAGGGGGACAACCCCAGAAAAATTAAAAGTCTCTTTTGGGAGAACCTGACTCATGGTTATAACATCCCTTTAGCTGAAAAAGATTGGCCACCTAAAATTGTTATGGGGTGCGCAGAGGGAGAAACGATAATTTTACCAGATTTTTCTGACCTCGTTCCAATACACTTAAAACATACATACGCGCAGGAGTGGGCAGTAGCACTTGCTCCAGCATTACATTGCAATCATGTTGGGTGGGATGCTGAGTCACCTCACCATGTAATCCCAGTAAAAACTACTCCAACTCAACAGAGACAGTACCCACTAAAACTAGAAGCGAAAAAACAGGTCAAGGAGATCTTAGATCAACTTGAATACCAGGGTTTAATTGAAACTTGAACCTCTTCAATGAATAATCCTTTGTTTCCTGTAATGAAACCTGATAATTCATACCATCTAG
The DNA here is from genome assembly GCA_963921515.1 of Calotriton arnoldi. Classification (NCBI taxonomy): domain Eukaryota; kingdom Metazoa; phylum Chordata; class Amphibia; order Caudata; family Salamandridae; genus Calotriton; species Calotriton arnoldi. Next base: position 673,651 of record CAWUFW010004367.1, on the reverse strand, counting down.
TTTTAGACTAGAAACATCTGAACACATGCACTAAAATATTTGCAGTACAGAATGCACACAGTGCCGCACTAATGAATTGTGCGGAAGAAATACAAAACAACATTAGATATCTCAAATGGATTTTTCTGCCAAAATATAGCACCTGAAAGCAGATATTTAACAGCATTCTCAGCGCTCGGTTCTCAGCGTCAGTTTTGTTGACTACCCCAAGGGTATAAGAATAGCCCTGGGTTGTTCTCAGCTAGGGTAACAGAGTTACTTCAGAATTTGGATGAAGAGGCATTGTCCTATGTAGATGATATTTATCTGATGGATGATGATTTAAAGGATCACTTGACCAGGGTGAGCAACATAATTTTGTGGTTCGCCTCTGAGGGCTATAAATTTAATTTTAGAAAATCAAAAATAGCCCACCTCAATGTCCTATTTTTGGGACATGAGCTTTCAAGTGGAGGGAAACGCCTGGCAGCTAACTTTTTAGAAAAGTGTGTGATGCTCCAACCTCCTAAATCATTGAAAAACTTACAATCCATATTGGGATTCATGAATTTTGGCAGAACATACTTTTTAGATTACGCAGAAAAAGTGAAACCTTTCTACGACCTAATAAGACCTGATTTTTCAGTCAGGCATTGGATACAGGAACAGACAGATATCCTTCCTTCCTTACAAGAAGACATGAAAGCTTCGAAACACCTACACACGTGTTAACGGCACAAATTTGGTGATCCGTGTTATAGCGGGTCAGTCTGGGTACACTTACCTAACCTTCAATGAAGGCGAAACGGTACCTATAGCATATAAATCACACTTGTACACAAGCACAGAAATGCGTTTTGCTTCTACAGAAAAAATTCTGACAGCGGTACAGACTGCTGTAGTGAGAGAAAGAGCACTGGGTCAGCGGTAACAAATAATTGTCGTAACTCCAGTACCGGCCTTAGAGGCTGTTACAAAAGCAAGCGTTTCGAATGCTGAAGCTGTACATCCAAGATGGATACGATGGGCTACTTCTCTCACTGCAACAGATGTAGATTACAAATTTGACTCCACACTTAAGACGCAAGCACTTCTTTAATATGAACAAGAATATCCTCTCCCGAATGAAGTGAAGATGAAGATCAGTATGAATACATTATTTACACTGACGGTTCTGCTCAGCCGGCCATAGGTAGTAAACAACAATACAGCGCAGCATGTGCGATTGTGAAGGGTTGTATGAAGGAAGGCAAGTTCCACCCTAGCAGTACGAAGACACAGTCTCTAGAAGACTGCACGGCACAGCTGGCAGAATTAAAAGCCCTGTTACTGGCACTAATAAATACCGATCGAGAATTCTCCACACTGATTGTGTGCGATTCTTTTGACTGTGTCCAGTCCTATAATGAATATCTACACTACTGGGGTCAAAATGGGTTTAAAGACTCAAAAGGTGGTACAATTAAGCATAAAATGCTATGGGAACAGGTAGCTGAGTTGAAAAACAAACTACCGAGAGCTCACGTGATACACACGCTGAGTCATCAACGTGATGGCGTTCACGTTGAAGGGAATTCATTGGCTGATGAAGCCGCAAAAGGGTCAGTTCGAACTGCTGCCGTAGCTGCAATCACTCATTCAAAAACAAGAATAGACGGACAGATAATGGTAGCTGTCATTGCTTCACGTAAAAACATCACAGCCTTACCGAAAGGCTTTCCACTCAAGTACTCCTACAATTTAAATGCAAAAAATATTCTGTATGCTCAAATTCCAGGAGTGGGGGTGTGATATAATAAGGACAACTACGCGATGTAGTATGGCTAACAACTTGTTTTATTCCTCCAGCTGGTACACTTAAACAGCTTTCCTTCTTATATCTCGGTACCCGTATTTGTACGTTCTTGAAGTCTTCCTTCCAGACCAGAAGAAGTCTCCCGGGGATTCTTGGATTCTTCTGTTGTCAACCAAAGGAACTTTTACGGGAATGTCCCTTAAAAAAAACAACAACAAAGAGATCGTTTTAGGCAAACTGCCTCATTAAGGTACAACCTTTATAGGGAGTAGGTATAAAGGGGTTGAACAAAAAGCACCCGGTTGCACCACCACCAGTATCACGCAGGGATAAGGGTGTTTAACTCGAGGACGTTGGTACTACGTTGCTAAGTGCTTCCCCGCAAACGCGCACTTTCAATACCCTTCCCTAACCTTAGGTCGGGTGTCTTGGAATATGAGTTCCATCTTCTAAACAAGGTACGGAGACGGTTACGTACCTTACTGAGCCACGCTCCTCCAGGAATGTGGCTGGAATTCCCGTGTTGCCGGAACGGGTCAGGCTCCCGTCTTGTTTCTTCTGTTCGGCTGCTGGGTTCATCGTTTTCCTCGTTAGTCTTCCCAGGCAGTGCCGTGATGAAGATGTCCCCTTCAACAGGAGTTCGGGGAGTCGGCTCTTCCTCAACGTGTCTTGCGTTCTCTTCCCGGTTCGTTCAACGCCTTCTTTCCGGAAGGGAATCGGATATGAGGTCTCTTGCGATTCCGTCCTGTGTTCCGATAGGTTCACATGATGTCATCACGTGGGGTGAGTCGTTCTTCAGGAAGTTGAGTTCCTTAAAGGTATCGCCGACAACGTCCACAGCCATATATGAAGAAGACTGGAAACATAGGTTAGGAGAAACGTATGGGGGCAAGGCCTCCTCCCTCTCTTCTTCACTCTTGAGGTGATTAGGCAAGTCATGACAGGGGGATAGAGTAATACCAAACATAGATCGTAGATTAGGCTTAATGCTTGCTGCACACGAGGTTCTAGGTTCTGCACATGCAGGAGTTACCGCTACGGTTTCTTTACTGAAACAACGCTATTGGTGGCCAGGATTAACTAATTATACAAAGAATTTTGTCCTAAAGTGCGACATCTGTCAGCAGATGAAGGGTTCCACCGTAGCACGTCCAGCGCAGACACTATTATTGATATCAAACAGACCACTCACTTGTGTCTATTTGGACCACTGTGGCCCCTTTCAATCTGACGGGGCTTACAAGTATGTCTTGGTGGTAGTGGATTCATGCTCTAGATTCCTATGGGTATGGCCTCAGTGCTCGGCTGACGCTCGAACTGTTATAAAAGATTTGCAAGTCTTTATAGGGACATACGCAGTTGGCATATTACATTCTGACTGCGCCCCGCGTTTAGCTCTAGGTCTTACAAGGAAGCCATGGGAAGTTTCTCCATACCATCCCGAGGGAAATTCGGTCGTGGAGAGGAAAAACCGAGACTTAAAGCAATCTTTAACAGCAAGAGTATTAGGTTCGGGTGGTAGTTGGGTCAATCACTTATATGGGGTCCAGAGGGCTCTTAACAATATGCCAAAAAGTTCCCTAGGAGGTGTCACTCCTTACAAAGTCCTATTTGGGACGAGAATGTTGGTACCTGATCTCGACTATGAAAGCACAGTGGCGGATGAAAAACCATTTGACATCAAAAAACATTTGGCTGTTTTACTGGATCTCAATGAATTCTGGGCACTACAAAGCAACGTGCAAATAAAACGCACAGCCACTGGGGAAGTCAAATCAGTCACGGCAGGACCTGCCTGGATCCCAAAAGTCAGGGATCTGGTCAGAGAAAAGATTGTGGACAAGAAAGAATTTGGGCCATCATACAGAAAGCCTGTACCTGTCCTGGCTGTCGAAGGAACAAGAACAGTACTTCTTCCGCCTCGTGCTGGCTAAAAAGAAAAGAGATTTGTCTCCATTGATATGATCAAACCACACTGTATGGCCGATACTGAATAGTAGGCCTCGTGGACTCCTGGGTAGCAGGCGCTCTCCTCTCGCTACCATACAGAAAGTACAGACAGAAAGACTCATAACATTTGAAGAGTCACTAATACCAAGTAATGGACTTTCCAACAATGAAATGGAACTCGTTCCTGTTGAAACAGAACATCAAAATACAAATGAAAGACAAATATCAATTCGGCCTACCACCGACATCTACCTAGATATGCCTCTACAAGAGACGTCTGCCAGGTCAACAAAACCTGCTGAGCTACCAAAAATAGATCGAACTGCATCTGGCTACTTCATCGATTTTGATACCTTCTCTCTGGATCCCAGTGAACCTGAAACAATGCCAGCTCAAGGTTCCCGTAAACAACAACTTTATGACTTCTACATTTGTCTGAAAAAGACTTACCTAGTATCACCTTGGCTACAGCTCTGGATAATAACTGGAATACAGTTTTTTCTATTCTGGATTGGCCTAGTGACTGTCTTTTGCTTACTCATGAATGGAAACTATCTCACAGAATGTTCTGCAGTATCAAATGTGTACTTGGTCCTGAAACCTCATACGTCATCTCATCGTGAACAAAGAGACCTGTCCTTCGTGAACATTACAGCTGTTCCAATTCCTGATGGTATAGTTTGGGACGGAGTTTCATATGATGTATTTGGTCCCACTGAACTTTTGAAAATACCTCATGTATTTAAAATTTCTCTAAATTATATCATTACCTCCAGTACATTTTCTGATGATTGGGACTTTGAAACTGTAAATAATATGTTGTCTGATTTAGAACAATCAGTCTCTCACTTCAGGTAATGGGGATGACTTTATCCTAGAGGGATTCTGGGCTCCACACCTACATACATGCTAGGTACACTAAGGTACATCTAGTTAGGGTTGCATCGTAGGAGTACGCATTATTACTGTCATGTATTATTATACCTGCCTGTATTAATTGTTTTAGCACTATGGTAGAAATCTATCATCCTTTTACTCGATTGGTGCTTATAATCATTTATATCTGTTTCTGTCTAGTGGTCATTTCAGCACACCTATTTTACACTAGAATGACGCTGGTTCAATAAATGCTTATTGAAAACGTCCCCACTGTTTATTCTGTGTATCTCTCTGAGACAAAGTGAGCACAAGTGACTCAGCGAAAAGTGCTATACTGTTTCCACAATTCCTGATGGGACAGAGTTGTCATGTTCGATAGTTGCCAAGAATATAGGAACTACACAACAAGAGATCATGCAACCATAACATAACATGTGTATTTGTAAAGCGCATGTTCACCCGTGGGCATCTAGATGCTGAATAAGATATGTTTATTGTTACCCAACTGAATCGAGCTCATTTTTTTTAATGACCAACTTTATTGAAAGTTTTGCCGCAAGACACATAGTAGCATAGCTCAAAAGAATACATTGTACACACACAACAGTATAGCAAGCCCAGCCATCAATATTGGAAAACATTACATGATCAAATCGACAGCCCGTAATAGCTACACAATTTCCCCCATATTCAGCCATGTTTTTGTAGACAACCAGGAGCCTCAAAAATTGTTTTCTCCTAGAGCGCGCACCTGTCCACCCCCATGCACGGGGTGCACTTTGATAAGTGTGAGGGTTTCTAGTTTGGCATTACATATTGAGAGTTTTGCAAGACTATTACTGGTAGTTATTTTTCCTGTACCGCTCCAAAAGTATTGTGTGTTTGTTGAACATATTATATTGTATTGTTGTTTTCATTTATTCTTCCATGAGACATGATAGAACCCCATATAGTCTGTCATACAGATGATGAAATCAACAAACTGTTACAGATTCCATCTTTACTAAGTGGAGATCAACTAGCCCCAAAAAATTCCAACAGTGACAAGGTAGAAAGACTTAAACAGTTGAGAAAAAAGAACATTCATACTCAGTTACATGCACAGGTACTTTTAGAACATCTGAAAAGTAACACGATTTCAGCAGGGTTACAAGTCAAAAATATCCCAGTCATTTTTGTTAAAGACATATTTGTTAAATTTCAGTGGTGTAGGCACAAAAGTTTCTAGGGACTGGATAGCTTTATCAATAGAAACTGCACTAAGGATTAATGAAGAAGAACTTAAAGAGATTAAAGCTTTGGAAGAAGAAATTGGTGGTGATTCGACCATCACAGATGCAAAAGCATTACTAGAGTCAGTAGAAAAAACAATTGCTGATTTTAAAATACACACCACCAATCAGAAAACTACAAAGGTAGCCAGAGATATAAAACATTTCAATAACAAGCTGGTGTACCCTTTTCTAAAAGATGATTTCTATCTGAATAACGACCCCAGCTCATTGAATTTGCAGTACAGAGGTCGCTCTCGTGGAAAATTCATAACTTTCTCTCATACTTCATCAGATTCTGATCAGGGATCATACAATACTTATCAGCCATACTTTGGTAGTGTAGTTCCTATTTCCCTAATAGGCTCTGCGCATTGGAATAATATACCCTATAGGTTTGGCATAGGACTGAGGTCAGTATGCCCCTATCGAGTATATTAAACTCAATTACTTTGTACCAGCTAACTCAGAGGCCACTAGAAACTCCTTGTAAACAAGAAGGGAGTAGTTTCTGGCAACCGCATAAACATGACAACTTTGTTTCCCTTTAGAATCGGAACACTCTCAGAATCGTGGAAACAACAGATAACAGTTTCACTCAGCTAATCGTGCATGCTTAGTTTCTTCAGAGTTACACAGAAAGAATAGATGGGCGTTTCAATAAAAGGATTTATTGAACAGTCTTGTTTCTCGTGTAAGAGATATGAGCTGTTACAATCATAAGACAGTATGCGAGATATATTATGTACAGCGTAGGCAGTAGAAAGAAATAATACTGCGCTAGCATTATCTTTTAGCTATGACACATATATTCATATACATAAATAACATAAGCTAAAAATGCGAGTACTCATAAGATGCTTCTCTAACCAGTTCTACCCCAGTGTACCTAACCTAAGTGTAGTGCAAGGTAAGAAGTAGGTGATGTATTCTATAGTATGGTATGCTATAGTATGCCAAGTCTGGTATGCCAAGTCTGGTATGCCAAGTCTGGTATGCCAAGAGTCCCTCTAGGTTCTAGTCAACTCCATACCTTGCGAATGAGAGAGGTGGGAATCTCTTTCCGGGTCTCGAACTCTAACACCCTGCGAAGGGAGTCAGAACACTGGAAGCTGGATTCTCTGTGAGCAGGGATGACAGCGTCTCTTGTCAGTGCGTCAGGCCGGGACACGGGCTCCTCTAAAGTCGAGGTCTCCTCCTACTTGCTTGGGCAAGGGAAGGTATATTTATACCCGGTAGGTGCCTTGAAATGTTAGCATTGACGTAAAGTCGGGCAGAGGAAGACGTCAGGAATGAACCCTTAAGGAATAGCGGTTCATGCATAATAAATGAGTTCTTGGAGAAATCAATAATCCTGTGCTAGGGGAACTCCCAAGAGCTTAAGGGTCTGGTTTCTAAGAACTCGTTGTGACGTTGGGGTGGACGGATGTGGGTGACCATGCCTGTATTTGGATAGCATGGCTAATGCCTAAATAAGGACTGGGATCTTATGCCTATATAAGGGCAATGTGAATTGTGCCTATATAAGGACATGTATCAGGAAAACCTATATACGGACACCTAAAGCGGAATACAACACCCACTCCACTTTCGAATGAACGATGTAGGAAAGTGGCTCTGTATATACTGTACCCAAGTAAGGTTCAGGGTGCACAGAGTCCACAGTCCCCCAGAGGGTTGACAGAGGCTAAAGTTAGATATAACCTTACTCTCCAAAGTGGTAGCTTGGTCGAGCAGTAAGGCAGTATCAGAGGACAGTGTAAAGCATTTGTTGTACACACTCAGTCAGCAAATGAAGCCACACACTCAAGAACTGAACTCTAGGCCAATGGTTTGTATATAAAAAATATATGCTTGTTTTATTTTAGAACCAACAATAGGGTCAAAATATACTTTCTCAGTATGAGATGCTTTGGTTATTCACCTTACAGATAGGCAATAGACTTTTTAGATAGTGGTAATCACAGTTGGTGCAAGAGGCAACACAGGGTCAAATTCAATGCAACATTGAGCTCAATGGAAAATTATGCTTAATTACAATTGATTACTTTGCAGAGCACTTTTCTAACCACAGGACTGGATCCTGGATTCAGTCCTGGGACACTTCCTGTAAACAGGTAAGAAAAAGCGTTTTGGTTATTGTAGTGATTTTTGAAGAATATTACTATATTTCAAAAGCTGACACTTAGAAACTTTTCTGGATAAAATTACCAATGTTATCCTATGAAAGGAAATACAGTGTGCAAGCAAAGTATGTTTACGTTACTTTTGTAATCCAGTGCTGGACTCCTAGGTTCAGCACTGGGACATTTACTTAAACCAGGTAAGTAATTACGTTTTTGTAGTTTGTTCGATTTTTAAAGAATATTTGTAAAATACAGAAATCGACACTTAGAAGAAATTTCACAGAAAACCAGTCAATGGATCCCTATGAAGGAAAAGTGAGTTAACGGTAAGTAACGTTGCGATTACTTTTTAGGGCCAGTGTTGGGCACTCGGGTCCAGCACTGAGGCCCCTCCTAATACTAGGTGAGTATTTTCGTTTTCGTGACTCGGTTGATTTTTGGTGAATATTCTAAAGTTTCAGAACTCCACACTTAGAAGAAATTTCGCAGAAAATCAGTCAATGGAACCCTATGGAAGAAAAGTGAGTTATCGGATTTCGGGTAAGTACTTGACTGGCAGGGTTAAGGTTCTGGGTAAGACTCAGGGGTCCCCCAGGATCAGGTAAGTACAGTTTTTACACCCTCAGCGGCACAGGGGCGGCCGGGTGCAGAGTGAGAAGGCCCAATGTTATCCTATGGCAGGCGGGGGGCCCCGGGTTGGTGGCTGCTGGCAAGCAGGCCACGCGACTGTGGGAGCTGGGCTCCTGGTCACTTGCTCAGGGCAAGTAGGGAAGTAGGTTAGGATAGAGGTTGCACTTCCAGGGGCACTCGGGCGGCTGGGTGCAGGGTGCTTTGAGCCGTCGGGCGCTCAATGTTAAACAATAGAGGTCGTGAAAGGTGAAGAAAGGCTGCAGGCTCGGGGACGGTGATTCTTCAGGGACGACCAACACTTCAGGAGGTAAGTTGGGGTCTTGGAGGATAGGTAGACACCCAGGAGTTGGGCACAGGGGGCCGTGGGGCGCCGGGTGCAGGGGTGTCTTTTGAGGTCGGGAAATCTTACCCCTGCTGGTCGCGGTTGGAGGGGTCCCTTGTCCTGAGGCTGCAGGCGTCGTCTGGGTCGTCGAGGAGGGTCCTTGGCCACTGGATTCCAGGTCAGAATCGCCGGGGGTCGTCCTCGAGGTCTTTGGTCACTCAGGCACAGGCTGGACTCGGCGGGTGCAGAGTGTGCAGGTTTCGCGGCTCCGTGCCAGGGCCGGGTCTTTGGTAGGTTTTCTTTTGAGCAGTACCACTGCTCGTGGGAGTCCCTGGGTCAAAGGCTGTAGCACAGAAGTCAGGTCCTCCGGGGTTTGTGAGGTTGCTGAGGCCGGGATTCCGCAGGAGCAGGTTCAGAGGTCGACAGGCCGGTAGGGCTGGGGCCAAGTCAGTTGTTGTCGCCTCCTTTTTAGCAGCTGCACGGCTGGTCTTCTTGCTTCGTCTTCTCTTCTTGTTTTCGGATTTGGGAACTGCGGAAGGAAGGTTCAGGGAGCCCCTAAATACTAAATTTAGGGGTGGTTACAGGTAGGTAAGGGCAGGGACCAATGGGTCCCTTCCCTGGGGTGGGTACACCCCTATTCTGTTCCTCTCCAGTGGGAGGGGACAGGAGCCTGTCCCTGGTTGGCCAGGTCCCCCATCCTCAAGATGGCGGGGACTCGAGTTTGTGCTTCACCTCGCCTCCCCCACCTTAGGGGTGGAGTTGGCAGAGGTGGGCACAACCCATTTCCTGCTTCTGGTTTTCCCGCCGGTTCTCCCGCCAGGAGTGGGGGTAGAACCAGTGGGGACCAGTTTGCTGGAAGCAGCAAATGGTCTGGGGAAACTCCAAAGGCGGCAGGCCTTTGAAGCTCCCCTGCCCATCCTGGGGAGGAGGCTTTGGCACCTCGTCCCGGGATGTGCATTGTTTCAGGCCCCTGAGAGCAGAGGCTCTCGACCCAGGGGTCCAGAAACATGTCTGGTGGTGGCAGCCTGGGCAGCCACTCAGTCCGGACACTGGAGGTCGGGTTGGTTTCAGGGGGCATCTCTAAGATGCCCTCTGGAGTGCGTTTACATTAAATCCCACACTGGCATCAGTGGGGGTTTAATGTGCTGAGAAGTTTGATACCAAACTTCTTAGTCTTCAGTGGGGCCATTATGGTGCTGTGGAGTTCGTAATGACAGACTCCCAGCACCATATACTCTTAATGGCAGCACTGCACTTACAATGCCCAAGAATGGACTTGGGCACTGTAGGGGCACAGGGCTCATGCCTCTATGCCCTCACCACTGGCATAGTGCACCCAGCTAGAGGGGTGGCTGACCTAGGCCAGGGCAGTGGCTTGTAGGCATGGCACACAGGGATGTGAGCCATGTCGACTCTTCACTTTTGTTCTGCACCAAGACACGCAGCCTGCAAAGGCAGTGTGTGTGTGTAAGGTGCAGGGTCCCTAAGGGTGGCACAACAAGTGCTGCAGCCCTTAGGGCCTTCCCTGGTCACAGTGCCCTGGGTACCCATGGTACCATTTACCAGGGGCTGACCTGTGGCCAGGGATGTCAATTGGGTGTAGGTATCAATGCAATTTTAGGGAAGGAACACAGGCCCTGGGTACCTGGTTGGCAGGAGCCCAGGGCACACTCAGTCAAAGTACATCAGCCATTCAGCAAAAAGTGGGGGCATACCATGTAAGAAAGATGGCACTTTCTCACACAACTCCCCCAAACGAAAGATGATGAGACTAACCTTGCCCTATGGAGTCTTCATTGTCTAAGTGGAAGAACCTGGAAAGGCCATCTGCATTGGCATGGGCAGTGCCAGGTCTGTGTTCCACTTCAAAGTCCATTCCCTGTAGGGAGATGGACCACCTCAACAGTTTTGGGTTTTCTCCTTTCATTTGCATTAGCCACCTGAGAGGTCTGTGGTCAGTTTGAACTAGGAAGTGAGTTCCAAACAGGTAGGGCCTCAGCTTCTTCAGGGACCAGACCACAGCAAAGGCCTCCCTCTCAATGGCACTCCAACGCTGCTCCCTGGGGAGAAGCCTTCTGCTTATAAAAGCAACAGGTTGGTCTTGGCCTTCATCATTGGTCTGGGATAGGACCGCTCCTATCCCTAGCTCAGAGGCATCAGTCTGCACAATGAACTGCTTGGCATAATCTGGTGCTTTTAGAATTGGTGCTGAGCACATTGCTTCTTTCAGAGTGTCAAAAGCCTTTTGGCAACAAACTGTCCAGTTTACTTTCTTTGGCATCTTCTTGGAGGTGAGTTCTGTGAGGGGAGTCACAATGGACCCATATCCCTTCACAAACCTCCTGTAGTACCCAGTCAAGCCAAGGAATGCCCTGACTTGGGTCTGAGTTGTTGGAGCTACCCAGTCCAGGATAGCCTGGATCTTGGGCTGTAAGGGTTGTACCTGGCCTCCACCAACCAGGTGGCCCAAGTACACCACAGTGCCCTGCCCTATCTGGCATTTGGATGCCTTGATAGTTAGGCCTGCAGTTTGCAGGGCCTTTAAAACCTTCCCAAGGTGGACCAGGTGATCCTGCCAGGTGGAACTGAAGACAGCAATATCATCAAGATAAGCTGCACTAAAGGACTCCAACCCAGCAAGGACTTGATTCACCAACCTCTGGAAGGTGGCAGGGGCATTCTTTAAACCAAAGGGCATAACAGTGAACTGAAAATGCCCATCAGGTGTGGAGAATGCTGTTTTCTGTTTGGCTCCTGGGGCCATGCCAATCTGCCAGTACCCTGCAGTTAAGTCAAAGGTACTCAGGTATTTGGCTGCACCCAATCTGTCTATCAGTTCATCAGCTCTTGGGATAGGGTGTGCATCTGTCTTGGTGACAGAGTTGAGACCCCTATAGTCCACACAAAACCTCATCTCTCTCTTTTCACCCTTTTGATGAGGTTTGGGGACCAGAACCACTGGGCTAGCCCAGGGGCTCTCAGAGGGCTCAATAACCCCTAGCTCCAGCATCTTGCTGACTTCAGCTCTGATGCTTTCCTTAACTTGGTCTGACTGACGATAGATCTTGTTTTTGACAGGTGCACTGTCACCAGTGTCCACATCATGGGTACACCAGTTTGTCAGACCAGGGGTCAAGGAAAGAGCCCAGCATACTGCTGCAAGACTTGCTTGCAGTCAGTCTGCTGTTGGGCAGTGAGGGTGTCTGAAAAGACAACTCCATCTACTGACCCATCTTTTGGGCTGTGGGAGAGGAGATCAGGGAGAGGTTCACTCTCAGCTTCCTGTTCCTCATCTGTCACCATCAGCATGGTGATGTCAGCCCTGTCATTGTAGAGTTTTAGGCGGTTCACATGGATAACCCTTTTGGGTGTCCTGCTGGTGCCCAGGTCAACCAGGTAGGTGACCTCACTCTTTTCTCTAGGATAGGGTAAGGGCCACTCCATCTGTCCTGGAGGGCCCTTGGTGCCACTGGCTCCAAAACCCATACCTGTTGCCCAGGTTGGAATTCAACCAGTGCAGCTTTTTGGTCATACCAGTGCTTCTGAAGCTCCTGGCTGGCCTCAAGGTTCTTGGATGCCTTTTCCATGTACTCAGCCATTCTGGACCTTAGGCCAAGCACATAGTCCACTATATCTTGTTTGGGTTCTTGGAGAGGTCTCTCCCAGCCCTCCTTTACAAGACAGAGTGGTCCCCTCACAGGATGGCCAAACAGAAGTTCAAAGGGTGAGAAACCTACCCCCTTCTGTGGCACTTCTCTGTAAGCGTAAAAGCAGGCATGGTAGTAGGACATCCCATCTCCTTTTGAGTTTTTCAGGGAGCCCCATGATCATGCCTTTCAATGTCTTGTTGAACCTCTCAACAAGGCCATTGGTTTGTGGGTGGTAGGGTGTAGTAAACTTGTACTGCACCCCACACTCCTTCCACATGTGGGTCAGGTAAGCAGACATGAAGTTGGAACCTCTGTCTGAAACCACCTCCTTAGGAAACCCTACCCTGGTGAAGACACCAATGAGGGCTTTGGCTACTGCAGGAGCTGTAGTAGTCCTAAGGGGAATAGCCTCAGGATACCTAGTGGCATGATCCACTACCACCAGTATGAATTTGTTCCCTGAGGCTGTGGGAGGTTCCAGTGGACCCACTATGTCCACACCTACCCTTTCAAAGGGAACCCCCACCACAGGTAGTGGTATCAGGGGGCCTTTGGATGGCCACCTGTCTTGCCACTGGCTTGACAGGTAACACAGGAGCTGACAAACTCCTTCACCTTTTGGTGCATCTGGGGCCAGTAAAAGTGGCTAACTAGCCTTTCCCAAGTTTTGGTTTGGCCCAGATGTCCAGCTAGGGGATGTCATGAGCCAAAGTTAGGAGGAACTCCCTGTACTTCTGGGGCACTACCACTCTCCTGGTGGTTCCAGGGTTGGGGTCTTTTGCCTCAGTGTACAGTAATCCCTCTTCCCAATAGACTCTGTGGGTACCACTGACATCTCCCTTGGCTTCTGAAACAGCTTGCTGCCTCAGGCTTTCAAGAGTGGGACAGTCTTGCTGTCCCTGGCACAGCTCTTCCCTAGAGGGTCCCCCTGGGCCCAAGAGTTCAACCTGGTAAGGGTCAAGCTCTAGGGGCTCAGTTCCCTCTGGGGCTTCCAGGTTCTCTCCCTGAGGAGAGGGGTCCTGCTCTTGTGACTGTGTAGGAGCTGGTCCGCCAGTCTTCTTTCCTTTTCTCTTGGTAGGCTGGGCCATCATTTCAGGCTCCAACACTATTTCTTCACCCTGCCTTTTGCTCTGTGCTCTTGTTTTTACACACACCAATTCAGGGATGCCCAGCATGGCTGCATGGGCCTTTAGCTCCACCTCTGCCCAGGCTGAGGTTTCCAGATCATTTCCTAGCAGACATGCAGCTGGTAACTTCGGAGAGACCACTACCTGCTTCAGGCCAGTAACCCCCCAGCCTAATGTCACCATGGCCATGGGATGACTAGTGGTGACACTGTCAGCATTGGTGACTGGGTAAGTTTTCCCAATCAAGTATTGCTCAGGGAAACCAGTGTGTCCCTCACCATAGTGACACTGGCACCTGTATCCCTCAGAGCCTCTACTCTAGTTCCATTCACCCAGGGGTATTGCAAATACTTCTTTAAGTTGGGTGGCCACACAGCTACAGTGGCAAATTCCACTTCCCCTAGGGAGACCAGACTTGCCTCAGTGGGTTCCCAGATTTGCTCAGGGTACACTTCTGATCCCATCTGTAAACTTGCTGCCCCAGGAGTAGCTGTACTGGGTGCCTTAGGGGCTTTGTTGTGGGGGCAAGTTTTGTCTACAGTGAGGTGTCCTGACTTCTTACAGTTATTACACCAGGCCTTCAAGGGATCAAAGTTCTTCCCCCTATAGGGTTGAGGCACATAGGGAGTAGTTTGGGACCCACCCCCTGAACAGGTTTTTGGGGCCCTTTGGAAGACTCAGACTTTTTATCTTGGGGATTCTCACCACCTTTCCCCTGGGGGGTTTGGTGACCACCTTCTTTTGGTCACCCCCAGTGGTTGTCCTTGTCACCCTAGTCTTGACCCAGTGGTCTGCCTTCTTTCCCAATTCTTGGGGAGAAATTAGACCTAGGTCTACCAAATGCTGATGCAACTTTTCATTTGTGCAATTACTTAGTATGTGTTCCTTCATAAACAAATTGTAAAGTCCAGAAAAATCATGCACATTATGTCCAGCTAACCAGCCATCCAGTGTCTTTACTGAGTAGTCCACGAAGTCAATCCAGGACTGGGTCTGGGTTTTGTGAGCCCCCTGAATCTAATTCTATACTCCTCAGTAGTGAGCCCAAATCCCTCAATCAGAGTACTCTTCATGAGGTCATAGGACCCTGCATCTGGCCCAGAGAGGGTCAGAAGCCTGTCTCTGCAGTTACCAGAGAACAGTTCCCACAGGAGTGCCCCCACAGAGGTTTCTTTACTCTTCTTATTTCACAAGCCCTCTCAAAGGCTGTGAACCATTTGGTGATGTCATCACCTTCCTCAAACTTAGGGACAATCCCTTTGGGGATTTTAGGTTCAGAAGTTTCCTCCCTATCCTTATTTTTAGTATTGTTGCCACCATTGATGGGTGCTAAACCCATCTCCTGTCTTTCCTTCTCTAGAGCCAGGAGTCTGGTCTCTAGGTCCAGTCGCTTGGCCAACCTGGCTAACAAGTTGTCCTCCTCACTGAGGGTATCCTCAGTGTCCTCTCTGGGACCAGGACCACCTAGGTGGCCCCTAGGTCCCCAGAGGTCTATTCTTGGAGTTAAGGGTGCAGGGACCCTATCTTCCCTAGGAAGTGATGGAGGTGGGTTACCATCCCCATCCTCCTCATTCCTTTCCTCCTCTGTTGGGTCATCACCATGCTCAGAGGGGTGGGTTTTAGCATACTCAGCCAGGAGCTCCTGGAGCCCTTGTTTGGTTGGATGCTGGCCCATTGGTATATCTTTAAGTTTGCATAAGGACCTTATCTCTTTGAAAGACAAATGAAGATAAGGGGTGAGGTCGAGCTCCTCAACCAGTTCCTGTATGTCATTATTATCTTCACTAGTAGCTGGGTTCTTGTCTTGAGACATTTTTTAAAAAAAATTCTAACCCCTCTAACCTTGGCTATAGTGACTTTTTATTTTCTAAGATGCTACAGGGACTTAAGCAAGGCCCTAACAAGACTTTTAGTAATTTGGTAAAAAAATGCCAATTAAAAAATCAGAATTCTAAAGGCAATTTAAGAGTTCTGTCGTGTGATCAGATGGTAACCAAGTAGTCCAACAAATGCAAGTTTGTATCCCACCGCTGATCCACCAATGTAGGAAAGTGGCTCTGTATATACTGTACCCAAGTAAGGTTCAGGGTGCACAGAGTCCACAGTCCCCAGAGGGTTGACAGAGGCTAAAGTTAGATATAACCTTACTCTCCAAAGTGGTAGCTTGGTCGAGCAGTAAGGCAGTATCAGAGGACAGTGTAAAGCATTTGTTGTACACACTCAGTCAGCAAATGAAGCCACACACTCAAGAACTGAACTCTAGGCCAATGGTTTGTATATAAAAAATATATGCTTGTTTTATTTTAGAACCAACAATAGGGTCAAAATATACTTTCTCAGTATGAGATGCTTTGGTTATTCACCTTACAGATAGGCAATAGACTTTTAGATAGTGGTAATCACAGTTGGTGCAAGAGGCAACACAGGGTCAAATTCAATGCAACATTGAGCTCAATGGAAAATTATGCTTAATTACAATTGATTACTTTGCAGAGCACTTTTCTAACCACAGGACTGGATCCTGGATTCAGTCCTGGGACACTTCCTGTAAACAGGTAAGAAAAAGCGTTTTGGTTATTGTAGTGATTTTTGAAGAATATTACTATATTTCAAAAGCTGACACTTAGAAACTTTTCTGGATAAAATTACCAATGTTATCCTATGAAAGGAAATACAGTGTGCAAGCAAAGTATGTTTACGTTACTTTTGTAATCCAGTGCTGGACTCCTAGGTTCAGCACTGGGACATTTACTTAAACCAGGTAAGTAATTACGTTTTTGTAGTTTGTTCGATTTTTAAAGAATATTTGTAAAATACAGAAATCGACACTTAGAAGAAATTTCACAGAAAACCAGTCAATGGATCCCTATGAAGGAAAAGTGAGTTAACGGTAAGTAACGTTGCGATTACTTTTAGGGCCAGTGTTGGGCACTCGGGTCCAGCACTGAGGCCCCTCCTAATACTAGGTGAGTATTTTCGTTTTCGTGACTCGGTTGATTTTTGGTGAATATTCTAAAGTTTCAGAACTCCACACTTAGAAGAAATTTCGCAGAAAATCAGTCAATGGAACCCTATGGAAGAAAAGTGAGTTATCGGATTTCGGGTAAGTACTTGACTGGCAGGGTTAAGGTTCTGGGTAAGACTCAGGGGTCCCCCAGGATCAGGTAAGTACAGTTTTTACACCCTCAGCGGCACAGGGGCGGCCGGGTGCAGAGTGAGAAGGCCCAATGTTATCCTATGGCAGGCGGGGGCCCCGGGTTGGTGGCTGCTGGCAAGCAGGCCACGCGACTGTGGGAGCTGGGCTCCTGGTCACTTGCTCAGGGCAAGTAGGGAAGTAGGTTAGGATAGAGGTTGCACTTCCAGGGGCACTCGGGCGGCTGGGTGCAGGGTGCTTTGAGCCGTCGGGCGCTCAATGTTAAACAATAGAGGTCGTGAAAGGTGAAGAAAGGCTGCAGGCTCGGGGACGGTGATTCTTCAGGGACGACCAACACTTCAGGAGGTAAGTTGGGGTCTTGGAGGATAGGTAGACACCCAGGAGTTGGGCACAGGGGGCCGTGGGCGCCGGGTGCAGGGGTGTCTTTGAGGTCGGGAAATCTTACCCCCTGCTGGTCGCGGTTGGAGGGGTCCCTTGTCCTGAGGCTGCAGGCGTCGTCTGGGTCGTCGAGGAGGGTCCTTGGCCACTGGATTCCAGGTCAGAATCGCCGGGGGTCGTCCTCGAGGTCTTTGGTCACTCAGGCACAGGCTGGACTCGGCGGGTGCAGAGTGTGCAGGTTTCGCGGCTCCGTGCCAGGGCCGGGTCTTTGGTAGGTTTTCTTTGAGCAGTACCACTGCTCGTGGGAGTCCCTGGGTCAAAGGCTGTAGCACAGAAGTCAGGTCCTCCGGGGTTTGTGAGGTTGCTGAGGCCGGGATTCCGCAGGAGCAGGTTCAGAGGTCGACAGGCCGGTAGGGCTGGGGCCAAGTCAGTTGTTGTCGCCTCCTTTTAGCAGCTGCACGGCTGGTCTTCTTGCTTCGTCTTCTCTTCTTGTTTTCGGATTTGGGAACTGCGGAAGGAAGGTTCAGGGAGCCCCTAAATACTAAATTTAGGGGTGGTTACAGGTAGGTAAGGGCAGGGACCAATGGGTCCCTTCCCTGGGGTGGGTACACCCCTATTCTGTTCCTCTCCAGTGGGAGGGGGACAGGAGCCTGTCCCTGGTTGGCCAGGTCCCCCCATCCTCAAGATGGCGGGGACTCGAGTTTGTGCTTCACCTCGCCTCCCCACCTTAGGGGTGGAGTTGGCAGAGGTGGGCACAACCCATTTCCTGCTTCTGGTTTTCCCGCCGGTTCTCCCGCCAGGAGTGGGGGTAGAACCAGTGGGGACCAGTTTGCTGGAAGCAGCAAATGGTCTGGGGAAACTCCAAAGGCGGCAGGCCTTTGAAGCTCCCCTGCCCATCCTGGGGGAGGAGGCTTTGGCACCTCGTCCCGGGATGTGCATTGTTTCAGGCCCCTGAGAGCAGAGGCTCTCGACCCAGGGGTCCAGAAACATGTCTGGTGGTGGCAGCCTGGGCAGCCACTCAGTCCGGACACTGGAGGTCGGGTTGGTTTCAGGGGGCATCTCTAAGATGCCCTCTGGAGTGCGTTTTACATTAAATCCCACACTGGCATCAGTGGGGGTTTACTGTGCTGAGAAGTTTGATACCAAACTTCTTAGTCTTCAGTGGGGCCATTATGGTGCTGTGGAGTTCGTAATGACAGACTCCCAGCACCATATACTCTTAATGGCAGCACTGCACTTACAATGCCCAAGAATGGACTTGGGCACTGTAGGGGCACAGGGCTCATGCCTCTATGCCCTCACCACTGGCATAGTGCACCCAGCTAGAGGGGTGGCTGACCTAGGCCAGGGCAGTGGCTTGTAGGCATGGCACACAGGGATGTGAGCCATGTCGACTCTTCACTTTGTTCTGCACCAAGACACGCAGCCTGCAAAGGCAGTGTGTGTGTGTAAGGTGCAGGGTCCCTAAGGGTGGCACAACAAGTGCTGCAGCCCTTAGGGGCCTTCCCTGGTCACAGTGCCCTGGGTACCCATGGTACCATTTACCAGGGGCTGACCTGTGGCCAGGGATGTCAATTGGGTGTAGGTATCAATGCAATTTTAGGGAAGGAACACAGGCCCTGGGTACCTGGTTGGCAGGAGCCCAGGGCACACTCAGTCAAAGTACATCAGCCATTCAGCAAAAAGTGGGGCATACCATGTAAGAAAGATGGCACTTTCTCACAAACGATAATACTAAATGCTTAAACATTGAATGCTGAACATTAAACTGAGTCCCACATGTTGCTAAAAACATTTCTAAAAGCATACTAAAAGAAGTTTTTAAAAAAACTGTTGTTAAACATGTAATGCAATAGGTACTGTACATTTTAAAGCATTTTTCATTCTAAGCATATATTGGAAATAAATGCAACATGAATGATAAAACTGAAATATATACATATGACGAAATGGTTTACAAGTATTCCAAAAATCCAACCATTTCATATCATGGTACTAAATGAAATTGTGGTAAATAAGGTGACAATGTGTCCCTGGAAGTATTCAAAGAAGTCCGTTCTATATGAATAGTTCTACTGTAAGCAGATTGAATTGCCATGTATTTTCAAAAAAAAAGAAAAAATCAAATTTTAGGATGAGCTCCAAGTTTTGTTCTGTTTTGAAAATATGGAGGCCCAATTCATTGCTTCCCCGGTACACTGTGAGCCGAATCAAAGTTAGTGTATGGGTCTGGTGTAAACATGAAATCATCTATTCCTGTAGACAAAAGATCGTCTACCGATGTCGGTGACAGTTGGAACACCTCGTTTAGAAGGTTAACTGCACAGAGATGTGAAGCATCGCCTTCAGCAAAGGATGCTGCAGCAATGTTCGCGTCCGTTGTTACCTGTGTGCCTGTTGATCCATCTCGTACCTCAGCAGCAGCAGGAAGCGTCTGTGAGATCTCAACGAATGCCGTCATCAGGATTGGTAGCCTCTGGGGACAACACAGAGCATGGGCCGTTATCGGGTCCAGCAGAGTATCGATATCCGTTGGCATGACTGATGGGAGTGTTAGACAGATGTCTAGCACGCATTCTTCACCGCAAAGCAGGCAGTGTAGAACAGGTAAGATGCAATCTTGCCAGATTGGTCTAAATGACAGAAACCATGTTGTATTAAGTTCCCGTAGACGAGGTATGCCCAAAAGTTGCACTATTCGCTCACGGCACTTCCGTTCTAGGAGAGCTTTCTCCAAATTGCTGGGAGTGACGCTGGTTGATAGGCTTGCCATAGCATAGTAGTAGGAATAAAAACAGGATTCCTGCAACGAGTGCTAGAATTAATGGCACACCACCAAACACCGAATGTGCGAAGTTTGGAATGATTCCGAGGACTGCCTGAAAAGGTGTTAACAGTCCTGAACAGATGGTCTTAAATACATGTACAATCCCGCTCGTATCAGACATGTTTAAGATACGTCCCATCATTTCTACGAAATGTATAGGGCAGTTTGTACGAATTAGAGCCTGTATCTCAGCCGAAGTCCTTGCAATTTGTAGATCATAGATTTCTTTGGCCGAGGTCAAAGGCACGGTTTGTTGTAAAAGCATGGCTTTCATTCTGCTTAAAGTATCAAAACGTATAAAAGAAACATTCAATGAAGGCCATAGAGGCGACTCCCTGAGTCTGTCTATTTGGGGGAACAATACTTGCATACAACAAGTAACCCTGGAGCCAACCGTTACCAGATATGGGATTCCTGGCAACATGCCACAGCAACTCTGATCATTCAACATGAGGTAACTCCCGTTAGAAAGTTGGCCAAACGTTGGATTAATCACAGCAGCTGGTGTACCCTGCAGGTGGCAGGACAAGTTTGCCACAGAACCATTACAAGCCCTGTGTAAAGAAATGTCCTGACATATGAGAGATCCGCTCAGTGCACTTTCACAGTGTGTACCGCTTAGAAACACTTCAGGATCCCCACTCCAATATCTGTATTCGTAAGGTAAATCCCAGGATGTCTGAATGTATTCTTTACCCAAACTTTCATATTTGCCTGCTTGCATTTGTTTGAGGCAATACTGAAAATGAAAAGTAGTGACAGGCAGAGTTATTTTGCCATGGATAAGCCATTCTGTAGCTGGTTTTTCTGCTACCGTAAATGGTAATTTTTCCAGTTTTTCAATGCTCTGCACTGTATACTTTGCTCCCCTTTGTGCCAGTTCAACCTGTTTATCCGTGAGATTGTATTCTGAAAACAGAGACGACGTGTTGATAAAACGCCAAGGCACATAGCCTGCACGCAAGGATTGCAGCGTCTAGCCTAATAACATAATAGAACGTAACTGAGATTGGCCTTGATGTAACATGGCTAAATCTTGTTCCAGTATGTCAATAGCAGAGGATACAATGTTGTCCAGTGAATAAATTCTGGATGACAAAGTTGTTAACCCATTGTCGACCACAGTGAGAGATTTCTCTAAGTCAATACGATCAAGCTCACGTATTCTTTCTGCGGCCTCTGCCTGTGAAACCTTCCATATTTCATTATAAGCAGCATAAATGCCGGCATATATGAAACGTTTTTGACGCGGTTTTCCTGGTCCTAGCAAGAAATCCCTAAGGTCTGCGTCTTCTTTAAGTAAAGATAAGTGTTGTTTCACATCCTCGAGTGTAGATTTTTGTAACCAGTCGAGGCACAATTTTCCTACACTGTATGTTGTTACTACCCCCGGATGTTGTCGTTGAACATAACGTGGGTCTGGCCTATTGATAGTAAAGCCCTGTATTCTATTCAGGAATCTTTCTTGACAGATGTTTGTGTCTGTGGGCCAGAGCAACCATTTTTCCCAATCAGGATCTGATCTGTTGTTTTGTAGTATTGTGTCTACTGTGACCGCTCCATGTGTAGTGCTATTACTTGCAGGTGTTGGTACAGAAGGTGTGTTCATGTCTTTGATCTTGGCTAAACCAAGGCAAGACGTTTGTTGCACAGTGTCATTCAAAAACATTATTTGCTGTGGGATGATGCAGGCTCTAAACAAAGCTTCTATCCCCTGCACTTGCCAATCTTTAGAACCCCAGACAGATTTTGTGTCGATTGTGTCTTCCCAAAAGTCAAATCCTTGTCTAGACAGTTGGGTAATAAAGGCTGCAGAATAAATCTGTTTTGTATTAGTTAACATAATTTTTTGTCCTGTTTTGTTTACATTCTTATAGTAAAATGTTTCTGGATCAGATATATTGTACCCTGAAAAATATGGAAACTTATTTGCAAATGTTTTTGAACTACCC
The DNA here is from genome assembly GCA_963921515.1 of Calotriton arnoldi. Classification (NCBI taxonomy): domain Eukaryota; kingdom Metazoa; phylum Chordata; class Amphibia; order Caudata; family Salamandridae; genus Calotriton; species Calotriton arnoldi. Next base: position 651,611 of record CAWUFW010004367.1, on the reverse strand, counting down.
TTTGGTGGTGTCGGACAACGTTCCCATTGGTTAAACATAAACACACTTTTAGGTATTGCAGATTTATGCAAGAAATGATGACCATAGTGGTTGTAACAATAAAGCTGTTCGTAGTCTGATGAACCCTCTAAGTATTCATTGTTAGAGAACGCAGCAGACCTTTCTAGATCAGACATCATGTTATTAACAGTCTCAAAGTCCCAATCATCAGAATAGGTACTGGAGGTAATAAAGTCACTTAATGAAATTTTAAATAAATGTGGAATCTTCAAAAGTTCAGTCGGGCCGAATATGTCGAAATCGGTTTTGTCCCAAACTATACCATCCTGTATAGGAACGGCTGTGATGTTCACTGCTGACAAGTCTCTTGCTTCACGATGGGATGATTTGTGTGGTTTTAAAAGTAAGTTCACATTTTTACTTTCAGTGTCCAAACGAATGTATCTGCCATTTATAAGCATGCTAAGAGTCATAACCAAAGCTAGCCAAAACAGAAAGAAAAATATTCCAGAAATAATCCATAGTTCAATCCATGGTGAAACCAGGTAAGTCTTTTTCAGAAAATGAAAAAAGTCTTGTACTTGTTGCTTGAAAGTTTTTAGGGCTGGCGTCGTTTCAGGCTCACTTGGATCCTCAGAAAACGTATCAAAGTTAATGAAATAGCCAGAAGCAGTTCGGTCAATAGTTCGAATTGCATCAGGATTTGTCGAAATCGCTGGAACCAGTTGATCACGTGTTACGTTGGTGTAGACAGGTGTATCTGGACGAACTGTTACTTGAGTTTCAAGAGGGATGAGTTCCATAGCATTGTTGCTTAGTCCTTCATCTCCTACTGCTGAATTCTCGATGGTTATGAGTCTTTCAGTCTGAACCTCTTGGATAGTAGTGAGAGGAGTGCGTCTGCTACTAGGTCGGAGTCCACGAGGCCTACTATTTAGTATTGGCCACATAGTGTGGTTTGATGAGGTTGATTGACACAAATCTTTTCTCCTTTTTTCCAGCAAGGGGCGGCAGAAGTACTGTTCTTGTTCCGTGGACGGCTAGGACAGTTTCTGGTTGTCTGTAAGAAGGTCCAAATTCCTTCTTGTCCGCAATCTTCTCTCTGACTAGATCCCCAACTTTTGGGATCCAGACAGGCCTTGCTGGGACTGCCGGTTTTTCCCCAGTGGTGGTTGGCTTCAGGAATACGTTGCTTTGTTTCGATCTTAGTTCATTTAGATCCTGTAAAACAGCCAAACGATCTTTGATATCAAAGGGTTTATTTTCCACCACTGTGCCTTTACATTCGAGATCAGGAACCCACATTCTTGTCCCAAATAGGACCTCATATGGAGTTACCCCCCGTAGAGAACTTCTTGGCAAATTATTTAATGAGCGTTGGACCCCATAAAAATGTTTGACCCACCCATCACCCGAACCTAATACTCTAGCTGTTATAGACTGCTTTATGTCCCGGTTTTTCCTTTCCACAACAGAATTTCCCTCAGGATGAAACGGAGAGGAGTACCGCAATGCTACGTCCAAACTGGCCATGGCTTCTTTGTAAACACGAGAGCTAAACGCAGGGCCATGGTCAGAATGTAGTGTGCCAATTGCGTATGTGCCGATAAAGACTCGCAAATCTTTTATAACAGTTCGAGCGTCAGCCGAGCGCTGAGGCCATATCCATAGGAACCTTGACTTAGTGTTTGTGGGATTGCATTTGTCATAAAGGACGCCTGCGCATAGATAGTCTAATGCTGTCTAACAATGGTGTCTGTACTGGGCAGGCTACTTCGTAGTCTGGTGTCTGATGGCGTTCTGCACCACGCTGTCTATTGCAGTCTCTGCAGTCATCGAGGAAGATGTGAATCTGTGTATTCATTCCAGGCCACCAGTACATCTCTTTTAATGTTAATATTGTTTTAGAGATCCCTTAATGTGACAGACCCTCCCCCAGATGTGCTTCATAAATCAAAGCTGCTCTACGTTCCATGTTTGGAATTACCCTATCCCCCACTCCAGGGATTCGAGCAAAAGGAACGTGGTTCGCATCAATTACATAAGAGTACTTGAGTGGAAATTTCTTTGGTAACGCTGCACCACTGCCTTTGCTTGAAGCATTAACAGCCAACAATATCTCACTGTCTATTCTCGTTTTTGAACGAGAGATTGCAGCTACGAAGCCATCTGAACAGCCCCCTTTGCGGCTTCATCAGCCAATGAATTCCCTGTAACGTGAACGCCATCACGTTGATGACTCATCGTGTGTATCAGGTGAGCTGTGGTAGTTCGTTTCTCAACTGAACTACTTGTTCCCAAAGCATTTTATGCTTTATTGTGCCACCTTTTGCATCTTTGAATCCGTTTTGAAGCCAATTCTGTATATATTCATTATATGACTGAACACAGTAAAAGGAATCGCACACTATAAGTGTGGGGAATTCACGATCTGTATTTTCAAGTGCCAGTTTGAATGCTTGTAGTTCAGCTCGCTGAGCTGTACAATCTCCTAGAGATTGAGTTTTAGTGACCATTGGTCTGAAGTTACCATCGCGCATGCGACCTTTAACGATTGCGCACGCTGCACTGTAAGCTTGCTTACTCCCTGTAGCGGGTTGTGCTGATCCGTCAGTATAAATTATAAATTCGTACTGATCGAGAGGCAGAATTTCAGTGGGCAGAGGACATTCATGTTCATAATCCAGGAACGCTTGTGTTTTTAAATCAGGATCAAAAACATATTCAACATCTGTTGCAGCAAGAGAATTAACCCATTGCATCCATCTAGGATGTAAAGCTTTTGCATTTGGAATGCTTGCTTTTGTGATTGCCTCTAAGGCTGGTACTGGAGTTACGACAATAATGCGTTTCCCATGAGCTAGAGCTCTTTCTTTTGCTACAGCGGTTTGAACTGCTGTCAGTATTTCTTCTGTTGAAGTGAAGCGCATTTCTGCTTGTGTATACAAATGTGATTTGTATGCTATTGGTACTTTTTCACCCTCATTAAATGTTAAATAGGTGAATCCGCATTGACCCAAAATTATTCGGATCACTAAATTGCGTTTATTTACGCGTGTTTGTAAGTGATTTGTTGCTAACATGTTAGCTTGGAATGAACGCAGGATTTCTGTGTGTTCTTGTGTCCAATGTTTTGTTGAAAAATCAGGTTTGATTAATTCGTAGAGAGGTTTAACTCTTTCAAGTCAAGTCAAAAAGCATTATTTCAATAGCAAAGTATCTTAAAAGCATTAACATTCTTATTTCCATCCATAAGCGGTAAACAGGATAAAAGACGGCACATAAAAGCTTTAAAAGCCCATCAATTCTTGTGTTTCATGATAGCCCAGAGCTGGGAAGAGTGGACTGCAAGATGTAAGAGCACAGTACAATAAAAGAATAACATTCTATTCCAGCTCTCATCATCTAAAGTGGCAGTGCAACTTATGCAAGTCATTTTGGTTAAAAAGTAACATAAAAACGTAAGATTCGTCAAAATGCCCCACACAAGATACAATATAAAGTGACAATGCAATTTAAAATATGCAAACAATTTTGGCTAAAACTAACCCAAAAATATGATAATTCATCATGAAACCCCACACAAACATTTATGTCTTGTTATCCAGGCGCGGCCGAGGTACTTGGCCACGCCACAGGCAAAGAAGGTCCATGCGTCTGGTTTTAAAATGCGCAGAGCAGTACAATGTTCTTGAGTTCCCAATTGTCTGCAGATGGGTTTGAGCCATCTCGACCTAGCATTTTTATAAAAAGGGCAAGCGAACATAAAATGCGCTATACTCTCAGCCGGCGCCTTACAGCAGGGACACTCCTTTGGTGTTTGATGTGGCACACGCCACTTTGCAGTAAACTCTCGAACTGGAAGTGATCCTATCCTGAACTGTATATAGAGTGTTCTGTCACGCGGTGCCTGGATAAAATCTAGGTAGGGTTCAAATGAAATAACCTGCTTGTGGAAGTAAAATTCATCTGTAAGCCTACCTGCCCCAGCGTAATTAAGCTCTTGATCATTTATCCAAGCCCAATACCGTCTTTTGAGCTCCGCCCTACAGGGCGGAATTTGTGAATCCCACAATTCCTTAAAGCCGAGCGCAGAAAGCATGCGTAAGGTACGCACCCAGCAAATTTTTTGACAGCCATCTAGGGCCATCACTTCTGCCAGTGCTGAGGCGTAATTGGAAAGCTCAGGAGTCCGGCACAAACGGGCCCAGAATAATAGTGGCCGCAACCTGGCTACGTCTTTAAAAGAGCGTCTACCCATGTCGCTCATCAGAGGTTTCAATGGGACGTTAGAAGGGAGCGACACTAAGCCTCTTAGGAACTTATGTTCAGATCTACAAATACAATCTACATTCTCGAAGCCCCATAGCTCAGCACCGTAAAGGGCTGAGCTTACTGCTTTAGCTGCATAGATGGTGAGTGCAGGGGCAACTGGTCTACTCGCTGAGGAACGATGTTCTCTAGTTAATACTCCTGTCGTGCGCTTGTGGTTTAAAAGCATTTTGTCAACATGGTTTCTCCACTGCATATTCTCAGCGAGCCGAATTCCTAAGTAGTCGAATGTTGTGACTCTTTCCAAACCGACTCCGTCAAGGGTAAAATTGCTTCTGTATGGCCTGTAGGGGTTAAATACCATAAGCTTGGTCTTGGAGGTGTTAACAATAAGCCCCTGGATTCGCAGAAGAGGTGAAATCTGTCTAAGAGCTTTTGTAGCTCCTGCTGGGGTCTTTGAGATGAGCAAAGTATCATCCGCAAAGAGGAGGGTGGGGACCCTGTCACCCAACAGAGCTGGGGCATCAGCTGGGCACTCTTGGAGGAAATCGACCACCCCATTCATATACAAGGAAAACAGGGTAGGCGCCAGAACACAGCCCTGGCGAACTCCTCTGTTAACCGGGATTTTGTCTGTTTTCTGGCCTTGCGACTCCCCACCTCACTTGCGCGAAATTGCCCTCATGTAGACGGATCAACAGGTTCAGCAACAACGGGGGAATCCCCATTTCGCCCAGGATGTACCACAGCCGCTCGCGAGGGACCAGGTCATATAAAGACTGCCCTTGCCAATGAGGACCACCTTCCAGTAAGTAAGGAGCAACCTAAATGCTTGGTCCACCGTCCCCGTGCAAGCCCTAAATCCCGCTTGATATTGGGAAAGAATATTTTCTTCGTCCACCCAGCAGTGAATTCTCTGTAATAACTACTTTCTGCATAGCGTCAATCAAGCTGATTGGGCGGTAGTTGGCAGGATCATCCCTGGGGCCTTTCTTGTAGATAGATATCACCTCGGCCCCCTTCCATGACTCAGGTACTGAGCTGCCCTGTGCAAGGCAGTTAATTAGAAGCGTAATATAACTAGCCCAGTTATGGGGTCAGCCAAAAGAGATCACCAGGGATGCCGTCAGGTCCCGGGGCTTTTGATGGAACAATTTTCTTAACAGCCGCCTCTACTTCATCTAATGTGAAGAGGTCGGTAGGGTCCGTTATGGGATAGAAGCTTGTTTGATGGCGAGGCCCTGATTCGAGAGATGGATTGGACCCAGAGTAGAGATTTCGAAAATGACTATGCCAATCCTGACAGGCAATGTGGTTGGGGATAAGGTCAGGATCTTTATGACCGGACCACCTGACCATATTCCAGAAGAGTTTAGGATCTCTAGCTGTGCTTGGGTCTTTTAGATTCTGCCAGTGGGACTCGTCCCACTCACACTTCGCACGAGAGACAGCAGTTTTATAATTCTTTCTGGATTCTCTAATTAAAAGACAATTTTTGCTCCTTATTGCTAAGACTAGGGCCTTTTTCCCCCGTCTACAATCCCCGTTAAACCAGGTGTGGTGCTTTTTATTACCTGCATTTAATTTGCTGGCTTTAAGAGTCATACTAAAGAAGAATCCTAAAGAAGAGGTTTAACCCTTTCTGCGTAATTTAGAATGTAAGTTCTTCCAAAATTTAAGAAACCCAAGATGGATTGTACATTTTTCAGCGTTTTTGGAGGTTGGAGCAGCGTGCACTTTTCTAAAAAGTTAGCTGCCAGGCTCTTGCCTTCACTTGAAAGCTCATATCCTAAGAAAAGGACATTGAGATGGGCAATTCTGGATTTTTTAAAGTTGAATTTATAGCCTTCAGAGGCGAAGCCCAATATAATGGTACTCACCCTGTTCAAGTGCCTATCCAGGTTATCGTCTGTCAGATAGATGTCATCGACATATGACAATGCCTCATTATCATAAATTTGTAGTAACTCTGTTACTCTTGCTGAGAATAACCCCAGGCTGTTTTTGAACCCTTGTGGAGTCGACAAAATTGATGCTGGGTCCCCATTATTGAGAAAGCTGTTTAGTACCTGCTTTCAGGTGCTATGTTTTGACAAAAGAAACCATTTGAAATGTCCAATGTGGTTTTATATTTTTACGCACAATGTTATTCATTAATGCTGTACTATGTGCATTTTGCACTGCAAATGTTTTGGAACAAGTGTTCAAGTGTCTGTAATCCAAAACTAGACGATATGTATTGTCTGGTTTGGATACAGGAAACAAAGGATTGTTCATTGAGGAGGTGCATGTTTCAATCACCCCTTGGTATTCAAGTTGATCTAACATCTCCTTGACCTGTTTTTTAGCTTCTTGCTTTATTGGGTACTGCCTTTGTGCAGTAGGTTGATTTTTAGCTGTATTTTGTGGTGAGATGAGTCTTCATCCCATCCTACATGACTTTTGTATAATGCTGGGGCCTGGGCAACTGCCCATTTCCTGGCATAAGTATATTTTAGGTGAATTGGAATATGGTTGGAGAAGGCTGGCATAATGATGTCCTCGCCATGTGGGCACTCCCTGACAAAGTTTGGTGGCCAGTCCTTTTCTGCTAGAAGTATATCATAACCCCTTGAAAGTTTCTCCCAAAAGAGTGCTTTCACTTTTCTTGGTATGTCTCCCTCCATTCGGAGTGTTATTTCATATAACTTTTGTGGAGTACTAACCCTGGTGTCTACAGACTCTACCGTGATGTACTCATTCAAGTCCACTATCTCCAGAAGTTCCTTCAGGTTCTGGTGAGCTATTGTTACTTCTGCTGCACTGTCCAGCATTGTCTGAGCCCATTCTCCGTTCTTGAGCTGTGTTCTCAGTATTCTCGGCATGTCTGATCTTCAGACCTGCTACCTTCTTTTTTGTGAATTGAGGTTTTGATTTATTTTTCTGAACGTGTTTATCATCTTTGGATTTCACGCGTTCTTCTTTGTGATCTGACCGCCCTCTTCTTTCTGATGTCTGTGACAATATCAGAAAGGTACGAGAGGAATGTGTATCAGTATCTTGATACCTGTCAGGTTTTCTTAAATTATCCCTATTCCTGAGGTTATACCTCCTTTCAGACGGCTCCTTTGAGGAGACCTACCTCGGGATTGAGAACGTGTCTCGTTTTGAATTTTGTTTATTAGTTTCCCACTTCTTTTTAGAAGATGTAGGATTTTGTTTAATAGAGTCCTTCTCAGGACTTTCAGATAGTTTTGGCTTCAAAGGTTTTCCACCCAAACTATCTATGCCTAATTCTGCATAAGATTTTTCTATTATTCTGGGTAGTTCATGTTGATGTTCTGTTACATCAAATTCCCTTAAGCGTTGGCGGATCGCCACTGATGCTGCCTCCCCTTTAATATTAGATAATATTATTGTTGAGACCTGGTCGAAGTTTTTCAGTAGTTTCATACCTAAATTCAGAGCAGGTTCTGCCCCGTATTCATTTTGAATTTGTTTCAGGACATCTGGTATTACTGCAATTGACGGAACACCATGTGTTTTAGTATAGATAGCAGCAAAGACTGTGCCCCAAGTGGTGCAGTCTTCCAGTTGTGGTGTGATCCCCATTGGTAAACAGATTGTTAGGATTCTGTGTTTCTCATAAGGGCTAGTATTTGGAAATACTGCTTCGATTTGAGTAATTTTTTGAGCTATCCAGAATGGAATTTGTTCACGTTTTGTGGGCATTTTACCCATGACTGCGTGTAAAGTCTGTGGAGTAATTTTTAGTGTATTCCCCTGTTGAGGGGTTTGATTTGGAATTGTTATAGGTGGTTGGACTGTGAAAGTCCGCATGACATATTGGACTAATTGTCTGTACATTTTTATTAACTCTTGTAGTTGAATAAGTAATTCCTAGTCTGACATTTCTTCGATGTCAGGATGAGGTGTGTAGCCTGCTAAAACCGGCTATGTTGCTCCTGGTCTACCTAGTGGACCGAGCCTGGTAATGTTTTTATGATGTTTTAGGGCGCCTTTAAATCAGAGATTATGCTCCTGGTATGTGAGTAGAATTGCAATATCCTCGAAAGGAATATATTCCTCTGGTGGTTCATCTTCTTTAAAGAAGTGAAATACTTTTGTTATTGGATTTGATTCTGGGAATACAATCCATGAATAGAATACCTCTGTCTGAAAGGATTCGTGTGCCTTTATCACGAAAACTGCTCTACCACCTCTTGGTGTTAGGCCGTGTTTTATAAGTTTTAGAGTGATGGCTCTCCTTAAGTTTGGAGGGATGTGTATTACACCCTCATCGGTTTCATTTAAACCTGTAAAATTAAAAGCTGTTACGACTGGGTCAGCCGCAGCTACACCGTTCTCGGTGTTAGTATCCCCGTTCAGGGACATTTTTGAAAAAAATGCAGAACAAGTTTCAAGGAAACAAAGATAAGGTGCACAATATTTTGGAACACTGTATCCTTCAACGTTGAACAAACCATACAGCTAATATATAGGATTTTTGTCCTATTCAGCTTTGGCGGATACTTAACCCAACCCACTCCAGACGTCTTATGGAGTATGTGAGTAGGGGTCTCTGAGAAAAGCACGACTGAGTTACTCAGTATCTAGCGTTAAATTAGTGCCTTACCAAACGTTGGGCGCCATGTAATGTAGTTCCTATTTCCCTAATAGGCTCTGCGCATTGGAATAATATACCCTATAGGTTTGGCATAGGACTGAGGTCAGTATGCCCCTATCGAGTATATTAAACTTAATTACTTTGTACCAGCTAACTCAAAGGCCACTAGAAACTCCTTGTAAACAAGAAGGGAGTAGTTTCTGGCAACCGCATAAACATGACAACTTTGTTTCCCTTTAGAATCGGAACACTCTCAGAATCGTGGAAACAACAGATAACAGTTTCACTCAGCTAATCGTGCATGCTTAGTTTCTTCAGAGATACACAGAAAGAATAGACGGGCGTTTCAATAAAAGGATTTATTGAACAGTCTTGTTTCTCGTGTAAGAGATATGAGCTGTTACAATCATAAGACAGTATGCAAGATATATTATGTACAGCGTAAGCAGTAGAAAGAAATAATACTACGCTAGCATTATCTTTTAGCTATGACACATATATTCATATACATAAATCACATAAGCTAAAAATGCGAGTACTCATAAGATGCTTCTCTAACTAGTTCTACCCGAGTGTACCTAACCTAAGTGTAGTGCAAGGTAAGAAGTAGGTGATGTATTCTATAGTATGGTATGCTATAGTATGCCAAGTCTGGTATGCCAAGTCTGGTATGCCAAGAGTCCCTCTAGGTTCTAGTCAGCTCCATACCTTGAGAATGAGAGAGGTGGGAATCTCCTTCCGGGTCTCAAACTCTAACACCCCACAAAGGGAGTCAGAACACTGGACGCTGGATTCTCTGCGAGCAGGGATGACAGCGTCTCTTGTCAATGCGTCAGGCCGGGACACGGGCTCCTCTAAAGTCGAGGTCTCCTCCTACTTGCTTGGGCAAGGGAAGGGATATTTATACCTGGTAGGTGCCTTGGAATGTTAGCATTGACGTAAAGTCGGGCAGAGGAAGACGTCAGGAATGAACCCTTAAGGAATAGCGGTTCATGCATAATAAATGAGTTCTTGGAGAAATCAATAATCCTGTGCTAGGGGAACTCCCAAGAGCTTAAGGGTCTGGTTTCTAAGAACGCGTTGTGACGTTGGGGTGGATGGATGTAGGTGACCATGCCTGTATTTGGATAGCATGGCTAATGCCTAAATAAGGACTGGGATCTTATGCCTATATAAGGGCAATGCGAATTGTGCCTATATATGGACATGTATCAGGAAAACCTATATACGGACACCTAAAGCGGAATACAACACTTTCAGCACCCCGGGGCTCAACCTTCTTTAGGCAAAGGCAGGAGCAGGGGGAGAGGGGACGTTTTCGAATGGAGAGGCCAAAATCAAAACCAGGAACAAGGGTTCTTCAGGACCAGGAGGAGAGTATACAGTTGATGAGAATAGCACACAACTCATTGTCAGATAGAACTGAACTCATTCCAATATATAATCTATCGGAACATATTCTTACAGACATTGAACTCAACCTGTTGCAGAAAGGCTTATCTTTTGTCCCTATTACGGTTCAAAATCCGGTGGACACAAAGACAGAAGTCTTACAGTTTCTAAGGAAGATTAGATTAAAATCCTTCTTTTCGTAACGTGACGATGAAGAAGAAATTAATGTTAGTGGATTGAGAAATAAGTCTACCTTCTGTCCTGAAAGTTCCACCATGTCAATAGAAATCTTGCAATTTGAAGAACAAGTTCTGAGAGAAATAGATACCCTCAATGATAAAAAAATATTTTACAATGCAAACTGCACTAGGGCTGAAACAAAAGCTTTAAAAAATTTGGCTGAGAATTCTGCCATAGTCATCAAGCCAGCGAACAAAGGGGGTGGGATTGTGATTTGGGATAGTGAGGATTATGACAGAGAAGTCATGAGACAGCTCAATAACATCTCCCAAAACAGACCAATTGATACCAATCCCACCCCACGTTTGAGAGCGCAGCTATTACACCTTACTACAGAAGCCCTAGAGGAAGGGTGGATTTGTAAAAAAGAGTTTGAATTCTTGAACACGATGACCCATAAAACACCAAACATATATGTCTTGCCTAAAATACATAAAAATACAGACAACCCGCCTGGGAAATCGATTATTTTGGCTTGTGGCTCCCTGCTAGAACCAGTGGCCAAATACATAGACACTTTTCTTATACCTTTTGTTAAAAATACAAAATCATCTGTAAGAGACACCATGGATTTGATTTCAAAAATAGAAAATCTCCCTTTCGAGATAAATAGACAATTATTGGTTACATTCGACATCGAATCATTATATACCAATATCCTGCAGGATGAAACGCTTGAGGTTTTAAAACTTACCCTTGATCAGAGAGAAAGACCCCATCAGGTGCCCACAGATTTCATAGTTGTATTAGCAACTATTTGCCTGAAGAACAATTTTTTCAACTTCAAAGACTCCTTATACTTACAAGTCAAAGGAGTAGATATGGGGTGTTGCTTCGCCCCAGAGATATCAAACCTTGTTATGGACTGCTTTGAAAATCAATGGATCTATAGCCTTACCAATGCTTTTAAGTCTCATATCACCCATTGGTATCGCTATATTGACGATATTATTATGGTCTGGGAAGGAGACCATGACACACTAGAACTCTTCCACAATTAGTTGAATACGAGGACGCCAGACCTAAATTTACAGTTTCCAGCAGTAATGTAAAGATCAAATTTCAATAGATGTGTGGATCTGGCAACAAAATGGTCTATTAGAAGTAACTTTATACTCCAAACCCACAGACCGTAACACTTTGTTACATTTTACTAGTGGTCATCCCAGGAACTTAAATGAGAATTTGCCCTACAGGCAATTTCTCAGAATCTGAAGAAATTGCACGAACAAAGAGGATTACTTTTTAAATGCAGAAACCTTAAAAAAAAGCTTGTTGTTCGAGGATACCCGCGTAAACTGGTAAAAACTGCTCTGAAAAGAGCATGGTATACCCCAAGGGAGGAACTATTAGTCCCTAAAGAACGGCCAGAATCGAATCCCCTGACTTGTGTCCTCACATATAATCGAAAGGCCAATAAAACTAAAAAGATCATTATGCAAAATTGAATACTGGTAAGTCACCTAAGAATTCCCAAACCATTATTTTCCTTTTGCAAGGGAAGGAATTTACGACAGCAATTGGTTAAAGCAGTATGACTATTCCTCTCAGATCAGCTAAAAAAGATCTGAGAGGAATGCTCAGACTCCCCCCAGTGGTTTGCCACTTTAAATGTAATGACTGTGCAGCCTGCCAGATGACCAGTGACTCAAAGTACATCATAATCAATGGCTACAAACATGTTCAGAATAATTTTTCAAACTGTAATACCAAAAATGTGATCTATTGCCTGAAGTGTCCCTGTGATCTGTTTTATATAGTTCAAACAAGACAACCAGTAAAGACTCGCATCTTGCAACATAAATCTAGATTGAAATGTGTTACACAGGGATCTCCACTGGTGCAACATTATCAACATTTACAACATCATGAAAATGAGATGCAGTGGTCGGTACTGATAGTAGTTCAGAATACCAATAAAAACAACATGCAGACTGTCCTTAACAGGCTAGAAGCCAGAATGATCGAAAAATACCATACAGCTGCCCATGGCTTGAATAATCATGATGAAATGTGGGCTTTGATCTAATGGGGCTGTTTGAAAATGTGACCTATCTGTGTTTTATGCTGAATTGTTTAGAATTTTTCGCAATATAGAATCTATCTCTCAAGCCTACTCTCACAACTAGTAGATTGCTGTGCATGTATTTTACCTATACCAACGTCCTTAAATGTGCGTTTGGTTGTGATTAAGCCAATTGGCAGTGACTATTATGTACATATCTTTTTTCCATTGTTAACATTTTTTTTCTTTGTTTGCAAATTCTGTAAAATATTTATTTTTATCTTCACTCCATGTTTTTAAATTGTACATATATCATGTGTGGCCGATTGTTCTCCTACATGCCCTCAGATAACCCACCTCGGGTGATATGGCAGGTGATGGGATCACTCAGCTTTTTTATGGCTGTTTATTTACTTACTTGGTACTTGCCTTTTCTTCTACTATCTATTTTTCTCTTACTATTTATTTTCATTTATTATTTTTCGTTCACTAGGTTGTGGACTCTAGTTCTTTCTGGTTGGGCGCGAGATTTTTACCTTAGTATCTACTAGGGCGAGAGACTCGACCATAATGGAGTCCTCTCTTTGTGTTTTCAGGTCCGTAACTAGAGACCTCGGAGCAGCCCACACACAAGTCAGGCGCTCCGCATGTCCATCCTCTATGTTCATTACTAGAGGCAGAGGACCGACCATTCCCTGAGTCCTCTCTCTATGTTTAGACCCGACACTATTAGAACATAGGCGGGCGTTCTCCGGCTTCATGTGATCGGAATTCCGACACGGATGACGCCGCCGAGATCAGTGATAGGTACTAATTTGTTTTTTTCCCTGTAGAATTATATGTGTATTTGTTCCTCTGCATCATTGCTTGTTTTCAGAGTTTATTCCTTGCCCGGATGCAGTATGAGTACCAGGGCAAACCCCCATTTTTTCCAAGAGACACCCCATGCACCAGCACTTGATAGTCGGTGGATTTTGCTGTTTCCAGGTACGAGCCACATCCCATTTAGCGACCAGACTGACTTGCCTCTGTTTTGGGCCGCACCCTGGACCTCATGCCCCGTACTGTACTGTTCGGGTTGGTGGAGGAGATTGGAGGCCCCCGGGCTCTGAGGATCTTTTTGGAGGTAGCCAGAGAAATATGATTTACCTTGCACAGTAGCGTGACAAAAGGTCCGGGCTCTGATCTTGAGCTGAGCCAGAGAATCTGAAAATTCTAGATGACTCATAAATGGTACAGATATCTTTTTGGAACTTGCAGAATTGATTTTATTGCACAATTTGCACCCTATTTCGATATGGGCTTTGATCTAATGGGGCTGTTTGAAAATGTGACCTATCTGTGTTTTATGCTGAATTGTTTCGAATTTTTCGCAATATAGAATCTATCTCTCAAGCCTACTCTCACAACTAGTAGGGAAAAGGGAAGCAAAACTGCACTCTAAGGCAGTTCTCTCTCTATGTGTGTACAAAGTATCACTACGGACAAAATAGTGCATCACACTGACTTTCCCTATTAGTGTACACAAACATTATGAGGCCTATCCCAGGTCATTATCATACCCTGCAGAGTCCCCACTCTGCCAGGCTTCCTGTACAGCAGACAGGCCACTGTAACTTTATCAACTACTACACTCCCTTATCACCCAGGAGAGAGTTCTCAGCAGATAGTGCTGTCTCCTCTAAACTACTTCTCTAAGCACTAATGACCAAAGTAAGATGTCTAAACGAACAGGCTAGTCTACCACAAACCACAACACCATTCGTCAACCCGGCGCAAACAGTGATAAAGTGTAATACGGCCCCAGATGAATTTATTGCAAACTACTACTACACTCATTCATCACAAAGGAGAGAGGTCTAAACAAAGTTATCAGTATGTCGTAAAGCACAACTATACTCCACCATCACTGTGGACTGAAGTCTCAATGAACAGCTTTGACTGTCGCAACCATACACATACATCAGCAGGGGAAATGTGTCAGTGTAGATGCTAGTTAACTCATCAAAGATACATCTGCTTTAAAAACTGAATTATAGTTCAGATGATATGTTAGAAATACTAACACTCAGTAATACAGAACAAATAGTGATTTAACTTATGCAGTACCTCAGAATATATCTTTCAGTGTCAGAAACTTTTATGAAAAACGCACACTAACTGGATGATGTCACTTGAGATAGAATCAGTGATGGGACTGACCATGTCATGAGTGACGTATTATGTGAGGTCATAAGCAGTGCATTGGCGGGGGCATAAGTTTGTTAGCTCAGGTAACTATAACTACTGAATTTCTGTGGTTTTGTGTGTGTAAAATCTGGACCTAGTTATAACTGTAACCTTTGATTTTTTTGCACATTTTTAAAGTTTTTTTAATTCTGTTTCCTAACTCTTAGTCCCTGTAACCTTTGTTTTTTCAGTGGATTTCTATAATTTTTTATGCTATTTCCTACTATAACTTCCCTGTAACCTTTGTTTCCTTTAGTGAAGTTCACTGTTTTTAAAAAAATATATAAATTGTACTACAATTTGACCCATAAGTTCAATTTACTAATATACATTTTTACAAGCCTATAAATACATTTTATTCACACATTCATTCTTATTATATATTTTAAAACTAAAAATTAAAACTTTAATGTAAGGTGACTTATGTAGTCTTTCTCTAAATACAACGCACCAAGTCTTTCTTTTTTTAAATTCATTATATGGATCCACATCCATCGTTAAATTTCGGACATAAAAGGGGTCTGATGTTTTATTGTACACATTCAATTCTAAAACAGCACATTTAAAACAAACATAAGCTATTGCAATTTCTGTAAGTGTATCACTGTCTGTGTGTGAGTGGCTGTGTAAGTGGCTGTGTTGGAATGGGACTGGCTGTCTGGGTGTGTGAGTGACTGTGTGGGTGTGTGAGGAGTTTAGTGGGTGTGTGAGTAGGTGTATGGGTCTGTGAGTGGGTGTGTGAGTGGTTTTGTGGGTCTGTCAGCAGGTTGCATGGATGGCTGTATGGGTGTAAGTAGTTGTGTGGGGGTGTAAGTGGTTGTGTGGGTGTGTAGGTGTGTGTGTGTGTGTGTGTGAGTGTATGTATGAATGCATGTGTCAGTGGCTGTGAGGGTCTGTGTGGGTGTGTGGGTCTGTGAGCGGGCTTGTGAGTGGCTATATGGATGTGTGAGTGGTAGTGTCGGCATGTAAGTGGATGTGTGAATGGGTGTGTAAGTGTGTGTGTGTGAGTGGCTGTGTGGGTCTGTAAGTGGCTGTGTTAGTGGTTTTCTAGGTGTATGAGTGAGTGTGTGAGTGGTTGTATGAGTGTGTGAGTGGTTGTATGGGTGTGTAAGTGGATATGTGGGTCTGTGAGTGGGTGTGTGAGTGGTTTTGTAGGTCTGTGAGTGGTTGTGTGAGTGACTGTATGGGTGTGTGAGTAGTTGTGTGGGTGTATGACTGTGTGAGTGGGTGTGTGAGTGACTATGTGGGTCTGTGAGTGGGTGTGAGTGATTTTGTAGGTATGTGAGTGGCTGTGTGAGTGGCTCTTTGGGTGTGTGAGTGGATGTGTTAGTGGTTGTGTGGGTGTGTGAGTGAGTGTGTGAGTAAGTGTGTGAGTCTGTGAGTGGGTGTATGTGTTTTTTAGATTGGGGTCTGGAAGCGATGCGGAGCACACATGGGGTTGCGCTGAGGGCCGCAGTGGTTCCGCAGATCCTTGCACTCTGAAAAAAGTTTTTGGACAATTTCTTGCCCATAAGGGGTCCCTCATAGACTCCTCCATCAGTCCCATGGGGTTAGGTACCTCTACCCTGGCCCCTTCTATCACTTTTAAATTTTATTTTGCTCCCCTGGAACCAAGTTTCGATACACAAATTGGCAGCTACAATTTTCCACTCAGGTTGTGTCCAGACAAATATGCATTGCTGTTGGCGTGTGGATCCGCGGATCTAGATGTACAAAAATCTCACACATGTCATCAATCATAACATGCTCTATGACATCATTTATTACATCACTGATGACAGCTTAAATTACATCACTGATGATGGCTCAGAGAGGGGGGCTGTACGGCCCCCTCCCCATTTTCTTAAATGTTGGCCCCAGGGGTGGGTTCCCCCGGGGCCTTTTCAGGCTTGAGGGGGGAGGTTGCACAGCCCACCTCTCCATTTTCTTACATTTCGGCCACAAAGGTGTGCTCCCTGGGGCCCCTGGCGGCTCAAGGATGGGGCCACTTCGCCATATAAACAATTTTTGGCCTAGGGGTGGGGTCACTGGGCCCTTTGGAAGCTCGGGAAGGGGGCGATGGCAGGCCCACCACTCCTATATCAAATCAGCCTTGGGGGTAGGCTCCCAGGAGCATAAGGTATTTAAATGCAGCCTGGCTGCCAATATGTTTTTTTTCGATCCTGTAAGAGTCTCGCGGGATTGCAGCATTTTTTCTGTTTTTTTCGGTCCCTCTGGTTTCCCCCCATGGGGCCTTGAGGGTCAGGGTATCACTACCCTGCCCCATATTTCTTTATTTCTTTTTCAAACTTTAGGACAGGGTACTAAGTCCCCTAGTCCTGTAATGTCTGTCAGCAACATTTTTCTTATGTTGCTGACAGCCAATCTTGCAGGAGTCTGACTCCCACAGGTACGAGATTGCTCAATGGAAATAAAGCTCCCTGGGCCAATGAGAACACTCTATTTTTAAATTGGCACTCCTGCAAGAGTCTCTGAGACTCTCGCAAGCAAGCCCAACTGCCCAAATATCTTAATTTTTTTACCCTTAATATCTCAATAACTGCTGAACTGATTTACATCAAATCATACAAATTCCTATCTGTGAACCAAGAACTAGCTTCCTGCCGAATTTGGTGTAATTCCATTCAGAAGTTTTTGCTGTAGGCTGTCTTAAAGAAGTCTAAGGAAAATGCATGGGGATTTTGCGTTTTGGGACACCCCTATTTTCTCGGCCCCTGCTTGATGGATCACACTAAAAGTTTCCAGGAAGGAGCTAAGGTGGATGAACTTTCTTTTGGAAAGTTTTCTGAAGATTCAACAAATGGGGCTAAAGTTATTAGCAAACCAAAAAACGCTCTTTCTATGGAAAAGCAGACCAAACTATAACTACCTTGTGGCGCCAGGCACTACGTTATATGATTGTATAAAAACTTGAAACAATCTCTCTTTACATTGCTGCCTATATCTCTTGAGTAATTAATTTTCACTGTTCTTAAGTATTGTACGAGTATTGTAAACTGTCTTCTTAAAATAATGCCCCTCTGGACATTGTTATGAGATATTAATATTTAGAGGTGGGCGGAACTCGCAGAGTTTCACTCCATGGAATTCCACGGAGTTACAGAAAAACTCTGTGAGTTTCCATGGAATTCCACCAACGGGCGGAAAACATACAGCTCACATGGCACTTTAGCTCCGGAAGTGCAACCAGCACCATGCTTGGTGCAAAAGGAAGCGGCCATTTGAGTTCATTTTGCTGCTTCTGAAGTAGAAAATCTACTCGAGCCCCAACAAATCTACTCGAATGGCAGCCCTCAGACCGCAACCACTCTCGAGCGCCGGCGTATGGCCGTTTTAGAAAATCGCACTAGGGGTGCCAAATCTCGCTTGCCAGCTCATATATTCTGGAGCCTTGCAGGAGGAAAATTATGCGATAGGCGGGATTCGGCCAGTGGTCCACCAATTCCTCGGGTGGAACGGAACATTCGCCCACCCCTATTAATATTATCCCTGTCCCTTTGGGCTTATTGGTGACCCCTGTGGTTTATATCAACTTTGGATGGGAGCAGATAGAGATAAACCCTCTTTAATAGTGAATTTGGATTTAAAATCACAATTCTGAAAATGTCACTTTTAGAATGTTGGCATTTTCTTGTCCTAACCATTTGTGCCTTCAGCCAATGCCCTGGGTCACATGACTATCACTGACTCTGCTGTTGGGGTTTGTGTATTCCTTCCAGACAGTGACATATAAGGAGACTAGTGTGAGAATGATGGGCCATTCTGCCAGGATGACTGGGGTGGAGCTGTGCCTTGCCCCACTTACACTTCAAAGGTCTTGCCTCCAGCACACACCATAGAACCTGACACTAGTCTTTTGTCTTCCCAGACTTCCTGGAGTCTTGACAGGGGAAGGGAAGACCTTTTCAGAACCAGATGTCAGTGTAGTATGGGGAATCCTCCCACTTCAAAGTTTGGCACCAAGTATAAATACTGGACCTCCAGAATCACTCATCAGTACACTCCTGGACCTTCGGACATTACAGAAGAAGGACCGCCTTGCTTCCCAAACGACTGCCCTGCTGGTACCAGAGGACTGCCCTGCTGCTTGAGAACTACGTTGCTCTCTGAGAAGGAAAACTGGACCTGCTCCCTTATGTAGGAAGGTGGAATCTGACTATATGGTTGCCCCCACTTTTTTTATGGTGTTTTGCTGGTTTATGACTTAGTTGGACTGGGATCCTGCTATTCAGGGCCCCAGTCTATCTGCTTTCTCTGTAAAAAGGTTTCCATGTGCCTTAGGCACATCTCTGATTGGAATCTGGAGTGCCCTTATAAGTCCCTAGTATATGGTATACTATGTACCAAGGGCATAGGTACCTCAGAGGCCTACCAGGGGCTGCAGCATGTATTATGCCACCCCTGGAAGGCCATCCAAACTGACACCACAGGTCTGCTACTGCAGCCTGGGTAAGGTGGTGCATGCACCCCTTACTGTGATATAGGGTACCTATATCACTAAATACATACACACATATAAACCTATAAGTCACTCCTAAGGCAGGCCTTATCAATCCTAAAGGCAGAGTGCATGGTTCCTATGTGAGAGGGTGCCCCTGCCTGAGCAGGGCCCCTCTGCAGCGTTCGGAGACCATCTCTGATGCTGTTTGTAGTGCAGCCTGACCATATACTCTTAAGCGCATTATATCCTCGCGGTTAAATGCTAACTTTGGAATGGCTGCACCTAAACATGTCGTGTTTGGTGTCAAACATCTTGGAATACTACCCCCCCGCCAATTCTGGCGGCGGGGGTAGCATTCCACCCTTCTAGAGGGAAAGACATGTTAACTCTGACTAACCCGGTAACTTCTCTCCAGAGCCCTGGCATCACAAAATGGATGCTGCTACCACAGACACGAGTCTGGCCTCCTGCTGCTGGACGAAACTCTGGCAGGGAGGCCTGGACAATAGGTTTCCTGTCCCAGGGAGGTGTGACCACCTCCCCAGACAGGATAATGTGATTGGGGCTGGGCGGGAGCACCATCTGTGTGCTTTGAAGTCCTGCACTGGGGGCACATTTGGTGTCCCTGTGCATACCCCAGTTCAAACCGGATCAGGGGCTTGCAGCCCCTGCTTTGGCACGAACTGGACAAAGGGAAAGGGGTGTAGCCACCCCTCTGCCCTGACCCACCCATAGGTGGGGCCACAGAGTAGTCCAACCCCTATTTTTAGAATAAAGGTAGGAACCCAGTCCTTAGGACTTTAGATTATACCTGGACGAAACTCTGAAACTGAATCCTGGACCTTCGACGCTCTACGACAAGATTAGAGGACTGAAGAATCTCCCTTGGGGTCAAGGAGTGACTCCCCTGCTTGGCAGGCACCAAAGAAGCATCTGTCCGGTTCGCATTTCTGAAGCTCCCGTCGGACGCCTGAAGTCATCGCATCACCAGAGGTAGATTCTCAGACTTCCCCGAGGCTACCCTGAGTCCCCAGCAAAGCTGAGGCCCGTGGCTATCGTGGGTGACTTGAGACCGTGACCCCTGGACACCGAGCACATTTGCAAGTGCACCATCTTCTGGGTCTCTCAAGAAGTCGTGCTTTGGGCTCCAGTAGCCCTAGCCTCCAGCACCACCTGCACCGAAGATCACTGGCCCCCACTCCACGAGTGTCCTGTAAGCCAGCTCCACGTGCGGCGTCACGAGGCTCCTTCGCGGTCGCTAGCCCGTTGGCTAGTAGCCCTTAACGAAGGCCAATCCTTTTCTTACTTGGCATTCTGGTTGCTCCAGGCCTGCCCTCACTTACCCTCGCTGGGTGAGTTCCCCAGACCTTGCTGGTCTGCACCATCGACAATCTACATCTTCCTCAAGACTTGCCGTTGCCAAGGCTTGTTGGGTCCAATCCGGTCGCCGACACCTCAGCACTCGACAGACATCGTGTACCAGCCCGAATCTTGCTCCTGGTTGCCGACAACGCCTCCAGGACCTCGTGGCTGAAGAGTCAAGACGACTGTCAATGCACCTGAAGCACTCGACATCGGTGGGCATCTGTCCATCGCCTTCCTGGTCACTGGCTAGTGACCCAGACTCTGTCCCCTCTGCTTTCAGGTTCTTCAGAACTCCGATCCACTCTTGGATCCACCCGGACACTTTTCTCTTGGCCGCCAGCAGCACTTTGCAGCAGATCGCCATTCGAATCGACGACGAAACCCGACCCCGAAAGGCACCTATGCACCCGGCTTCCCTGGGTGAGGTAACACGAGTACTCCAGTGCTCCCGTGGGTAGAGACTCTTCAAAGTCCTAGATCTCAAAGGGTTTTGTCCTAGTCCTCTTTTAAGTCTCCCTTTTCTATAATTTCCCGATCCCGACTTTCTCCATAGAAGTCAACGGCGTATCGCGGTTGTGTATTTACACTGCACGCGTCTCCCGTAGGTCCCCTGTGTCACTACCTTGGGTGGTTCCTTGTGGTCCAAGCACTTCTAGAGGCTCTAGGCCTAGTGTCTAGTTCAGTCATGGTTCGCATACCACTTTATTGGTATATGGTTTGAGTACGCCCCTAGGGCCCAAGCGTGTATTTGTGCTATTACTGTGATTTGATAACTTATAACTTATGTACTTCGAACTCTAGCCTCATAAAGAGACTAGAGGGTGTGTTTAGCTAATAAATACATATATTTTGAATATATACCTGGTGTGGTGCTCTTTCATTTGGTCACTCAAGAGATTATAGACTGGTAAAACAAGCTGCTTTACATTCCTTCAAGACTTAGCCTGAAGGCTGCTCTCCATAGCTACCACTAGGATAGCTTTCAATAAGGTTGTCTTTAACCTATCTCCAATAAGGGGTTGTGTGGACTGGTGCAAGGTGCCCACTATAATTAGTGGACAGCATATGCCAGGCCAACTTCTCACATTGGTGGCAGCGGTGGGATTCAAACCCACGCCTCCGAAGAGACTGGAGGGGTAGGAGCTGAGGGTGGGGCAGAAGAAGAGGACAAGGCCAGGGGTACCAATACCCCCAGCCCCCTCTGAAACTGGCCAGGAGGGTGACAATGACCCTGACCTGGAAAACCCAATCCCTCCTGTGGATGATGATGAGGATGATCAAGATGATGCCCTCTTTGTCCCCCAGGAAGGATTAAGAGTGTGCCCAGGAAGTCTAGATCTCCTTCTCAGGAGTCTAACCACTCTGGCACCTCTATAGGGAGCTCTGTCTCCTCTCACAGGAGGAATCCTCTCATGAGAGGAGAGCCAGGCTGGTCCGGTATGAGGAAACTCAGCTGGAAATCAGAAAAAAGCAACTGGCTTTAGATAGGGAATCCCTAGATCTCCTTAGAGAGAGAAGAAAGTTGGGACTAGAGTCCCATGGTGGCAGCCATGTCCCTAGAGATAGGGAAAGGTCCTATGACCATAGGAACCTGAGCAAGATTGTCCCTCCCTACCAGAGTGGGGATGACATCCACAAATGGATAACTGCACTGGAGAGGGCCTATAAAGTTCAGAAGGTCCCCCAGAGGCAGTGGGCAGCAATCTTGTGGCTCTCCTTTGCAGACAAAGGTAGAGACAAGCTCCTCACTGTAAGAGAAGAGGATGCTGACAATTACACAGTCTTGAAGAGTGCTCTGATAGATGGGTTTGGCCTAACCACTGAACAGTATAGGTTGAAGTTCAGAGACACCCAAAAGCTCAGACTCAAGACTGGGTTGATTTTGTAGATTGTGCTACAAAGGCTCTGGAAGGTTGGATACATGGCAACAAAGTGCATGACTTTTTAGGATTGTACAATTTGATTATGAGGAGCAGATCCTTAATAATTGTCAAAACCAGCTTTTGCACCAGTATCTGGTGGACTCTGATCTGACCTCTCCCCAAGAATTGGGAAAGAAGGCAGACAAATGGGTCAGAACCAGAGTAAAAACTAGAAATCAGGGTGGTGACCAGAAGAAAGATTCTACTAAGTCCCAAGAGAAAGGTGGGGATAAATCTAAGGATAAGTCCCCTACAGGGCCCCAAAATTCCTCTTCTGGGGGTGGGTCCCAAACTCCTTCCTCTCCTGAAAAGAAACCATATTGCCATGTCTGTAAAAAGCCTGGGCACTGGAAAACTGATCCCAGTTGCCCCAGGATTGGCAATAAAGAAAATGTTCCTCCCACAACTACTACCACCCCTCCTGGTACTACCAGTAGTAATCCTCCAGTTGGGAGTAGTGCACCCAAAAGTTAGGTGCTTTTGCAAGGGGAACAGAGGTGGGCCCTAGTTTAGACAGGGACCCCTCAACAGACTCCTCTGACTCTGATGGTGGTATAGGATTTGCCACCTTTACCATGGGTCCCATAGCATTGGGCAGGTACAGATTGCAGCCAATAATTAATGGTCAGAAAGCTGTGGCATTTAGGGACACAGGGGCTAGTGTCACCATGGTGGCAGGGAAACTAGTCCCCCTCACCAGCTTTTACCTGAGTTTAAATACCAGGTGACCAACATTGATGGTGTCAGAACAGATCACCCCATGGCCATAGTCAATCTCAGCTGGGAGGGGTTCACAGGCCCAAAGAGAGTGGCAGTGTCCCCCACCTTAACTGTAGATTGCCTGATGGGCAATGATCTGGAGATTTCAGCCTGGGCTGAAGTTGAACACCAAACCCATCTCAGGATGCTGGGCGTCCCTGTAAAGGTTAATGGGGCTGTGATGGCCACAGCCCCAGCACAAGATTTTGGAGAGTTGGAGCCTGGAAGAATGGCCCACTCTCCCCCAAAAGAGAGCACAAGGGTTGAAGAAAAGTCTTCTTCCCTCCAGACAGTAGGTAAGGGTCAGCCTCCTCAGGGAACTGACCCTACCCCTAGTGAAGGAACTGCCCCAGAGGTAGTCAGGCCTGGCCTGGCCACACCCCTGATGGCAGAGGACCCTTCCAAGGTGGTACCCCGTCTGGAGCAGGTAAGCTGCCCCTCTCTACCCTGCCTCAGCCAGCCCAGGGCTGCAGAGGTCAGGGAGGTCAGTGGACACCCCAGGGCCCCCTGTCCAGAGGAACCCCCCCATCAGCAGATTAGGGGCACCCAGTCTAGTAGCCCTAGCCAGGTGAAAACTCCTCTACACACTGAGGGATCCCCCATGCCTTTATGTAGGGAACTCCCCCAGATGGACTCTGGTAGGCAAGGGCAAACCTGGGACCTGAAGGTTCCAAACCTGCCCTGTCCCTCCAGTAGTCCATCCAAAGGGACCCAACCCCCAGCTGTAGGCAGCCAAAGGTTGACCCTTAGAGCAAAGTGCAACTCAGTCATGGAAAGACAGGCATACATGGTGACCAGTGATCTGAGGAAACTGAGGCCAACATTCCTAGGGCCTCACTTCCCTACTCAGACACCTCACCAGCCTTGTACTTTACCTAAGCACACCACAGGTAGTGATTCCCCATGGTGGAGGCCCTCTTATACCCTTAGGGTGAGGGATTGCTTAGTGGACCATAAGACAGGGGGCAACCATGCTAGTGCAGGTGCTTCCTTATATGACCACTTAGTCAATGAAGGCTCAACTGGCCAAGGTTAGCCTTATCTCCTTTCGTTTGGGGGGTTATGTAGGAAGGTGGAATCTGACTATATGGTTGCCCCCACTTTTTTTATGGTGTTTTGCTGGTTTATGACTTAGTTGGACTGGGATCCTGCTATTCAGGGCCCCAGTCTATCTGCTTTCTCTGTAAAAAGGTTTCCATGTGCCTTAGGCACATCTCTGATTGGAATCTGGAGTGCCCTTATAAGTCCCTAGTATATGGTATACTATGTACCAAGGGCATAGGTACCTCAGAGGCCTACCAGGGGCTGCAGCATGTATTATGCCACCCCTGGCAGGCCATCCAAACTGAAACCACAGGTCTGCTACTGCAGCCTGGGTAAGGTGGTGCATGCACCCCTTACTGTGATATAGGGTACCTATATCACTAAATACATACACACATATAAACCTATAAGTCACTCCTAAGGCAGGCCTTATCAATCCTAAAGGCAGAGTGCATGGTTCCTATGTGAGAGGGTTCCCCTGCCTGAGCAGGGCCCCTCTGCAGCGTTCGGAGACCATCTCTGATGCTGTTTGTAGTGCAGCCTGACCATATACTCTTAAGCGCATTATATCCTCGCGGTAAAATGCTAACTTTGGAATGGCTGCACCTAAACATGTCGTGTTTGGTGTCAAACATCTTGGAATACTACCCCCCGCCAATTCTGGCGGCGGGGGTAGCATTCCACCCTTCTAGAGGGAAAGACATGTTAACTCTGACTAACCCGGTAACTTCTCTCCAGAGCCCTGGCATCACAAAATGGATGCTGCTGCCACAGACACGAGTCTGGCCTCCTGCTGCTGGACGAAACTCCGGCAGGGGAGGCCTGGACAATAGGTTTCCTGTCCCAGGGAGGTGTGACCACCTCCCCAGACAGGATAATGTGTATTGGGGCTGGGCGGGAGCACCATCTGTGTGCTTTGAAGTCCTGCACTGGGGGCACATTTGGTGTCCCTGTGCATACCCCAGTTCAAACCGGATCAGGGGCTTGCAGCCCCTGCTTTGGCGCGAACTGGACAAAGGGAAAGGGGTGTAGCCACCCCTCTGCCCTGACCCACCCATAGGTGGGGCCACAGAGTAGTCCAACCCCTATTTTTAGAATAAAGGTAGGAACCCAGTTCTTAGGACTTTAGATTATACCTGGACGAAACTCTGAAACTGAATCCTGGACCTTCGACGCTCTACGACAAGATTAGAGGACTGAAGAATCTCCCTTGGGGTCAAGGAGTGACTCCCCTGCTTGGCAGGCACCAAAGAAGCATCTGTCCGGTTCGCATTTCTGAAGCTCCCGTCGGACGCCGAAGTCATCGCATCACCAGAGGTAGATTCTCAGACTTCCCGAGGCTACCCTGAGTCCCCAGCAAAGCTGAGGCCCGTGGCTATCGTGGGTGACTTGAGACCGTGACCCCTGGACACCGAGCACATTTGCAAGTGCACCATCTTCTGGGTCTCCCAAGAAGTCGTGCTTTGGGCTCCGAGTAGCCCAAGCCTCCAGCACCACCTGCACCGAAGATCACTGGCCCCCACTCCACGAGTGTCCTGTAAACCAGCTCCACGTGCGGCGTCACGAGGCTCCTTCGCGGTTGCTAGCCCGTTGGCTAGTAGCCCTTAACGAAGGCCAATCCTTTTCTTACTTGGCATCCTGGTTGCTCCAGGCCTGCCCTCACTTACCCTCGCTGGGTGAGTTACCCAGACCTTGCTGGTCTGCACCATCGACGATCTACATCTTCCTCAAGACTTGCCGTTGCCAAGGCTTGTTGGGTCCAATCCGGTCGCCGACACCTCAGCACTCGACAGACATCGTGTACCAGCCCGAATCCTGCTCCTGGTTGCCAACAACGCCTCCGGAACCTCGCGGCTGAAGAGTCAAGACGACCGTCAACGCACCTGAAGCACTCGACATCGGTGGGCATCTGTCCATCGCCTTCCTGGTCACTGGCTAGTGACCCAGACTCTGTCCCCTCTGCTTTCAGGTTCTTCAGAACTCCGATCCACTCTTGGATCCACCCGGACACTTTTCTCTTGGCCGCCAGCAGCACTTTGCAGCAGATCGCCATTCGAATCGACGACGAAACCCAACCCCGAAAGGCACCTATGCACCCGGCTTCCCTGGGTGAGGTAACACGAGTACTCCAGTGCTCCCGTGGGTAGAGACTCTTCAAAGTCCTAGATCTCAAAGGGTTTTGTCCTAGTCCTCTTTTAAGTGTCCCTTTTCTATAATTTCCCGATCCCGACTTTCTCCATAGAAGTCAACGGCGTATCGCGGTTGTGTATTTACACTGCACGCGTCTCCCGTAGGTCCCCTGTGTCACTACCTTGGGTGGTTCCTTGTGGTCCAAGCACTTCTAGAGGCTCTAGGCCTAGTGTCTAGTTCAGTCGTGGTTCGCATACCACTTTATTGGTATATGGTTTGGTACGCCCCTAGGGCCCAAACGTGTATTTGTGCTATTACTGTGATTTGATAACTTATAACTTATGTACTTCGAACTCTAGCCTCATAAAGAGACTAGAGGGGTGTGTTTAGCAATAAATACATATATTTTGAATATATACCTGATGTGGTGCTCTTTCATTTGGTCACTCAAGAGATTATAGACTGGTAAAACAAGCTGCTTTACATTCCTTCAAGACTTAGCCTGAAGGCTGCTCTCCATAGCTACCACTAGGATAGCTTTCAATAAGGTTGTCTTTAACCTATCTCCAATAAGGGGTTGTGTGGACTGGTGCAAGGTGCCCACTATAATTAGTGGACAGCATATGCCAGGCCAACTTCTCACACCTTCCTCCCAGGCTAACCTAAGTGACTCCAAGGGTCAGTTGGCCGACCTCCTGTCTGAGCTACAGGGACACAACAAGTTCTAGAGTCCTCACTAAAACTGCTCAGCAGGCCTGCAGCACTGGACCTCTGTAGACCTGCCTGAGCCCTGAGGGCCTCTGCTGGAGTGGCAAGAGGTGCCACCCAGGTCCTGTACCCTTGACTGGCAGCATTTGAGCTCCTCCTGTGAAGGAAGTAGAAATCCTGAAGTTTTGGACTCTTCGCAAATGCAAACGGTCTTGTTCATGCCGCGAATCTGCCATCCGCGACGACTGCCAATGTGAAACTCCAATGAACCCTTAACACTACAGCAAATGCTAGCCACGACCAGCTAAATGAGATCTGCGCTTCTGGGACAGTGACAATAATTTGCAGTGACCAGCCTTCTCTTCGCGCTACAGCGGCAACCATCCACAACGCTCTCTCTGCTACTCATGGCCTCATCCACCACGAACAAAACTCTTTGCGCTGGACTTTGAGATGGTAACTTTTTTCAGGAGGACTAGCCTGGTCCTTGCATCTGGCTCATGCTCCATTGAGGTCAGCTTGAGCTTGTGACTACTACGGTCTACCACGACCAGATGACCGCACGTGGCTATTTGTGCTTTTAGGGGCCATATCTCCCTAAAATTTTAAAACTGCATATCTCTGGTTCGACTTAATGAATTTTTGTTGTTCTGGTATTATTTTATTTATTTAAATGTACTCTATTTTTCTAAATTGGTTTGTGGGTTTTCTTGTATTATGTTTCCACTTTAGTACTGTTCGCGTGCTGCATAAATAACTTACACATTGCCTCTAAGTTAAGCCTGACTGCTTTGTGCCAAGCTACCAGAGGGTTAAGCATAGGTTAATTTAGTGACTTTTCTGATTCACCCTGACAAGGATTGTGGTTGTTGCGTCAGTGAGGTTTCCATCCCCCTTAATCAATAACCCAATTTCTTACACTTGTGATAGTGGGTAAATCACTGGGGGGCTGATTACTATTGCAATATATAAACATCAGACAGATACAGGAAATACGTTTAATCCACTTTTGAAATGAGAAACCTGGGACTAAGGTTGGGCAAAATCAATATCAACGGGCCCCATTCTTTAGTGCGGATGACGGATAAAATGGTGCAAATCAACTTGTTCTATTAATAAAAATGTTTATTGATATACCATAATGTCTTTTTTTAAGAACTCCGGCGCACTCATAAAATGATTAATAAAAAATCAATGGGTTTTACATGTGTCGCAGTGGTCCAAAATGAATCATAGTGTAAATTAGATTTTCCCTGTTTTTCTACCATTGCAAAGTTTCTTTAATATTGTACCCATGCTGCGCCAGCAGCTGCCAACAATAAGGACTCCAACATATGCTTTTTGTGATCATGCCTGGTTGGATGCTGAGATCTTATCTATTGTGGCAGCAGTAAGAGATTTCATAGAGATTTATAGTATAGTTAGTGACAGGCCTATAGCAGTTTAGTTGACAGCTGGGCGATAAGATAACTTAAAACCCGCACATTTTAGGGAACTGTTAAATGCAGAGGATAATTCACCAGTGGAGTTTCCTCCACCATAGATAAAATGATGATTGAAATGTTCTTATCCTTCCTGACCCTCTGATGTTCCTATTCATCCTGGAATGCTCCCTACTTCCTCACACTGTGTGTATGAGGGGGCTGTTACTAAATCTGGCATTCACCCACTTTCCTGCTTTGTCTTTTTCTTTTTTGTGCATTTTCAAACCTTCTTCTGTTCTTGGGCGTCAGATCTGAGCTGCTGTAAAGGGCTCCCCCTTTCATGTTGGGTTGCTGGGTAGCTTTTAGTTGATTGATTTTTTGTTTGCAAGAATGCATCAGGTCTCTGTTGGCTTGTTGTATACTGTCATTGTTGTGCCTCTCTCTTGTCCTTGAGTGTCTCTTCTTTTCAATTCGTTCTTGCATAGGCATGGCTTCTGCAATCTGTCATCTGGACCTGCCCAGGGCTTTTAGTACTGGTTCTGGGTCTTGGTGGGGATATTTTGATATTTATATATTTTGACGATGCCAGGTTGCTGTGATGGAGATTCCTCACATGCACTTCTTCGTGTGGTCCCATCTTTGTGCCTTGTCTTGTAGTT
The DNA here is from genome assembly GCA_963921515.1 of Calotriton arnoldi. Lineage (NCBI taxonomy): Eukaryota > Metazoa > Chordata > Amphibia > Caudata > Salamandridae > Calotriton > Calotriton arnoldi. Next base: position 622,415 of record CAWUFW010004367.1, on the reverse strand, counting down.
ATTCTACTGCAGGCTCGTCCTGGGCACAGGCTCCATCATAAGACTGTCCCTTTTAGCTTGCAGGTGCTAGGATCTGCTGTCTGGCTTTGCTTCTTTAGCTGATGGTGCTTTGTTCTCACTTTGTTCTCAGTTTGATTGTGTTGTGTTCTTTTTATTTGGATTCCTCTTGGCTGGTCCCACTATGGTAGGAGGTCCTTGTACTCTACCCTGCTGGGTCTTGTCCCTTTGTGGTCCAGAGTTGGTATCCTACTGGTCTGTTCTTATTGGTTGTTCCAGTGTTGTAGTTGTGATGCTTGCTGTGGCATTGGCAACCCTGTTTGGTATGCTGTGTCTTCGCTCTAGCTGGGGAGCACGCTGCACTGCCAGTCATTTTGTGCTTCCTTTGACACAGGAGTTGGTGAGGGGGGTCAGGAGCACCCAAAGGGTCCAGGAAGTAAAGTTAACACAAGTGGGGATAGTAAACTAAAGAGAGATGTGGTATTTATATGGCACAAACCTAGACAAAAAGCAGCGGAGCACTGTACAGTGTGAAGAACAAGCATGCAGGCAATGAGTGATAGAAGAGGTGACCAGATCCTGTGAACAGGAGTGCACCATTACTGCATTGTCATGAAGTGTTCTTCCAAGGTGTGCTTTCACATCTTTCGTAAATTGGAGAAGCAGGATGTTGTTCCAGAATCTGGGTGCATAAATGGAAAAAGGCCTGCTGTCTTGTTTCTTTTTTTTTGTTTTTCACGCTTCTTAGTCTCCAGTTTAATGGTATGCTGGCTGTGAGTACACTTAAACCAACCAGAGATGGTAAGAGTGTCTGCAAGATGAGCAAGGTGCTGTTCATGATGGCTTTGTAAGAGCTACGTAAAAGGAATGAAAAACAGGCGCAGGAGACAAGCAGAGAAGACTAGGAAGTAAAAGAGGAGAGGCAGGTTGCGAAGAAAATCACAAAATGAGCCAGATGAAAAAGAAGACTTGTGGGGACACACAGGAATGCCAGGAAAAAAAATGAAATTAAATGATGAAGGGAACGCTAGAAAGAAAGGCAAGACAGGCAGGTTGGAATGGAGAATATAGGAAATAGAGGAATGAAGTGGGAAAGATGGTAGAAGAAGTTGAGATAATGTAACAAGAAGGGTAAAACATAGGTGGGAACAAAATAGTCAAGGATCTTGAAAACACTCAAAAGAAATAAATATTCAGTTCACACTCAGTATGAAACGCATAGCAGCTTGTGAATAGTGGGGGCAGATCTATAATTAAGCACAAAATAAAGGGAGTTCGGGAGATGTAGGTCAGATGGAACAAGTTAGTAAAGAAAAGTGAGTTAGAAGGAAGCCACAAAAGGTGGGGAGGAGTGGAGAAGAATGATGTGGTAAAGAACCCAGGGAAAAGATGGATTGCACGTGATGCAACGCGCACAAGGACGTGGCAAGAGAAATGCTGTAAAGGAAACATGATGACAGAGCAGAAGACCTCTGTCATTTGTCACACACAGGAGACTAAAGGGAGGAAATGCGCTTTGAAGGCGACTGATCACATTTGGGGCCATGATGCAAAGGCGTTGACATTGGCCGTGACAGGAATAGTCTGTCATGAAACAAAGTTATGGCTGATTTCATACTATTACATTTGGGACAGAATATGTTAGACTTGGAATTGCAGTGGCAAGGCCTCAATCGGAAGTTTCCAGAAGAATGTTAACGTTTTAGGCAAATGAGTGTATTTAGTTAAATGCAGCCGATGAGATGTTACTTGTGTTTGCCGATTTAGAGATTTCAGCCTCGGCCTTAATCCAAAAACATCAGTTTGTGAATTGAGTAACACCTCAAAGGCCCGTCTGCACACCCAGTAGTGTGGCCCACCCACAAACCCTGCGTCTCTGCAGTCCAAGACTTCAAAATACATAGATTAAAAAATGTCACCCGTTGAAAAGAAAGAATCAAAGGGCCAAGTTAAAGGGAATGGGAACCATTGTGAAACGTGCAGCCTTTTTGCTACTTGTGCAATATGGAACGATGCAAGCTGTATTTCACCAAAGTTCATTTACACCTAGGCACAGAAAATACGCTCGTGATTATACACTATTGAAATGTGTAAACATCACACAAACACAGGACATATGTTTTATCCACTTTTCAAATGAGAAACCTAGGGCTAAGGTTGGGCAAGATCCAAATCAATGTGCCCCATTCTTTAGTGCGGATGACGGATACAATTGTGCAAATCAATTTTCTCTATTTAAAAAAAACAACAAAAAAAAACGTTTATTCATATACTAAAATGTATTTTTTAAGAACTCGACCCGACTCATAGACTGATTAATAAAAAAAATCAATGGGTTTTATATGTGTCGCAGTAGTCCAAAATCAGTCATAGTGCAAATTGGATTTACCCTAATTTTGTTTGACATTGCAAAGTGTCTTCAATATTGTGCGCGCGCTGCACCAGCAGTTGCCAACAATAAGGATTCCAACATATGCTTTTTCTGATCGTCTTGATGGATATTGAGAACTGCTCGAACGGGACGATGAGGATTGAACTCTATCTACTGCCCTCTCAATCTGAATGAAATATTTGTATTTCCCCAACTCCTCATTAGAAATTAATACAGTTATTTGTAACCAAAATACGTTGAAGAAGCACTTTTCCTCCTCGACAAGGATGCCTATTGGTAATTCTTAGCTCTTCCAGAGCACTTTGCATCCATTAAATTACAATCCATGTTTAGGTCCCAAACGTCCCTTTAAATTAAAAAAGGAATAAGATAGTGTGGAAAAAAAAATCAATGCAACATATTGGGGCGGATCAGTAAATGTCTTGTCCCCTCGGTCGGCCTAGCACAAATCTGTTATTTTTTAAATTAGTTACTTTTGTAAAAAGAAAGGGCAGGCTGCCCATGAGTTATTCTAGAAAACATTAGCAGCCTGAAGATTCTATGAAAAATCACTTTCTTTCAGCCGACGAACACAACGTAAATTGTATTACAGCACAAGTGTTATTGCTTCCATAGTCTTTATTTTTCTCGCGGATCATTGTTCATCCGCTGAACAACATCTGGCGGGTACTCGCCAGGGGGGTGCGCGCGGCGCTCCAGGCCATTCATCACATCAGCCGCTGCACGTTCAAGGTAGCGTGGCTGCACGTGGCGCCTTTTGTCCCTGATAATTGGCCATGGAAAAGCAAGCCTCACAGATACGCTTTCAATGTGGATGCACAAGGCTTCAAAACTGAGGCTACCCAAAATGGACTTCCCTATCAACTTTTGACAAAGGTCAATCAATCAATCAATCACAGAATTTGTAGAGCGCACTACTTACCCGCGAGGGTCTCAAGGCGCTGGGGAGAGGGAAGGGGGGGTGCTGCTACTGGTCGAACAGCAAGGTCTTGAGTAGCCTCCTGAAGGTCAGCAGGTCTTGGGTTTGTCGTAGGCTTAGTGGAAGGGTGTTCCAGGTCTTGGCGGCGAGGTGTGAGAAGGATCTGCCGCCGGTGGTTGTTCTTCGAATGCGAGGGACAGTGGCGAGGAGAGGTCGGCGGAGCGGAGCTGGCGGTTGGGGACGTAGAAGAAGAGTCGTCTGTTGAGGTAGGCTGGGCCAGTTTTGTGGAGTGCCTTGTGTGCGTGGATGAGGAGTTTGAAGGTGATCCTCCTGTCGACGGGGAGCCAGTGTAGGTTCCTCAAGTGGGGGGTGATGTGGCTGTGGCGTGGTACGTCGAGGATCAGGCGTGCGGAGGCGTTTTGTATGCGTTGCAGTCGCTTGATGAGCTTGGCCGGGGCTCCCGCGTAGAGGGCGTTCCCATAGTCAAGTCTGCTACTGACGAGGGCCTGGGTGACTGTTCTTCTTGTGTCTGTCGGGATCCACCTGTAGATCTTGCGAAGCATGCGGAGGGTGTTGAAGCAGGAGGAGGAGACTGCGTTGACTTGCTTGGCCATGGAGAGCGTTGAGTCGAGGATGAAGATAGTCTCCAAGTCATGGCTTGTTCAAACTGGTTGACAGACATGGGAGAGTAAATTTATCTTGACTTTGCAGAATCGCCTCGTTCATTTAATTTAAATTCTGCAGTTCATACGCCCAAATCACTAGCGCTTTATTATACCCCGGAGAACCATGCAGGCTTACGTACAGATCTAACCAACTCAGCTAGAAGTTCGTTTTCTTAGTAGGTCCGGACATTACATAGAAACAGACCTAACACTACTTTACCATTTATATAAATGAGTTCATTGTATTTTTAAACCCGAACAATTGTTTGATATTTTATGTACCCAAGTGGTTCGCTCCTCTCTTTTATGATTTTAAAGAAATCAAATAAAAGTATTTTTCTCTCTCTCTCTCTCTCTCTCTCTTCTGACAGTAGAAATCTCAACTTAAAATCTACTGGCATAAATCCATAGATTTATTTGAAGATCATACTATGTATGTATGTGGTATTTCTATGGGGCGAACCTAGGTAAAGGGCAGCAAAGCACTGCATAGGGTCAAAGACAAGCATACATTCAATGAGTGTCTATGAGAGTTAGCTGGTTGGTGGAATGTTAATGCATTTTGATGGTGTTCTTTAAAAAGTTGTGTCTTCAACTCTTTCCTACCATGAAGCAGCGTTGGGGTGGTCCTGATGGAGAGGGATATTGTTCCATCTTCAGAGCATTGAGAGAGCCCTGCTAGTGCTACACACCCAAAGATAGGCATCAAAAAGGTCGTATTGCATTGCTGCAGGCTGTCAGCAGACTGACATCTCTTCCTGGACAATCTCATACTAGGAAAATTTAGAACATCCCTCTGATTCATGTGACCCTTTATAAAGGCCTCTCCCTTTATAAAACATAGAGCTGTATGATATCTCTAGTCTGTGTTCTACAACTCTGCTATATATCCATCAATGGGACCAACTGGGGGTTCTTGTACAAGATACTCAGGGGAATATTTGCAAGCCCCTATCACCACAGGAACGCCACTTTTTATGACGTTTCTGTGGCAATAAACCCTTCGTTCCGACGCAACACCCATTGAGTTTGACACTGCCACATATTTCCAAGGGTGGCGTAAATAGGAGGCAACGCCAACATTAAGACCAGGGAAAACCTGGTCTTAACATGGTGAAAAGAGGAGAAATGCTTAATTTCTCCTCGTTTTTGCTGTTTCTATGTGTGCTGCATTGTGCAGAATACATAGAAACAAATAATCATTTACAATGCAGCACACATAGAAGTTACAATTCGCCGTTCTGGATTGTTTATGTGCAGAAAGGGACACCTTTCTGCACATAAACAATCATTCCCGCCAACGCAGACACCCTTGCACTATGGTATAAGGGGGCCTGCGTTGGCGCTAGGCAGCTAGATTCAGCGCCATTGCTAGGGGAAACGTAGGGGTGCGGCGCATTCTTGTGAATACGGAGCATCCCTGCTTTTTCAGAATGGCAGAGCATGGCGTTAGCAATGTTTGCTTAACGCCACGCTTCGCCATTCCCTTGTAAATACGCCCCTCACGCTCCTAAAACAGATTCACCTCTGACCTGCCACAGCACATGTGCCCTTATCTTTCACATTTCACATTAACAACAGTGTCTTAGCAAGAGGAGTGTTATGTATTCCTTCAGAACAGTAAAATTAATTGCAAAAATTAGGCTAGTTATAAGAATGTTGGACTGGATGGTTTCCGTGTCGTTTTTCAACACTATCAAATATACAACAAGATGGTTCCCCATATGCCCACCATGGGGCCATGAAGGCAGGCATGTGCCACATCAATAATTTGGGAAGGGCAAAGGGCCTGAGAATAATGCACTTAAATGTCACACATAGCAGCGTATGTAAACAATAGTTGAGAACCTGGTGAGGTGAAATTAAGTTCACGAGGGCGAGAACACAGAATTCAACTTTCGTCTGAGTTATATCGAGCTACATTCAGTAGTGAAATAGTCCTTATTGGCAGCGTTAGCCACTTTCAGATAGAACCTGAGGCATGGGAAGACCCAGGGTTCCTGTTCATAAAAGTATTCTTGGAGTATGTAAAGTAGTACTCTCAGGTATCTTTGTGAATTTCCACCCAAAACATCTAAAATGGGAATAACATGGACATATTCTGGGAATATTCATATACAATTAGTACAAATATAAATGACTCTGCCCCTTTTTGCAGTAAGGGAGTTGGACATTTCATGCCTGATTCTCCTTAGTACAAATAGAAAAGACTCTGCCCTCTATGCACTTTTACTACTACAGAGTTGGACGCTTCAGGGCTGATGCGCCAAGGCATGCAAGAATATGTATGATAGTGCTCATGCTGTATGACTTCCCATACACATGTTTATTCAACTGGCTCCTATATATTTTCCTCCAGATTAAACAACATGGTGAAGAGGGATGACAGAAATAGAACACGGGTCTCCCATGCATGATTGATTGATTGATTGATTGATGCCGGTGCCATCTTCCTCTGGTGCCCAATCCATTTCTTACTTTGAAAAGAAAAAAGCCCAGGGGCCTATGCACAATCATATGTGAAGTAGCACTCCAGAAGCAATGTTTCACGTACCTCTAAATTCAACTCAGTAAAATGCAGGCAAAGATTTCCGCCCATGACTGTCCCATTATCTTGGGCCCAATTCAAAAGGGCCTATTTACCAATGTTTACTCTAGTAAATCCCTTAAAATCTGAGACTGGGTCAAGAGTACTACAAAAGCAAGTCATACCTACTCATAGCAACATCTTTGTGGCTCAAGCACTTTGGGGCCAATCACAAAGCCATTTTTGAGTATGGGAAGTAGTACTTCTGTAGTACTATTTCATGTACTATAAACTGCAATTCACTAAGTTGCAGAGAGATACTCCATATGCGTCAGCTCTAAACCTTGGTCCAAATTCACATTGTACTCCCAGACCTGAACAGTCTGGGAGTGCAATGCAGTTCCCCTATAGGGACAGTTCTGTGCTCACTGTAACCTGTGAGTGATGTATAGCTTTTCTCCATTGACCAGCTCTTTGCACACAGACTATACGTGCAACACAGTGCTCCCCCCAAGAAACTCGTCTATGCAAACTGGAGTCTGTGAGTACAGTACTGCCCTGATGCAGTCCGGAGAGTCAATCTGCAGCTTGAGAGTGACGTGCAGGTCTCTCTCTCTCTCTCTCTCTCTCTCTCTCTCTCTCTCTCTCTCTCAGAGAGAGAGAGAGAGAACTGTGCAACAGACAGCAGTGTGGACAGGTCCTGTCCTGGGAGGGATGTGAAACAGAACTGTCCAGGGGAAGAGTTGTTCAGTAGACAGCAGTGGGCATGGGAGCTCTGCAGTTGGCAGCAGAGTTCACAAGACCTGTCCCGGATGAGAAGTGTGCAGTAAGCTGCAGCGTGCATGGGAGCTATCCCGGTGGAGAGCTGTGCAGCAGGCAGCAGCGTGCTCTGGACCTGTCCCAGGTAAGAGCTGTGCAGCAGACAGCAGAGTGCACAGGAGGAGTCCAGGCGGAGAGCTGTACAGGTCCCTTTCAGCCTGCTGCTGACCATGGGCAGGGCTGTGCTGGCAAGCTTAGACTGACTGTAAGGCTGATATTTCAGGTACTGAGTCAGGTGGCAGCTCTGAAAGTTGACTCCATGACTGGCCAGTTTCTTGGTGTAGCTGTTCATAGTTGTTTTTGTTCCTCTTCCTCCTCTCAGTACTGCTTAGTTTGTTGTTTCCTGTTGTTGAAAACGACAACTTCATGGACTGTAGTAAACTTGCATGTTGGCTTATCAGCAAGTGCTATGTTTTGCAGAATGTGTAAGATGTCTGGGAGGGGAGACAGTTGTGCAGTTGGCGTTTGTGAGGGGTATTGTTCAATGTTATCCAACTCAAGTCAATCATTTTATCGACCTCAATAGGAGGCAGGTTTTTCCACTGGGTTTCCAAGTTGTGTCTATGGGGGTCAAACATCAATTCCTGAAGTGAATGCAATAACCCAGAGAGCCACCAGATCTGGGATTTGTGTGTTTGTGGTGACGTAACAGTCACCTTATAGAGCCCAAATAATTAGTGCTGATTAATTAGGGTGGGCGGAACTCAGCAGAATCTCGCAGACTTTTTATGTAACTCTGCGGAGTAAAACTCTGGGAGTTCTTCTCACCCGTACTTGTGATCCATCAACCAAAGGAGTGCACTGCGTGGGCCCCCAGAACCTCAAGGAAAAGTTCGCCGGGTGTTAGGTGGAGGGCAAGAAAAAAGTCTTGTGCATGCCCAGTTGCCACTGGTCTGATGGGCACTTTATGGAAAAGGACTCTCATGACTTTTTGTGTCCCTGTAGCCACGCCGTTGGCCAGCAATCTGACCCTTGAAGTCCACCTCTTTGTCCTGGGTATAAGGATGAGCAGGTCCAGTCCTTCAGGGCTGCCCTCAGATCAAAGAAAGTAGGTCCAGTCCTCTTCTGATCTTCCTCCGGTCTGGAAAGAGTTCTACGGATGGTGCCTGTGGATGCCACATTAATGCCTGGCACTAGCAAGTGGGTGGGGATGGCTCATGGTCTCTGTCTTACCAATGGGGTAAAAGTTCTCAGAGGCAGCCCTACCCACTATTTCAGCAGTTCTTGTATGCCCTACTGCGAACAGTCCCACAGTGCCTTTCATTCTCAAAATCCAAGATGGGGAAACCAGTCCCCCTTGTGCAGAGCCTGTGTTCCACCCCTAGGGTAAGGCTAGGGTAATGAGCAGATACATGCTCTGTGGTGCAGGTAGATCTCCTCCCAGTGAGTTTGGTGCCAGCCTGACTATGGCAACAAAGTCTGGGGCTTTTCCAGGTAAAACATAACGCTTACTTGGCCTGGGAAGGCCCTTTTGAAGTTAGTTAAGTTCCCAGGTCCACCCTAACTGGTCTTCCTGTGTTAGACCTGGCATCCTTGGCGTGGGTATCCCTTCCATTTTTTCGTAATGCCTCCACTGTTGCCGATATGTTTTTGCTGGACTAGATGCTCATGGGCACTTTGCCACTGCTAATCAGTGCCAAAGTGCAAGTGCTCCCTATCGTTAATTGATGTATGTATTAGTGACTCCATGATTGGATGATTGGTTTACTTGTCAGTCCCTAGTACCGTGCACTGAGTGTGCCCAGGGCTTGTAAATCCAATGCTGCTGGTGGGCTTGCAGCACGGGTTGTGCCACCCACAGAAGCAGCTTGTAAAATGTGTCTCAGGCCTGCCATCGCAGAGCCTGTGTGCAGCCTAGGGCTGCCATGTCGACTTGGTGAGTGCACCCACTTACCAGTCCCTAAACCTTCCCTTTACTGCATGTTGGTCACCCCTAAAGTAGGCCCTAGGGCAGGGTGCATTGTAAGTATAAGGTAGGACATGCCCTGGTGTGTGTGGCATGTCCTAATAGTGAATTACAGCCATTTTCGTTTTTCACTATTGCAAGGCTACCTGCTCCCCATAGGCCAGAATGGGCAGACTGACTATTACACCTTATAGTCAGAACTGACCCAGGGAACATGGTAGAAAAACGAATTTAGTATGCCTGAACTCAGGATGATAAAATACATCTTTTAGTGAAGTTGGTTTTAACATTCTGTGTTTGAAAATACCACTTTTAGAAAGTGGGTATTTTCTTGCCTAACTATCCAAGCCTGCCTCTGCTAGGTTGTGTATTCCTTGTCTGGAGATTGAGTGACAGGGGCTGAGGGTGGCTACAGGAGACAGGGTGAGTCAGCACAGGGCTGAATAGAAAGATCTGCATCCAGAGTGGAGGGAGGAGTTGCACCTGGGTCTGAATAGGGCTGTGCCTGCCTTCCACAATGCTGGCTCCACCTCCTGCCGGGCGGCTGAGTACACTGCCCCACATTCTGAAAGGAAAGAAGGAGTCAGAAAAACAAAGTGCTCCAGGACTGACCAGAACTGGTTTTGGACTAGGCAGAGGCCTCTCTGCCTCCAGAGAACAAAGAGAATCAGGGTATAAAAGGGGACCCAGACCCCTAGGAAATTAGATCACTTTTGGGAACAAGAAGAAACCTTTGCTGAGGAGCGGAACCAAGAAGAAACTGAGGAGAAACTATCCCTAAGCCTGAAGTGCTGCTTGGGGATTGGCCTGCAGTGGTTTGCGTGACTGCCAAAGAAAGGAGAAAGGAACTTTTGCTTTGCTGTGACTTTCATCAACTTGTGAAGGATCTCCAAGGGCTTGGAAGAGAGCTTGCCCCCTGACCGAAGTCCCAGGACCATTGGACTTCACCCCCTTTGTGAATTGCTGCTGGAAACTCTGTTTCAGTGGCTACAGAGGTAGGGAGCTGTGACCGACTCTCACGACCGACTCGGTGTCCTGTAAGCACCGCATCGAAGCACCGTCTCGCCCTGCAACGCACGGCCCTGGTCTCACCGACTCCGTCAACGAGCCGCTGCCTGCACCGCATCGAGGGACAACGCGTCCTGCAACGCTTCGCTACGCCGGATCGAACTGGTCCGACCGACACGGTCACTGCTGCTGAGTTCGAGTCCTGTGACCGCACCAGAGTTGGGCACCGCTCGCACGCTTTGCGGACGCACCGCCCGACTCGCACCGCTGTCCGGACTGATCGACGCCAGCTCCTGAATCCGGCTCCGTCGCCGCACCGCAACCTGCCAGCACCGCACCGAAGCACCGTCTCGCCCTGCAACGCACGGCCCTGGTCTCACCGACTCCGTCTCGACGACGTCAACGAGCCGCTGCCTGCACCGCATCGAGGGACAACGCGTCCTGCAACGCTTCCATTTTTGCATCGCGACCGCGGCAGACAGCCATCCGGCTCGCACGCCCGTGCCTGCCGCTTCAAGGAAAAGGTACTGTGACCGAGTCTGTCTACGCTGTGTTGGCCCGTCTCGACGCAGTCAGCTGGATTTGTTAGACTCTGTTTGTTCTCGACAACGCCGTAGCCGGAGGAGGCTACCGACTCGCACAGAACCTTGAATTAAGCCTTTTTGATCAGAACTAAGCATTCTTAACAGTATTGTGGATTATTTTTGTCGTTTATGGTCTTGTGATAAATCTATATAAAGTATACCTATTTTTATAAATATATAACCTGTGTGGTGTCCATTTGTAGTGTTGTCACTTGATTACTGTATGTGTTCACAAATGCTTTACACACTGCCTCTGAACTAAGCCTGTCTGCTCGTGCCAAGCTACCAAGAGGGTGAGCAGGGGTTATTTCAAGAGTGTACCTACTTTCCCTGACTAGACTCAAGGGTCCCTATTTGGACAAAGGTACATACCTCTGCCAACTAGAGACCCCCAAATCTAACATCCTGCAAGGAGAATAATACACCTGACCTTGTGGGTAGCAACGTGGGCACAGGGGTGACTTATTCAATATTTAGAATCAAGTTTTCCTACCTGTCAAAAGGGTGATTTTGACAGGCCTGTGCAGCAGGGCTCAAGCTGCTGTTGTCAGGCTACACATGGAAGGCCTGAGACCATGTTTTCAATGCCACTGTAGTGTATGGCACAATAGGCGCTGCAATACACAGGTGACAGGCCCTGAGTACCTTTTATATACCATTTAGTAGGGACTTACCAGCAAGTTAAATAAGCCAGTTATGGAGAAGCCAATTTAAATATTTTTAAAAGGGGAGCACAGACCATTTACTCATAGCAGGGGAAATGTGGCCAGCAAAAAGAGAATCCAGGAAAGTGGGCACAATCTGGGCTGACCATCCAGAAAAGGCAGATCTCTTCCAAACGTATTGGAAGATCACATGGGATTGCACAACAGACAGTTGATGTAATTTAGCGACAATATTCCCAGAATTCAATGGATCGCATTGGTGAAGATAACATTCTGCACCAACAAAAATCAGGGCAAAATCGAGTTTTTCACAAGCTTCAAGTACAAGTTTGACAAGTTGTGAAGAGTTTTTCTTCCAGCGTTTGTGATCGCCAATGGAAATATAACTACACAGGGTTCTGAAGTTTTTTGTTTTTTATACATTTTGCATGAAAAGTATGACTTTTTTGAAAATGTATGTTGCAAAGGATAACTTACAGACAACAAAATATGCATACATTTGCCATTCTGCTTCGAAAAACTGCAAAAGTTAAACATGTAAAGAAAAATCCGCCACATATTTTTTAACCTTGTCTGGATTCGCTTAGACTGAAAATTGTCTTACAATGCAGTAAAAATATCTTGGACTGCACAGAAAAACTTAGTACAGGGGAAGGAGAATTTAAAAGGAAAATGTCACAAAGTAAATGAATAGCAAACATGGAAATTTTGCAAAAACTTTGCTGGTTTAAGAAAAATCCTTGGTCAAGTGTGCTGAAAAATTGCACCAGCATCTGTGCTGTGCCATATAATTCAGGCCACGTGATTTTCACGGGGTGAATTCAGTATTTCTTCAATCCTGGAAATATGTTAATCACATCAATTTTGTTCCTATGAGAGGGGCTCCGGACCTATCTGAGGCACTGCGGATCAAACTCATTATAAGAAGACGTCCCAGACAATGGCTTTAAAGCATTTATTTAAATTCACTTCACCTTCATTTCAATAAGATTAGAATACATTATACATACCATATTAATAGTAAAACAAAGTTCAACTACATTACTCCACCTCTTTTTCATTTTCCTGATATTCCACTAAAATCAAATGCATTATTCAAAAAGGTTGTCTAGCATTTGTTGTAAGAGGATAAAATGCTCTACACCTTTTAAATAATGCACATGCGTTTCAGTGCAATCTCAAGATAATTTCAGAGAGGTGAGATAAACGGGCTGGAATATGTTTGCATATGACTAGGCGATTGGGTAGTTCGTAATTTAACCATTTCTGTAGAATGGATATAAATAGATTCCGAATACATGTTTTAGTGCAATCTGCTTACATGCTGTTCAGTGACAGCACAAATGTAACCGTCGGGGTTGTGTGTGACTGAATATAAAATAGGGGTCAATCTGTCACAACATCTGTTTTTCTCGTTTCCTTAATTGCAAAACAACTTTAGAATCCATTTGTTTATTTTTTACCTGTGCACGATATTGTAGAGTATCGCCCTATATTTTGTGAGGTTATCAACAGTAGCGTAGTAAGGATGCCATGGGCCCTGGTGTAAGCACGGAAAGTGAGGAGTCATTTCTGGTGCAGGACTTCTGTATTAGAATGTTATCATTCATCCGTAATCTGTAATTCCTGGATGCATAATTGAAGCAAGAGTGACTTGGTAATCGCCAAAACTGACCTTGACCGATTCATTCTTCCTGCTCCTGACTACACTACTAGCTATCTTATTACGTTGAATGGCAAATGTATCTATTGCAACCCTTTACGTGACTCCCTTGGATAGGCTCACACAATCCTCAAAAGGGAGCTTCTACTCACCCTGGTTCACTAATGAACTCAGGCTAAAACTTAACCATACAAGACAAACAGAGAGACAATGGAGGAAATACTACTTTGAGGCTGCTCGCACCCTTTCTAGAAGCCAGTTAAGAACCTATAGAACGATGCTTCATAATACAAAGGGCTTCTTTCTCAACCTGCACATTACTGAATTCAAAATTGTCTCCCAAGATTGTTTCTGAGTACTCCGCTTCTTTCTGTCTCCATCTTGCTGCTCACATAATATGACACCCAATCAGAAACTTCATGAAAAGATGGTTCCATTTTTCAGAATAAAGATTCCAACATTTACGCATCGATTAGACAAGATCATGCGAACACCTCATTTTCCATCTAACCAGGAGATCTACCTCACCAGAGGTGGCTGGTCTTTGCTGTTATCTTCCCATTGAGGGAGGCGATCAACGCTTCTTTCACAGACAACCTCACACTTTTCTTATGTGAGAGAGGCACATTTAACACATCGTTGAAATAAAAACTGAACCATAATCCTCACAATTGTTCGGTTCTAAAAATTCGAATCGTAGTGGGTCGGAATCCAACCTTCTTCATGTAAAATAATGAGGTAGGCAGGCGCGGCCCGTGGTAGGAGTGCCAGTCGGGCGGTGACGTGGGGCGGGGGAGGGGCAGGGTGGGGGGTAGTAAACTACGGATTAAGGCCGAATACAGGTAAACGAACATCTAAATAAATAAAACGAATTTCGTTGCGCGCACTGCATCGCATTTGGCGATGCAGCGCTCACAACGAAATTCGTTGTATTTATTTAAATGTTCGCTTACCTGTATTGGGCCTTAATCCGTAGTTTACTACCCCCCAGCCTGCCCCTCCCCCGCCCCACGTCACCGCCCGACCGGCACTCCTACCACGGGCCGTGCCTGGAGGTAGGTTGCAAATTGCGACTCACTATGATTGGAGGAAATCACAGAGGTGGTGACCTGCTGGCAACAATAGACCACTACATCTTTAATTTCTTTTTAATGAACCAAACATTTTTAAAATGCAGTCTGCTGTCCATAAATTAACAGGACTGTGTTTGAAAAGAAAGTTTAGTTTTTTTTTTGCTTGGAGACCGCTGCCTACTCTCCCCCCCAAAAAATAACTTCCGTTTTACATATGGACTACCACCTTCTTTGAGCTGTTGGTAAAATATCAATGTTTTGCAACTGGATGGAGAGCATTGATACACGAGATATTGATGTACGATTTGGAAAGGACGCCACGACTCAACCCTTCCAGATACTGAATAGGAATCCATTGTGAATCCTATTTTAGGAATTGGAAAAACATTTCTGAATTCTAAATGGGATTAGTACATAAGAAAAAGCATTTTAACTTCCACAAATAGTGAATTACAACTGCTGAAATACTTTTTACATTTGGCCCAAAGTCCTAGGTCAGTCACGTTGCCAGTGGTAGAAGAGTTTAGATGTACAAGAGATCTTTACCTCCCTGCAAGGATATTTCTTCTAGATTTTTCTGGGGCTTTTGACATGATTAATCAATGCATCATATTCATCCCAATTGTGGCTGGAGGCAGACCTGCACTGTAGTGATTCAAGTATCTTCTGATTACCCGGCCCCAGATGGTCGTCTTGTCACCATTTGCTTCTAAGGAATTAATAATGAACTGTAGAGTGGTGAAAGGTTTGTATACCCCTCTCTTATTTTGTATAATATATACATGCAGCCACTCAGAGACCTAATAAGATCATTTTGGCTTCAAGGCAGTCTCATGTGCTGATGATACCCAACACTTACTCAGGTTTGACAATCTGATGCCTGATAATATCAACAGCTACAGGGAGTGTCTCTTCTTGGTCCATAAGTAGATGATGAACAACTTTTGTCCACCTCGATGGCAACAAAACTGACATTCTAATTCTTGAAGTCGATCAAATTATTTGGAATGAGAATCTAAGGCCTACTTCCAAGGCCATGACCTTCTCTTTGAGGTGTATATCCAGCAACTGTGGTAGGACTGTATTTGAGCATTAAAGACTCTGCAAAAGCTGTTCACATTAATCCCTCTTCATTCGTGTCCTTCTCATTTGTACTATTCCAGCAGTATCTACCTAGGCATGTCAATATCTCACTAGAAAATGCTACAAAGAATTTGAGATATACCTATGATACTAATCTTTTCCCTCCTTACATTTTATTACATCTCTGCACCCTAAAGGGAACTGCATTGTTGTGCTGCATTGACTGCAACCCTCAAAAGATCAATGTCATATCCTGTCAGTGGTAAACAGGGTACTTGACCCACCCGTCTCCAAATGTATATCTGAAATTATCATACTTAATGACCCGACCCATACAACTGGGCTCTGCCTCATTTCAAGAAAAACAGTTTGTTGGATGCGCATTAGGAGCATTGGGCTCACACCTCTGAGAAAGGCTTCCTATCTCCCTATGCCACATCAATGATTTTTGCACCTTTATGAAGGCATTAAAAACTCATCTATTCTGCTAAATTCTCTGTCCTATCTGTTGGCTGCTATCCCTGCTGATTATGTGTGTTCCTGTATCCTGTTTTGTGTGTGGTAGTACCAGGCTGCTTTTGGTGACAGTCGCACTGTAGAAAAAAATATAACAACAAGTGGATTCCCAATGGAATGGAGAAAATATAGTGCTCTCTTAACATCCCAAAGGATTTAACGCCTGACATTTTATGTGGGTTCAGTGGATGTTAGGATATCTAGTGCATATGATTGTGCTAGAATCAAGAGTGGCAAAGGTCTGTTCAAGAGCATAGGCCAACAAAAGCCAACAGAAGCAGAAAATGAAAACAGTAATCTTACTGAGTAGGCTCAAAGATATGTTTGTATGTGTATGATCAA
Source organism: Calotriton arnoldi (assembly GCA_963921515.1). Taxonomy (NCBI): domain Eukaryota; kingdom Metazoa; phylum Chordata; class Amphibia; order Caudata; family Salamandridae; genus Calotriton; species Calotriton arnoldi. The sequence goes on along the minus strand of CAWUFW010004367.1, from coordinate 606,256 downwards.
CAGTGTGTTTACAAGGCCAGACAGTCTAAAGTGGTTTTGTGCTTCTTGACTGGTCAAATAGCTCAATATGCTGCACATTGGTGCTGTTTGTATTCACACCTCTTTAATTAAGTGCACCACTGTCTGTTGTTACAAGCTCAAGTGCTAAACAGTCACAAATCAGAGAAATGGAGTCTCATATGCAGGTAATACATGGTGGTTTAAATGGTGATCAAGTAAACAATAAAGGGTCCTAGCAGATATAATAGCAGAAATGTTTGTGGCTGTTAGAAAAGTATAGTATATAGGGCCAAAAATCTGCATTGTATGTAGTTACATAACATTGACTGATCACCAGTTGATGATAATATAAATAGTACAAAGTCCATCCTGTCCCTCCTATGCTACAATATACCTACAGATGGTTCTAATTGATAAGCACCCATTCTTATATTGCATACAAGCTCCCCACCTCTAGTGGATCTCAGCACACTTGCTGTCAAGACACCATCAGACTTCAGACTAAGAAGTGTAAAGTGAAAAAACTAGACATCCATCCTTATCCATCTATGCCTCCAGGATCTGGAACAACATCCCTGTATCCAATCGAATGCTATAACACTGCTCCACTTTAGGATAGAGTTGGCGACTCATCTCTTTAAAGAACTCTACATCACAAAGCATTAACCATCCTCAAACTAGCATCATCTCCTTTTACTTGTTGGCTTTATGCTTGTCTCTGACTACGCATAGCACTCTGCTGCCTTTTGTCTAGGTTCGTACTGTTGAAATACCATATCCATATATAAATAAAATCTTTCTTTCTGCACCAGATTCAAGCAAGAATGATCACTGGCACCGAACCTAGTGGCCACCACCGAAAAGAGAACTGGATCTCAACCCAAAAGTGCTGGGATGCTACTGGTCAGCACAAAAGGAAACCAACTTCAATTTACGTGCTTGGTAAGTTGATGCTCTAAGGATCTGTTCATTGGTGAAAGGACAGAGCTGGCCATAGTTCAGAGTGTCCAGTTCTCGGTTTCAATAGTTTTATTGTATTTACGTCAGGAAAAGACTGTTAAAAGAGTAAACCATTCAAAATGTTGGTGGACACAGCTACTGAGGAACCAGTCCCACCTACCCCCTCCCCAATTTCCCACCCCCTTCACCGAGTTGTTCCTGCAAATAGGAATATAGTGCTAGGACACCAGTCTTCCAAGGATACAAAGGAGCCACATTGTGGCATCAATGCAGGGTCAAGCAAACCAAGTGCTAGCAATGTCATGTGGCAGGTCCAGCCCCTGTAGATCGCATTCAAATAAGAAATAACTGGTTGCCACAATTTGAGAATGAGTTCGGATTTGTCTTTGAGGTCATAGGTGAGCATCTCATGATCCAAAAGGTGCCAGACTCTATGGAGCCAGAGGTCAAAAGGTTTACCACACAGAGAGAGGTTGGTGGGTTAAGCTGCCAAAAGGAGATGGGAGATCCGCTTGCCGGCAGTTGAATGGAGAGGTTAGAAAGCCTCCAACTTACCACCATGTAGAGCTAGCTCGGAGATTTTGTCGAGGACTTGACCTTGGATCTGGGAGATGGCATCAAATGTTTTATCCCAAACATCTTCCAAGAGAGAGCAAGCCCACATAATATGCAAAAGGGTACACGAATTTCCGCAGCCCCGCCAGCATGAATCTGGACTAGAGAAGCTAATGGCATTGAGCTGTGCTGGGGCGAGGTGCCAGCAGATGAGTAGCTTGTACAGTATCTCCCTTCCCTAGGCATGGCGAGCAAAATTATTAGTGCAAAGAAAGATTTTCTGCCATTGCTTGGAGTCTAAAAAGATATTAAGTTCTATTTCCCACCACTTTTGAAAAAATGCCTTATATGTTGTTATTGAAGTGTTAAGAATGCTGTATGTTTGGGAGACCGAGCGTTTGGTCGAGGTGAGTCACAAAATGTGTAAGGGCCCTAGTAGCACCAGCCCTATTATGGTATTGCACAACCCAATGTCTAATTTGGAGATAACCACAATGCTCGGACTCAGGTATCCCATATTTGAGTTTGAGGTCCTCAAAGGGGATTAAAATACAGTTGGTTTAAAAGTCTCAAAAACAACAGCAGTCACTGGATCAGAGTAGAAATACCAGGTATGAAGTCAGCATTGCCCACAATGGGTGTGCGTGGGGAAGGGAAAGAAGCGAGACCTTTTTGTCATGCAATGGATTCCTATACAACAAAAGTAGTCCAAGTACAGCAGTAAACCTCTAATTTTCTTAGTGACCCACAGCACTTCGCCAACAGGTCTAACAGCTGAATTTTGGTTGACATAGCACCTTAGTTTATCTGCTTCCCCCTCAGCCATTTAACCATGTGTCATAGTTGTGAGTCATTCAAGATGGCTACCGAGCTGGAGCTCCAAGGGGAAGCTCCCAAGGTTTTTATCATTAATCTATAAATAACCTGCCTTATACCCTGCCATCCACCTATGATAGGATAATCAGTGCAGCAAGGAAAACACTCTAAACGATATCTCATCTGGAAAAACCTTTTCTACTCACCACATTGAGACTGCAGAGAGTTTTCCTTTGTAGGACTGCTTCGGCCCACCTGTCACTGTCATCCTAGTAGCCTGGAAAGACTCAACCACCGATCTCATACAACTTGTTTTGCACCGATCTACCCTGCGCTTCATCAACATAAGGATGTTCAAGTACTGGCACAATTGGGGCAGCTGTCGTGGTTTCCACAGAGACTTGTGGTGCTGCTCTGACCCAATGAACGCGCTGCTTTGACACTCCTGCCGTCCACTTGTCCTGTCCCCCTGGGGATTCCGACAACCTAGGAGAGCGGATGCTGGTGACTTCTTGCGGTGGTCTCATGTAGCTCTGCGGGGATCACTGTTGTTCACTTGCTGCAGGGGCCTGGATCCACTTCACATAATTTTTGGAGGCCTCAGTAGCTGGGGTGGCCCCTGATAAGCCTTAGATCCACTGGGATTGCACTTGGTGGCTCAGGTCTTTGGGTCAGGCAGAGAGACGGGATATCACGGGGCTAGGAAAGCGGTAGCTGATAGCATCTGGAGGCAGTTTTGTGCAGCTATGCAGGGATCACTGCTATTTACTTGCCGCAGTGGCCTGGATCCCCCTCATTGACTTTCTGGAGGTCTCATTAGCTGGGCTGGCCCCTGACAAGCCTGCAATCTGCTGGCCCTGCACTTGGTGCCTCACCGCCTTGGGTTGGGTGCAGAGACCGGACCTCAAAGAGCCTGCTTGGAGCTAGGATCTCACTCCCTTGCCCGGTCGCCCCAGATGTTCTGCTGTGGGGCAGTGAGCCTGTGGGCTGGTCTGGTTGCTGGGCATCATGAGGTTGATGCTGCTGCTCATGGCCCTTTGGGTTACCTGCCTTGCATTGCCATAACTTGTGGTACCCGTCCTTGGCCCTCAAGTGTTCCGATTGGACTGAAGCACGACTGGACGTGCTTGGAGGGGCTCACTACTCCTACGCGCTGCTGAACTCAACCTGTGCCTCGACACTTGGTGCGACCGCGGCTTGTGCTTTGGGGGGTTTTGCTTGTATTCTTTATTATCTTTTGTTTTTCCCCCTTTGGAATACTTTAAGCCTGCAGTCTTTTTTCCTTTTCCAGTCCAATCGCCCCAATTCAATTAATTCATAAAATGGCAGCAGTTCTCCTCAATAGATTAAATTAATAAAAGACTCCAACTACACTGTCACATAGACAGTAATGAAGGGCTTATCATTCTCCTCCAGGCTACCATTCTAGAGGAATAGGACTCTTGAAGTTCATAAGAACTAACAAAGGACTCCACCTAGACTGATGTGTAGTCAGCAAAGTAGGACTTAATTTAACTACTGCCCTGCTGAGCTGTCATGGATGATGGACTATTCGACTCATCACATCCCATGGCGGCCATCTCATAGTGGCGTTTGTTCTGATTTGCGCTTATGAACTTTCTGCTCTTCCTATCCCAAAATCCTATAAGACAGTGTTCTATCCCTATGAATCCCCTTAATCTCTGCTCGCCCTATGTGATATACCCACTCGTATCCATCTAATTCATGGCACTCTCAGTTTAATAAACCTGTCTCCTTCACTCACTTGCATAGATAGGATAGCTTATTAATATCTTGCCTACACAACATATTGTAAGAAAGATACTGACATCCCAGAGCTGTTATTCAGCCACATTTTTCACTGAAATCATTATAGCTAGAACAAATCACCTGCACACCTCCCAAGACCACTACCTGCTTGCACCAATCAATATTTCAATTCCTTAAGATTCCAAAACCTCATGTTTTATAATCTGTTTTCTACCAGGTTACAACACTCATTAGAAAATCTCCCTACCCTTACCCCATGCACACTCCCGCTGCTGGATTTAGCCTCTTTCCTTAATTCCTACCTGACTTTTCCTCCCATTCAACCCACCTGGCTGGCTCACTTCATTTTAAACATGGATCCATTGATAGTAAATGAGACCAAACTGGAACAATCAGAAAGATATGCTTATAAATCTACATACCCCTGAATCTAACAAAAAAAGCTTCTAAAAACTTTAAACATAGACTCCTCAAAGCCCATCCAGAAACTCTCATTTCTGACCCCTATTTCTGCATCATGAATAAAGGTACTATTATAAGTGACCTCACCCTATTTACGAAAAGACGAGCAATGTGGAGGAAAGCCTCTATCTCTTTGCTCCTTATCTCCTCATTCATGAAAACTCCTCATGGTTTAAGACTTTTGGTAGCCCCCTCAGAAGGTTCACCACACCAAACCTCATCCTTATCCTACACCCTGAGCAGTTACACTGGAGCCACATAGCCATGGAAATCACTACCTTCCCCCAACTATACCTCTGACCCCCTCCATGCCTCAACTATGCACTCCTGATGCCTGAAACCACTATCCCACTCAGCAGCAAGCCCCAAAGACACCCTCTTACACTGCTCTCTAGCTCCCCTCCTCCTGCCGCCTCTGAATCCATTCCCCCTATGCTAGACCCCTCTGGCCAACAGTACTACACTTCCACTGGCACCAATACCCCCACCTCCTTTCTCCCTAGCCCAAGACCTTAAAACGTATTCACACACATCAGTAGCTTCCTGACTCAATTAGATTACCCAAAATCTACAATGGTTCAAGGCAGATTTACAAAATCACCATTAAATCTACTAATAATAGCTGGCCATTTAGTAACCTGAGCACGATTAATCACAATCATGAACTGCCCACTAATCACCTCACTTGGCCTCATACACACCTCCCAACCAACCTGATCCCACTAGCCCTTTGGATTAGAGTCTGATTCACTATCTGCTGAAGATATACATTCCCTCCTCTTATCATATAACTCATCTACTCTGAGACCATACACAATCAGAGGCAAATCCAATCCATCCTTGCGAACCCACACAGAGAATCCAAACCCAACCACAGAGTGATAAACAAGAGCAACCTTAAGCAAGTTACCCTTATTCAGATTGCCCCAACCATCATCAAATCCCATCTGAAATGTATGTTACTCAATTGCAGATTGGCTACAAGACATGCGGTGGAACTCTCGGACCATATCCCCGCACAAGACCTTGACCTCCTAATCCTCACCGAAACTTGACTAAACGCTTCCCCTGCACCTATCCTTGGCATGCGTATCGCTCCTAGCTATGACATCACTAGATTAGATAGATCTAGCCGAACAGGTGGAGGCATTGCATGTATTCACAGTAACTGCTTTTCAGTCAAACAGTCTCATTCCCCTGTTCTATCATCATGTGAATATCTTTGCTTAGATATCGCCTGCAACAACAGATCCCTATGCAAAACTGCACATGATCTACCATCCACCTGGAGATAGCCTTTCTTTCGTAGAGCAAATTATGGATATCATCACAATAAACACTGATCAACATAGTACCAAAATCTTCCTTGGAGACTTCAACCTCCACTGGAATGATTTGAATGACCCTATAGTTAACAGCCTTAAAACCTTTCTTGCTGACCTCCACCTGACACAAATATGTGACAGCCCCACAATGACATGGGAGCAACCCTAGACCATATAATTGCGTGGCCTAATACTATCTGACTGGAATCTATTCTCCGCTGTGACTGGGCTGACCGCTACCGCCTTATAGTCCTCATCTCTGAACCCCTAAGAACAAACACCGGTCTAGTAACAAAACTCAAATTATGGAAAAGAAGCATGAGAAACATCGATATTAATGAATTGGCATCCCTCAGTTGTGACCTCCT